>CM062816.1:1780945795-1781556735 GCA_031772625.1 Pinus tabuliformis | reverse complement strand
GATGTGTTGGGTATATTTGTTGAAAAATAAATCATAATATTTTGAAACTTTTAGAAATTTTCATGCATGGATTGAAAATGATGCATAATCACATATTGGTTATCTTCGTACTAATAATGAAAAAGAATATACTTCTAATGAATTTGAAAACTATATTTTCCAACATGAGAGTCAACATCAAATGATTATTCCTTACAATCTTTAACAAAATGGTGTAGTTGAAAGAATGAATTAGGACTAACTTAAATTTGGTTCGCTCAATGATGTTCTTTGAAAATGTAAAGCTGATGTTTTGAGTTGATGCAGATCTATGTGTAGTATATATGAAAAAAATATGTCCATCTCATGTTCTAAAAAACAAGAATCCTAATGAAATGTGGTATGGCCACATTCCTTTGGTAAGGCATCTCGAGATTTTTGGTTCCACCTGATATGCTTGGATTCCTAAGGAAAAAAGAAGCAAGCTTCATGCAAGGAGTTGAAAGTGCATTTTCTTGGGGTACTCGGACACCACCAAAGCATATAGTCTCTATGATGAGGTAAATAAGAAATTTAGATTGTCTAGAGATGTGATTTTTCTCTAATATTCCAAGACTGACAACATTGTTTAGCGACATCTTTATCATTTGGATAGATTTAGTCATGCAAAAAATTCTCATGAATTTGATAACGAGATTCCATATCTTGAATGGGGGGTCCCAATTTTGGATCAATTTATGGAATCTCCTTTTGAGGCACTATCTCCCCCTCATGAAGTCCTGAGCATTCCTTCCAATCAAGAAGACCCTTTAAGTAATGTGATTGAGAGGATTAGAAGGATAAATATTGATGCAACCCCATCTCAGTAGCAACCCATCTCAGTCAGTAGAGCAACCTAAACCAGCTTAGAAAGGTCCCCCAAATGGCTCACTAAAACACTTGAAAGTGTTCATCCTAATGAGGTAAAAAAGACAAGAACTAGAAGTTCCACCAGATAAAATGAAGGTGATGATTTTGACTCAATTTATGATATGGATGTTTCATATGATTGTGAGTTGAATTTTTCTACTAATTTTGAACCAAATTCCTTTAAAGAAGTGCTTCTCATGATGAATGGAAAGAAGCAATGCAAAAGGGGTATGGTGCTCTCATAAAAAATGGACCATGGAAGTTGGTAGACCCTCCATTTCAAACCAAATCAATTGGATACAAGTGGGTCTAAAAGAAAAAGCATAAATCAAACAACTCACTTGATAAGCTCAAAGCACGACTTGTGGAAAAATAATTTGCATAGAAAGAAGGTGTCGATTATGAAGAGACCTTTGCCCCCACTGCAAAATGGGATACCATATAGACTCTCTTTGCCTTGGAAACTCAAAATGGATGGGAATTCCATTTTATGGATGTGAAGACTAGTTTCTTGGATGGAGACTTAAAATAAAATGTAGAAATTTAGTGATGAAATTGCAACTGCTCAAGAAATTTTAATCAAAATCAAGAGGCACAATTCTACTCTACTACTCTGCAGAATTCGATTCACAATTTAGAACATCATTTGCAAACATGCAAAAAGAGAAACCACACATGCACAATATTTTTCTAGGGGAAAGCAACTGCTAAAAATCCCTTAATCTTTCTTGCATTAATCATATGAATAAAGAATGTATTACAACTGCTTGCTTGCTCTGAGCACAACTTGCAAGTGAATAACCTATCTCTATGCTCAATTAGAAACTCTAAACTAGACTTTGTCAATTTCTTCCTTAGCTTGAGCCCTTATTTCCTTGTGCAAATCCTAAGGAATTAGTCCCCTATTATTTAGGAATTTTCCTCCAATTGATTGCGCAATTCCCAAAGTTGATCATCTAACTGCATGCAACACCTGTACACTCAAGACTAGTCTAAAACTGATGTTACATTGCCTTGAAATCTCCACCATATTTGAGGAACTCGAATCCTCTTCATGTAATAGATATTTTTGGTTGATTGGTCGGTTAATTGGATGATCATTGAGTTATATTCTTGTCCCACTGAACAACTGACCTTCCACTAGTTCTATCAACAATTAGAACTAGTTTAACTGAACACAACTAGATATAATTGAATTGGATTACTAAAATTTAGCAATCACACATGCTTAACTGAACTCTAAGCCCTCTAAATCAAATTTATATAGCTAACTAAATGACAAGAGCCATGTCACACAAGTTAAATGCCTCAAAGTTGTCTATTGATGTGGAAGTTCAAATTTTCTCAATTTGACCAAGGCAAAGTCAAATTGAGACTTTCTTGCTACACTTCTTAACACTCCCTCTTAACAATAAATGGATTATCAACCAACCCTATCCTGAACCTATGGAATTCAAACTTCCCTCTTGAAAAATCCTTTGTCAATATGTCAACATCTTGTTCCTCTGCCAGAATGTATTGTAGTAACATTATCTACCTCTGCACATAGTCCCATAAATGATGATATCAAATATCTATATGCTTATATTGATCATGAAATACTAGATTCCTAGAGAGCTTAATGCAACTCTGATTATCACAATAGATCACAATTGGATCCATCATCTAACCAAACAATCCCACAAGTAAATTTCTCATCTAGATCACCTCACATGTTGCTTGACTTGTAGCCATGTATTCAACTTCTGTCGAGTTGAGCGCCACAGACATTTGCTTCATGTTGTACCAGGAAACCGCTATGGACCCAACATTGAAAATTCCACCTGATACACTCATTAGGTCCAATGGAATGCCTACCCAATCTACATCTATGAAGCCACACAACTTCACTCCCTTTGTCTGTCTGTACCATAATCCATGTTGGTAGTGCCTCTGAGGTACCATAAAACATGCTTCGTTGCCTTCCAATATAATTTGGTTGGCCTAACCATAGCTTGGTTTAGTTGGTTGACTACATAGCACATATCTAGTCGTGTGTTCACAAGATACATCAATGAACCCACTAGCTGCTGATAAATGGTAGCATCCACTTCTTCACCTAAAGTGGCATCCTCCTACCTCCAGTTGGTCGCTAGAGGTGTCTTCATGGGTTTACAACTCTCCATTTGAAATCTCTGTAGTATCTCGTTGGCATAATTGCCTTGAGACACAAACAATTCCCCATCGCCTTGCCATACTTCCAGCCAGAGGAAGTAGTGCATGAGACCCATGTCTTTCATGTCAAATTCCCTTTCAAGGTCCTCCTTGCAAGATTTGATCAACTTCTCATCACCTGTCAATATTAAAGCATCAGCATATAAAACAATGATAAAAAATTTACCTTCTATCAAAATATGATAGATGTTCACATCCTCTTCACTTTCGGTGAAGCCCAAACAATGAGATAATTTCTGATCACGGTGTACCAAGCACGGGGTGCCTATTTGAGACCGTACAATGCTCACTTGAGTCTGAACACATGAGACTCCTGATCAAATGTATCAAAACCTTCTAGTTTCTTGATGTACACCTCCTCCTCAATAGCACCATTGATAAATTTTATTTTTACACCTACTTGGAGGATCTTCCACTCCATTTGTACATCTAATGCAAGAATTGATCTAATGGATGAATACCTTGCCACAGGAGTAAAGGTTTCCTCATAGTCAATTCCCTCAACTTGAGAGAATCCTTTGGCCACAAATTTGGCCTTATACTTCTCTATGCTTCCATTTGTTGCATTCTTAACCTTGAAGATCCATCTCGAACCCACAACTAATTTAGCTATTGGTCTTGGGACCACTTCCCAAACATTGTTCTTCGTGATGGATTCGTACTCTTCCACCATTGCATCAACCCAAAATGGTTGCTCAACTTCTTCCTAAAAATAGGATGGCTTAGTCTCTACAAGCTCAGTCATTAGAGCCATGTAGCCAATGTACCTCTCATGTGATGATTCGAATTGGATCCATGAAGATTATCAAAGTGCCATGACTGTATCAAAACAGGACAGAATTCGAATTTGTGAATAAAGAGCGATCAGGAATACCTCTGGACAGTGGCATTTTGCAGCCAGCAAGGAACAACGAGGACCTCGGTCAAAGCGCGCTGACCGAGGCCCATGGAGACCGTGCAGGAGGCAAAACTGGCACCTGGGAAGCCCGGATCGGGAAACAGAGGCCATATCTGATGTGCTAACAGCGTTAATCGCGCATCGCTGAGAAAAACCCATTGAGAAGGAAAAGCCTCGAAGCACTCAGTCACATGGAAGTTGGGAAACCGTGGGGAAAGCGCTAAGGAAAAAGGCGGGTCCCGTGCTCCAAAACCGGCAATATATCGGGGGCACCCTTGGGCGGTAAGCGGATTTGGCTAAAAACAAACGGTTCCATTCAGTGCATGATGCGTGTCCGGCGGATGAGAGAGAAAACCACCTCCCATCGTGCGCTAATAGTTGAGCAAGTCAACCACGCGAAATGAGCGAGCAACGTAGGAGCTGGGGGCTCCAGATTTGACGGCGGAGATTGCAATGGAGGAACTGGATTTGACAGGGGATTAAGTTGCAACACATAAGAATTTGAAGTCCGATTTGACCGCTAAGTTGGCGGATGAGTCATTCCATAGTGTAATTGAATTACCGAACCATCGATAAAGAGATGGTGCGGTTCGCGAGAGGACAAGTGGCCACTTCCCTGGGAGATGTTGGCGATGACGCAGAGGCAGGGAACTCCAAATGAACAGCAGCAGGCGATCCGAAGGGGCAAAAGAGGAAGTGAACATTCAAAGACAGATTGGCTTTAAGCCATGAATAGACAGAGAACAGAACAGGGGAGAAGAGAAGGATGAAGACAGAGAGAGCGAGAGCGAAGAAAAGACAGTGAAGCAAGAAGTAGAAAACAGAGAGCCGAGCTGACCTAAGGTAGCATCGAGTAGACAGAAGGCTTGAGAGGTTCAAGCAATCCCTGAGAGGATTTGTCAAGAATTGAGCACCACATTGGGCTCCTCCCATTAAAGACCAGAGAGGTCAAGACTTGGAAAGGAAAAGAGTCTGTGCACTCTAGTGGCTTGGGGAATCCAAGAACCACCCTGCCAAGCATTATCTGTTTCAGGAGACTCAAATTGAGCTCCTCATTGTAAATCTCTGCTTTAAAGACACAATAAGAAAAGGCCACCACTGAAAGCTGGACCGGAGACGTAGCCCTAGAGGATAGGATGAACTCCTTATTAATTGTTGTGTTCTTGTATTTGCTTACTGTGTTTCTCTTACTGTTTTCCATTTTCCAGTGTCTATGTATTTTGCAATCTGATCGATCTGTTGCCTAAAATAACATAGACACACACCAGCACATGAGTCTGTAATACCTTCATTCATTAATTATTTAACCGAGGTCACTCAAGAGTGTTTTTTAGATCATGTGACCTCATTTTCCTGTGCAAATTTGAAGGAGCTCCCACATTCTCCCTCACACCCTGTACTAATCTATTAGCTTCCTTGGTTCTTTTCCTACCTTATCTAGATGGTTCTGCTTGAGTGGATGTCTCCACTCTGCCTCCTCTATGCTCCTCAATTTTTGGCTACTCCACAACTTCCTGAGGCTCTTGATTTGGAGCTAAAATATCCTCTTTTGGTGGGATCTAAAGCTTCCTCTCAAGGGAGCACCACATCGCTTTTTCCTTGTCAAACTTTACATCCCTTTGAACAATTGTCATTCTGAGGGAAGGTAAGTACACATGGTAATTGTTTTGAGTTTTGATGTAACCCACAAAAACTACCAACTCTGTTGTCATCTCAAGCTTCTTCCTTAAATATTTGGAGACATGGCAGTAAACAAAGGCTCTAAAAATTCTGAGACACATCTAGCTTTATCCCCAAGAAAGCCTCCTCTGATGTAATCATACCAAGAATCCGATGAGGACTCTGGTTCTACAGGTGGATTGTTGTGTTACATGCCTCTGCCCCACAAATGTAGTGGCATGCCTTGGTCATGTAGCATAGCTCTCGCAACTCCCACAATGCTTCGGTTCTTTCTCTCAACTACCCCATTCTACTGTGGGTTGTGTGGTTTTGTCATCTCTCTTCAAATGCCTTATTTCGCACAAGAATCATTTAAGTCATTCAAAACATGCTCCATTCACTCATGAGATCTTTCCTTCTCTTGTCGTTCTCTAGCTCGTCTCATTCTTCCTTCTCCTTCTTCTCCTTGAGTCTCTCATTATTCTCATTCTAATATGTCAGATCTGTTCTTGAGAACTCATCATGAAATTAGAAATCAATATTTATGTCTGGAAGTGGAGGCTATCGAGAAAGTTCCATGAACATCAGAGTGGACTCTTTCTAAGACTGCATGTTCTTTGTTGTCTCAATCATGGAATGTGGATTTTACATACTTCCCCAAGGTACAATCTTTTCAAACATCTTGTTGCTCAAGTTCTCCTTTAGGGAGGCTAGTGGTTATTTTCCACATAATAGTTAAGGCTCCATGATGAAAATGGCCCAATATCCTATGCCATAACTCATTGACATCGCGGCTCTGCACTTTCTATGCCTTACTGCTTAATGCAACACAATCTTCCACATCAAGTTTATACAAGTCCTTCACACAAACCCCGATCTACTTCACCTATCCAATGGCTATGTGTCTCAAGAATTATTTCCCTTTTATGAAGATCACATCATAACCACAATCTTCCAAAACTGCTATAGAGATGAGATTATTCTTTAGGCTTGGAACAAACATGACATCTTTGAGGTGAAGAGAGGATCCTGACTCCCTCTTAAAGGTTACTGTACCAATCCCAGTAGCACTATACCTTCTGTTTTCCCTAAGCTCAATATGCATCTGGAGATCTTTCTCCTCCAAGTCACTGAAAAATTATTTACACCCTATCATGTGGAACAAGGCACTTGAGTCCAAGTACCACACGCTTCCCATCACTGTGCTAGTCATGCATGCGATCAGGGTGAAGTCTAGCTCAAATTAAGAAGCCAAAGCTTCACCCGCTACTCCTCCTGAGTTCTTCTTGCTATACTTTTTATGTGGGCACTTTGTCGCATAGTGCCTAAATTCATGGCAATTGAAGCATTTGATTTTGGACAAGTATTTCTTCTTCCCCCTTTGTTGGATTCTAGTTTGGTTTGAGATTTCTTCCCTTTTCCCTTCTTTCCCTTTCCAACCAATGCAAATTTTTCTTCATCCTCACCCTTGGATGAACTTCGATCTCTGGTATTCTGCCTGATCTTTTCTTGTACCAAATCAGACCATAAGCGTTCCCAATCCGATAATTTATCCCTCCCATTCACTAAGTCCTGGTAGCTATGCTAGATTTTGGGAAGGCCTAGAAGAGCTATGCTCACCAGGTCATCTGTTGCAACATTCACACCAACCCCTCCAAGCTCATCTTGAACTTGTGTAAATCGGGTGGGATACTACGAAATAATATCATTATTCTGCATCTTGATATTTTGAAGTTTGTCTTTGAGGGCCAATTTTCTATGGTCATTGTTATTCTCGAATAGCTCAGTCAGTGCCTTCCACATTGCGAAAGGAGTTTATTTTCCATGGAGATTTGAAAGAATGTGGTCTCACACTCCCTCCAAGATTATTCTCCTCGCCTTGACTACACATTTATTCCATTGGGCTAGGTCCTGGGCATCAATTGATGGCGGTTTTGGAATGTTTGTCTTGACATATTCTAACAATCCATTGTCATCAAGCATCGTCTCAATGTGATCTTTCTAGGAAATGAAATTCGAGCTACCTTCCAGGGCATACTCTAATCTCAGTCCATTGAAGGCCATTCACCCGACTCTAAAGAAATCCTACTTCACTTAAGCTACAAATTCGAACCTCCTGAGGAGCAACTTTGAAATTCTTGTTTTAGTGTGAATCCCGATCTGATGCCATGTAGAAATTTGGTGATATATTTGCAACTTCTCAAGAAATTTTAATATAAATCAAGAGACACAATTCTACTCTACTGCTCTGCGGAATTCAATTCACAATTTAGAACAACATTTGCAAACATGCAATAAGAGAAACCAGACATGCACAATATTTTTCTAGGGGTAAGCCTACTTATTTTAATCATATGAATTGAGAATGTATTACCATTGCTTGCTCACTCTGAGCACAATCTACAAATGAATAACCTATCTCTCTGCTCAATGAGAAGCTCTGACCCAAACTTAGTCATTTTCTGCTTCAGCTTGAGCCCCTATTTCCATGCGCAAATCCCGGGGAATTAGGCCCCTATTGTTTAGGAATTTTCCTCCAATTGATTTTGCAATTACCAAGGTTGATCATCTAATTGCACGCAACACGTGTACACTCAAGACTAGTCTACAATTGATGTTACACTGCCTTGGAATATCCACCACAACTAGGGAAATTGATTTCTCTACATGCACTAGATATTTTTGGTTGATTGATTAGTTAATTGGATGATCACTGAGTTAGACTGTTGTCCCACTGCATAACTGACCTTCCACTAGTTCTATCAATAGTTAGAACTAGTTTAACTGAACACGAACAGATATAACTGAACTTGATTAATAAAATTTAGAAATCACACATGATTAACTAAACTCCAAGCCATCTAACTAAAATTTACCGAGCTAATTGAGTGACAAGAGCCACGTCACACAAGTTAACTACCTCCAAGTTATCTGTTGATGTGGAAATTCGAATTTTCTCAATTTGACCAAGGCAAAGTCAAATTGAGACTTTATTTCTACACTTCTCAACATAAAATGTCTTCATGTCTCAACCATAATGATTTGTTGTGAAGGGAAAAAAACATAATGTCTGCAAACTCATCAAATCCTTATATGGCCTAAAACAAGCACCGCGAGCTTGGTATTAAAAATTGATTGAGCATCTTCTGAAATTAAATTTCAAACATTTTAATCTTGATGATGCAACTCTATTTGTCAAGAAAGTTCGAAAAATTGTTGTCTATCTTGTGGTATATGTAAATGATTGAATGATAATAGGGAACAATGAGAATTATATTGCATCCGTAAAGAAATAATTGAAGAAAGGATTCGAGATGACAAATTTGGGACATCTTCACCACTACTTGGGCATTGAAGTGACCCAACATCTAAAGTATATATTCCTCTCTAAAAAGAAGTATATTGGAGAATTGTTGAACAAGTTTGGAATGGATAAATGTAATCCCCTGTCTACTCCAATGGAACAAAATATGAAACTCACATCTAAAGAAGAAAAATAATTTGAGGATGCAACTAAGTATAGACAACTTGTGGGAAGTCTTATCTACCTCACCACTAAAAGACCATATATTTCATTTGTTGTGGAATCCTTTACATGTTTAAGCAAAAGCCTTTTGAAGGACATTGTTCTGTTGCAAAAAGAGTTCCAAAGTACTTGAAAGGAACTCAAGAATTTAGACTCAAATATTCATGGGTGGATAACTTCAACCTCATTGAATATTTTGATTCAAACTTTGATGGAGAAAGAAAATGGAGTGTCTAATTCAATCTATCTTATGAGTCTTGTATTAGGAGCTATCTCCTGGAGGTCATGCGAACAATCAATTCCAATAGAGGCAGAATATGTAGCAGTTGAAAAAGCAACGAAGGAGATTATGTGGTTGAGGAATTATTTTGAAGACTTGCAGGAGAAACAAGTAAACTCTACTCCTCTTCTGATTGATGATACTTTTGCAATTAAGTTGGCCAAGAATCCTGAATTCCACAATCAAACCAAACATATCAACTCAAAGTATCATTTGATTCAATATCATGTAGATGCAAATACTATTGATCTATGGAATTGTTCCACAAATGAGAAAATTGTAGACATCTTCTTTTTTTGTTGAAGCAAGAGTCATTCCTTCTATTCATTTGAAACAGAAAAACAAATTACATATATTACAACAAGCCTAAAGGACCTGAGGGACATAGCTTTAATTATCCACTCAGGGCTTAGGGTGCCAAGCCAAAGGCTTAACTATCGGGCCAAGGGCTCACAAACCTAACTATGATAACTTCAAAATACAAACAGATGTTTGGACCGTCCGATCCGTTTTCAAAGATCTGACAGATGAGGCACATATCGGAGCGAAAAAAAAGAATATTCTTTGATTCTTAAAACAGGCCCGATGAGGAAATAGAAACCAAACTATATGGATTTTGGGTCTGAATTAGGGAATAAACTTCACACATGTAGTCCGCCCAATTCACCAATTCCAACCTCGAGGCAAGACAGGCGCGAAGGATAACATTACATCCGGACCCGAAATCAAATACTACCATAATTTAGGTTCAGTTCAGGTTCGACATGCAAGGTAACCACCTTGCAAGTTGCCTCACGAAATCCCTAGGATAGCTGCTAATTTGCTTAACTGCAAGTACGTTAAAGCAACCCCCAGCAAAGATAAATCTTCGGTAGAGAATCTAGTTTTCATAAAGAGTGCAGGGTGTAAATTGACTTCCGCCTGAAAAATTTTGGGGATGACGAGTTCTGGTTGCAAGTTCCCTTCTGCAGCCCAGATGACCATGCAGTGCTTCATAATAGAAGATCGAACTTCCCCTGACACCTCTCGTCAACGTACTTTTAGTTTTCCTTGCTTTGATAGAGCTCCCTGTCTGCCTTCACCTGTCTGAGACACTCTTCCCTCAATCTGCCTTGGGGTATCTCTATCCAATCATAAATTTTATTACTTTTCGTCCAGCGCACACCCTCATTGGCAAGTAAGTCTACTACTTTGTTGGCAGTACGACGCACATGAGTAAAACTTATAGTTCTCATGTTCTTTAGGTGAGAATGAATCCATTGATAACAAATTGTAGACATCTTCACCAAAGCACTTGGAAGCGAAAAGTTTGAAAGATTAATAATGATGCTTGGACTCACAAATAACCCCTCAAATTAAGTATGCTCGTCCGTATTATAAAAAAATGGCAGGGTGGGTTTGTATTTATAAAGTTATTATATAATATTTGATTTTATATGTATATATATGTATATATATGTATATATATGTCTATATATATATCTATATATATATATATATATATATATGTTCTTTGTAGAAATTATTGCATAGATTTGAAACTGCCTCATGAAATTTACTAAATCACAAAACTCGAAGCTACTCTACTGCTCCGCAGAAATCAATTCACAATCTAGAACACAAATCATAGACATGTAAGAAGAAACATCCTACATGCACAAAAATTTATCTAGGGGAAAGTAACTGCTCAAAACCCCTTCCTATCTGTATTGCATTAATCAAAGCATAAAGATGAAATACATATGCTTGCTCAAGCCTAAGCACAACCTGCAAGTGTATAGTCTATCTCTTTTCCTGACTGACTGACTCTGTCCAACACAACCGATTTTCAAGCCCTCCAAGCTCCTATTTCCTTGTGTTGTTCCTTGAGAAAATTATCCCCTACTATTTAGGAAATTCCCTCAATAGGATTGCGTAATTCCTCTAGGTCCTTGCTCTGGCTGCATGCCCCACCTGTACACATTGGAATAGTCTACAACTAATAGTACACTGCCTTGGAATCTCGATCTCAATTGGGTAACTCAAATTCTGTGCATGCATCAATTATTTTGGCTTGATTGATCAATTAACTAGTTGATCACTAAGTGTGGTTGAAGTTTCACTTCCACAACTTGACCTCCACTAGTTCTGTAACAGTTAGAACTAGTTTAACTGACCATAACTCAATTTAATTGAAATTGATTGCTACAAATTAGCAATAAATAATACTGAACTGAACTCAAGATTCCCCAAATTGAATTAACTAAGTTAACTTAGTGACAAGTGCCATATCACCTCAGTTAACTACCTCAAAGATTTTCGTTGAAATGGAAATTCAAATTTTCTCTAGTTTGACCATGGCAAAGTCAAATTGAGATTTTCTTGATACATTTTCAACACTCCCTCTCAACAAGAAAGGGATTATTAATCACCCCTATCCTGCACCTATGTAACTCGAACTTCCCTCTTAACAAGACCTTTGTCAAAATGCCAACATCTTGTTCCTCTGTCAGAATGTATTACAACAAAATTATCCACCTTTTACCACAATCCCGTAAATGGTGATACCAGATATCTATATGCTTGGATCGATCGTGAAAAAAATGACTTTAAGAGAGCTTGATGCAACTCTAATTATTAGAGTAGATCACAGTTAGATCCATCATCTGAACAAACTATCCAACAAGTATCTTTCTCATCTAGATCGCCTCACATGTTGCTTGACTTGTAGCCATTTATTCTGCTTCTCCTGAATTGAGTGCCATAGATCTTTGTTTCCTATTGTACCAAGAAACCATTGTGCAACCAACACTGAAATTTCAAGCTGATGTACTCTTTCTGTATGATGGATTCGCTACCCAATCTACATCTGTGAAGCCACAAAACTCCACTCCCTTTGTCCATCTGTAGCAAAGTCCAAACTGGGTAGTGCCTCTGAGGTTCTGTAGAACATGATTAATGTCCCTCCAAACTATTTTGGTTGGCCTAACCATAGATTGGCTCAACTGGTTGACTGCATATCACATATCTAGTTGTGTGTTCACAAGATATATTAGTGAACCCACAAATTGTCGATAAACAGTGGCATCCACTTCCTCACCTGAAGTGGCATCCTCTTTCCTCCAGTTGGTTGCTAGAGGTGTCTCCATGGGTTTGTATCTATCCATGTGGAACCTCTGAAGTATCTCGCTAGCATACTTGCCCTTAGAGACAAAAAATTTCCCATCACCTTTCCATACTTCCAATCTGAGGAAGTAATGCATGAGACCCATGTCCTTCATTTCAAACTCTCTTGCAATATTTGATCAGTTTCTCATCACTAGTCAAAATCAATTCATTAACATATAAGACAATAATCAACAATTTACCTTCTACGAAAATATGGTAGAGGGTTGCATCTGCTTCACTTTTGGTGAAGCCCAAACCTATGAGATAATTATCGATCCTGGTGTACCAAGCACGAATTTCTTTCTTGAGACTAGACAATGCTTGCTTGAGTCTACACACATGAGACTCGATCAAAATTCTTGAATCCTTTTGGTTACTCGATATACTCATCCTCCTTAATAAATCCGTTGAGAAATGTTGTTTTCACATCCATCTAGTGCTTCTTCCACCCCATTTGGGCAGCGAGAGCAAGGATTGATCTAATGGATGAGTACCTTGCTACAGGAGCAAAGGTCTCCTCATAGTTAATCCCTTCAACCTAAGAATATCCCTTGGCCACAAATCTAGCCTTGTACTTTTCTATGCTTCCGTTTGCTGCATTCTTTACTTTGAAGATCCATCTCAAACCCACAATTGATTCGTCTACTGGTATTGGGACCACTTCCCAAACACTATTGTTTATAGTGGGTTCGTACTCCTCCACCATTGCATCAACCCATACAAGTTTATCTTCTGCTTCCTCGAAAGAGGATGTCTCATTATCTACAAGCTCAGTCATTAGAGCCCTGCAGCCAATGTATCGATCTGGTGACCTTCTCTATATACGCTGATTTTAAGGAGCACCCACATTCTCCCTTGCATCCTGCACAAGTATCTCAACTTCCTTGGTCCTTTTCCTGCCTTCACTGGATGGTTCTGTTTGAGTAGTTATCTCCACTCTCTACTCCTCAATTTGTGTTTTCTCCACAAATTCTTGAAGTTCCTCCTTTGGAGCTAAAAGCTCCTCTTCTTGTGGGATCTGAAGCTCCCTCTCAAAAGAGCACCACATGGCTTTGTCTTCATCAACTTTTACATCCTTTCACATAACTGTCATTATGAGGGATGGAAGGTACACACAGTAATTGTGGGGAGTTTCTGTGTAACCCACAAATACCCCCAATTCTGTTGTCGACTCTAGCTTCTTCCTTGATTCTTTGGAGACATGGTAGTAAACAGAGGCTCCAAAAATCTTGTAGTGTGGTACATCCAACTTCCTCCCCGAGAAATCCTCCTCTAGTGTAATCATGCAAATAATCCAATAAGGACTCTTGTTATGCAAATAAACTATTGTGTTGCATGCCTTGACCCACAAATGAATATGTAAGCCCTGATCATGCAAAATTTCCCTCGCAACTCCCATAATGTTGCAGTTCTTCCTATCAACCACCCCATTTTGCTATGGGTTGTGGGGTGCTATCAACTCTCGTTGAATGCCTTATTTTGCACATAAATTTTTAAATTCATTCGACACATACTCACCTCCATTATTATTCATGAGAGCCTTCATCTTCTTTCCCGTTTCTTTCTCCACCAATGCCTTGAACTCTACAAACTTGGAGAATGTATCAGCCTTCTTCTGCATGAAGAAGATCTAATAATTTTGTGAGAAGTCATCAATAAAAATGACAAAATATTTATGCCTGATAGTGGAGGCTATCGAGAAACATCCATAGACATTAGAGTGGATCCTTTCAAGGACTGCATTTGCTTTGTTGTCCCGATCATGGAAAGTGGCTTTTGTGTACTTCCCCAAGGCACACCCTTTGCATGATTCCTGCTTCTCTAGTGCTCCTTTGGGGAGGCCTATGGTTATCTGCTGCATAATATTCAAAGCGCCATAATGCAAATGGCCAAGTCTTCTATGCCAAAGTTCACCGACATCACAACTCCGCACCTTCTCCTCCTTTGTGCTCAATGTAGCATTCTATTCCACATCTAGCTTGTACAAGTTCTTCATATGAGCTCCAATCTTCTTCAACTATCTCGTGGCTATGTGCCTTAGGAATGCTTTCCCTTTGCTTAAGATCACATCATAACCATGGTCTTCGAAAACTACAATGGATACAAAATTTTTCTTTAGACCCAAGACAAACATCACATCCTTGAGTCTGAGAGGGGAGCCTGAATCCCTCTGAAAGGTCACTGTACCAATCCTAGTAGCGTTGTACCTTTCATCATCTCCCATCTCTTGTGCATATGGAGATATTTCTCTTCCAAATCATTGAAAATTTCTCTATTCCCCATCATGTGGAACGAGGCACAACTATCCAAGTACCACACGCTCCCCATCACTATGTTGGGCATGCATGTAATGAGAGTAAAGTTAAGATCAAACTATGAAGCCAAAGCTTCACCTGCTACTCCTCCTAAGGTATTCTTGCTTGTCTTCTTGTGTGCACACTTCGTGGCATATTTCCCGAATTCATGACAGTGAAAGCACTTGATCCTGGACAAGTATTTATTCTTGCCCCCTTGACTAGATTCTAGTTTGGATTGGGATTTCTTACCTTTTCCCTTCTTTTCCTTTCCAACCAAGGCACAATTTTCTTCATCCTCTCCCTTGGATGAAGTCTCGTCGCTCGGGTATTCCACCTTGTTTCCTCTTGTACCATATCAGAACATAGGAATTCCCAATTTGGTAGTTTCTCCTTCCCATTCACCGAATCTTGGTGGCTGTGCTAACTCTTGGGAAGGCCTAGAAGGGTGAGGCTTACGAAATCATCTTCTGCAAGAGTAACACCAATTTGACCAAGTTCATCATGACATTGTGTGAACCTACTCAGGTACTGCGGAATGGTCTCATTCTTCTGCATCTTGATATTTCGAAGTTTATCCTTGAGCGTCAACTTCCTGTGGTCACTACTATTCTGGAACAAATCTGTCAATTCTTGCCAGATTGCATACAAAGTCTCTTTCCCTTGGAGATTAGAGATAATGTGTTCTCGTACTCCCTCCAATATGATTCTCCTTGCCTTGGTTAGACACTTCTTCCATTATGCTAGATCCCAAGTATCAACTGTTGATGGTTTCGTGATGTCATTATCGATGAATTCCTTCAATCCATTATCTTCTAGTACTGCCTCCATGTGGTCCTTCCAAGCAACATAATTCAAGCTTCCCTTACGGGCAAACTCGAGTCTTAGTCCATAGAAAGCCATCCTTCTAGCTCTGAAGAATTGATCCTGGAAATCCTATCCTCCCGCAATATCAACTTCGAAATATCTACTCTATTGTGAATCCTGCTCTGATACCATGTAGAAATTATTGTGTAGATTCGAAAATTCTCATGAAATTTACTAAATCACAGGACTTGAAGCTACTCTACTATTATGCAAAAATCAATTCACAATCTAGAACACAAACCATAGACATGCAAGAAGAAACATCACACATGCACAAATATTTATCTATGGGAAAGCAACTACTCAAAACCCATTCCTATCTGTATTGCATTAGTCAAAGAATAGAGATGAAATACATATGCTTGCTCAAGCTTGAACACAACTTGCAAGTGTGTAGTCTATCTCTCTGCCTGACTGGTGAACACTTAGCCAATTTTCAAGCCCTCCAAGCTCTTATTTCCTTGTGCCATTCCTTGAGGAAATTAGCCCCTATTATTTAGGAAATTCCCTCAATTGGATTGCACAATTCCTCTAGGTCCTTCCTCTGACTGCATGCACCACCTGTACACATTGGAATAGTTTATAATTGATAGTACACTACCTTAGAATCTCCATCTCAACTGGATAACTCGAATTCTCTGCATGCATCCGTTATTTTGGGCTGATTGATCAGTTACCTGGCTGATCACTAAGTGTGGCTGAAGTTCCACTTCCACAACTTGACCTCCACTAGTTCCTTTAACAATTAGAACTAGTTTAACTGATTATAACTCAATTTAACTGAAATAGTTTGCTACAAATTAGCAATCAATCAAACTGAACTCAAGCTTCCCAAACTCAAATTAATTGAGTTAATTGAGTGACAAGTGCCATGTCACCTCAGTGAACTACCTCCAAGGTTTATGTTGAAACGGAAATTCAAATTTTCTCTAGTTTGATCAAGGAAAAATCAAACTAAGATTTTCTTGCTGCATTTTCAACAATCTTAGGCGATAGTTCAATTAGTAATTAAAATAATGTGAGTTTTGAGAAAATTGAGAGATACAAGGTTCAAACCCTGAATTATGACCTGGTTTACGGAAAAAACACAAACTATAAACCCTTATATATATATATTTTTTAAATCAAAATTTAAAATTAATAAATTATTAATTCTAAAACACAGTACTATCAAAATTCTTAATTTTAAATATTAAAAGTATTCTTCATAAAGAACCAAACTTGAATTGAATTAACGATGAGAAATTAATAATACTCTTTTTAACGCTTCCTTTAAATTTTGAAAAGTGATATATTTCACTTTTGTTGCTTGGTGTCATAGTCAAAAGTGAACTAGTAAAATATAGGGTATTTTTTTGGATTGAATTTGTTGTGAAAATATTTTTTATTAAAGATATTATTATTATTATTTTTAAATAAAAGCTTTTATATTTTTAAATAAAAGATTAGTATAATTTATAAAAGCGTTTTAAATTAGATATTTACTCATGTGAACTAACCCAATGTTTTGTAATAATGATCACCATTGGTTGCGCTAGTCCCTCTAATTCTAAATTCGACACACTAGATGAATACATTTTATAGAAAGGGGATTTAAATTAGATGTTTACTCACGCGAACTAACCAAGTGCTTTGTAATAATAGTCACTAGCGTTGAGCCCTCTAATTTTAAATGTTTTCATATTTGAAAACATTTTGTCTTATTCTCATACATTTAAGTAATAATGAGATTGTTGTTAATATTCACTAGTCCCAATCAACTCAAAATAGTCTTTTCCTTTTAAGGACTCAAACTAAATTTAACTCACATTTATTTTTAATTAACTATTTATATATTTTTTTATTAAAATTCATTAAACACTTTAATTAAATTCTATTTTATTATTAAATTTTTATATAATTAATTTTTTGATTTGTTTTGTAATTATTTATAATTTTATAATAGGTTTAATTTAACTTAAGGAGAAACTGTCTTTTTCAAGGAATTTTTTTCTAGTTAATTTTAAACTAAAATTGGGCAGAGATTTTAAAAACTTGAGTTTAAGTTATAGATAAATGTCTTTTAGGATTTGGTCGATGTTTTGAACAAACTAATGTGACTCATCTAAAGTGATTGAGTTTAAATTATTTAATATATAAAAATCCAATACCTTGGGGTTTTTCATGGTGTTGAATCTATTTATAAATTAAAAAATATATTTTAAACAACAAAAAATTACAATTTTAATTAAAATACTAGATTTCCCGAAAAAAAAACACTACTTCTTTAAAATACCTTATACTTTTTATAATACCATAGAAATAGTATTAAAATTAAAAAAAATAATATATTAAATTACAAAACCCTTAAGTAATAATGAGATTATTGAAAATATTTTATGAGTACCTATCCATTCAAAAAAGGATCAACTTCTTTAACCCCTCAAACTGAACCCAATTAACACTTAATTTTAATTAATTATCTATATATTTATCTTCAATAAAAATTCACTAAACAACGTACCCTAATTTTATTTTATCATTAAATTATAACTCAATTGACCTTTTAATTTTGTTTTACAATAATTTACGATTTTGTAATATTATAAAAAATAATGCTAAAATATTAAAAAATCATTATATTAAATTACAAAACCATATTATTATCCCAGGGTAATGGTCTAATAAATTAGAGGATAATGGTCTAATCACACAAATATCAATAATGACTCGCCACTATCTCTTTCACTAAATTATTAAATTATCCTAGATACATCCATAGGGTTAGAATCAGTCAAAACTTGATTTCTACAATAATGGGAAACCGCTTTAACATATAATAATAATAATATCAAGGTTGCAACTTGCCATGCGGCATTAATCCAGGGAGAGCCCTTCAAATTTGCTATTAATAAATATGGAGTGGAGGGGATGTAAGTGACAGGCAAGGCTCAACTTCTTGTGTCATCCCTGCTTTCAAAGCTGAGTTGTCAAGAAGAAACGCGTTGAATCCCTGCTTTCAAAGCTGAGTTGTCAAGCAGAAACGTGTTGACTCCCATGATGTGTCATCAAAATAATTGGCACGATGCATACATCAATCATAATGAAAAAGAACATGGGCGAGAGGTTCCATATTTTCCACGGCACAAGAAGAAGCATAATAGACTGGTCTTCTCGAAGACAGCTTGGGACAGGTAATAATGGTGTTTATATATATATTTATATATATTTAATTGCAGAAACCATCATGTTTCTTGAACGATATTGAAATTATTTACATTACATTATTCATCGTATGTCATATGTAGTAAAGTATACATCGATTTCAGATCGTATCCAGAAGATATAATCATATTATAATATGTTACATTGTTTAATACTTGTTTGGGCATTTTATATCTATGGCTTAAATCATCCTAATTTTGTGAGCTTGGTTGATTTATTTATTTTGATAAATTAATTTTCTTAATAAAAATTAATGATTAAGATATTTTAAACTTTGAGGATTTACATTATTTTAGAACGGATAAAACTTTAAAAATTTTCTTAAAAAGGGTTTGAATGTTAATAATTTGATAATTTCTAAACAAAGGATTTTTAGGAAAAAAAACTCTAAAACATAGAATAATTAACCATGTTTTTAGACTTGTGGTTAATTTTTGTTAGTTTTTTATTAAACTAGTATTATATCTAATATTAAAGTTAATCACTATTTAAACTTAATTTATTTGGAAAGATAATGATAATGATGATGATTAATGTCCACTAAGACTAATATGGTCTATTGACTTATGAACTCTGCATACTTTGAGTATCCTAGAGGTTTTTTAGGGTGCTAAACCTTTTTATGTATTTAAAAATAGATTTCAAAGAATAAAAATACCAAAAACTATCTCTACGGATTTTAGGAAAAAACTCCAAAACATAGAATAGTCAGAGGACACTTTTTAATGTGTGGTTGACTATGGTTAATTCCAAACAAAGAATAAAAATACCTAAAATTATCTTGCGGGATTTTAGGCGAAATACTCCAAAACTTAGAATAATTAAATAACATTCTTAGACTTGTGGTTAACTCTAGTTAATTTATTATTAAACTATTATTATATTTAATATTAAAGTTAACGGCAACTTAAACTTAATTTAATTGGAAAAATAATTATGATGATTATTAATGTCCACTAAGACTAATATGGTCCATCATACCTTAAGAAAGTAAGAGATTTTTTGAGACTCTTTAATACTTTATTTCTATACTCAAAAAAAAAGGAAGAGAAATGTTCCCAAATCATTCTAATATTCCTAACTTAACAAATCAAGAAACTTGGTAGTGCGTCAAAAATTTAGGAAAAAAAAATAATAGAAAAGAAATGATATTAAAAGTGTAATTACAAAATTTATTATTGAGTTCTATGTTATAAAATGTACTTTTAATGTGTATTTCATCCTTTTTATTTATTTATAATAAATTAATAAGTAAATTTGTTTATTTATTTTAATTTATTTCATACATTTAATAAGAATTTTACTGAAAATTATATTTTTATTTAATTCATGAGAACTTTAACCATAAAACTTTGGATTTTAAAGGTTTTGATTGATTTTAAAACTACCCAAATTAATAAAATTTGGAAAAAAAAGAAAAGAACACATTAATGGAAAACTTGATTTTGATGGAAAATATGGATTTTCTTGAAATGTCCACCTATTAATTTATTAGCACAAGCATATAAATTAAATAGCTAATAAAGTTTGATAACAATCAAAATACTTTTGTGACATTTGTAACTCTAGAAATTAGTGAAAGTGGGAAACTAAAAAACAGTTTGTAAACCTTTTAATTCATTTATTAGATTATGTATATAACAAATAATATTCTCAAATTATTAAATCTTGATCATTAATAATTTTTTATTTAAAAAAAATGGAAATTCTAAATAACCATATTTATATGCATAATTATGAATTAATAATATATATAGATAAAGTTAAATGGAGATTTGGCTTTGACTTTCCATTGTGATTAAGAAACAATGTTTGTAACAACTTCTAATCACCATTAATGTATAGGGTTGAGAAATAATGAAGAGTTCAACAACACTTTGACATTCACATATAAAATTGATGTTGAAGCAAAACCTAAACAAGCTCTAGTACATTAAAAACACTCTTACATGTCATTCATCCTAACACATTATATAAACACACTCAACAATGCTCACACGCATCTATAACTAGAAATATCAATTACCATAAAACCATTATAGAAAATAATATATACACATCAACAAAAATAAACAAAAATATATAATATAAGAAGAAAAACATCAACTATTAGAGTTAAACTATATTTGTCAAAATGTTGAATTATATTAATCAAATAATAATACATTCTTGTAGTTGTAGTTTAATCTTATGGAGGTATAAAATAGTTAGGATAGTTAGTTATCTTTTTCATTCTTATCTTTGGTTATCCCTGACCTTTTCCCATTTATATATATGTTGATTATTCTTTATTTTTTAAATGATTTATAATTTGAAATTTGAAATTTTAATAATTTAAATAATAATATGTAATAATTTATGGTGTGGTATAAATAGGTTAGAATTTTGTTTCGAAAATAATAGAAATTTGGTTATGATTTTAAAAAAAATTGGCAGTTTTTTTTTTTTAATTCCCAGCTATAATTATCAAACTACAAGATTTTGACTACCCAAAAAATTCTTCATAATACTAAATCCATTTTCCACATTAAAAAATAATTTAAACACACCCGCAATCAATTTTTATTTTTATTTTTAGTCAAATTTTAACAACAAATTTGTCTTCCAAAAAAATTATGACCACATTAAACAATACCATAATTTATTATATATTAGTTTTTAATTTTTATAACTTAATCAAAATATTATATTATATTATTTATTAATTTATATTAATAAATTAATTAAAAATATTAATATAAGAATATTTTAAAATTAAAAATATATAAAACCACAACTAAATATCACCCACAACCAAACATATACTAATAATAATAATACAAAAGTAGTTGATTTGGGTTGTGGCCATAACGACCAATAATAATAACACAAAAGTAGTTGATTTGGGTTGTGGCCATACATACCCAATGGATGTGTAGTAATTGTGGCAATGTTCAATTCTCAGTATATTCATGATTCTAAATGCACTAGGTATCCAAAAAAAGCCCTTTCATTATACCTACTTCAAACAAACAAACATGGTTCTTTTTCAAATATGACACTCTTCTTATATATAAACATATGTATTAGTATTAAAAATAATAATTGGAGGGAAAAATTACTGTCCCATCAAGTCCTTGGATGAGGGGGAAACAAGCATAATTGATTGGGAGTCTCAATAGAAGAAAACCCATCATTAATTGGTAGTTTCTAGACGGTTAGGATGCTGAAGACATGGAGTCCCATGGTAACATAGAATCCATAAACTAGGGGCAAGGGTTGAAATTATCTTTGTAAAAATACATAAACTAAGACCAGGGGTTGAAAATTATCTCGGTAAAAATTAGGGTTTTGTTTGATGAGAGGGCGCGAAAGGCCAGTTGATTAGATTGCCCCATCAGATTCCCCACGTCCGACTCTCTGGCCGATGACAGAGCTTCCATTTAAATAATTCTGCTCATTACCGTGTCGCTATTGAAGTAAGAGAACCCAAGGCTCTGACGATGCTCTTGATTCCCTCTGTGGACGCGCTTTAGATTTGTTCATTCTTCTAAAATGGAGAACGTTGGCGGTGAGGAGTACCTGTTCAAGATCGTGGTTATCGGGGACTCTGCGGTGGGCAAATCGAATTTGCTGTCAAGGTATGCTCGCAACGAATTCAATGCCAATTCCAAGGCAACGATAGGCGTAGAATTCCAGACCCAGGTGATGGATATCGATGGGAAGGAGGTCAAGGCTCAAATCTGGGACACAGCAGGCCAGGAGAGGTTCCGGGCGGTCACATCGGCTTACTACAGGGGAGCTGTGGGAGCCCTCATTGTGTATGATATCAGTCGTAGGCTTACTTTCGATAATGTCGCCCGCTGGCTCGAAGAGCTCAAGAGTAAGTTTGTTAAATCTCTTTTTCAGATCTAATCATGGTATTTGTTTTGTCAATAAATTCATATGCTTCGCAATTTTGATTCAGAGATTGTTTATAAGCATTACCCATCCCAAAAGCAAAGGTCACTGGCTTGATGTAGTAATATCCTCCATCACCCTGATGCTTTGCTAGCAGTTTCCATATCATGTCTTTTACCTTATCTTTGGGTTTAAGTGGATAGCTTTTTTCATTACTCTTCTGATTGCTTCCTTGCTCTTGTACTAGCTTCATGTCTGGTTTCTATCTGCATGTCTGGTTTCTGTGCACAATTGCAAGACACATGGTTAATAGGGGCATCAGATGCCCCAAAAGTTTTGTGCTCCCTGTATTGATGTCATAACATCATTTCACACTCTGAAGCTATCTTTGGGTTGAAGTAATAGCACTTCCCCACTCTCCTACCAATATTATGGGCAGTTTTTGTGCTCTGCCTTGTGGATCATTGATGTCTGGGTGTCATGCCTTTTGGATCATCTTTGGGTTTGATGTGATAGCATCTTCCTTAGTCCTTAGTTCTGATACTAACACTGCAAGCAGTTTCTGTGTAATGCCTTGTAGAGCATCTTTGAAATTGGCTCTGGCTTTGACTTTTGCATTGCAAGCAATTACTGCTGTAATGCCTTATAGAGCATCTTTGAAATTGGCTTTGGCTTTTGGTTGTCATCTATGTGATGTTGCAAGCTATTTTCAAACTCATGTGAAATTTTGATGTTGCAGTGCATGCTGATGGCAATGTCGTGAAAATGCTTGTGGGGAATAAGTCTGATTTAGCTCATATAAGGGAAGTTCCTGTGGAAGATGGGAAGAAGCTTGCCGAATCAGAGGGGCTGTTCTTCATTGAGACCTCGGCTCTGGATAATACAAATGTATTGCCTGCATTTCAAATTGTGGTCAAGGAGATTTACACTAATGTGAGCAAGAAAATGCTGAATTCGGATTCCTATAAGTCTCAATTGTCTCTCAACAGAGTTAATATTACGGATGTATATGGAGATGGAGACGGAGTGGATCCGCCCAAGACAAAGAATTCTTGCTGCTGAGGATTCAGAGAAAATGCTCCTTTGTTTCTGGGCTCCTTGAATATTATTTGCTTCATATGACCTCTTGTTGATTGAGATCCTTAAGGCTGCCTTAGGCTAATATAATTTTTTTTGTTTATTAGGAAAGTTTCAATATGTTGGATATTTTTTTTTCAATTTTATGAAGAAACCAGTAAGGGTCCCCAACTGGGCTTCTTAGGCTTGAGCCCTAGATGCTGTACACAAAGCAGAATAATAGTGATGTATTAAGTTATACATGCAAAGCAATCTTTTTTTAGAATGTTTTAGTCAAATTGATCTTCATTTTGTTTGAAGTCATTTAGGGAATCTGGATTCCTGGATGGAGGTTAATGGACAGTTTGCAGATGCTCAGATCTATTGCCTGGCTCAATGTTGTAAACATTATTGCTACAGCATTCTAGGAATTCCTTCTCTGTTTGTCCTTGAAGCAAGTTTATGTATATGGTATTAGCAATTTAATGAGAGCTCGTCAGATTTTGTTCTGTGATTGTCCTTGAAGCAAGTTTATGTATATAGTGATTGCAATTTAATGAGAGCTCTTGCCAGATTTTGTTTGGGGGCAATATATTACCAAACATAACATGCAAAAGCCTGATGATTTCATATAAATTGGAGCTGCAATTTGTAACATGAACTTGACTTCCCAGATCATGCCCGGGAAGTAGGTAAGAGATCTCATCCTTTAATGTAATAGAAATTCCATTTCTGAACAGTATAGTAGATGCTTGTACAGGTTGCATAATGTAGAATTGTAAGCAGTACAGGTGACAACATAAATGAGCTATGTTCAGCTATTACATAATTTTTTTTTCTTGAACCTCAGTAATTCTGACATATACAAAGATCCTCATGTCTTTGGTAAACATTTATCATTTATCACCACCATGGATTTGTGCGATCTTTATGTCTATTAAATACATAGGAATTTAAAAAAGGCCGATGCAAACCTATCAATGTTCAATCACTTACTGGACCTGAGCTGGTGCTGGATAGCACCTCTTTTGAAGGGGCTTCAGTCCGAAGACCCTTTGGTCATCAAAGTATTATTCTATATTTGTCTCAATAATTGAGAGATAGAGAGGGGTAGATATGGAGCTATTATTCCTATGTCTTAATAGGAAGGGTAGATATGGAGCTGATGAATGAATCAATCATGCTTCTAGGGTTTGCTGGTATTTATGTCATGATATAACTTGAGATGTGCTCATGGTGGACATTTTGTGTACAGGAAAATTGTCAATTCATGATATTTTTGCAATTAACAAGCTTCATACAAAGTCAATCACAATCGATTTACAAAATTTACCATTAACTTTCTTCAACAATGCCCAAGAAAAAACCAATAACATAGTAGTTCTTACTTATCTGAACAACATTTGGAACTATTAAGAATTTTTCCATGGACTTTGTCCGATAATGTTCAAGGATAACTCAACGTGTATAGCAATTGGAGCTATTGGTATTTGTCCTTTAAACAGATGCATGTAGAAAGAGATGGTCACATGTATTTGTCCTTTAAACAGATGGGCACATGTGAGGCTAAATTTATATTGTCGTATGTTGGCTTTCGAACTGTCATGCTTGGAACATTCGTTACATTAAAAAAAATCTAAATGAGGTTTACAATATGTTTTCTTCATTCACGACATTAGATAGGCAACTAAGGATAAGTGTTTAGGCATTTTCAATATGTGAGGCTAAATTGTCTTGTATTGAGTTGGTCTTTCAAGCTCTCGGAACACTCGTGATATAAAGATCTAAATGAGGTATACAGTATGTTTTTCTCATTTCACTCACGACATTAGATAGCCAATTAAGATAAAGTGCCAGCCATTTTCAATTCCTCAAGGCAAAGGTCGAGAAAGACCTTTAAAAGTGAGTTAATATAAGGGAGGTAAGCCTCACTGAAAGGTGAGATATAGCTTACACTGGTGGTTAATTTTGACATAAAAGTTTTTTTATGATCATTAACATCAGTCATTTATTGTAGAAGAGTTATGATCATTAACATCAGTCATTTATTGTAGAAGAGTGGTGGGTGTTTAATTAGTACATAATGGTTAATAGAGATAAGTGAGATATAGCTTACATTGGTGGTTAATTTTGACATAAAAGTTTTTTTTTATGATCATTAACATCATTCATTTATTGTAGAAGAGTGGTGGGTGTTTAATTAGTCCATAATGGCTAATAGAGATAAGTAAATTTACCCTTAGCCGTTATAAAACCTAGTTTCCAACATAAATGTAATTTCTAAATATATATGAGCTTTATTCTTACTACAAATGTAATTTCTAAATATTTGTGAGCCTTATTGATTACTTGGGTATGAAGATACTACCAAATGCTTACTCTTCTGTGGACAGGTGTATTTAATTTTGGGTTTTCATTACCACATCTTCAACATGGTATTACTCTTATGTGGACAAGAGTATTTAATTTTGGGTTTTCATTACCACATTTTCAACATGGTATTATAGCTTTGGTGATGTTCCATAATGTTTTGGTTTGAATTTAGTGAAGATTTAATGATTCTTGGACCTTGGTTATGTATGGATCAAATGTTGTGAAGACCATGAGCTTATGTTGACAAGGTGCTATTAAGTTGTGATTAGAAAGTTTTTGTTTCAAGTGAGTCTTAAGCTGAAATCCTCTCCTAAAACTTGATGGAGATTGTAATGTATATGATTGTTCCTCTATTTTTGGGGCACTACTAAAAAAATTTGGAAAATTCTATGTAGGTGAAACAACTATTTTGTAGCAGTTGACATTTTTCCTTTGCAAGTTTGCATAGTCATTTATTATGGCTCATTTTTAAATAACAAAGTTGGAGAGTAATAATGTTTTTAGATCCTTATGGTGATTTGTAACTTATATTAATGGCATCCTAATGGTCTTGAGATATCTTGCAATCTAAAGTTTCATGGTCATCACGCCTTATTATTGAGGTTTTTTTGTTAAACCATAGCATCATTAATTTCATCTTCCAACTATTTTACTTAAAGACGCTTATCATATTATTAAGACTTTCCAAGTGCTCGAGGGTATCCTTATGTTGGTTAATGGACTTATTTCTTTTTTAGTCAAGTTTTAAATTGTATCTCCTTCCTTAGTTAATCATGATAGGGAGTTTTAATTATGGGTCGTTATTGGATTAAAAACTATGGTAACACACCATTAGATTATCCCAAGTATTCCAACCTTCCATGATACTTCTAATGGCCCAATGATTAGATTCTTAAAATTTTCAAGTGTTAGCCCAAGCATAATGTTAACATATCGTTTCAAATTGCAGGGCCATCTCAAGTCTCAAGGTCTTTTTGATGCCCTCACCGAATCTAGAACTGAGCACATTTTTCCATGTGGACATTCGACACACCAATTAAGGGGAGCTAAATAACATGTGGAAATATTCATGTGGCATTTTAATGGGACAACCCATGTGCCATGTGGAAACAAGATGTTAGCACTTTGTGGGAGCTAAATAACAAGTGTCTCATTTGGGAAGAGACATGTATAATCAATGGTGCCAGGTGTAAGCTCAAGCACATGGATCAAAGTATCATATCAATATTATCAAGCTATCTCAAGTATGAATAAGTGGTCACCTCGAGACCTTTGATAACTCAATATGTAGATTGGTAAGTATGCAAAACTTTTCTTAGTATCAACCTAATGATCAAGTCAAAGAATCAAGAAATCTCCATTAGTCTATCTCAATTACATATCTCCTAGTCTTTCCCAGTGGCTTGTTGAGTTGATACTATATTTGCTTAAATAACCAATCATATTTTTTCACATTAATCAATTAGATTCTACCATGAAGGCATAAGGCCACAATGATCAAGGAAAAGTTGTACATGTGGCCTTGATAGGGTATCAAACATGTCACATGACAACTTATTATCAATGGTCTGCACGTGTGCATGTCACACAAGCAAAAGATTTCCAATTAAAAGGCATCATGTGTTTGTTGACATCACAAATGTGATTCACTATTTGTGTAGATGAAATGAATGTAGATGTGTTTTTGAAATCTTTTTGTGTGCTTGGTTTTCTGAAACCTTCTAGGTTGTCTTGTAACTTTTCAAATATTAAAATAGGCAATACTCTGATGAAGCCTTTTTAAGAAAGAGTCATATTGTCAAGGCAAATGGCAAGGACATAGAATTGTGTTTTTGGCATGACTATAATTGTAAATCGCATAGTTGTAGGGTGATAATGTTTTCAAATCTTGAAAATGATCTTTATAGTCCTTGGGATGTTTTATGATTTAATTATCACATCTATTATTGATGTTTTGTTGTTGAACCCTTGCCCCATTGATTGCATCATGTGATTATTCTCTTGCTTAAAGAAGACATATCACTGCATCAAGTTGATAACATCTTCAATGAATCCTTAGGAAGGGGTATGCTTAGTGTGTCAATCAATGTGGCCATTTGTTGTGGGGGTTTAGTGTTAATTGCTAGAAATAAACTTAATATTCACATTGAAAATTGTAAGTTGCATTAGATCTACTAGTTATTCCCTATGAATTAACATGGGTTACTTGTAATAGTAAAGCCATTTTGTCTGGTGCTACTTTCTCATTGTTAAGTTCAACTAATTATTACCTTGTTTTGTTTGAGTTACATATCCATATCTCAATAGATACCCCTTCATTGTCTACATACTTTATGGTTGCTGGTTAGTTTAAGTGAAGTCTGAGCCAAAAAGTCGTTGATAGTTCATTGTTTAATTTTGTTTGAGTTGAATGTATTGTTTTTTTTAAATGAATTTAACTAATATGGGGATATGGAAAGTGAAATGTTTTGTTGTGGTGTTAATATATATTTAGCATTAGTTAAACATTAGAGCCTTTGTTGTGTGAGGATTTCACTTATATAATCAATTTCATTGGAATATGGTATGTTTATTTATGATTTGTTTCGACTTTTTGTTTGTGTAACAATAATCTCTTTCTAATAACAATAGCTTTATAAACAAATGTAATTTAAGAAGCCAAATGTAATTTAAATAAATCCAATCTAGTTTCATAAGTATTATATATATATATATATATATATATATATATGCACTAGTAAGAGGTATTTATATCATAAAAGCAATTCCAGGGCATATAATTGTTGCACATATCTTACTTAATAATATGCATAAATGATTTTTGTATTGTCAAATTTTTTCCTATATATAAAGCTTTCTCATATGAAATCGTATATGGTATGAGTGTGGATATAGAGATTATTTACCTTATTAAATATACTATAATTATTTTAATCATGGAATAAAAAAATTAATTTCTAGTTAAGCTTATGTGATCTTTGATAAGTTTAACAACAACGATAATCTCTTAAGGAAAGCCACCATGTGATTCATTGTCATATGTACATGAAAATCATTGTAACATGTTCAAGGCATTGTGATATCCCTCAAGCTTAAAGACTGGTATTTATGTATATATATAAGCTTGAATTTGAAGTTAGTGTACTACATTAGAAAGACTGACATATATTTAATTATCAGTAATCTTATTGATAATGCTTGATGTATAGTTACTATTATAAAGTTGTCTCTATGTTTTATTTTATGAATAAAAATAAATTGGAAATTAGTAGCCAAGTACAAGTGGCTGAAAGGGAAAAAATGATGCAATTCTATTTTTAGAAATTAATGATATCCATAAAAAATCTTAGGCATCTAATTTGGGTGATTAGATTTATTTATGAAATTATTGGCCAATTTAATATTTCTTAGAAGACGGGGTTGTCTTCAGAAGTGAGAAACAAAGGCTCATAAATGAGCAAGTTAACTACTTGTCACCTGTTGGTGAGGTGGAAGCATTTAATAACCACCCAAAAAAGTGGTAGATGGATTTTTATCTAGGGATACTTTTGTTTTTGTCTCAATTATTTTGAGAAAGAGAATAGTAGACACTGAAGAGAAATAGAGAGAAGAGATGGACGAGAAGAATTGTAGGCCTAATTTGCTTGGGGGGATAAGTAGAATTGTTGGGACAAGGTTGGGAGGAGCCCAATACTTAGCCATTGTTTCCAAAATTACTTTAAGTGGATGTTCTAACTCTGTTTCTATTTCCCTGTCAAAGATAAGCACTATGAATTTATTTCCTTAACATTAATGTTTTATCCTGAAAACGAAAAAAAAGAGTTATTATTTGGTTGTAGAAATTATATTTTTCTAGTTATATAACAGAAAGAGGATTATTATTTTCCTTAAAAAAATAGGAAGTATCGAACAACATACTTCAGTTTTATTCTTTGTTTTGTAATTGTATATGTACATAAGATACAAATGAACTACATAGGTAGTTTACTTTAACTCCGTTTTACTACATATTTGTATCAGTGAGTACAAATGGTAATAGAGAAATTAGGAAGAAATAGGTATCAATATTACTATGGAAAAATTGTACAAGAAATCGTAATGTACATGGTCTGTTTCATTTTCTGTTGAAAATGAATTAAAAATCTTGGAATGTAGGAAACTGGAGCGAAATGTTTCCAGAAAGAAAGTTTTGAATATAGACAAAAGATTTTAAAAATGTTATAGGTTTGAATTATTAAAAGAAAATGAGCATGGAACACACAAAGTGTTATTATGATGCAAAGGGAGGGAGTAGTTCCTTTAAGTAATTAATAATTATAAAACAAAATAAGATAAATTTTTTGACAACTAAATATATGTCTACTACAGAAGGCCTGTTAGTTTGTAGACATACCTTTTGCTATTAGAAATTTGAAGAATATAATTTCCTGATAATTGGACAAGAAAAAAAATGAATTCTTGAAAAGAAAACAATGGAGTTATTTGTTAATCCTCATAAAAAAGTCAATATAGTCAATGACACTACCAGAAGAAATATAATATATAGAGAAGAATAAGCACTGATGGATACTTATTCAAGAGATTTGAAAGAGATACAACTATACAAACATTTATAATTTTGATACAAAGGTAAATGAGTTTAAGGTAAATCATGGCATGGGAGAAACATCTTCTAGGAGAAGAATATAAAAGTATTAAGCCAAGAGGGTAAAACCCTTTTATAAGTTTGAATTTACCATATTGGAAAAAAATAATAATCAATATATAAATATCAAAATTATAAAAATCCACCTTATTAAGTACTTGTTCTTCACTGAACTATGCAAAAAGAGTTATACATATATAAGATAAAGACACGACCAAATAATTGGAACTACAATTGAGAGCAAGTTCTATACACATATCTATACATTCAAATAAGTTTAAATTTTAAAGTCCAATATAGGACCAAAATAGATTTTCTATCAACACAGTGATTTTAAATTCTATGAAATCGTAAAAAGGGAAAAACACCAGAGACTTCAAATAACAATTGCAATTGAAAACACGCTTTAAATATCTCGCCACAAATATGGAAACCGGGAGGTTGAGGAACAAATCCAACTTGAAAAGAAAATAAACTCATGTTTAACAATTATATATGTTAGAAATCTGCTATTGGAAACAACAAATGCTTTTAACGTTAAAGCAGTTTCTAATCTTAATGTGACCCGATCTGATCTTAAAGCATTTAGATCTTATCTTAAAGCAGTTTCTAATCTAAAGCATTAGATCTTAAGCGTTGAATTGGTATATGATGGACGTACCAGATTAGAGTTAAATAATATATAAAGGATTGGGTCCTCTCTCTCCCACACAAGAGTTGTATTCTTCTCCATCAAGAAACACATAAAGGAAGTGAGGGCAAGAGGAGAGAAACCGAATTCTGAGAAGAAGACAGAAGACAGAAGATGGCAGCCATTACATCTTCCGCTGTTAGTCAAGGTATGTCATCTTAAACAACATATTAAGTTCTGAATGTGAAATATTTGGTATTGATGATCTTTGGGCTGTCAGTAGCTATATTTAACATTTGGTATCGGAGCCACAATCAATAACTGAATATTTCCTATGATTGCAATTGATCTGTTCTGTGCTTTACTCATGTGATTGAGCCTTCGGGAAACTGTGGGGGTTTCATGAAATGATCACGCATTCATGAGTCCTTTGACTATGCGCCTATTGACCCCTGTTTGCATCCTTTCGTTGTTAACCAAGTCCTGTGCATGCTTCACAAAAGGGGTTAAGAGCTTACCTCTAGGTTTTCGAATGAACCCATTTCACTTCTCGAAGATATTAGGCCGCTATTTAGTGGCTGTAACGTGTTGAATTTTTCTTTTGACCAAGAGACTTACAACTGGCACTTATACAAATCAAGGTCATCGCTATAATTATTATAAGAACAATAGGGGCGCGTATTAAAATACGACTCCAAATCCCACAAAATTATGAATCCCGATGGCTAGCCGTTTCTGTGGTTCACTTCGCTGTATAGCCTGTCCGGTTCCATTAAAGCTGCATGCACATAAAACCCCATACTCCATTTCCTTCATTATTGTTTGGTGAATGCTCGAAAGCCACAATGACTGATCAGTATATGCTTGTTTCGAAAGTTATGTCATAAGCTTCTAGGATCTTCCCTCCTAAATAAAATAATTTTGGGTTTCTTTACATGTTACTCTTCACGCATGTCATGGATGCTATTCTTGGTTTATGATTAATATTATTGTGATGGCTTTGAAACAAACCGTGTCGTTTCCAATTTTAAAATGTAACGCCCAATTGAAATTGAAACGCTGAATCTTTGCGTGGACAAAGGGCGAAAATCCCAAATACGAAACGTCTGAATCGTATACGATGCCTATACGGTAAAGCGGATTAGACCTGAGATATGGGATTGGTCAGAAACATTTTGATAAAGGGGATCACAGGGCAACTGTGTACGTCGTATGACTGGGAGGGGTGGCCTGTTCATTACTAAAATTTTCTCGCTTGCAAAAAGTTGAGTAGAACTCCTGTAGGAAAGTTACAGTTTCGGTTGACGTTTGAAATTTGGGCATAAAAGTAATTGCTCTATGACTGATTGTTTTGCATAAGGTATGTGTTATAAATTATTTATGCACATGAGATTTATGATTTTGTTAATCACCAAAGTGGTCAAAATCAGAATGTTGTTTTGCATAAGGTATGTGTTATAAATTATTTATGCACATGAGATTTATGATTTTGTTAATCACCAAAGTGGTCAAAATCAGAATAATCATTTAGTGCATAAGTGACATAATGATTATTGATAGAAATTGCCAGTTATAATAATACCAATTAAAAACTGGCGTCACTAATGATAGAACCTGAGAACTTACCCAAAGGAAAGTCTTGTTCTATAACTAGTTGACATGATGAGGTTTGATAGATATTTTGATTAAATAAATATTGATCATCCAAAGATGTCAGTTCTATTTAATTGAATATATTTATTACCTACTTATGTTTTGGTATTTAATTATGTTAAGTATAAGATAGTATCTACCCAAAGGAGTGCTATATTATACTATTATGTCTACATTTGAATCGCGTTAGTTATGAGCTTATAGTTATTTCATTTTTGATTTGCAGGTTATCTATCTTTCGTATGTTTTGAATCAAATTTAGTTGAAGTTCCTATTAATACATGGTGGCTTGATACTGGTGCTACAACTCATGTTTCCAACAATATGCAGGGATTTCTTACGATCCGAACCATAAATCCAAATGAAGATCGTTTTCTCTTTATGGGAAACGGAATGAAATCTTCAATTGAAGGCATTGGGACTTATCATCTAATTCTAGAAAGTGGATATGTATTAGACTTATACAGTACCCTTTATGTACCTTCATTATCTAGAAACCTTATTTCCGCAAGTAAATTGGATATTTCTGGTTTTAGATGTATGATTGGATCTGGTTGTTTTGATTTATATAAGAATACTGATAATGTTGGTTCTGGTATTCTAATTGATGGTTTATATAAATTGAAACTGAATGACACTTATGCGAATTCCTTGTTGAATGTAGTAAATAATGTTGGATGTAAACGTAGCAGGTTGAATGAAAATTCTGCTTTCTTGTGGCATAAACGACTAGGTCATATATCCAAAGAAAGAATGATGAGATTAGTAAGTAATGAAATTTTGTCAAATTTGGACTTTAGTGATCTAGAATTATGTGTGGATTGTATTAAAGGTAAACAAACCAAACATAATAAGAAAGGAGCCACTAGAAGCAGCCAGCTTCTTGAAATAATACCCACTGATATTTGCGGACCTATGGACACTCCAGCCTTTAATGGAGAAAAGTATTTCATCACTTTCATTGACGATTTTTCCCGTTATGGTTATGTCTATTTGCTTCATGAAAAATCTCAATCTGTGAATGTCCTTGAGACGTTTGTAAAGGAAGTTGAGAGGCAATTAGATAAAAAGGTGAAAATCATAAGGTCTGATAGAGGTGGTGAATATTATGGTAAATATAATGAGTCAGGCCAGTGTCCAGGTCCATTTGCAAAATTCCTCGAAAGTCATGGCATATGTGCGCAATACACAATGCCAGGTACACCACAGCAAAATGGTGTAGCAGAAAGGCGCAATAGGACGTTAATTGATATGATTAGGAGTATGATGTCAGATTCTACACTACCTAAGAATTTGTGGTTGTATGCTCTCAAAACCGCTAACTATTTGTTGAATAGGGTTCCTAGTAAAGCTGTTCAAAAGACTCCTTTTGAGTTATGGACTAACAGGAAACCTAGCTTAAGACACCTGCATGTTTGGGGTTGTCCAGCGGAAGCGAGAATTTATAATCCACATGAAAAGAAATTAGATTCTCGAACGATCAGTGGGTAATTTTTTAGGTTACCCTGAGAAATCTAAAGGGTATGTGTTTTACTGTCCTAATCATAGTCCAAGAATTGTAGAAACTGGTAATGCAAGATTCATTGAGAATGGTGAAGTCAGTGGGAGTACTAGAAGAGAAATAGTAGAAATAAAGGAAACAAGGGTAAATGTTACATTGCCTAGAATAGTTCCTCCATCTACTATTACTCCAAATGTTGTTCCAGCTGTTGTAGAACAGCATGATGATAATGAACAACATATAAATGAAGAAGTACTTCCTGAAGGAAATGACTTGCATAATACTAATATGCATGAACCACAACAAGTAGCATTAAGAAGACCTCAAAGAAATCGTAGGTCAGCTATTTCTGATGATTATGTGGTTTATATGCAAGAATCAGATTATGATATTGGAATCAATAAGGATCCAGTTTCGTTTTCACATGCTGTAGAAAGTAAAGAGTCAAAGGAATGGATTAATGCCATGAAAGAAGAAATGAAATCCATGCAACATAATGAAGTTTGGGATCTCGTTGAGTTACCACATGGCTGTAAAAGAGTCGGATGCAAATGGGTTTTTAAAACCAAACACGACTCTAGTGGTAATATCGAACGGTATAAAGCTAGACTTGTTGCTAAGGGTTACACTCAGAAAGATGGTGTTGATTACAAGGAGACATTTTCTCCTGTTTCGAAAAAGGACTCACTAAGAATAATAATGGCATTAGTAGCTCATTATGATTTGGAGTTGCATCAAATGGATGTGAAAACAACCTTTCTGGATGGAGATCTTGATGAGGATGTTTATATGGATCAACCTGAGGGTTTTTCTGTAGAAGGTAAAGAACAATTGGTGTGTAAACTTAAGAAGTCAATATATGGGCTTAAACAAGCATCCCGGCAATGGTATATTAAGTTCAATACCATTATTACATCTTTTGGTTTTAAGGAAAATAAGGTTGATCACTGTATATACCAAAAGATCAGTGGGAGCAAGTTTATTTTTCTGGTCCTTTATGTTGATGACATCTTGTTTGCTGCAAATAATTTAAGTATATTGCATGAGACTAAAGAATTTCTCTCAACGAACTTTGAAATGAAAGATATGGGAGAGGCATCATATGTGATTGGAATAGAAATATTCCGTGATCAATCACAAGGAATATTGGGATTTTCTCAGAAAGGATATGTCGAAAGGATTCTAGAGAGATTTGGAATGAGTAAGTGTTCACCTGGAATAGTTCTTGTACAGAAAGGTGATAAATTCAATCTCATGCAATGTCCTAAAAATGATGTTGAACGAAAGGAAATGGAATCAATTCCATATGCATCTGTTGTTGGTAGCCTAATGTATGCTCAAACCTGTACTAGACCGGATATCAGCTTTGCGGTCGGTATGTTAGGGAGGTATCAAAGTAATCCAGGAAGGGAACATTGGCAAGCTGCAAAGAAAGTTTTGAGGTACTTACAAGGCACGAAAGATTACATGCTCATGTATAGAAGATCTAATGAATCAGAGGTGATTGGATATAGCGATTCAGATTTTGCTGGATGCATCGATACTAGAAAATCGACTTTTGGTTACCTGTTTATGTTTGCTCAAGGCGCCATATCATGGAAAAGTGCGAAACAGACTATCGTTGCTTCATCCACTATGGAGGCAGAATTTGTGGCATGTTTTGAAGCCACAATTCATGCATTATGGTTGCGGAACTTTATTTCAGGACTTGCGGTTGTCGACACCATTAGCAAGCCGCTGAAAATTTATTGTGATAACTCTGCAGCAGTATTTTTCTCAAAGAACGACAAGTACTCTAAAGGTGCCAAACATATAGAACTGAAGTATCTTGTTGTGAAAGATGAGGTTCAGAAACAAAGAGTGTCAATCATGCACATCAGGACAGAACTTATGATTGCAGACCCTTTGACGAAAGGGTTACAACCAAAACAATTTAAGGAACATGTTCAAAGAATGGGTCTTGGTTGTATTAATAATAATTGATGTGTGACATTCTGAGCTCTTTTATGTGTTTCTGATATACAATTATGTGTCTCTTGTTTTAATGTAGTAGTACGTATTTTATGTAATTTTAAACAAGAAAGAGTCTTATAAAGATATTATGTTTAATCATTATGATATAAGACATTATGTGGACCATTATGCTGTTTTATATAAATTATGAGTATGAATTGATGGATTGCTGGTATTGTAGTATATGGAAGGGAATGCATTGAATTAATAGTGCACAACCGCCATAACTCTCAGCAATTTATCATGGTATGATGTTCAACACTTAATATTATGAATAGTCGGGTCAAGTGGGAGAATGTTAGAAATCTGCTATTGGAAACAGCAAATGCTTTTAACGTTAAAGCAGTTTCTAATCTTAATGTGACCCGATCTGATCTTAAAGCATTTAGATCTTATCTTAAAGCAGTTTCTAATCTAAAGCATTAGATCTTAAGCGTTGAATTGGTATATGATGGACGTACCAGATTAGAGTTAAATAATATATAAAGGATTGGGTCCTCTCTCTCCCACACAAGAGTTGTATTCTTCTCCATCAAGAAACACATAAAGGAAGTGAGGGCAAGAGGAGAGAAACCGAATTCTGAGAAGAAGACAGAAGACAGAAGACAGAAGATGGCAGCCATTACATCTTCCGCTGTTAGTCAAGGTATGTCATCTTAAACAACATATTAAGTTCTGAATGTGAAATATTTGGTATTGATGATCTTTGGGCTGTTAGTAGCTATATTTAACAATATAACCTAGAGAAAGAACTCTGGAATCCTAAGAAAAACGACAAATGGCGCTAAGATATACTAGTGGTTACCTGCAATAAGGTAAAAGAGAGTTAGCGAATAACTACAAATACCTATGAAAAGATAAAATGAATTTAGTGTTCTTATGTTAGAAATACCTTGCGTAACTAGTATGATGATCCAGATGCCTTTTTGGAAAAGAATAATAAACAAAGTTTAAATAAATTTATATTGACCTCAAAACTAGAGCAAAATCAATAGAGAAATTCTACCGTAATTACTAAACATATACCCGTAACCAATTATTTAAGAAAAGAAAAGAAATGTGAATCAATACTATAATGAAAATTTGTTCAAGATTATACCACAAATTTTATCAGTAGTTGGCGATGCGGCCAACATTTGTAACCCTGTAAAAGTTCATTTAGAACTCAAGAACACGTATTTCCTTTATAAGTTGAAACCTTAGGGTTTCACAAGAAAGAAGATATACTTTCTCTTACAATCCTAATGGAATTAACGAAAACAAGTATTGGGAAGAAAAGCCCTTCATAATGAAAGCAAAATTTAAGAAAATTCAACAATGGTTGTGATGGTCGTAATGTCGGGTGTGGAGCCTGATTATCTTCTTTATTAAGAGGTATCACCGCATTGGACCCCAGTTCGTAATGTGGCGGCAACGCAACCCGTAATATTTGCGCTGCAAGGGGGATCTAGCGGGGGGGTGACAGTGATCTTTAGGAGCCCCCCTCGGCAGGGGATCGCGGGTAGTGCCCCTGAAGCTAAAAATAGATGTAAAATTGCCTTGTAAAATGTTGTAATTTCATAGTCAATCTGGGCTGTTCATTAGGCGGAGATCTGACAGTAGAAGTTATGTTTAATTTAAGGTTTTTTTCCCTAGAAGGCAACCCCTCGCTATATATGAGGGAATTGTATTGCGTCTTTGCAAATCTGTATTCTGAGTGAGAAAGAGAGAGGAGATTGTGTGAGAGCGAAGTAGAAACTACAATGTATCTGCTGTAGGTTGTATCTATTCAATTTTCTAGATAATATAAAAGGAAGGACTGGTTGTTTCCCGTGGACGTACTCCAAATTGGGTGAACCACTTATATCTGTGTTTCTCTTGTTTTATGTGTTTTCTGTGTTTATGTTTTTGCAATATATTTTATGTGTTCCATTGCTCTGTAATATATAATTTTCTAACAATTGGTATCAGAGCCAAAGGTCTATTTGCCTGATAAACTCGCAGGAGAGAAGGGTTCCTGGTTCGAGTGGGAACAATGGTGGAAGATGGTAGGTTTAGGGTCGAAAAATTTAATGACCAAAACTACCAGCTGTGGAAGATGCAGATGGAAGATTATTTGTAGCAGAAAAACTTGTACCTACCATTGAGCGGAAAGACAAAGAAGCCGACGAGTATGACAGATACAAAATGGGATATTCTTGACAGAAAGACACTTGGAACAATACGGCTATGCCTAGTGGCATCGGTAGCCTTTAATATTTCAAAGGAAACGACAACAAAGGGTTTAATGAAGGCATTGACCAAACTATATGAAAAACCCTCGACCTCAAATAAGGTATTTCTTATGAAGCGTTTATTTAATATGAAGATGTCAGAAGGTGGATCTGTTGCTGATCATTTAAATGAATTTAATACAACTACCAGTTAGTTAAGTTCTGTAGGGGTAACTTTTGATGATGAAGTTAGCGATCTATTATTTCTATGCTCATTGCTAGAAAGTTGAAATGGTTTAGTTATGGTCATTAGTAACTCTCTCTCTGGATCTAGTACTTTAAAGTTTGATGATGTTGTCAGTGCAATCCTTGGCGTGGAAATGAGATGGAAAAGCTCCGGTGAGACATTAGGTAATGCTTTGACTGCAAAGACTAGGGGAAGAAAAATTGAAAGAGGAAATAGCCCAAGATATCACAGTAAGTCAAGGAAAGGCAGATCCAAGTCCAGATTGGGGATAGTGTGCTGGAAATGTAGGAAGAAAAGACAGCTGAAGAAAGACTGCAAGTCTCGGAAGGGAAAAGAAGGAGATGCGCAACAGGAAAACAATCATGAAGCGAATGTGACAGGTGATGTGTTGCAAGATGCTTTGATTATTTCATTAGAAAATATTATTGATTCCTGGGTGGTAGATTCAGGGGCCTCATTCCATGCCACACCTGATAGAAAACATTTTCATGATTATGTTCAAGGAGATTTTGGACAGGTTCAATTGGGTGATGATAAACTCTGTAAAATCATTGGAATGGGTATAATTTTCATAAAACAACAGAATGGAAATCAATGGCTATTGAAAGAGGTAAGGCATGTCCCAGATCTGAAGAAAAATCTTATTTCAATAGGGCAGTTGGTAGGTCAGGGCTGTGTGACTAATTTTACAGATAAAACCTGGAAGGTTACTAAAGGAGCCCTGGTAATAGAAAAAGGAGAAAAGGTTGGTACATTGTATTTATGCAATGGTATTTCTAATTCTATTAATGCTTTAACCTCTACAAGAGAAGATACGACATTGTGGTATCATAGGCTTGGGCACATGAGTGAGAAGGGGATGCAAATTCTTCACTCAAGAAATTTGTTGCCAGGTTTGAAGCATGTTGATTTAAAATTATGTGAGAATTGTGTTTATGGAAAACATAAGAGAGTCAGATTCCTTAGAGTTGGGAAAGAAAAGAAGAGCGAAAAATTAGAGCTTGTGCATACAGATGTATGGGGACCTGCTCAGGTATCATATCTCAGTGGCTCTCATTATTATGTTACTTTTATTGATGACGCAACTAGAAAAACCTAGATTTATTGTATTCGAAATAAATCTGATGTATTTGATACTTTCAAGAAATGGAAAGCTTTGGTTGAAAATGAGACAGGAAAAAGGTGAACTATCTCAGATTAGAAAATGGAGGTGAATATTGCAGCAAAGAGTTTGATAGGTACTGTTCAGAGAATGGAATTCGCAGAGAGAAGACAGTTCCAGGAACACCATAATAAAATGGCGTGTCAGAAAGGATGAACAGGACAATCATAGAGCGTGCAAGGTGCATGAGATTGCATGCGGGATTTTCTTTACAATTTTGGGCAGATGCTGTAGATACTGTTGTTTATCTAATAAACAAAGGGCCTTCAATTTCCTTGGATGGTGGTATTCCAGAGGAGGCATGGACAAGTAAAAAGGTAAACTACTCATTTTTAAAGACTTTTGGTTGTGAATCCTTATTCCACATTAATAAAGAAAATAGAACAAGGCTTGAGGCAAAATCAAAGAAATGTACCTTTATTGGAAATTGTGTTTAATATTTTGGTTATCACTTTTATGATTATGAAAACTCCAAAATCATTAGGAGAAGAGATGCCATATTCAATGAAAAGGTTTTGTATAAGGATCAGATCCAGGAAAAGAAACAGGAAAAAGAAAACAGAGAATACACGGTGCTTGATGAGATCACAGAAAAAGTGAAGGTGCCCGAAAATCGTAATGATTAATAGCCAGAACAACAACAACAACCACAACAACAAAAAGCACCTCAAACGCCTGAAAGTGGTGTTAGAAGATCTACCAAGATAAGTAGATCCCCTGAACGATACTCTCCTTCACTATACTATGTATTTTTGACTGATTCTGGTGAACCAGAATGTTATGAAGAAGTAGTGCTGGTAAAAACTAGGAAGAAGTGGGAGCAAGCAATAAAAGAAGAGATGGACTCCTTAGCACATAACCAAACTTGAGGCTTAGTCAGGTTTCCTGCAGGTAAAACAACATTGCAAAATAAATGGGTTTACAGGTTGAAGGAAGAAGATGGAGGTAGAAAAAGGTATAAAGCTAGACTTGTGGTGAAGGGGTTTGCACAGAAAAAGGGTATAGAATTTGATGAGATATTTTCCCCTGTTGTTAAAATGACTTCAATGAGAACTATTTTAAGTCTAGTAGCAACTGAAGATTTGCATCTTGAGCAGCTAGATGTAAAGACAACCTTTCTCCATGGGGATTTGGAGGAAGAGATATATATGCAGCAACCACAAAGATACGAGGTAAAAGGGAAGGAGAAACTAGTGTGCAGGTTGAAGAAGAGCTTGTATGGTTTAAAACAGGCTCCAAGGCAGTGGTATCTAAAATTTGACAGGTTTATGTCTGAACAAGGTTATACTAGATGTCACTTTGATCATTGTGTTTATCTCAAAAAGAAAAATGATGGAAACTATATTATATTGTTATTGTATGTAGATGACATGCTTGTTGCAGGTTCTAACATGTAGGAAATAAATGTGCTCAAAAGAAAATTGGCAAACTCATTTGCAATGAAGGATTTGGGTGCTGCAAAACAAATCCTTGGTATGAGAATAACTAGAGACATGAAGAATCACAAATTAACATTGTCTCAGAGTGAGTACATATAAAAGGTGTTGAAAAGGTTTAATATGCAGAATGAAAAACCAATTAGTATACCTTTGGCTAGCCATTTCAAACTAAGTAAGGAAATGTGCCCCAAGACTCAGGAAGAAATCGATTATATGTCTAAAGTTCCATATGCATTAGCAGTTGGAAGCTTAATGTAAGCAATGGTTTGCATAAGGCCTGATATTGCACATGCAATGGGAGTTGTAAGCAGGTACATAAGCAATCTAGGAAAAGAACATTGGATGGCAGTGAAGTGGATTCTCAGGTATTTGAGAGGTACAACAAATCAAGCATTATGCTTTGGTGGTTCAAACATTGCTCTTTAGGGATATGTTGATGCAGATATGGCAGGTGATAGAGATAATAGGAGGAGCACAACAGAGTATGTGTTTACTATACTAGGTGGAAAAACTGTGAGTTGGGTTTCAAAACTGCAAAGTGTTGTTGCACTCTCAACAATGGAAGCAGAGTATGTTGCTACTACAGAGGCTAGTAAAGAAATAATTTGGTTACAAAGGTTTCTGGATGAATTGGGTAAGAAGCAGGAGTTGGGCAGGTTATAAAGTGACAGCCAGAGTGCCATACATCTTGCAAAGAACTTTGCATTTCATTCTAAGACTAAACATATACAACTCAAGTACCATTTCATATGGCTAGTGTTGGAAGATGGATAGTTGAAGCTAGAAAAGATACACACGAGCCAGAATCCTACAGATATGTTAACAAAAGTTGTAATGAGGGAGAAACTGAGATTCTGCTCAATTTCAATTGGTCTTCAAGTATGATGAAGAAGATGAGAAACAACTAGGTCCAAAGTGGAGTCATTGTCCAGCAAATGAAGCAGCGGTGGAGTTGTTATAATCAGTCTCCAAGTGGGAGATTGTTGGGTGTGGAGCCCGATTATCTTCTTTATTCAGAGGTATCACCACATTGGACCCCAGTTCGTAATGTGGTGGCAACGCCGCCCATAATATTTGTGTTGCAAGGGGGGTCCAAGGTGGGCGGCAACAATCTTTAGGAGCCCCCCCTAGCGGGGGATTGGGGGCAGCGCCCCCGAAGCTAAAAATAGATGTAAAATTGCCTTGTAAAATGTTGTAATTTCATAGTCAATCTGGGCCGTTCATTAGGTGGAGATCTAACGGTAGAAGTTATGTTTAATTTAGGGGTTTTTTCCCTAGAAGGCAACCCTTGCTATATATGAGGGAATTGTATTGCATCTATGCAGATCTGTATTTTGAGTGAGAAAGAGAGAAGAGATTGTGTGAGAGCGAAGAAGAAATTATAGCGGATTTGCTGTAGGTTGTATCTCTCCAGTTTGCTAGATAATATAAAAGGAAGGACTGGCTGTTTCCCGTGGACGTAGCCCAAATTGGATGAACCACATATATATGTGTTTCTCTTGTTTTATGTGTTTATATTTTTGCAATATATTTTATGTGTTCCATTTCTCCGTAATATATAATTTTTTAACATGTAAGCCCTTTGGGACTAAAGATTACATTACCAAATGGAGTATGGTAGCAAAGAACAAAATACTAAATACATGCTTAGGATAAATTCTCGATATTGAAGAAACTCTGTTATATTCTTTTAATAATCCATACCTAGTAAACTAAAGAGGAGAATCAATAAATACTTGAACAAAAAACTTAATTTAAGGATTTCTTGCTTAGAAAATAGTGAGTTACCTAACTAAGGTATGATGGATGCCTCAGTAACAATATCTAAGAGATAATTGAATATGCCAGGAAACGAGAGCTCCAAATACCCTATGAACAAACCCTACAAATATTTAGAAAATGCAGAAGTGATAAATGTACAATAAGTAAACACACATAATAGTTATGCTTCCATGTTTGTAGCCTCCTTACTCAGACAACAGGCACCACTGTTTTTACAAGACAAATGGAGGTTATGCATTTGAGTAAAAGGCATAGAGTTACACCTATTTACAATTTGTCAATGAAAACTATAGATGTTGTCAAAGGCACAGGTTAGACCCTAGCCACTCAGAGCAGCATGACAAACAAATTCTAAAACCTAAAACTACAAAATGATTAGTGATATGTTTTCAATAAAGTCATTAATCACTTACCAAATCCTAATACTAATCTGACCGTTGATATGGTGAAATGAGATCTATGTCATTGAAAAGAAATGTATGGTGAAATAACCACGTGGCAAGCATAGGAGACTTCCCGCTTATTCAAACAAACACTCAAGACGAATTTCCAGACAAAAAATTAGACGAGAATGTAATGTTTATCCCATATTGATAACCAAAGAAAATAGGAATATGGGTTGAAAATTTCACCCTTTGGGTATCGAATTAACAACAAGAATCAATATACCATCAAGGATTACTACCGACCAAATATGTTATGAGAACATTGGGAAATGAAAAACCCTTTAGTGCTAATAACATATAATGGGTATAGTTAACATTCGAAATAAAGATTCACAGGTTTAAATAGCCAAATAAAAGTTTAGAAAACAAGTAGTTTAAATTGTTATTGAGTAAATATTTAGAGACTCATTTGAACAAGGAAAATGATTTTTACAATAAGGGTATTCACATTTCAAAGTCAATTTATTTAAATAATAATGCTCTTATAAGACTTGCTATCACACCAATAGTCAATAATTTATATATATATATATATATATATATATATATACCTATTTGAACAAGTAAAATAATTTTTACAAGAAGGGTATTCACATTTCAAAGTCAATTTATTTAAATAATAATGCTTTTATAAGACTTGCTATCACACCAATAGTCATATATATATATATATATATATATATATATACCTATTTTAAGAATTTGATATACAATCTTTTCATGAAAAGAAGAAAAAGAGAATATGAAGGACTAATATGTGTTAGAAGGAGGGGATGTGAATTTTAAAATAGTTTCATATGCCTATTTAAGAAATGTGGTGAGATTACAGATTCTATGTATGGTCTAGATTGACATTACATTAAATATTTATTAAAAAAATGGGTGTTATTAATGTCATTGTAAGTGGGGTCATTACAAGCGGTATGAGAGTTGTAGTTACAACACTAGGCCTCCCTTGGGTCCAAAAAACTGAAACTGTTATACCTGTCATGAATAGATTGTGTGGAAGAATTAAATTATTGAAAAAGGCAAAGGAGTTCAATGGTCAAACATTTGTGGGATCACCTAGAGGTGAAGCGGAGTGTGACACTGAAATGAGAATGGTTGGAGGTGAAACCGATCATGTAGAAGAGCCAAATCTTGAATTGCTGCAAGTAATAAGAAATTTGAAAACTGACTTAGAAGATATTAAAGCAAATCAAGAAAGGCTACTTAAAGTGAGAGAAGGCCAAGAATAAATTAATGGGTATTTGTTAAGAAAACAAGAGACGGAAAAAGATGGTAAAAAGACTCATAAGAAGAGATATAGAAGTAAATTTGTTAGTACTAAAAGCAAGAGTGATTCAAAAACATTTACTAATAGTGAAACCAATGAATCTAGTGATCAAGATGAACAAAATCAGACAATATTATTTCCACATCCAAAACAAGGAAATAATCTTCTCAATTACAGGGAAAATTCAAGAAAATTAAACCTCCCAATTTTGATGGTGAGACTGAAGAAGTAGCAGAGGCATAACTCCTCAACATGTCTAGATATTTTGAAGTATACAACTATCAAGTAATCTCAAGGCAAGGTTGACCACATATCAATTGACTGGTAAGAAAAATTTATGGTGGGAAGAAAATAAAGTTGTTAAGATGATAAGAGGTAAGAATCTAACTTGGAAATTGTTTAAGAAATAATTTAAGAAAAGCTACTTGATTGAAAGGTAATTTGATGAAATGGCTATGGAATTTCATGAGTTGAAGCTCGGACAACTCATTATGAATGAGTTTGTCAATAAATTTATAAATCTCTTGAGATATGTTCCTTACTTGAAGGAAGAAAAATAAAAAATCGAAAGATTTGTCAGTTGTCTATCTTTCTCATATAGAGAAAGAATATAATTTGATAAACCAAAATATATGGATGAGGCTATTAGAAAAGAAAAATTGTGCTTTAACTAGAGTAAAAAAAAGGAGGAAATTATAAAGGATGAGTGTCCAAGAAACCAAAAAAAATTCAATAGTAAGAAAAAGGGGGTCAAAAATCCCACCTTTGCAAAAACATACAAGCTAGAAATTATAACAGGAATTATAACCATTAGAAAAATACAGGACAGAAAGGAGCAACTATTATAAATACTAAAAACTTCAATGAATTTGTGAGACCTCCCATAAAATATTGGGGTTTCTGTGAGAATCTCTTGTGGAGGGACTGTCCACAAAATCCTCTGAAGAAGTAAAACAATGTTAAACCAAATTCAGGAAGCCTCAATAGTAAATGATGTAGAATGTAATACGCTAAGGTTCAGTGCTGCATTAGATGGAAGGGAGACAAATCATCAGTCAACTATGGTAGAAGTACAAGGTAAGATACTTAACAATAATGTATTTTTTCTTATAGAACCAAGATCTACCTTAAGCTATGTCTCACCTGATGTAGCTAAAAAATGCAAACTTAAGAAAGAAAAACAACATAAGCTTTGGTTGGTACAATTAGCTACCAGGACTAAAAGAAAAGTGCCAAAAATTAGTAGAGTATGTACTCTAAATCTTAATGGAATGCAAACTGTTCTCAATCTAAACATTTTACCATTAGGATCCCATGATGTCCTCATATCAATGTAATGGATAGAAAAGCATGAAGTTATATTGAGATGCGTACAAAAGTCATTTACCTATGTGGATGATGAAAGAAGAGATTTCACAGTTAAAGGAATAACAAGAAAGATTTCTTCCAGATAAATTTCCATTGTGAAAATGGAGAAATATGCTAGGAAAGGTTGTCAATTATTCACTGTTCAAGTGCAATAACAACCTGAAAATGATCAACAACTAGTATTGATTGAATACCCTATATTAGAAGTGTTTAAAGTTATATTTCCAGAGGAAATACCAAGACTTCCTCCAAGAAGGGACATTGACTTCACAATTGATCTTGTACCAGGTGTTGTTCCAGTTTCCAAGGCCCCATATAGGATGAGTGTACCTAAACTAATGGAATTAAAAATTTAATTGCAAGAGTTACTAGATAAAAAGTACATCAGGTCGAATGTGTCTCCTTGGGGGGCACCTATATTGTTTGTGAAAAATAAAGATGAAACATTGAGGTTATGTATGAATTATAGATAGTTGAACAAAATGACCATAGAAAGTAAATACCCCTTACCAAGAATATATGACTTGTTTGATCAATTTAGGGGAGCTTCTATATTTTCAACAATTGATCTAAGGTTAGGGTATCATCAAATTAGAATCAAGGACAAATATATACACAAGAAAACATTCCATACTCATTATGGAAACTATGAGTTTATAGTGCTTCCATTTTGTAAAACCCTAATTGTGAAATTTAACCAGACATTAAATTTGTAGAGGAATTTAATAATTAAATATGGATGAATACCTAGAAATCAGATTGGAGACGTTTCTTGTCTGTTGTTGCTCCCGCTCCTACTACCAAACCGAATCTTTTCCTCCTAGCCTATCTGGGGTCTACCTATCCAGTCCCCAGATCCATAAGACTTCAAAGTGGAGATATTCTGGCCCCTGTGCCCAAAACTCCAAGAACAATTGCTCAATTATCAAATTCCTCTCAATAGATTCCGACTATTGTTTCCCTGTGTATTCCTCTTTGTCTTTATTTTACTCAAAGGTCAAGAACCTCCCCCTTCCCTTTGTCATCTCCTCTCTTCTTATACACCAATCCTTCCACCGCCTTCCTTTCCACCGTCTCAGGGTCTTGATTAATATAATGTTTTCCTGGTTCTCTGTCGGTCACAGGTGGAGCAAATTTCAACTTCCACCTTACTCTTTCATTTCGTAGAGGTGGTCATGTTTAAGAGTAATGAACTTAAGTACTATATTTATTTAATTCATGTTGTATTCATAGTCTACTTTATAACTCCTCGTGACTTTATTTTATGCTCCTTTTAATTGCATAATATATATAATGAATTATTTTAAGTTTGTATAGTTTGTATATTATAATTTTTCCCTTTTAGTTTATATAACAATTAATATATATTATAATTTCTTTGTGTATTTTGTATTGTATTTCCTTTGCTATTTTATATATAAAATGTATTATATTCAATTTAATTTTGTACCATATATATTATATTCCCCTTTTAATTTGTATAATACATTGTCTTTCCCCTCTATTTTGTATAGTTATAGATTATGGTGGTGGTACATACATTAAGTACCTCACCCAATATATTTAATATTTTTGTGAATTAGGTATTTACTTAGAACTTTCAATAATTAATTCGTTTATCTTTTACTGTGAAATTTTAATAATAAGTTAATATGTATACTAGCGCAGTGTATCTGATGCATGCATAGGTAGCTATCATATGCATGCTAATATTTTTATGCTCCCGTTAATTCGAGATGGATCATTACAAATTTGGGTTAATGAATGCACCTGCCACATTTATGTGTCTCATGAATAGTGTGTCAAGGCCATTCTTAGACAAGTATTTTATTGTCTTCATAAATGATATTCTGGTATACTAAAAAAGTAAGGAAGAACATGATCAACATCTGAAGATGGTTCTCCAAACTTAAGAGATATTGAACTTTATGCTAAATTTAGCAAATGTTCATTCTACCAGAAGAAAATACATTACTTGGGACATGTAATATCAAAAAATGGTATTGTGATAGACCTTGAAAAGGTAAAACCAATTTTGGAGTGGCCAATACCCAAGAATGTACACGAGGTCAGATCTTTTATGGGCATCATAGGCTATTATAGGAGATTCATAGAAGTATTTTTTAAGCTTGCCTATCTAATTACTAATCTGCAAAAGAAGAGAATCAAGTTTCAGTGGAGTCCTAAATATCAAGCTAGTTTTGACAGGCTTAAATAACTTCTAACAATAGCTCCTATTTTAAAACAAGTTAATCCCAATAATGAATTATTGGTGTGCATTGATGCAAGAAAAGAAGGATTGGGAGGAGTTTTAATGCAAGATGGCCATGTTATTTGCTATAAATCTAGAAATTAAAAGAGCATGAAAATAATTATGCTACACATGGCCTAGAATTAGCAACAGTAATTCATGCCTTTAAAATGTGGAGGCATTATTTGATAGGGAAGAAATTTCAATTAAGGACAAATAATGTGAGTCTTAAGTATCTATTTAACTAGCCTAATTTAAATGATGGGCAATCAAGATGATTAGCATTTACAAGTGAATATGACTTTGAAATTTCATGCATCAAAGGGAAAGAAAACAAGATTGTTGATGCATTAAGCAAAAAAATTCACCAAATCAACAACACATCAACAATTAGTTGGTCAACAAGTTTATTTGGAAAAATCAAGATAGATGCAATTTCAGATCCAAAATATATGAAAATTAAAGAAAAATTGCAAAAAATTGACGATTTGGGAGAAAAAGAAGTTGATTTCTCAATTAATAACGAAGAACTATTGTTGTTTAGGGGTCAAATTTACATATCAAATGAGGTAAATATGAAAAAATTAGTATTATATGAATTGCATAAAATCCCAATAGTTGGTCATCCTGGTTATAAAAAGCTAATCACAACATTTAAGAAAGATTTTTATTTGCCAAACATGAAAAATGAAACAACTGAGTATTACAAGCACATACGGGCTATTATCTCAAAATCAGACCCTGGAAAACTACTGACCAGGAAGACCTTAAGTAACTATTTCAAACCTACTTTAGGCTGCGGCTTAGCCTCCCCAACCTGAGAGGGCTCTCTCAAAGGATTAATGATTTTTTGATTATGATTAAGATGGATAACTCTTTTAAAACAAATGCAGAAATGTAAGTGGTGGAAACACAATTAGCTTCTTTGATTGCATGTTTCCTTGAGGTTTTCTTTAGTTTAGAAATTTCTAGTTTTTCTAATTTCAACTTCTTTTTTAACTCTTCAACACTATATTCTTCTTGAAGGATAACTGCTTTACCTTTATCTTTTCCTTCATTAGACTGTGTTATCTCCTCTGTTTCACTTCCTTCTAGTAGTGTTTCTTGTACCTGTCTGAAATTCCTCGTCATGGGTCTTCTTGGCTTAAAGACAAATTGGGCAACCTGATCATCAAACTTGAGCTTTTTTGAGGCTTTGATTCTTTTCGTCTTTTCTTTGCCTGATTCTATCAAATTTGCTTGAACCAGAGGAGTTTCTTCAATATCAATGGCTTGCAATAAGTCATTCAAGCTTCCTTTTGAAACATGGCTTTCCTCAGTAACCACTGTCTTGCCTTTTTCCTTGGCTAACTGGCTCCTTGTCATTCTTCTCTGGACTACTTCACCTGTAGATGATTCATGTACACCCTCTCTGATCTGAGTTTTCTCTTTCTGGGACTGTTGGGGTGTGTCTTGGATTATCAGTGGCTTGGTGAGTTCCCTTACCTATTTCCTAGTCTTCAACTTTACAAACCTCCTGGATCTTGTTTCTACCCGATGACCAGTTGTTGTTGGAAAATCTTTTGCAGCTTGAGGACTGAGACCAGTCTCGTTCTTGAAACCAGACATAAACATGAACGTGGGCCAGTCCTTACCTACTCTCTGGAGTCCATGCAGAATGATCAACTTAACTAAGCCGTTGTGAAACAATGAAGTCTCACAGGCTTCTTTCCTTAGCTGCACCTTGTCACACATTTTGCTTAGGCTACGAAATAAGTAGAAAGGTAAATCAAGAGATATCTTTCCTGTGAAATACAACAGAAGCTTGAAATGATATGAATACACCTTATTATATCTCCCTTCACAGGTAAGGTACCTTTGTATGTAGGTAAGCAAATTGGCATATGAGTCCTTGACATAATTTCTAGGCACAAACTTGTTTAAATCTGAGTCAATGAACTTTGGCTTCAGAAATTCTTTGCAGGGGGTCATATCAAATTTGAAATTTTTAAACCAACTTTCTTGTCCCCTTCGGATCTCAGTAACTGTGGATATTACCTCTGGTGAGATTTGTAGTTCAAGCATCCCAACCTTTGAATTCAGTCCTGTGAAATTCAAGGCAAATTCCTTGGTGATTTGTGCATGACCTCCCTGGAGCTTCTTGCAAAAATTCCAACATCCAACCTGCTTGAATGCATGCTCAACTTCTTTGTTCTTCAAGATAATGTCTAAACCTTCAGGTTCATTCCTCAAACATCTACCTAACCTGTGCTCTTTTCTTTCTGTAGAACCTTCCATGAGAAAAACTCTATAGACTGACACTGTCTCAATCTTTGATCACTGCCTCGCTTGATAGCTGCCTCGCTTGAATACTGCCTCGCTTGAAGTTCAAGGAATTCAAATTTAACATTTGCTGATTCGTTCCTCATGCAATGAATACAATCATAATTATGACTGTGAATACCTGGCTCTTCTTGAAACTTGCAATCCGAGTGTACCAAGGTACCTAACGACTCTAATGATGAAGATAAGCGGTTGGACATGATAGGCGAGGTGTATAAACTGACAGTGGATGATGCAACCATAACGGAAATTGACAGATATGACAACTAAGAAATATTTGCTACGGATCGCACGAATCTCTGAATTCGTAGCGCAACCAGTGTAAAATCTGGGTTATGCGCTACGAAAACACCTAAACTGTGTTGCGCTACGAAAACTCCTAAAAAGAGTTTATGCGCTACGAAAACTCCTAAAAAGTTTTGTAACACATAATAATCTTCTAACAAATCTAACACATGGAAATTGTGTGATTTATGAGACCAATGGTGAATGAAAATAGATAGTTGACCTTTATTTAACCATACCACCAAGATTCCTAAGACTTAGACTCTAAAGCAAACAAAAAATCAAACCTAGACTAGCACCGAACCTTTACAATCAAACTGATGTGAACAATTTGGAAACTCTCTTAAGTGATAACACGGGCCATCCGACCTATAACCCATAAGCTTGAAAAGGTTATTGGACTAATTCCTGGAGTATGCAATCTGCCTTATTTTCCAAAGAATAAAGTGACCACTCCTACTAGGATAGTGGTTTCGACAGTTGAATATCTAGTTCTCCCCACTCTTGAAGAACTAGAAGAGACTGAAGAAAGCACAGAGAAACTAGATTAGGCTCCATATTTTAATGGAGGTAACATAGATAATTTTGTACTATGAGACGATAATTTCCATGGGTTAGGTGGTAGAGAAGAAGAATATCCATTAGATTCCAAAGAAGATGAGGAAGATCCATCATACTCTGATGAAGAGGAGGAAAATATGAATGAAGATATGGTGGACCAATATCTAGATTAGATTACTCAAAGTCCACATGCCCTGTTGGGTGTGTTACATAAGATGCCAAGGCACCCGAAGAATTTGTTAACAAAGTATGACCCTGATAAAGCATTAAAGGTGGAGGACCACTTGGACAAATTTTACCTGCATCTGCAAATGCTTGAGGTACGTTATGATGATGTTGCATGTAGACTTTTCTTGTGTACCCTCAATGGCAGACCAATTGTATGATATCATAGTCTTTGATGAGCTTCATATTTGGGTAATTATATGGGCCTTAACTCACCTCCTAGCTTAGTCAAATAAACTCTTCTCATAACTTATTACATTTTTTGATTATATTTTGTTTAATGAGATGAGTTAAAGTGAGATATTATGCCTAGTGGACTAATATGCATTGAATGCAGGTTTGGAAGAGAAAATAAAGGAATTTTGGAAAGACTAAGGTTTGAAACTCGAATGGGACAAGGGAGAGAGATTGTAGGAGGTAAATCCTCCTCATTTACTCCTCCCCCACTCGAATATTCCTCCATTAATCACACCATCTCGGAGTGCAAGCAGCCAAGTCATGAAGATCAAAAGGCAATCGAGCAAGTGATAGACAAAGAGTTAGTTAATCTCAAGTTTGGGAGCCGAGCCTCCCTATATTTAAGGAAGTCATTGAAGACTTCAGTTGTATAATTAGAGAGGCCTAGAGCCTCATTAGATTTCGAATTTTTGTTGCAAAAACACTAGTTACTTTCGAGCTCCATACTTGTGGAAGACATTGGTGTAATTTTTTGTTTTGATAATGAAAATGAGATTTTTCTTGATCCAACGTTGAGTTGTCTCAGAGGGATGAAGCTCTTGGGTTAGGTCCCAACCCTAGCAGCAAAGGCTCCTCTTCTTGTATCTGTATGCTTAGCTTAGTTTCATAGATTCATGGTTAAATTGTCTCTGGAAGTATTTCATTACAAGTATTCTGGATTTGATTAGTTGTTTATTAGTTTGCTTCCATTTGTGCTTTACTTCAGTAGCAGGGTAGTAGAGATAAAAGGAGCACCACAAAGCTATCAGTGGGTATCTTGGCCTCACCTCTTCCCTCAAGGATCATGATTTGAGGAAAAGACCCTTAAGCAGCCCCAAAAAGACAGATTTCTATTTCTTTATAAGATTTAGAGTTTACTGTACTTAAACTAGAATTTGATAATTTTTTCAAGTGTAAGATTTAGTTTCCATCTCTTCCATCTTCAATCTTTCAGTATATCTCATCCATGATTCCATTTTGTTCAGAAATTTTCTTCATGCATGAAGTAGACATCTAGTTCATTAAATTATGCTTTTCTAGATTGTTAGAATTCTTCTTGTTTACATGACTTTGTGGCAATTATAAATGTTTGATGCAAAACAGGTACTTCAAAAATCTAAAGGATCTCATATCAGGAAACATCCTCCCAACTTCATCCATTCATAATCATCCCTTACTTTCACCAAGATCTTTACCAATCTCATCATTTACATAGAAATTCCTCCAATCATGTTGAGCGAATCCAACCATCTCCTAACCTTGGTACTGAGTTCTAAGTGATCCTAGCATTTTCTCACTCCATTCCACCCATCCACCACCTTCCCTAAGCCTTCCATCACCTCCAGCAACCATCGTTTTGCTCTCGGCTGTATCTTGTTGAAATACAGGGAATCCTGTAGGTTTCTAGTAAACCCTGTAGGTTTTCCTATAGTGACCTGTTTTGAGGCCGAATTGAGGGAAAGCCTCTAGGAAGCCATACCAGGTCACCCAAGGGTCTCCCAAACCTTCTAATAATCTCCTAAACCTCCCAACCATCCACCACCATCGCTAAACCATCTGCCACATCACCAAAAGATATTAGGGTTTACACTTGACTTTCTAGAAAAAGAATAAAAAGAACAAAACAGATTTATTTCAGTCCTTTACATGCACAGTAGCTATGTTTGATGTCTTGAACTTCCATGCTTTAGATAGTATCATTTCATGCACGTTGGTTTGGCATTTTTTTAAAGCATAGTTTCTCAACGGTTAGTTAGAGTAGGGTGTGTTTTTAGCATAGGGTTTCAGTAGATAAGCTTTCTCCTAGAGTAGATCTCTCTTTCTTTCATCAGCAATCAAGCTTCTTCTAAATCCATAGAAGTTTGTCTTGAAAATCCTAGTGGCCTCTCGCCAGCTGAATAGTGAAAAAATGGAGAACCATCACTTGTACTTGTGTGTACATCACTATCACCTCCAAGTTTGTATGAACCCCGTGTCGATAAAGTAAAGTTGGTAGCTCCAAGAGTTGCAGCATTCTTGTTGCAACATTGGTGCTCATCACTTTTTGGTGCCATTTCCGGGGAGGTGTCTAAGTACTATGTAATTACTTCTTTCTTTCTTCTATTTCTTGTTTCTAATATTATTCTCTTAGTTTCATTTCTGCAAAAGTAATTTAGTTTTCTTCCTTTTCATTCTGCATTCTTTGCTTTCCTTTTCATTCTACATTCTTTGCTTTCCTTTCCATTCTGCAAGTTAGATTTCAATCAAGTAGTTAATATTTTCATTTAGTTAGTAGTTTTCATTCAGTCTACAATTTCAATTCTGCAATCACTTTCAAATTTTGAAAAAATCATAAAACCAAACAAGAACATTTCTTTTCATGCCTCGTAGGAATAGGGATATCTTAGGGAAATTTTTGCCAAATACCCCCACTGCTTCCAATAGCCAACCTTCCCTCTTCGTCAGTGGCTATGAACTGGAGGAACCTTATGTGAAAAACCAGACATATTTGAAGAACCTACAGGGGAAGAAGAAGAAGGAGAACCCATTCCTACTGAACCTATGGCTGAAAACAGAAATGACAGGGGAAATAGAGAAAGAGTTGAGGGTGCCTTCCCCATCAGGGAGACCAATGGGGATACTAAGATGAAAAATATAAGCCCTTCTGCCCTTCCTCATTTCCATGGCCTGACCACAGAAGACCCAGACACTTTCTTATTTGAGTTTGTTGTCATATGTCAAACCTATGACTATACAAATGATGAGCATAAGTTGAAACTATTTCCATCCACTCTCAAGGATGCAGCTTTGCGCTGGTTCATGGGTTTACTTGGAGATAGCATTACAACTTGGGCTCAGATGCAGCAAGCCTTCAACAACAAGTATCGGGACTATTGTAGGTCTAAAGACACCAAAGAGGAAATTTTTAAGATTACCTTAGGCAATGATGAATCCCTAGAGGATTATGAAGAAAGATTCCATCTTAGCTACAAAAGGGCCAGGTGCACACTTGACCCTGAGTCACTGAAGTTGGTCCTACTTAGAGGAGTAAGGGAAGACCTTTTGGATACCCTACACATTTTAGCAAGAGGGGATATCTACCAGTTACCCTATGAGGATATCAAGGCTATCTTTAGAAATGATTCTAGGGTAGCTAGGAAAAAAGGTGGGGGTAGTCAACCTATGGTCAATCCATCCTCTTCCAATTCATCCATCAAGCGTGAAATTGGAAATATGCTATATAATTTCAAAAGTGAGATGTTGAAAACCCTTTCCATGCAGATGGACACTATGCACATTAAGAGAAAGTAGGAGGAAGTAGAGAGTGCCTTGGCCATATTTTGTCCTAGATGCACCAATAGGCATCCTAGGTACGAATTTCCATTGAATTCTATTGAAAGTTTCTCATTCTATGAAGAAAAGCACTCCATAGACAAGCGCCCCTCTTTACCTGGACTCAAATCTACATATCAAGGAGATGAAGGGGTCACTGAGAAGCTTAGCTACCTAAACAAAAGGAGACCTCATGGGCCTAGGCCATACCAGAAGGGCACACAAGGGTCATCCCATGCATATTACAACCCCAAAAAAACCACATCCATACCTTCTTGGGGACCCCCTACTCATCCTTCCTGGTCTACACCTCCTCCTTAGTCCTTTGCACCTCAGTATCATTCCCAGTCAGCCAGCCAGTCATTTCAACCATATGCTCTGCCACAACCTCAGTGGAATGCATTGCCCCAAGGGTGGAGGCCCCAATACAACAATTTCCAAGCTTTATTGCCTTCACCACCTACTAAACCACAGATTTTACACTCTACTCCACCTACAAAACCCTAGATGCCTGCCCAGCCAAATTCAAACCGAAACAATAGACAAGCATAACAAGTATACACTGGCAAGACATCATATCTAACTTATGTTGTGGAGATTTAGGAAATAAACCTGAGATATGGGAGAGTACTCCTAGACAACCAACCTCTACCTCCACCCAGGGAGGTTGAGGAAGAAAGAGAGGAAAGCATACTTAAAGTAAATCCACCACCCTTTCCTGATAGATTAACCCAACCACCCCAGCCTACCCCAGAAGAGACTGAAATTCTGAGAGAATTGAAAAACCTATGTGTCAAAATTCCACTTCTCCAAGCTATCAAGGATGTACCTATTTACAACAAGATGATTAAGGAGAAGTTCTTCAAGCATCCAGGGAGGTGAAAAAGAGATGCATCTACCATTAATTTCATTGGACAATTGTCCGACTTAATGCTGAGGCAGATAATCTGTCCAAAGTATTTGGACTCTGGAAGCCGTGTAGTAGATGTGCACATCAATGGTTTTCATTAATGTGATGACCAAGGACACCATGCTCAAACTCAACCCACACACTTTGATCTATCTTGGGGCTGCCATTAATGTGATGACCAAGGACACCATGCTCAAACTCAACCTCCAAGGTTCATTGAGGAAGACCACAACAGTTCTGCAACTTGCAGACCACTCCACAGTGACCCCTGAGGGGATTGTGGAGGATGTGATGGTCTCCATTGATTCTTGGGAATACCCTGCAGATTTCCTAGTTCTCCAGCCTAAGGCTAAGCTTATTGGTTACCCTCTCATCCTTGGGAGGCCCTGGTTAGCCACTATCGATGCTTACATTAGTTGTATAGATGGAAATATGACCATCAAGAATGGGCATATGTCTAAGTAGTTAGTCCTATACCCTCTTTCTTAGCCATCTCTAGAACATGATTTACCTTTGTGGCTGGAAGAGGAGGAGGAAGATGAAGTTTATTCCACCCAACTCTATACCTTAGAAACAACCATGGGAGGGGTACAACAGGATGAAGATGATTTGATCGAACACATACTCCAAAGTCCAACCCCCAATACATTGTCCTTAGAGGAAGTAGTAAAGGAAACCCAAAACAACCATCAAGTGGATCTATGCTTAGCCGATTCCAACCTTCTCCAAGTCAAAACCATAGAATTCGGTCCCAAGAGAACTTTGAAAATCAATCCATCTCTTTATGTTCTCCAAGAAGAAAATTTGTGCAACATGCTAAAGGAACACTTGGATGCCTTTGCTTGGAGTTACCGAGAAATGAAGGGAGTGCACCCCTCGGTGTGTACTCACCATATTTATATCAAGGAAGTTTGCAAGTGAGTCCTGCAACCCAAAAAGGAGGATGAATCCAATTCTTAAAGATATAGTCAAAGAAGAACTGCAAAAACTGCTAGATGCATGATTCATTTACCCTATCTCGGATAGTGAGTGGGTCTCTCCTTTAGTGTTGGTTCCAAATAAAAATGGTAAGTGGAGGATTTGTGTCGATTACAGGGATTTAAACAAAGCCATAAACAAGGACCATTTCCCTCTACCTTTCATCGACCAAGTGATGGATGGCTTGGCAGGGAAATTTTTTTTCTCTTTCCTAAATGGATTCAGTAGGTACAATCAAATCTAGATCTGCCCGGAAGACTAGGATAAAACCACCTTCACTTGTCCTTGGGGTACTTTCACCTCTAGGGTCCTTCCTTTTGGCCTATGCAATGCTCCTGCCACTTTTCAGAGAGCAGCCTTGAGTATCTTTGTTGAGTTAGTCGATGATGTGGTAGAAATCTATATGGATGATTTCACACCTTATGGGCGTGATTTCGAGGAGGATTTTTCCAACTTAGGTAAGGTTCTGCACAAATGCATTGAGATGAACCTATCTCTCAGTCTCAAGAAATTTGAATTCTTGATGGCTGCAGGGACTGTGCTAGGTCATTCAATATCTCAGCAAGGATTGCAGGTGGACCCAAACGAAATAGCTATCATCCAAAGGGTCCCACCTCCACAAAAGTAGAGAGATGTCAGAAGTTTCCTAGGGTTAGATGGATACTACCAAAGGTTTATAAAATACTTCAGCAAGTTGACTTCTCCTTTATTTGTGTTATTGGCCAAGGAATCTAAGTTTTTATGGTCAAAAAGCTGTCAAGAGGCCCTGGACACCTTGAAGGACAAGTTAACCACTGCATCGATTCTCCAAGGCCCAAATTGGGCCCTTCCTTTTCACATTCATGTTGATGTTGCACACAAAGCCATAGGAGTAGTCGTAGGCCAAATAGATGAGAAATTTCCTTATGCCATTTACTTTATCAGTAAGAATCTATCAAAGGCCGAAATGAACTACATAGTAACCGAAAAAGGAGCTCTTGGCTGTTGTGCATTCATTGAACAAATTTAGGCATTATATTACAGGATATCAAACATTTGTATATACTGACCATGCTACAATCAAATATTTAATGAATAAACCTAATGTGAATGCCCGGATTATTAGATGGTTACTTTTATTACAACAGTTTGATCTAACTATTGTTGATAAGCCTGGTAAGGAAAATGTTGTTGCAGAATTTTTGTCCAGATTAACTTTGCCTATACGTGAAGAGGGAATGGTTGATGATCATTTATCGGATGAGCACTTATTCTCTATTTCAGTTCTCTCTACATGGTGTGTTGGCATAGCAAACTATTTAGTATCTTCACAGTTCCCACTGAATATGTCCTCCAAAGAGTAAAGCAAGATTGTGAGGAAGAGTGCCCCCTTCACCTGGATTAGGGGTAACCTCTTCAAACTTGGCGCAGATCAAATTCTGAGAAGATGTGTCATGGAGGAGGAAGTATTTGACATCCTTCTGACCTGTCATGATGGGCCTTGTGGATGTCACTTTGCAGCAAAGACGACAACATTTAAAGTGTTACAAATTGGATATTATTAGCCCACTCTTCATCAAGATGGAAAAGATATACTAGTCATTGTGATCAGTGCCAAAGGATGGGAAAGCCCACTTCAAGAGATGAAATTCCCTGCAACCTCAAGTGACTTTTGAGCCATTTGACAAGTGGGGCATGGACTTCATAGGACCTATTGACCCTCCTTCCAAGAAAAATCAGTATATCATTGTGTGCACTCGTTATCTGATGAAGTAGGCTGAAACTAAGGAAATTAAGGCAGCAACAGAGGAGAAGGTGGTTGACTTCTTAAGGGAGAATGCATTTTACAAATTTGGATACCCTAGAGAACTGGTCACTGATCAAGGCAGCCAGTTCACCTCCAACATGATTGAAGACTTTCTCAGCCAACATAAGATCAAGCATAGGACCTCTACTCCCTATCACCCACAAGCTAATGGGCAAGTGGAGGTGACCAACAAAGTGCTAGAGAGCATCTTGACCAAAGTGGTTAGCAACAACAGGAAAGATTAGGCAGATAGACTGGTTGAGGCCACTTAGGCCTATAATACCACTTGGAAGACCACCATTGGATTCACACCCTATGAGTTGGTCTATGGGAAAAAGGCCCTGTTGTCCATTGAGTTTGAGTATAACACATTGAGGATGGCAACCAAACTAGATCTAGATCTCAGTAGTGCACAACAAGGGAGATTTCTTCAGTTGAATGGTTTAGATGAATTAGGAATGTAGGCCCTCCTACAAAAAAAAGTAACTCAACTTCAAAGGAATATATGGCACAATAAGAACATAAAGGATAATAATTTTCAAGAAGGTTATTGGACCTTGTTATATGATTCTAGATATAAAGATTTTTATGGCAAGTTAAGGACAAGATGGTTGGGGCCTTATGTTATAGAGAGATGTCATGATAATGGTTGAGTACAAATTAGGACCATATATGCAGAGGCCATTACTTTATTTGTTAATGGGCACAGATTGAAAGTTTACAAGAGGCCATTTTCAAAGCAAGAGTTCATTGATGGTATCAATAAAATAGTGATGGTGATGGAGCAAGTTTCAGCTCCTGCCTCATCAAATCACCGAGAGAAAAAAGGAAAATAAGGACTTAGGTGAAAAACTCCATGAGGTGCCTGAGTCCCACCAATGGGCTAAAATCCTCTTGGGACGGCCTAATGGTGTCAAAAAAAAAGAAGGAAAAGGAAGTAAAAAGATCCCTGGGTGAAAACCTCTCTTGAGGCGCCCAAGGCAAACAGCTAGAATGAAAACCTCTTAGAGGCAGACTAGTTGTCTTCAAAAAAATAAAAATAATACATAATAAATAAATATAAAAAAGGAGAAAAAAAATAGAAATCGTGAAAAATTTATGTTTGCAAGTTAGCGGAGGTCGATCAGAGAACAAAGGAGAGTAAAAAAGGAACCTATTTCACTCACACTTTTATTTTTCCACCCATCATCATTCATCACTCCACCATTTCTTTCATTTTTTCACTCCTTTGCTTCATTTTACAAGGGGACTGTATTTTCTACAAGATCCCCTATAAACCTATAAGATCCCCTGTAATTCCTACAAGATGCTCCTGTAGGAATTACAGTGGCTCGAGAATCCTACAGGAAGTGACCCTAGGGTGAGAAAATGACCTTCCATGTCAAAAAAATAACATCCCTACATCACCACTTCATTACCATACCTCTCTCCACCTTGATCACCCCTGCATTCATCATAAAAAGATCAGTTTTCAAAAAAAAAATCACAGTCCTCAAGAGAAAACACAAATAATAATAATAAAATAAATAAATTAAAAAAATGAAACAAGAGGGCAGAAGGGAACAAAACTTGAGTGTATTCCTCATTATTCACACTCCTAGACCTCCTCTCTATCCATGTCATCATCTTCAAAATCCCAGCAGAGTGTATGATTAAAAGTTCTGAGGGAGAAGCAGCTACAGGACATCCTGTAGGAAATCTTGTAGCAGCCTATCCCACAGAATAAAAATCATGAGTAGCAGCAAGCTTCCAGCATGAAGATCCAAGGGAAAAAGGAGCTCCAGAGTAGCAGCACCACCATCATCTTCAACACTAGGTACCTGCACATCAAAGGAATCATCAGAGAGAAATAAAAAAGGAAGGAAAAATAACATGCAGCCAACACATAGCAAGCACCTCATGTCTTCAACAAACTGCAACAAGGTATTAGCACCACAGGTAAGTATCTTGCTTCACTCTCTCATTGCATTATGTAGTCAAAAAAATGTAAAGGTTGTGAGCGAGTTGGTTTATAAGTGAAAGGTGGTCAGTTAACTTGGCCACCTTCGTTCAGTTGACAAAGACAAAACAGTTGGTCCTCCCACACGTGGTAGCAGTCAAGTCAAAAAATAGAGGAGAAGGACAAAAGAAATTAAGTCTACGGAGGCATGAACTGGGAGCTGATTACGAGGAGAGGGGAATGATGAGGTGGTAGTGGGGACCAACAGTCCAAAAATAGAAAACATACCTCCATTTCCAGCACACCACCTCACTCAACTCGACCATAAGAGGAAATAATTGTTGATCCCCATGTACTCATGCATTCATCTCCTCGAGGCTCACTCTAGAAAATTCGCTCTCGTACCCAGGCAACCTACAGAAGAGAAAATTCCACCTTTCTCCTGCACAGGACTTCCTACAGGATTACACAGGAAATCCTACAGGATCGCACAAGAATCCTACAGGATACAGAGACAGTCTACAAGATTGGCCGAGAGTAGTTTCAGAAGGGGATACACAGGGGTTGGCCACAACAAACACCACGAGGAGGTAGGCTTTGTATTTACTTCCCTTTTTCCAAGAATTGCAAATATATATATATATATATATATCCTAGTTTGAGTCAATTTAGCAGTTGTGTAGGGAATTTACTCCACAATTATTTCAGTCCCATTTACTTCTACATTAAAATCTCTGTCAACCATCTCTGCTCCTCATAATTCACTAGCCAAAATGACAGGGGGGTTTAATAGAAGGGAGCCCATTAACACTGTGAGAATCCACCAACACCCTCCTGTGTTAGAAATCTTCACGAGGCATAATTGGATGGGATATTTTGAGAAATTAAGGGGGTATGATGATGGAGTGGCCCAAGAGTTTTCTCTCTCCCTCATTCCACTGACCAGAGCCCATGCCACTGTTGTGGTGAGAGGCCTCTCCATAGAGCTCACCCCTGAACTCATAAGCAGGATTACCACACTTCCCCTAGGAGTGCCTTGGAGAAAGGAAGACAAGGGAGATAGCCAGATTGCCAAGAAGAAGTTCTTTTTAGAGGGAGAAGATCCCATTGAGGACAAAAATGGAGTAAGGAGAACAAACCTACCATACCCTTGGAATGAGGTAAGCTACCACCTTATTAAATACATATCATGTGAAGGTAGGTATAGTGTGGTTTATGGGTATCACTTTAGGCTTCTTGAAGAGTTGAGGTTTGGAGCAGAAACACCTCCTCACCATAGGCTCAGCATACCATACTTCCTTCTATAATCACTGATAGATACAAGCATAAACCTACAGGAGGGAAACCACCAACAGTTAGCTCACTATGGCTTAATTAAAATAAACATAGAAGATGCCCTCCACAACCTCAGAATTCCTATCCAATGGGCAATTTTCAGAGACATGCAAATAGAGGAGGATATCAAAGCACTCACATATGAAATTAGTCCTACTGTCAGTGAAAAAGATGAGGAAGAAACTGAAACAGATGGAGAAGAAGAGCAGAGGGATGAAGATGAGATAGATGAGGAGGAAGAAGAGGAGAAAAAGAAGGAAGGTGATGAGGAAACAAAGGAAGATGTCAAGGAGGAGACTAATAAACAAGATGAGGACCTAGAAGTAGAAGGAGAAGAAGAGGGGGAAAACATAAAGGAAAAGGGCAAAGAAAAAGAGGAGGCAACAGACAAGGAGTCACCTAGGGTGTCTCCAGAACCAACTGAGAGAGAGAAAGTAGTTGCCCTCACTGCCCTTAGCACCCCATCAAACAAAAAGGCAAAAGATAGAGACATACCCCCTTATACTTCAGAACAAGGAAAAGCACAAGAATAAGGCAGGGAAAACCCCAAACTCCAACAAAGGTTCCCATTGTTATTGAGGACTCACCTAAACAACAAGAGAAGATGGCTCCTCCTATAAAAACTCAAGAAGAAGGATCCTCAGCCCAAACCTCCCCTAAGTCTCCTATCACCTATGTGAGAAGGCTTGTAACTAGGTCTACCTCATCCAAAGGAAAAGGCATCCTATAGGATACATAGCAGGACCTACAGGAAGCAGAGGCAGTCCTACAAGAAACTCTGCTAAACCTACTGGAAACTCAAAAATTGGATGAGGAAAGAAGTAAACAACCAGAAACAAAGAGAGAGGACCCAGAGCTAGAGGAGCCTAGTCCTCAACCTAACCTTAACTCCTATTACAGATTTATTGAGGGGGGAAGGGTCATTCCACGAAAATTCGCCATTGCATTATTTTTTGATCTTGAGAAAGAGAGAGACATAACTCATAGATGGAGGCATATTTCCAAGTCCAAGGGAGTGGAGGACATTGATCACATGGAAGAGAAGATCAAAGAGATGGGCAGAGAGCTAAGTAGCTTGAGGGACAGAGAGGCCATCATGAAAAATCAGTTAGAGGCAGAAAATACATGGCTGAAAGGACAGCTGCAAGAAAGAGAGAATCAATTGGCATCCATGGCCAGTCTCTCTTTGGAAGCATTCTGATGGGCCTCTAAATTAGACATAAATTAAGGCCCATGCCTCTAAATTAAACAATAACTTAAGGCCTATGACCATCCTTCAGCACATTAAACCTATCATTTTGCATTGGATAATTTATTTTTAACTTTAATGTATTCATTAGGAAGGTTTAAGAATAATTGGATATTTATGCCTAATATTACTTCTTTTTGTGGAATATTATGAGAATATTGAGCAGATGATGAAGAGTTAGAGGAGGAGATCATCTCGGGACTCGTTCCCTACTACTGGAGGATCAATAATAAACAATAAGTCAACACGATATTCTGGAATTATGGCACAAATGGTGGAACTCCAATGATTGAGCAAATCTAGGAATGTGTTCCACTAATCAAGGGAATAGATCCACCAATCAAAGGGACTAGATCCACTAATTAAGGGATTTCGGTGGGAAAAGCTTCCTCCATTCATGGGGAATGATTCATAATCATTTTGTATAAGTACCAAGTCGAATTTGCCTCTAGGGGGACTTTTTGGATCTTCATACTTTTAGATTTTGATTAGTGTTATGATGTAGAGAGCTTGTAGTTTTGCAACTCCATTGTATTTTCTGGCAGAGATGTAATTATTTTGATGAAAATAATGAATATTGGTGTCATGTTTAACTTCTAGATCTTGTTCTCCTCCATAGGCCTCTGGTTTTCCTTGGGCTTGGCCATCCCAGGAACCTTAGAGCCCTTTTTGTATCATTGTCTTTCCTTCTTTTTATTGCTTATTCACATGCATCTCTTGTTCTTATGTCTTTCTATTTCTATTTAGTTTCTTGTTGTAGGATTGATTTAATTGTTAAGTGATAAAAATAGAGATTGAGTTGTCAATGCAGTTAGGATAGGATTTGATTCACAAAAGAGGAAAGAATGTAATGACAGAGAGCTTAAATGATCGAGAATAGAGTGAGTAATCGAGAGGTGTGATAGAGATAGGGTTTGAGATTGAAACAGAGGTCAGAAAAATTGTTGTAATCAAGCTGAGAGGGCCAAGACTCTGTAATTTCCATTTTGTTGAATAATTGATTGAAGTGTGGTGTGGACGCACTGTTCTAGTGCAGGAATTCATTTGTCTCTATGTATCGGTTTTCTGGACCTTAATCGGTTGTTTTTCTCTGTTTGTGTGTTTTATTGGTAAAATCACAATCGATTAGCGTTAAGAGTTAACACTGATATTTAGCACTAAACCCTTAGTTAAACATCTTTCCTTAGGTTCTGTATCAATTAGCGTTAAGAGTTAACACTGAGAGTTAGCGTTAAACCCTTGGTTAAGCATCTTTCTTTAAGTTCCGTATCGATTAGCGTTAAGAGTTAACCCTGAGATTAAGTGCTAAACCCTTAGTTAAACGTCTTTTCCTTAAGTTCCATATTGGGCACGTGGGTGGTTTTTCAAGGATGGGAAGTGGTATCTTGCACGCCCTAAAGGTGGGAAGCAGTATTCAGAAATTTCATGTGATTACCCTTAACGGGTGACACGTAGCATAAGAAAACAACTTTTCTCGCGTGCTTTCGAAGTATTAACAGTCATGCAAGATTTCGTACGAGATTGTGTGACAGCCATTCGATTGGACGGGTCGCATCGACGGTGGAGATTGGCCTTGCTAGTTGGTGAGCGGGTTGCGCGATAGCCGTTGGATCGGATGGGTCAGATCCGACGGTAATCGCGTCAGAAGCTGCACGTGATTTAATCTAGATTTCAGACGCGATGTTTTATGGACTTTGATTTAATCCAGTTGAATTCTGGATCGATCATAGCCATTCATTATGAAAGGACGAGATCCGACGGTAATCGCGTCGAAAGATGCACATGATTTAATCTAGATTTCGGACACGATAAAGTTTTGAATAGGATTAAATTTATTTGGGATCCGGTCATAACATCAAAGAGTTGAGAAACGTGATATTTGTTGGATCTGGTGAAGTGAGATCAACGGCGAGGATTGAAGCACTTGATAAAGTCAGATAAGCGAGACCCTCAGGGTGAAAATCAATGTACAAAGTCTATTTGTGTGTGTTGATTGGTTACAAAGCTAAACCTTAGTCGAATTACAGCCTACCACCTCATTTTTGTTAAGACAAAACGACAAAAAGAAAAACAAAGTTATTTTATTCATTTACATGCACAACAGTAGAAGGTTTGATGGTTTGAATTTTCATGCTTAGGACAATGGGATTGCATACATGTTAACTTAGAATTCTTTTGCAGCAAATCCTCTTAGGAGTTAGTTAGAAAATGGTGTGTTTTAGCATTTGATTTCATTCTCTTTCCTTGTACTTTCTTTCTTGCAATAGGTTAAGGTTCCATTTCAAGCATTTCATCTTATGCAATTAGTTTAGGATTTGACTTCAATACATGCACTCCATTACATCATGACAACAAAGGAAGGACACATTGTATGTTGCACATATAGTGTTGATACCTCTTAAGTTTGTATGAACCCTGGGTTGATATTTAAAGTTGGTAGCCTTGGGAGTTGCAACATTCTTATTGCAATACCAAGGCTCATCACTTTTTGGCGCCATTGCCGGGGAGGTGTCAAAGTATGCATTGTTTTCTTCCCTAATTGATTCATTTCTTTTTACTTTTTGCAAAAACAAAAACAAAAAAAATAGTTGCATTAGGCATATTTAATTTCAATAGTAGAAAATTGCATTACATTATAGTTTTCATTCAATCATAAAAACAAAAACAAAAAATTCTCCAACACCAACCCACCCCCCCATTTGATCACATGGTGCAGTAAGAGCCATATCACCATCCACTTTTGCAGGTAGAAGAAGAAGAAGATGACAAAGAATGGAGAAGAAATTGATGGCGATGATGACAATGAGGAAAATCCTATTGGATTTCCCATTCAAGATACTGATGGAAGTGTACACATGAAGAACATCCCTCCCTCTTTTCTTCCAAAATTTCATGGTCTAAGGTCAGAGGATCCGGAAACCTTTCTCTTTGAATTTGAGATTGTTTGTAGATCTTATGGTTACTTATTAAAAGCTCAAAAACTGAGATTGTTTCCAACAACTTTGAAGGATAGATCTCTTAGATGGTTCATGAGTTTAGGGACTAATTCAATAAGATCATGGAATGATATGCAAAAGATATTCCTAGAAAAATATAAAGATCATGATCTTAAAGAAGAAATCTTTAGAATGAATCAAAGAGAAGATGAGAGTCTAGAGGATCTAGTAGAGAGGTTCATGTATAATGTTAAGAGGGAAAAGCTACACCATTTAGGATCCAACACAATAAAAACCCTCTTACTTATAGCAATTAGGGATGAATGGATTGATATCCTTAATCTCATGAGTAGAGGTGATGTATATCAATTTTCATTTGAGGAAATTTGTGAAACATGCAAACACATATCAAGAGGAAAAGCAAGAGTAGGTAAATCAGCATCAAGATCGGTAAGTCAAGCTAAACCTGGAAATTTGTTTGATGATTTTAAAATAGAAATTCTTATCAATCTAACAAAACAAGTAGAAATGTTAAGAATACAATATGAAGGAAAAGAAAATGCTGATATTTGTGTTGCAGAATCACAGGATGTTAAACATTGTACATCATTACCAAGGTTGAAGGAAGTTCACCAAGAGAACAATGGAGAAAGTCAATTGCCAATGCAACAATGTTATATAGCTCCAAGAGGACCATGGTAGCCTATTCAACCTGATATGATGCAAGAGCCTAATTCCCAATTTCAAGGTTATGCATATCCACCTCAAAGTAATTGGAACACACCTTTTCCTTGGCAACATTGGCCATCTCAACCTCAAAACCAATCTTGGCAACAAGGTTGGCAAGGAACTTATGGGAACCATCCACAATATCCTCAATATCCTCAGTATTTTCCTCAATATCCTCCATACCAAACTCCATGTTATCCTTACCATTCACCTCCACCACAACCACAACCCCATCCACATCCATCTCAAATATACACTCCCACTCAACTACCTGTACCACCATTTCCAAACCCACACATTGAAGTAGCTCAACCCACTTACAATGCTGAGATACAACACTTCCAAACATCTCCTCTTGAGATCAATGGTATTCACCATAACTCAAGAAGAGTATTGCAAAAAAAAGATTCTCTTGATATCCTTTAAGGACAACATGCAAAATAAGAAGATTCAAAAGAGAATATCAAAGAACCTTGGGCTGCATTTGATGAAGAGAAGATAGCAAAATCAGAGAATGAGAAATATCCCTCATGGTTATCATCAAACCCTCCATGTGTTCAAGAGAAAAATCAGCAAAAAGAAGAATATTTGAATGTCATGAAAGAAGAAGACATCTAAGATGATCCAAATCAACAAACAGACCAAGGATATCACAGCTACATTGAAATATGGTTCCAGACAGTCACTAAGTTGCAGCATCACTCTCTTCCCCAACTATGCTTGATCCTTTCAAAGTCAAATCATTTGGTCTCCAAAATCTAGGTACATGTCAAAGCATACATATCATTATGTCTGTGATGTTGATGTGCACATGGCTCCATTGGAAGTATTCTTATACTTGAAAGTGATTTTGTTTTTCAAGTAGGGCAGGGTAGAAAAAAAAATAAAAAAAGAGAAAAAAATGAAAATAATAGAAAAAATAAAAATCTCAGGTGAAAACCTCCTTTGAGGTGCCTCAAATTGGCTCATTGATTGAAAACCTCCATGAGGCGGTCAATGGGTTGGGAAAAAGGGAAAAAAAGGAAAAAAGAAAAAATCCTAGGTGAAAACCTCCTTTGAGGCGCCTAGGCAGACCTACTAGTTGAAAACCTCATTGAGGCAGCTAGTAGGCCTAAAAAAATAAAAGAATAAAAGAAATCCTTGCTCCATGCATCTCTTTGATAAATGCATGTACTCTCCAACATCTGCAAGCAACAAGAACAAGTTGGTCAAGCCTAGTCAAAAGAGGTCAAATTTTGACTTTCACCTCCTTTGCTCAAATGCTCCAACAAGGCCAAGGCCATGCCAATCCATCACCCTCATTTATTTTCACCATCCACCCATCATTCTAAAGCTTCTACCATTCAGTTTGCTTGATGTCCTAAAAAACTACAGGATGCTTTGTTTTTGTTAAAATTGGCAACCAGGGCAAAACTTCATGTGGGTCATCTTATTCATGGCTAATAATATTTTTATTAGATTCCTCTCGTCTAGAGGTGTAGGATTGATATAAAGATCATCCAATTCCGATAAGTATTCATGGAGATATGAATTTATTTTGATTATGGAATTATTATCAAGTCGACCTACAACTCATGTAGGCTCAGAAGCCCAATAGTCGCATCTATTCACCCACCAACGTTGTGTATAAATATAAGAGGACTTTTCCTCATTTGGACTCACTCATCTCATCACATCTCTCTCTCTCTACTGCGCAGATATGAGTCTCTTCTCTACTGCGCTGAAATGGGTCTCTCTCTCTCACACATGTGAAGCCGGAAGTTGTTGAATTTGAAGCTGCAACTGCAGAAGTAAATATTGACTTGCGTGGCCTAGAAGATCTCCTCATCTGAACTGCGCTATAGGTTCATCTGAATCTTCTTTGAAAGCCGCAACTTTTGGTGGTGGAATGAAGTCAATCCGACGAACAGTTTGCAAGATATCGACTGCCCTAGTTTGAAGCCGGAAACTGCTGAAACTAAAGCTGCAACTGCAGAAGTAAAGATTGACTTGCGTGGCCTAGAATATATCCTCATCTAAACTGCGCTGTAGGTTCATCTAAACCTCCTCTGGAAGCCGAAACTTTTGGTGGTGGAATGAAGTCAATCCGACTGTCGGTTTGTGAGATATGGTCTGCCCTAGTTTGATAATGAAGCCGCTAATGCTGATGCTACTGATCTAGGGTTTGCTACTGCTGATATGAATCAGATTTATTGTACTATTTCTCTCTGCTGAATTATTGAAGATAAAAGAAGATTTGATCAAAGGGTTTCCCCACACATTGTGGGGTTTGTCCCTGGCTAGCCGCCACATCTTGTGTCTCTTGTCTTGGCTTGTTTTCTGTCGATCGTTTAATGTTCTATCTGCACTTTACTTTATGTACATGTGATTGCTAATCGGTGGAATATAATAAGAAAAAGAAGTAAACTGTTATAAGCATAGAACATACCATAATTTAACAGTTTTACTACAGGATACAAAATACATGAAGCAAAAATTTGTGTTTACCATAACTTGAAAACCATGCATCCATCTATCAAGTTGTTTCAGGGGGAGATGCATATGGATGATAGTAACATGCCCAAGCAATTTCAGTGAATTTCAGTGCACAGTTTCCAAGAAATTGTCCTCCACCACCTTCAGCCATTTTTGCATTTTCTCGAAGATCTGTGCATCCATTGACCAAAATTTTTCTATGGGGAGGTGCATAAGGATGATGGCAACATGCTCAGAAAGTTTCAGGTCAATCCAGTCTACCGTTTGGGAGATATGGACAAAACAAGTCACTGTCCTATAAACCTACAGGATACAGAACAACACCTATAGGATTGGCAGTGAGCAGTTTTAAAGGAGATCCAAAGGTCAAAGAAGCTCCTCCAAAGCTTAGCAGTAGCATCAATATCATCAGCATCACCATCCAACACCTGCACATCAACATCAACTCAGTAGCAGCATGCATGTCTCTCCAACAACCATCAGGTAGGTACAGGTATGCAATATTCTTGACCTCTTCTCTTGAGCATATTATAGTTAGAAATTTGTTGTCAATGCATGAGAGATGAGGTTTTATAAGCTAAGGATGGGTCAGTAGTCTCAGCCGCCTTAAACTAGCTGATTGCAGCTCACTCCTTCACTCATGCAATGTTGAAAAGTCAAAAGGGTGATGTTTTCAAAGAATGAGGATAGTAGCTAAAAGAAGAAATTTTTGCAAAGGCCAAGTCACCACGGCACTCCAAGCCCTCCATCCACTTCATATTCACTATATATTCATCATTCATCCATCCCATTTCATTCTTGAAAAAAAAAACAGAAAAGAGCATCCTCTCCAATTTCACAAACCTACACTATCCCTTTGAGCCCTAGCATCATCATCCAATCTCTCTTTGTCATTTCTCATCACTCCTATACAGTTAGAAGACTCTGAAGGAAGAAGGAATGACTACTACAGGAAGGTAGAATGCTGCTACAAGAAGGAAGAAAAGAAAATTGTGCTAAAACCCCAAAATGACAGTGCCTAAGAGAGACCTAATCAAAACAGAGAACTCCAAGGCCATTAGGCAATCATCTAGGCCACAAGGAGAAGAAGAAGGCAACAAAAAGAAATAAGGCATTCACCAACAAAATATGAATCAAACTGCAGTGATGTTAGAGGTGTTCAAATGGCAGAACAAGGTAGCAGAAGGTTGATAAAGGTGTGGAAGACCTTGCCAAATTGAAAAATATTCAAGAACCAATCTTGAATAAGGAGAAGAAAGCAAGCTAATGGTCTCAAGAAAAAATAATTTTTCTTTGCACACATATGTTTTTGGGCTTGTCCTTGCAAAACTTGCAGCCAATATTCTTAATGCACAAGAGAGAGGCCACCAGGGCCATGGAGGAGGCACAATGAGGACACTAAGTTTCTCAGAGGATGAGCAACCCTTTCAGCAAGGGGGTATGATGGGCCTCTAAATTAGACATAAATTAAGGCCCATGCCTCTAAATTAAACAATAACTTAAGGCCTATGACCATCCTTCAACACATTAAACCTCTCTTTTTGCATTAGATAATTTATTTTTAACTTTAATACATTCATTAGGAAGGTTTATGAATAATTGGATATTTATGCCTAATATTACTTATTTTTATGGAATATTATGAGAATATTGGGCAGATGATGAAGAGTTGGGGGAGGACAGCATCTAGGGACTCGTTCCCTACTACTGGAGGATCAATAATAAACAATAACTCAACAAGATATTTTGGAATTATAGAACAAATGGTGGAACTCCAATGATTGAGCAAATCTATGAATGTGTTCCACTAATCAAGGGAGCAGATACACCAATCAAAGGGACTAGATCCACTAATCAAGGAATTTTGGTGGGGAAAGCTTCCTCCATTCATGGGGAATGATTCCTAATCATTTTGCATAAGTAACAAGTCGAATTTGCCTCTAGGGGGACTTTTTGGATCTTCAGACTTTTAGATTTTGATTAGTGTTATGATGTAGAGAGCTTGTAGTTTTGCAGCTCCATTGTATTTTCTGGAAGAGATGTAATTCTTTTGATGAAAATAATGAAGATTGGTCTCATGTTCAGCTTCTAGATCTTGTTCTCCTCCATAGGTCTCTGAGTTTCCTTGGGCTTGGCCATCCCAAGAACCTCAGAGCCCTTTGTGTATCATTGTCTTTCCTTCTTTTTATTGCTTATTCACATGTATCTCTAGTTCTTATGTCTTTCTATTTATGCATTTAGTTTCTTGTTGTAGGATTAATTTAATAAGAAAAAGAAGTAAACTGTTATAAGCATAGAACATACCATAATTTAACAGTTTTACTACAGGATACAAAATACATGAAGCAAAAATTTGTGTTTACCATAACTTGAAAACCATTCATCCATCTGTCAAGTTGTTTCAGGGGGAGATGCATATGGATGATAGTAACATGCCCAAGCAATTTCAGTGAATTTCAGTGCACGGTTTCCAAGAAATTGTCCTCCACCACCTTCAGCCATTTTTGCATTTTCTCGAAGATCTGTGCATCCATTGACCAAATTTTTTCTATGGGGAGGTGCATAAGGATGATGGAAACATGCTCAGAAAGTTTCAGGTCAATCCAGTCTACCGTTTGGGAGATATGGACAAAACAAGTCACTGTCCTATAAACCTACAGGATACATAACAACACCTATAGGATTGGCAGTGAGCAGTTTTAAAGGAGATCCAGAGGTCAAAGAAGCTCCTCCAAAGCTTAGCAGTAGCATCAAGATCATCAGCATCACCATCCAACACCTGCACATCAACATCAACTCAGTAGCAGCATGCATGTCTCTCCAACAACCATCAGGTAGGTACAGGTATGCAATATTCTTGACCTCTTCTCTTGAGCATATTATAGTTAGAAATTTGTTGTCAATGCATGAGAGATGAGGTTTTATAAGCTAAGGATGGGTCAACAGTCTCAGCCGCCTTAAACTAGCTGATTGCAGCTCACTCCTTCACTCATGCAATGTTGAAAAGTCAAAAGGGTGATGTTTTCAAAGAATGAGGATAGTAGCTAAAATAAGAAATTTTTGCAAAGGCCAAGTCACCACGGCACTCCAAGCCCTCCATCCACTTCATATTCACTATATATTCATCATTCATCCATCCCATTTCATTCTTGAAAAAAAAAAACAGAAAAGAGCATCCTCTCCAATTTCACAAACCTACACTATCCCTTTGAGCCCTAGCATCATCATCCAATCTCTCTTCGTCATTTCTCATCACTCCTATACAGTTAGAAGACTCTGAAGGAAGAAGGAATGACTACTACATGAAGGTAGAATGCTGCTACAAGAAGGAAGAAAAGAAAATTTTTCTAAAACCCCAAAATGGCAGTGCCTAAGAGAGACCTAATCAAAACAGAGAACTCCAAGGCCATTGGGCAATCATCTAGGCCACAAGCAGAAGAAGAAGGCAACAAAAATAAATAAGGCATTCACCAACAAAATATGAATCAAATTGTAGTGATGTTAGAGGTGTTCAAATGGCAGAACAAGGTAGCAGAAGGTTGATAAAGTTGTGGAAGACCTTGCCAAATTGAAAAATATTCAAGAACCAATCTTGAATAAGGAGAAGAAAGCATGCTAATGGTCTCAAGAAAAAATCATTTTTCTTTGTACACATATGTTTTTGGGCTTGTCCTTGCAGAACTTGCAGCCAATATTCTTAATGCACAAGAGAGAGGCCACCAGGGCCACAGAGGAGGCACAATGAGGACACTAAGTTTCTCATAGGATGAGCAACCCTTTCAGCAAGGGGGTATGATGGGCCTCTAAATTAGACATAAATTAAGGCCCATGCCTCTAAATTAAACAATTACTTAACGCCTATGACCATCCTTCAACACATTAAACCTCTCTTTTTGCATTAGATAATTTATTTTTAACTTTAATATATTCATTAGGAAGGTTTATGAATAATTGGATATTTGTGCCTAATATTACTTATTTTTGTGGAATATTATGAGAATATTGGGCAGATGATGAAGAGTTGGAGGAGGACAGCATCTAGGGACTCGTTCCCTACTACTGGAGGATCAATAATAAACAATAACTCAACAAGATATTTTAGAATTATAGAACAAATGGTGGAACTCCAATGATTGAGCAAATCTATGAATGTGTTCCACTAATCGAGGGAGCAGATCCACCAATCAAAGGGACTAGATCCACTAATCAAGGAATTTTGGTGGGGAAAGCTTCCTCCATTCATGGGGAATGATTCCTAATCATTTTGCATAAGTACCAAGTCGAATTTGCCTCTAGGGGGACTTTTTGGATCTTCAGACTTTTAGATTTTGATTAGTGTTATGATGTAGAGAGCTTGTAGTTTTGCAGCTCCATTGTATTTTCTGGAAGAGATGTAATTCTTTTGATGAAAATAATGAAGATTGGTGTCATGTTCAGCTTCTAGATCTTGTTCTCCTCCATAGGTCTCTAAGTTTCCTTGGGCTTGGCCATCCCAAGAACCTCAGAGCCCTTTTTGTATCATTGTCTTTCCTTCTTTTTATTGCTTATTCACATGCATCTCTAGTTCTTATGTCTTTCTATTTCTGCATTTAGTTTCTTGTTGTAGGATTAATTTAATGGTTAAGTAATAAAAATAGAGATTGAGTTGTCAATGCAGTTAGGATAGGATTTGATTCATAAAAGAGGAAAGAATGTAATGACAAAGAGATTAGATGATCGAGAATAGAGTGAGTAAGCGAGAGGTGTGATAGAGATAGGGTTTGAGATTGAAACAGAGGTCAGACAAACTGTTGTAATCGAGTCGAGAGGGTCAAGACTTTGTAATTTCCTTTTTCTTGAATAATTGATTGAAGTGTGGTGTGGGCGCATTGTTATAGTGTAGGAATTCATTTGTCTCTGTGTATCGGTGCTCTGGATATTGATCGGGTGTTTTTCTCTGTTTTTGTGTTTTATTGGTAAAATCGCAGTCAATTAGCATTAAGAGTTAACACTGAGATTTAGCACTAAACCCTTGGTTAAACATCTTTCCTTAGGTTCCGTATCGATTAGCATTAAGAGTTAACACTAAGAGTTAGTGTTAAACCCTTGGTTAAGCATCTTTCTTTAAGTTCTATATCAATTAGCGTTAAGAGTTAACCCTAAGATTAAGCGTTAAACCCTTAGTTAAACGTCTTTTCCTTAAGTTCCGTATTGAACACGTGGGTTGTTTTTCAAGGATGGTGTTAAAATTGGAAACTAGGGAAAAACTTCATGTGGGTCATCTTATTCATGGCTAATAATATTTTTATTAGATTCCTCTCATCGAGAGGTGTAGGATTGATATAAAGATCATCCAATTCCGATAAGTATTCATGGAGATATGAATTTATTTTGATTATGGAATTATTATCAAGCCGACCTACAACTCATGTAGGCTCAGAAGCCCAACAGTCACATCTATTCACCCACCAACGTTATGTATAAATATAAGAGGACTTTTCCTCATTTGGACTCACTCATCTCATCACATCTCTCTCTCTCTACTGCGCAGATATGAGTCTCTTCTCTACTGCGCTGAAATGGGTCTCTCTCTCTCACACATGTGAAGCCGGAAGCTGTTGAATTTGAAGTTGCAACTGCAGAAGTAAAGATTGACTTGCGTGGCCCAGAAGATCTCCTCTTTGGAACTGCACTATAGGTTCGTCTGAACCTCCTTTGAAAGCCGCAACTTTTTGTGGTGGAATGAAGTCAATCCGATGAACGGTTTGCAAGATATCGACTACCCTAGTTTGAAGCCGGAAACTGCTGAAACTGAAGTTGCAACTGCAGAAGTAAAGATTGACTTGCGTGGCCTAGAATATCTCCTCTTTGGAACTGTGTTGTAGGTTCATCTGAACCTCCTTTGAAAGCCGCAACTTTTGGTGGTGGAATGAAGTCAATCCAACAAACGGTTTGCAAGATATCGACTGCCCTAGTTTGAAGCCAGAAACTGCTGAAACTGAAGCTGCAACTGCATAAGTAAAGATTGACTTGCGTGGCCTAGAAGATCTCCTCATCTGAACTGTGTTGTAGGTTCATCTGAACCTCCTCTAGAAGCCGAAACTTTTGGTGGTGGAATGAAATCAATCTGACGGTCGGTTTGTGAGATATGGTCTGCCCTAGTTTGATAATGAAGCCGCTAATGCTGATGCTACTGATCTAGGGTTTGCTACTGCTGATATGAATCAGATTTATTGTACTATTTCTCTCTGCTGAATTATTGAAGATAAAAGAAGATTTGATCAAAGGGTTTCCCCACACATTGTGGGGTTTGTCCCTGGCTAGCCGCCACATCTTGTGTCTCTTGTCTTGGCTTGTTTTCTGTCGATCGTTTAATGTTCTATCTGCACTTTACTTTATGTACATGTGATTGCTAATCGGTGGAATATAATAAGAAAAGAAGTAAACTTTTATAAGCATAGAACATACCATAACTTAACATGGTATCAGAGCTGAGGTGAAGACAAAGCCAAAGCAAGAGCAAGAGCAATCATCGAAGAGAATATTGGCAAGGCTATCCTAAAAGAACTATGGGGTCCTCAACACTCTTTCCTGCTGAAGACAAGCTCCGTGAGAAAGCTGACTATCACAGACAGAAGATGTCTATCGATCTAACCCTTGAGAATCAAGGAGTGTTGAATCATGTGAGAAGCAATATTGTTGAGCCTCCATAAAATGCATCCGCTGCTGCCTGGAACAAATGAAAAAATGGAGAAGTCAAAACAATAGAAGATCATCTGGGACTCTATCGACAAGCACTTGGTGGCCTACATCTCTGAACTGGACACCTCCAAGGAAATCTACGACAGACTGGTGAGTTTATTTAAATTCAATGATGCAAATCAAGTTTTTTTTCTTAGAAATAAGTTGAGGGAAATCAAGAAGGGTAAAGATGAAAGTATGCAAGCATACTTCTTAAGAATCACCGAGATCAAGAACGATCTCCTATCTATTGGGGAAACCATTTCTGACAGAGAAATGGCACTCACAACTCTCGGAGGATTACCATCTGAATGGTATGTGTTCAGGACTACTCTTTTGAACTATAATGTAATTCCTGGTTTCGAGTAATTAATGGCTAGATGCATTCAAGAAGAAACAAGGGAAGAAGTGCAAGAAATGCCCATGCCTAAAGGTCCTCCTGCTGCCTCTTCTTCTCAATCAAAAGGAAAGGCTAGACCTAAGGGTGGAAGAAAAGGACGATGTTACATCTACGATAAAGCAGGTCACTATGCAAGGGAGTGCCCTAATAGAAAGGGCTCACACCGGGACAATGATCAAAATCCCTTTGATGGCAAATCAAAGGAATGACAAATTCAACAGCAAAGGTAAGAGGAGAGTTGGGGATCGAGGAAGAGGACAACCATTCAAGAAGGCTAGAAATTCCAAGATGTATTAAATGCACCTGAGCTCAAAAAGAACCTAGTGTCCATCTCGGCAATGGAAGACAAAGGCTACAAGGTAACCTTCAGTGATGGCAAGGTATGTGTATGGAAAAATAATGTTAAAGATGCCTTTACTCTTGGGTTTAGTGTTGATTCATTATATCAGGTCGATGGAAGTCTGCTAGGTGTCATGTCTTATGACACATCTCTTCAGTCTGAACTTTGGCATTAGAGGTTTTCCCCCCTTCATTATAAAGCTATACTCGGTGTAAGACAAATGGTGACAGGGATGCCCGAATTTTGAGTAGAGAAAGAAGGTGTATGTCCAAGATGTGCCAAAGGAAAGCTCAAAAGGGGACCATTCCCCTCAAGCCAAAGCAAGACCTCTGATATATTACAATTGGTTCACTCAGGCATACCTGAGGTTGGAATTAAGAGGGAGACTACTACACCACATACTCCTGAGCAGAATGGTGTGGTGGGAAGGAAGAACCATACGATTGTGGAAGCTGTCCGGGCCATGCTACATGATCAAAGACTTCTGAAGTTTCTATGGGATGAAACTACAATCATCGCCGTATATGTACAAAATCGATGCCCTCATCAAGCATTGGGTTCCTAAACTCCTGAAGAAATGTTCACCACCGGTCAAAGGGAAGTCGTGATTAGTCATGATGTCACCTTTGACAAAGATATGGCTCTCAACAAGGTGGACAATCTGTTGACTTTGAGTAGCTCTCAAGAAGCCGACACCAGGGAGCCGAAAGAAAAGGATGATGAATCAATGCCTGATGTAGAAGAACCCATGGATCCGATTGATCCTCATCCACATGAGCCTTCCTCTTCTAGGAAGAGGCCTTCATGGCTTCGGGGGATACTTAATGATGTTGAAGGACATGCTGCACCCTGAGGAACCTTCCATCAAAGTAAGAAACTTAACAGGTATCAGGGATACCTGACCATCATGAGCACGATCATACAAAATGAACCTTCATCATTCTCAGATGCCATCAAGCATTAACTATGGAAGGATGCTATGACCATAGAATATGAGTCTATTAGGGAGAATGATGTCTGGGAAGTAGTTCCCAGACCCTAGGACAAGACAATTGTTACTTCAAAATGGCTTTACAAGATAAAGCATGCAGCAAATGGAAGTATGGAAAAGTATAAGGTTCATTTTTCTGCTCGTGGTTTATCCCAGAAGGAAGTTATAGACTATGATATTTGCACCTGTTGCCAGATATACGACCATCCGCTTGATCATAGCCCTTGTGGCTTCACAAGAATGGAACCTACATCAGATGGATGTCAAGACTGCATTCTTGCATGGTTCTATCAAAGAAGAGGTCTATGTGGAGCAACCTGAAGGATTGGAGATTTATGATTGAAAAGCTCATGTATGCAGGTTGAAGAAGGCTCTCTATGGGCTGAAGCAAGCACCCCGAGCATGGTATGAGAGGATCAATAGCTACTTGATGAAGTTGGGATTCACTAGGAGTGAAGTCGATCCTAACCTTTACTTTAAGGTTGAAGATGACAAGCCTCTCATACTGGTGTTGTATGTGGATGACCTCTTTCTAACAGGTGCAGACCCTCTCATTCACAAATGTAAGAGGGAGTTGGCTTCTGAATTTGAAATGAAGGACCAAGGACTTGAAGTATAGCAGAAGCCAAGGGAAATTTTCCTATCTCAAGGAAAATATGTGGTAAATATATTGGAATGATTCGGTATGATGGACTGCAAGCCTGTGACTACCTCGAGGATCTTAACTTTTAGAAGTTATATGGTAGTGATGTCGGACTAGATTTGGGAAATGCCTCTGAGTTTCAATAACTCATTCACGTTGATGTTCTTGGTGAACCTCCATCCGAACATATGTTTTGCAGTTAGAATTGTGAGCTCATATTTGGTTGAGCCTCACTGGATTGATGCCAGGAATCTTCCAAGATGTCTTCAGGACACAATCTCTCATGGATTAAGATACACTGCCGGAGATGTGAGACTACTTGGATATACTGATGTTGATTGGGCAGGCAGTGTGATGGACCACTTCCGGGTACTGTTTCACATTGGGATCTGTTTCGATATCCTGGATGAGCAGGAAGCAGAAGTCGGTGGCTTTGAGCACCGCTGAAGCAGGATATATTGTTGCTAGCATAACCTCATGTAAGGCAGTCTGGTTGCGAAAGCTCTTCAGTGAGCTGTTTGGATTTACATTGGATACCACTGTGATTCTCTGTAACAACCAGAGGTGGGATTCGATTATTGAGGAATCCCGTATTCGTCAATGGCTCCAGCAGATAGACATCATCTGGGATATGGTAAGTCGATGAGCAAGGAAGCTCCATCACATTAAGATGATGTACAGGTTGATACACCTTGTCAAAGCCCCAAGGAAAGATCTAATCTGTGATTTTCCCAAACAACTTGGAGTCGGCAAGAAACCCTTGTACGAGGGTCCTGCATGTTGCATACATTGAGCTCTGGGAGCTCTGAGGGCTTGCGGTTTCTACTAGAGAAACATATGACCACAGGGTGACTCACCCTCCCCTAGTGGTGCACACTGGAACAAGATGATTCCCTCTCTTGTGGGACAAGATGATTCGCTCTCTTGTGGAACAGGATGATTCGCTCTCCTGTGTAGCAGGATGATTAGTTCTCCTGTGAGGCCTGGATTGATGTGTTCTCCATGGCAATTGTAGCAGGATTGGTGTGTTCTCCTGTGAGGCCTGGACTGATTTGTTCTCCATGGCAATTGTAGCAGGATTGATGTGTTCTCCTGTAAGGACAGGATTGATTAGTTCTCCTGTCGAGGCATCCTACCCATGCAGTCTGGGACTCATGGGAAGTACCTCTCATCTGATCAATGAGCAGGGAAATGAAGTTAGGGACCATAGTAGTACCGATGGACGCATCGTTGTAACTACCGTACTCCCTACGCTAGGATGACCTCCATTGATCTGGGATCAATGATACTGGTCTGGGACCAGTGCTAGGAGTTGTACCATACTATGACGTTGACTTCGGGTCGGTTGAGACTGGTCTGGGATCAGTGGTACATACTCTGAGACTGACTTTGAGTCAATGGAGGATGATATTGGTCTGGGACCATTGGAGTTGTACTCACTATGACGCTGACTTTGGGTTGGTTGAGACTGGTCTGGGACTAGTGGTACATACTCTTAGACTGACTTTGAGTCAGTATGATACATCCTCGATCATTTCTTCTTCTTCATAATTCGGACAAAAGTAGAGTAGAACAGAACAATGCAAGAGCAAAGCAGAACAGAACAAAATAGTATAGATCAGTGCAGGGCAGAACAAGACAAAGCAGAACAGGAAAAATAGAGCAGAGCAGGGCAAGGGTCAGGCTATACAAGGCAGTGCATTTGATGGATGAATAGTAACGACCGATAGACAGATTGCAGATGAAGTTCTCCATGGTTGAGAGGGAGTGTTAAAATTGACAACTAGGGAAAAACTTCATGTGGGTCATCTTATTCATGGCTAATAATATTTTTATTAGATTCCTCTCTTCGAGAGGTGTAGGATTGATATAAAGATCATCCAATTCCGATAATTATTCATGGAGATATGAATTTATTTCGATTATGGAATTATTATCAAGGCAACCTACAACTCATGTAGGCTCAGAAGCCCAACAGTCGCATCTATTCACCCACCAACGTTGTGTATAAATATAAGAGGACTTTTCCTCATTTTGACTCACTCATCTCATCACATCTCTCTCTCTCTACTGCGCAGATATGAGTCTCTTCTCTACTGCACTGAAATGGGTCTCTCTCTCTCACACATGTGAAGCCGGAAGCTGTTGAATTTGAAGCTGCAACTGCAGAAGTAAAGATTGACTTGCGTGGCTCAGAAGATCTCCTCTTTGGAACTGCGTTGTAGATTCATCTGAACCTCCTTTGAAAGCCGCAACTTTTTGTGGTGGAATGAAGTCAATCTGACGAACGGTTTGCAAGATATCGACTGCCCTAGTTTGAAGCCGGAAACTGCTGAAACTAAAGCTGCAACTACAGAAGTAAAGATTGACTTGCGTGGCCTAGAATATCTCCTCTTTGGAACTGTGCTGTAGGTTCATCTGAACCTCCTTTGAAAGCCGCAACTTTTGGTGGTGGAATGAAGTCAATCCGACGAACGGTTTGCAAGATATCGACTGCCCTAGTTTGAAGCCGGAAACTGTTGAAACTGAAGCTGCAACTGTAGAAGTAAAGATTGAATTGCGTGGCCTAGAAGATCTCCTCATCTGAACTACGCTGTAGATTCATCTGAACCTCCTCTGGAAGCCGAAACTTTTGGTGGTGGAATGAAATCAATCTGACGGTCGGTTTGTGAGATATGGTCTGCCCTAGTTTGATAATGAAGCTGCTAATGCTGATGCTACTGATCTAGGGTTTGCAACTGCTGATATGAATCAGATTTATTGTACTATTTATCTCTGCTGAATTATTGAAGATAAAAGAAGATTTGATCAAAGGGTTTCCCCACACATTGTGGGGTTTGTCCCTGGCTAGCCGCCACATCTTGTGTCTCTTGTCTTAGCTTGTTTTCTGTCGATCGTTTAATGTTCTATTTGCACTTTACTTTATGTACATGTGATTGCTAATCGGTGGAATATAATAAGAAAAAGAAGTAAACTGTTATAAGCATAGAACATACCATAACTTAACAGATGGGAAGTGGTATCTCGCGCGCCTTAAATGTGGGAAGCAGTATTTAGAAATTTCATGCGATTGCCCTTAGCGGACGACACGTAGCATAAGAAAACATATTTTCTCGTGTGCTTTCGGAGTATTAACGGTCGTGCAAGATTTTGAGTGAGATTGCGCAATAGTCGTTCAATTGGATGTGTCGCATCGACGGTGGAGATCAACCTTGCTAGTTGGCGAGCGAGTTGCACGATAGCCGTTGGATCAGATGGGTCAGATTCGATGGTAATCGCGTTGGAAGCTGCACGTGATTTAATCTAGATTTTGGACGTGTTTTATGGACTTTGATTTAATCCAGTTGAATTCTGGATCGATCATAGCCATTCATTATGAAAGGACGAGATCCGATGGTAATCGCATTGGAAGATGCACGTGATTTAATCTAGATTTTGGATGCGATAAAGTTTTGAATAGGATTAAATTTATTTGGGATCCGGTCATAACGTCAAAGAGTTGATAAACGCGATATCCGTTGGATCTAGCGAAGTGAGATCAACGACGAGGATTGAAGTGCTTGATAAAGTCAAATAAGTGGGACCCTCAGGGTGAAAATCCACGTACAGAGTTTGTTTGTGCACGCTGATTGGTTACAAAGCTAAACCGTAGTCGAATTACAGCCTACCACCTCATTTTCGTTAAGACAAAATGACAAAAAGAAAAACAAAGTTATTTTATTCATTTATATGCACAGCAGTAGAAGGTTTGATGGTTTGAATCTGCATGCTTAGGACAGTTGGATTGCATACGTGTTAACTGAGCATTCTTTTGTAGCAAAGCCTCTTAGGAGTTAGTTAGAAAATGGTGTGTTTTAGCATTTGATTTCATTCTCTTTCCTTGTACTTTCTTTCTTGCAATAGGTTAAGGTTTCATTTCAAGCATTTCATCTTATGCAATTAGTTTAGGATTTGACTTTAGTATATACACTCCATTACATCATGACAGCAAAGGAAGGACACATTATATGTTGCACATATAGTGTTGATACCTCTTAAGTTTGTACTAACCCCGGTTTGATATTTAAAGTTGGTAGCCTTGGGAGTTGCAGCATTCTTATTGCAATACCAAGGCTCATCACAATCCAGTGCAGGATGCCAGCTAAGTCCTATGCACTATACCTTAAGGAACAGTGGTTGCAATTCCAAATCAAGACCCCAGCACAAATAGGCACTATGCCATTCTAGGATTATAGATAGTTGATTGATCTTTGTGATCAAAGAACATTGGAAAATAGGGCCAAGATGTCTGAGTTTTATTTGCATAACATGGCCTCGACAGACATGAATGTATGGGACCCTAATGCAAAGCTAGGATGAACCATGACGAAGCAAGGGCTTCAGAAATGAAGAAGGTATTTGCAAGAGAACAAACAAAGCCTCTTATGATCAAAGCTTAGCAGTCCAATCTAATGGCACTCATCAGTACACATAATTTAATTGCAAATGATCCTCAACTTTCACCTAGGTATCTTACTTCCCAAGAGAAAGCAATTACACATTTTAAGGACATGTTCAGATTATTAGGGGATGACAGCATGAAAACTTGCCTAAGGAGATGGAATACATTTACATATAGTTTGAAGATCAGAGAGTACCACTCTCCTCAAAGGATGAGAGAAGCATTGAACAAGACACCCATGTAAAAGCAATCCATCCAAAGGCTCAAAGTCAATTGGATTGGCCTGAAACTCAATCCCCCACTGCTCTTGGGGATGTTAGAAGGAAGGAAGGAAGAGAAAGGAAGAAAGTAGTGGGAGGAGGTAGAAAAGAAGGCAGGATTCTATGCACAAAAAGAAAGAAACCACAATAGAGGCATGGGATGTCAAGGAAGCCACTAGATCTATGAAAGACATGGATATTGATTGAGTTGCTCAGAGGATGAGAAACACTTTCAGTACGGGGGTGATGATGAGCCTCATCATTGGGTAATTATATGGGCCTTAGCTCACCTCCTAGCTTAGTCAAATCAACTTTTCTCACAACCTGTTGGGTCCCTATAATACTAGTGATTACCCCATTACTATTGTAGTTATACCCCTTATTTATATTGTTGTGCCCCTATTACCCCCATATTGTTATTTATGTGCCCCATAGAATCCCTCTATTGTTATTTTTGTGGCTTTATATTATTATTGTTAGGTCGGCTGGATTATATTGTGACTCCTTAGACTCCTATATATAGAAAGGAGGTTTTGTCATTTGTATCATCCAAGAATTGTTCATTTATGTAATGTAAAGGAGGTTGCCCCCTCGAAGAGGCTGAATTCTAAGGCGTTGATCTATCTTTTCTATCTTTTCTTGAGCTGGTTTCATAACATTTGGTATCAGAGCTTTGGATTCTAGGGTTTCGCTGCTCCAAACAGGTCATCGTGGCATTTTCACTATAACTTTTTTTCTGTGACGTTTCAGAAGTCGCAAAAAAAACCCATTTGAGAAGAAATCGCTCTGAACCTTGGGTCCGAATTTCAGAGCTTTTTGCGCGATATTTGTGGAGATATGATCTGAGGAAGTTGGTCTTTTTGCAGACTCCTGAATTACATTCAAAACAGGTGACCTGGGGAAAATCGTCATAACTTTCTCTCTGTGGATCGGATTGAAATTTAGTAAGAAGGTACAGAAAGAGGACAGACTTTAGTTTCTTGTGTGTGTGTTTTAGATTCAAAGGTTGAAACAGTGACTCGTGGCACGTCGTACAAGTTCGCTCTACTGAACCAGTCTAAAAACAGGTCACTGTGGAAATTTCACATAACTCTTCCTTGGAGAATCCAATTTGGCTCAGACTTGTGGCATTGGAAAGAGGACGCAGAAGGCTACTACAGGTAGAAATTTTAGAATTGGATGATCCGAAATTACAGAGATACATCAGATTCAATATCAGGCTTCTATAAAGTGAAAAAAGGTGTGTAGTTTTTTTTTAATTTTTATGTAAGCTTGGTTTAACGAAATTCAAAGGGCATAGTAAAGCATTATTATCGGTAACTGATGCCCCGAGGAAAGAAAATGCAAACACCTAGTAAGGAACCTGAAAGCTCTAGCATGACTCATGAAGAAGAGGAAGAAATGCTACATGATATATCAAAATTACAAGAACAAGTGCAACAAATGTCACGCTCACAAAAGCTAACAGAAGCTAAGATAAGTGGCGTGGAATCTAAGATAAATGGCGTGGAATCTAAGATAAAAGACATGGAAGCTAATATGGATGATTCGAAGACAGATTTGAAGAGAGACATGGCAGATTTGAAGATAGATATGAAGACAGACATGGAAGAATTGAAGAAGTTGCTACAAGAAAGGGTCACTAATGGTGAAAAGGTAGTAAAGGAAACTCATGATGAGAACAAAAGAAATGTTAATCATGATTCCATAGACACTAATGTTGGATCGAAGAATCACCATATTCCAAAAATCGATATGAGGAAGTTTGATGGCAAGGATCCCGCCACATGGATATTACAGATGGAGCAATTCTTCGATCTCAATAATGTGCAAAACACACAAAAGGTACGTATGGCAACTGTATATTTGGAACCAAATCAGTTTGTATGGTATCAATGGCTTTGCTCTCGTAAACAATTTATCACTTGGGCAATTTTTACGGAAGAATTGATAGCACATTATGAAGATACAAAAAGCAACACTTTTTTTAGCCAATTGATAAGTCTCAAACAAAAGGGTTCAGTAATGGAGCACATTGAGGAGTTCCAAAAATTGAACATAAGGGTAAAAGATATTCCAGAGGAGCATAGGATTGATGTGTTCATAGGGTCTTTAAAGGATAATATCCAACATGATGTTCGCCTTTGGGAACCTGATTCATTAGAGAAGGCATTCAGGTTAGCAAGAAAAATGGAAAGCAAAATTATGGCAACCAGGAAGCATACCACTCACAACTATAAAGACGGAAGTGTTGTTGCCCCTAGTCTTCCACAACCTATAGCAAATACACTAAAGCTCATAAGTGTGCTGAGAAGAAATTATTCTACATAGATTGTGAAGAGGAAGAAGAAAAGGAGCAAGAAAGGTCAAAAGAAGAAGATATACTTCAGGAACAAAGCCTAGATGAAGAACAAATAAATCCGACCATATCTTGTAATGCATTGGCGGGAATTACCACTCCTCAAACCATCAAGATAGAAGGACAAATCAAGAAGAAAAAGGTAATAGTGTTGATTGATTCAGGAAGCACCCACAATTTTATTCATTGTAGGGTAGCAAAAGAATTGAATTGCTTCCTATATCCAGCACCAGAGTGTCAAGTGATGATTGCAAATGGAGGAACAATAAATTGCTCTGGAAAGTGCCATAATATCAAGCTATCCATGGGAGAATATGTATTGACTAGCCCAATGCTTTCCATTCCAATGGGAGGTGCTGATGTTGTACTAGGAGTCCAATGGCTACAATCCTTGGGTACAATAGCTTTTAATTTTCAAGAACTTTTCATCAAATTTTCTACGGAAGGAAAGGAAGTTGAATTAAGGGGTATTGCAGGGAAACCAGGAAAGATAATCAGCTCTAATGGTATGACAAAGCTTCTAAAAAAGGAGCAAAGAGGTGTAATTGCACAATTATGTTCGCTAGATGTTTCCACATTGGAATCATCTATTTCTCCAGATCTCCAAAAAGTCTTGGACAATCATTCCAAGGTATTTGAGACTCCCAAAGGTCTCCCACCTATGCGTGATCATGATCATGCTATTCATCTGATTCCAGGAAGTGTTCCTCCAAACATCAGGCCGTACAGATATCCCTATGTCCAAAAAAGTGAAATTGAACGTATGGTTGCAGAAATGCTAGAGGCTGGTATAATTCAACCGAGTCAAAGTTCTTTCTCAGCTCCAGTAGTATTGGTGCACAAGAAGGATGGATCATGGCGCATGTGTCCGGATTATAGGGAGCTCAACAAGCTCACTATTAAAGATAAGTTCCCCATTCCTGTTATTGATGAATTACTGGATGAATTGCATGGATCAATTTACTTCACCAAGTTGGATCTTCGTTCGGGATATCATCAAATCAGAATGAAGATTGAAGACATTCCGAAAACGGCATTTAGAACTCATGAGGGTCATTATGAATTTTTGGTCATGCCTTTTGGCCTTACCAATGCACCTTCAACATTTCAAGGTTTGATGAATTCAATTTTCAAACCATTCCTTAGAAAATTTGTGTTAGTATTTTTTGATGATATACTAATCTACAACAAGTCTTGGAAGGATCATGTTGAACATGTTGACAGGGTGCTACAACTATTGGAGGAGAAACAATTATATGCAAAAAGATCCAAATGTTTCTTTGGAGTCCAGGAGGTGGAATATTTGGGTCATATTGTATCTCATGAAGGAGTTAAGGTAGACCCTAGCAAAATTAAAGCCATTAAGGAATGGAAAATCCCCACATCCATAAAGCATCTGCGAGGATTTCTTGGGTTGACAGGGTATTATCGCAAGTTTGTTAAGAATTATGGGAGAATAGCAGCACCTCTAACAACATTATTGAAGAAAGATTCATTTTCATGGACTCCGGAAGCAACAAAGGCCTTTGAACATCTTAAAGAGGCAATGTGCCAAGCACCGGTCTTAGCTACACCGGACTTCACAAAAACCTTTATTGTGGAATGTGATGCTTCAGGAAATGGAATTGGTGTTGTTCTAATGCAAGATGAAAGACCCATTGCTTTTGAAAGTCGTCCAATCAAGGGAAAGTTTTTAAGCAAAGCTATTTATGAGAAGGAAATGTTGGCAATACTCCATGCACTTAAGAAATGGCGACCCTACCTAATGGGAAGACACTTCAAGGTAAAAACGGATCATGATAGCCTTAAATACTTTTTAGAACAAAGATTATCCTCTGAAGAGCAACAAAAGTGGGTCACAAAGATGTTGGGTTATGACTTTGAAATCATCTACAAAAAAGGGAAGCAAAATGTGGTGGCAGATGCACTCTCAAGAAAGGATGAGGATGTGGAAGCATTGTTGTGTGCCATTTCTATTATCCAACCAGATTGGATAAACGAAGCAAGGGAGGAATGGAAGAATGACGAAGAAGTGTGGGCACTTATTCGAAAGCTACAACAAGATTCCAGTACTTCTGATACATTTAGCTGGCAAAATGATTCGTTATGGTACAAAGATCGCTTATACCTCTGTAAGAATTCCCAGCTAAAACAAAAGATTCTTATGGAATTGCACACTTCTCCCTTAGGAGGGCACTCAGGATTTTTAAAAACTTACCACAGGGTTAAGAAGGAATTTTTTTGGGATGGCCTTAAATCAGATATTCAAAAGTTTGTGGCGGAATGTTTGGTTTGCCAGCAAAATAAAGTTGAAACAATTAAGACACCGGGTCTATTACAACCTTTATCCATTCCAAGCCAACGTTGGGAGGAGGTTTCAATGGATTTTATCACAGGTTTACCCAAGTCTGAGGGAAAGAGTGTCATCATGGTGGTAGTTGACAGACTTACCAAGTATGCACACTTTTGTGCATTATCACATCCATTTAAAGCCAGTACAGTTTCTACTGCATTTATGGAAACAGTTCAAAAGCTACATGGAAACCCAAAGATTATTGTAAGTGACAGAGATCCCATTTTCACTGGAAATTTTTGGACAGAATTATTTTCTTGTCTTGGTACTCAGTTAGCTCATAGCTCATCTTATCATCCTCAATCTGATGGGCAAACTGAGATAGTAAACAAATGTTTGGAAGGATATCTTCGTTGCTTTGTATCTGATAAACAGACACAATGGGTCAAATGGTTGCCTCTGGCTGAATGGTGGTATAACACTTCCTTCCATACAGCAACAAAAATGACCCCATTTATGGCACTTTATGGGTATCAACCACCATCCATCACATCATATTTAAGAGAAAATTCTAAGGTTCAGGCAGTGGAACATCACATCGAACATCAACAACAAGTCCTCCAACTCTTAAAGGATAACCTCGTGTTGGCACAAAATAGAATGAAACAACAGGCAGATCAACATCGCAGTGAAAGAAGTTTTGATGTAGGTGATTGGGTATTCCTACGGCTACAACCATATAAGCAAATGTCCCTAAAGCAAGCTAAGAAGGATAATAAATTATCACCAAAGTATTATGGTCCGTACAAGGTGTTGCAAAAGATTGGTACTATGGCATACAAATTGGAGCTTCCTGCAGCTTCTCGATTGCACCCAGTTTCCATGTTTCATGTTTAAAGAAGGTTATAGGTGACAAGCTCCCAATTCAAACAATATTGCCAGAACTTGACGAGGAAGGAAAAATTATATTGGAACCGGAAGCAGTCACAGAAACAAGAACTCGACAGCTACGAAATCGATCAATTTCAGAGTATCTTATCAAGTGGAAGAACTTATCCGCTGAAGATTCCACATGGGAGGATGAGAATTTTATGCAGAAGTATCCAGAACTACTCAAGCGTTGAGGACAACACTTTTTTGAAGGAGAGGGGCATGTTGGGTCCCTATAATACTAGTGATTACCCCATTACTATTGTAGTTATACCCCTTATTTATATTGTTGTGCCCCTATTACCCCCATATTGTTATTTCTGTGCCCCATAGAATCCCTCTATTGTTATTTTTGTGGCTTTATATTATTATTGTTAGGTCGGCTGGATTATATTGTGACTCCCTAGACTCCTATATATAGAAAGGAGGTTTTGTCATTTGTATCATCCAAGAATTGTTCATTTATGTAATGTAAAGGAGGTTTCCCCCTCGAAGAGGCTAAATTCTAAGGCGTTGATCTATCTTTTCTTGAGCTGGTTTCATAACACAACCTATTACATGTTTTGATTATATTTTGTTTAACGAGATGAGTTAAAGTGAGATATTATGCCTAGTGGACTAATATGAATTGAATGCATGTTTGGAAGAGAAAATCAAGAAATTTTGGCAAGACTAAGGTTTGAAACTCGAATGGGACAAGGGAGAGAGATTGTAGGAGGTAAATCCTCCTCATTTACTCCTCTCCCACTCGAATATACCTCCATTAATCACACCATCTCGGAGTGAAAGCAGCCAAGTCATGAAGATCAAAAGGAAATCGAGCAAGTGATAGAAAAAGAGTTAGCTCATCTTGAGTTTGAGAGCCGAACCTCCCTAGATTTAAGGAAGACATTGGAGACTTCAGTTGTATAAGTAGAGATGCCTAGAGCCTCATTAGGATTCGATTTTTTGTTGCAAAAACACTAGTTATTTTCGAGCTCCAGACTTGTGGAAGACATTGATGTAATTTTCTGTTTTGATAATGAAAATGAGATTTTTCTTGATCTAGCACTAAGTTGACTCAGAGGGCTGAAGCTCTTGGGTTAGGGCCCAACCCTAGAAGCAGGCTCATCTTCTTGTATCTGTATGCTTATCTTAGTTTCATAGATTCATGGTTAAATTGTCTCTAGAAGTATTTCATTGCAAGTATTGTGGATTTGATTAGTTGTTTATTAGTTTGCTTCCATTTGTGCTTTACTTCAGTAGCAGGGTAGAAGAGATAAAAGGAGCACCACAAAGTTGTCAGTGGGTGTCTTGGCCTCACCTCTTCCCTCAGGGATCATGATTTGAGGAAAAGACCCTTAAGCAGCCCCAAAAAGACAGATTTCCATTTCTTCATAAGATTTAGAGTTTAGTATACTTAAACTAGCGTTTGATCATTTTTGCAAGTGTAGGTTTTAGTTTCCATCTCTTCCATATTCAGTCTTTCAGTAGAACTCATCCATGATTCCATTTTGTTCAGCAATTTTCTTCATGCATGAAGTAGACAACTAGTTCTTTAAATTGTGCTTTTCCAGTTTGTTAGAATTCTTCTTGTTTACATGACTTTGTGGCAATTATAAATGTTTGATGCAGAGTAGGTGATTCAGAAATCTAAAGGGATCTCATATTAGGCAACCACCTCCCAACTTCATCCATTCATAATCATCCCTTGCTTTCACCAAGATCTTCACCAATCTCATCATTTTACATAGAAATTCCTCCAAGCATGTTGAGCGAATCCAACCATCTCCTAACCTTGGTATTGAATTCTGAGTGATCCTGGGCATTTTCTCACTCCATTCCACCCATCCACTACCTTCCCTAAGCCTTCCATCACCTCCAGCAACCATTGTTTTTCTCTCGGCTGTATCTTATAGAAATATAGGGAATCCTATAGGTTTCTAGTACATCCTGTAGGTTTTCCTATAGTGGCCTGTTTTGAGGCCGAATTGAGGGAAAACCTCTAGGAAGCCACACCAGGTCACCCAAGGGTCTCCCAAACCTTACAATATTCTCCTAAACCTCCCAACCATCCACCACAATCGCTAAACCACTTGCCACATCACCAAAAGAGAATAGGGTTTACACTTGACTTTCTAGAAAAAGAATAAAAAGAAAAAAACAGATTTATTTCAGTCCTTTACATGCACAGTAGTGATGTTTGATGTCTTGAACTTCCATGCTTTACATAGTATCATTTCATACATGTCTTTTTGGAATTTTTTAAAGCATAGTTTCTCAACAGTAGATAAGCTTTCTCCTAGAGTAGATCTCTCTTTCTTTCATTAACAATCAAGCTTCTTCTAAATCCATAGAAGTCTGGCTTGAAAACCCTAGTGGTCTCTCGCCAGATGAATAGTGACAAAAGGCAGAACCATCACTCGTACTTGTGTACACAACACTATCACCTCCAAGTTTGTATGAACCTTGGGTTGATAAAGTAAAGTTGGTAGCTCAAGGAGTTGTAGCACTCTTGCTATAATACTGGTGCTCATCAGTATTCCTTCGAACTCAATCTAGAATTGGAAGGGTTTTAAGAATATTTTTTTTGAAAAGTTTGCAGATTAAAAAACCCTCGCCATGTTGTTAAGAGAGATGGGAAATATTAAGATGGAGCAGAAAGACAAATTCAAATATTTCAATCATAGGTTTGATCATATATTGAACAAGTTTCCTACAAATGCAAGACCTCACGACTCCATCACTATTGATTATTATACATATTCCTTACCTACAAGAATCGCACAGTTCGTGAAGAGAACTGCGAAGCCAGCATTGGCTGAAAATTATGAAGAGACGATCACACTTGAAAAGGACTTTCATGTGATTGGAGCCATCGTAAATGATGAGCCATAAAAGGAATCCAAAGACAAGGGGAAAAGGTGTAAGGCCTTTGTAAGTAAGGCCAAGGAGAAGGAAGCAACCGATCTTGAGAGCTTGACCCACACCATCAAGTCTCTATCAAATGAGTTGGTAGAGTCAACATAGAGGTCAAGCGAGACCACCGGGAGTAGAAAGCCTCCTAGATTCAACATTTTGAGAAGGGTTGCTAACTCTTGCAGCAACAACAACTAGTTGGTCAAGTCTACGCAGATCTCAAACATTGTGTTGAATGTTGAGAGTATGGGCATGAATCAACATTGTTTGTTTCATAAATAGTACTGCATAATCGAACCACAACAAGAATGCTCTAGTTGTGAATTTCATCGATATAGTAATTTCATATGACTACACTGAGCAAGTGGAAGAAAAACAAGAAACTTCTACAGCAAAAAAAAATGTGAGTGTTGGACACGCAGTGAATACATTCAGTTGTGTTTACACATTTGAGAAGGAAAGTGTCAAAGAACAACCAATGAGGGAGGACCCAGCCCAAAAGCAGAACAGTCAGTAAAAATTGAGAAGCTAAGGGTCAGTCTCTGAACCAGAGTTGATAAAGAAAAAATTGAAAGAGCATTTGTTGAGGAAGATTACACTACGTGTCAAATCAACGTAAAATACTCAAGGAAAGTATTGAAACAATGCTACAGCAAAATCTTCTTCTGTAAATAGGAAAATCATGTCCACTCTCCCGGAAGTAGCAGATCAAGTTACTCCTCCATACACTTCGACAATGTTTCCCACACTGGATTATAACATAGTTGCAAACATGAAGAAAACTCGCGTTAATGTTTTTCTCTTTTAATTCATGAGGATTGTGAGCCAACGGGAACTTCTTATTTTCACTCTCAAATAGCCAACCTTAGGTAACAATTCTTCTTCACAAAAGGGATTTGGTAAGTCCTCTATTCCCCTGAAGTCTGTACTTAATGCTTTGATATTAGATGCGAACACACTTTGTCCTCCATTTTTGTTAACATTCGAATTTTTCAAATATAATGTACATAATTTCTTAGTTGATTTTAGTGAATCTGTAAACACAATGCCCCTGTTTGTAGCTAAGAAAATTAATTCAAGATAGGATAATACATATGCCCTGATCATTCAGTTAGATAGGACTATTGTCCATGTTATAGGTGAACTCAAAAATTTGTTTATTCGCTTATCATCCGACCAACGAGTTCACCTGTGTATAAATATAGTAATTGTGGACATTCCAGAAGTGTACAATGTTTTGTTGAGCAGAGACTGGTCGAGAAAATTACAAGGCCATTTTTCTATGGACTAGTCACATTTATGGCTTCTATACAACGGTGGAAACAATCAAATCCAGGTAAACTCAAAGTGTTACATGAAACATATTGTCACTCTCTTCGAGGGAAAAAAATGAGCTAGTTGCCTTCGCGAATCTTATTTTTGGAAATTTCTTCTTAGAAACTTATTTCGGGTGCTACCTAGATTAGTCATCACAGTCCCACCTGACACACAGTTGGAACTCCTTCCTAGTCCATGTTATCACCCCAAGAAACTCTCCTAGGTTGTATCTCAGAGACGCTCGAGAACATTACAAACTCAACAAAAATGTTGGAAATGGGTGGATGAATGGAAGGAATGATTCATATTCAAGCCAGATAACCACTTCTACTATGCTTAACCCCAGACATGAGTGAACACCCCCAGACTACAAGGCTTTAGACCACCAATTACTCACAGTTTGAGGATTAGGTGAACATGGAGAATACTGACCACACCAGCAGATGCACAAGACCATGTGATGGCCGGCTGCAAACAGTAAAGAGGTCTGCAAATCTATTTCCTAATGCACAAACAGGATGACAGCTCTCTGGCACTAAATAAATAGAAACCTGCATAGCACATTCAAGGATAGATACTAGATTCTAACACAAAGGTGGGATGACAACCCCTCTAATGCTAAAAATCAAGAGCACATGAACAAATGCATAACAGGCACAACCTAGAACAGAGTAGAAATGGAAAGTGAGCAATTAACAGCAAAAGAAGCTTGTATTAGCTGAAAATGAAGACTAGACGTTGTAGGTATCACAGTAGTTACAGTCTCCAGAAGTTGAACCTTACATCAAAACAACAACCATCAACCCCATTACATTGTCTTTTTGGGTATATATAGAGTTTGATTACAAAATTTCTCTGCTGCTCTATGCGTGGAGGGGTCATAATGGACCACCAACCACATTAACTATCTAAAATGGGCCTCTGCTACGATCTGTTGCTTCAATGAATGAATTTGACATTCTCTAGTACTCTGTTGTCCTTCTTGAGCAGGTGGAGTGCAATATGGAAGACATTCCATAACTGATAAATGCGTTTAACTGCTCAAGGCTATCCTTTTCTTCTCGGTCATTCTTCCTTGTTAATTGCAGTTGTTGTAGAATAATTACACAGGGTACTGGTAGTTGACCACTGTTGTCCTCCAGGAGCACAGAACAGTCAAAGGAGTGTGGACTTCATGGCGAGTGGACAAAGTGAATGGAGGATTGAGGCTGTTTGTCAGATTGCGCAGATCGACGGTAGAGACATCACGACAGGGGCTATCGGGAAGGCGAGGTGGAAGACGATCGCAGGCCGTTGGATCTCGAATGGACGGCAGAAATCTATCGGCGGGGAGAATCGGCTAGAAGCAGGGAAGACAATCGTGAGCCATTGGATCTCGGGCAAACAGATCCAATGGTGGTCGGGCAGAGGACGTGCACAAGGGTTAGCGAGCGGGGAAAAGTGGTTTCGTTGGCGGGCGGTATTCCTCGCACTGCTTTCGGAGGAATGCGGCAATTGTACGCGGGGGGAGCGATCACAATCAACGGGTGATGTGTGGCAGATGGGACAGGGTCGAAACCGCTTTCCCCATGGGTTAATGCATGGGTAGTTTGCGAGATCAGGAGGAGCGACTACTGTCCAATCGTGGAAGAGGTGATCGGACGGTGGGAAACAGGCGGGCAGGTTATGGGCACGTGGGACCATCAGATCGGGGTGTGGCGATCAACGGTTATGGTTAAGTCGGAGGGTTATATGGGCGCGGGTTCGTAGGTTAAGCACCCGGGGCTTAAAGAAAAGGGTTTATGCTGAGTTTTGTAGGAGAACAGGGAAAGCGGGGAATGAAGAGGTTTTAGGAGGAAAAAACAGAGATGACAAGGCTAAGGGAGAGTAAGGAGAATGAAGGGGAAGCGAGGAATGGACTGTTGCGAGCTTTCTTCAAGTAGAAAACAACACGACCAAGTTGTCTTTGACCCTCAAATGTTGAATTATATAGCAGAGCTAACACTGGCTCCTTCTGGGGATGAGATCCTCCCTGTGAGGTCTCAAGAACCTGTAGACCATTGCCTTTCCTGTGAAAAACAAATTAGCCAAAATTTCTAGTGTTCCATTGGGCATGGAGTCTGACCGATCCTACACTAAAACTAATAAAACAAAATATTTACAATCTTAAGGCCCAAAGATCTTAAATCACATAAATTTTCATAAAACACCCATTAACTGGGCCATCAAAAACTGCCTCTCCTTCCATACTTTTCAGAATGAAGGTGTTGTTCCCTTGAATTTGAGCAATGACAAAAGGCCCTGTCCAGAAAGCATCAAACTTCCCATGGTTGCCTCTTTTCTCTTTCAGTGCATCCCACTTCAAAACCAAGTCTCCAACCTGAAAATTATCTGTCTTTGTCTTCTTGTCAAAAGCATCCTTGATCTTTTTCTGATGTGCTGCAACCTTTTCAACCAGCTATTCTCTAATCTGATGTACCTCTGCTAAATCATTGATCCTTTTTGCCATGTCTTCTTCCTCATTCTGTTCTTCTTGAAGGAATTTCACCACAGGGAGAGTTAACTGAATTGGGAATACAGCTTCAATACCATATACCAACTTGAAACGAGAATTCCCTATGGATCTCTTAATGGTCACTCTGTCAGCCCACTGTGCATACTTGAGCTTAGAATCCCAACTCTTTTTGTTGTCTTCTAACAGCTTTTTGATCATCCTTATCAGGATTTTTTTAGAGGATTCTGCTACACCATTTCCTTGAGGATAATATGAGGTGGAATGAACCAATTTAATACCCATTGAATCACACATTTCCACCAATTCCTTTGCCCTTAAGGCTGTTCTATTATCTACAACTAATTTATGTGGACAACCAAATCTGGTAAAGATATTTTCAATTAAAAACTTCATGACCACATTATGATCAGCCTTCCTGGTAGGGATTGCTTCAATCCACTTAGTAAAATAATCAGTGGCTACTAATATCCATCTGTGCTAGCCACTAGAATGTGGAGTGATCTCTCCAATGAAATCCAAGCCTGACTGCTGAAAAGGTCCTTTTGCATGTATTGGTTTTAAGGGCAGGGACTTCAATTGTTGCTTTTCTTCAAATCTTTGGCACTTGTCACAAGATTTAACAAATGAAAAACATCATAAAACAAGGAGGGCGAGTAATATCCAGCTTTGAGGATTTTATGGGTTGTGTTTTTCCAATAATGGTGCCCTCCACACATGTTGGAATGAAACTACTACATAACTTTTATTGACTGTTCTTGGTCCAGACACCTCAAAAGCATTCCAAATGGATCCCTCCAACAGGGCAGATTTTCATTAATGCAATATTTAGCTGCCCTAAGCTTAATAGTTCTGGCTTGACTTGTGCTTGAGCCTGGAGGGATTTCTAGCTTCAGCAAGAATTTAACTATTGCAGAATACCAATTACAAGAAGCTAGATTTTCGGCCACTGACTGCTTTCCCTCTAGTTCAGCTGCTTCCTCTTCTTCATCTGTCTGACCAATTTCTGCAATTGTGCACAGGAAATCAATATCCAATGATCTGCAATTTTCTTCAGCTAACAATCTGGCAAGACCCTGACCTCTAACAAGTTTGGTGGGCTTCAGCTCTATATTAAATTCAATCAAATTTGCAATCCATTTAGCCCTTCTTCCATTAGCATCAGGTTGTGTTAAGACATCTTTTATTGCAGCAGAGGGTACATATGCAATTATCTTGGAATGCAGAATGTAAACTATGAAAGCTTTCAAGGATTTGATAAGAGCATATGCTTTTTTTTCAATAATGTCATACCTCAGTTCAACATCCCTTAAGTTTTTGCTGAAAAATGCCACCGGATGCTCTGAGCCTTCTTCATCTACTTGCAATAAAACTGCTACAATGGTGTCATTAGATGCAAAAGAAAATATATGGAACTCCTTGCTGTAATCTGGACTGCTTAGAGTGGGAGCTTCCATAATGGCTTTCTTGATGGACTCGAAAGATCTTCTTGCTGAATCAGTCCATTTGCTTTCTGACCCCTTCTTCAACATGGAGGTAATATGCTTTACTAATTCTGAAAAATTTGGTATAAACCTCCTTACAGAATTAATCTTGCCTAGAAAGGATTGGATGTCCTTTGATCTCGGGACAAACAGGGTCTGTATTTCTTTTACTCTTTCTGGGTCAATTCAGACACCTGCAGCAGAAGCAACTTGTCCTAACAGCTTGCCTTCTTCTAAAGCAAATTGTGATTTTTTAGGATTGACTGAAATCCCAAACCTTCTGCACTTCAGGAACACCTTCTTCAAGTGTTGCAAATGATCTTGATGGTTGCTAGAGTATACTCTTATATCATCAAGGTAGATAAGGACAAATTTATCCTTCTCTCCCACAAATGATATATCCATAGCTCTCTGAAAGGTAGCTCCAGCATTCATCAACCCAAAAGGCATCTTGGAATACATAAAAGTGCCCCAAGGAGTGGTGAATGTAGTCTTCTCTTGGTCATCTGGATGCACAACAATCTGATTAAACCCTGAAAATCCATCCAGGAAAGACATCACTTTGGCTCCTGAGACCTTCTGCAGCAAATGCTCCATCTTGGGTAGAGGATAGTTGTCTTTCTTAGAGCATTTGTTTAAGTTTCTGAAATCAACACACAGTCTGATTTCTCCACTTTTCTTCCTCACCACTACTAGGTTGGCTACCCACTTGGAATATCTAAGAGGGACTATGATTTTGGCAGCCAACAACTCTTTAACTTCTTTTTCAATCAAATGAAGGAGAAAAGGGTTTATTGGTCTCAACTTCTGCTTGAAAGTAATGGTATCTTTATCCAGAGGGATTTTATGCTGAATAATCTTTTTATCATAGGTTTTCATATCACTATATTCCTAGGCAAACACATCAGCAAACTGCTTCATTAAATTGCAATATTCGGAACTTTGGTCAGCAGACAGATGAGTGGACAAATTTACATACCTTGGCTGACCTGGACTCCCTATATCATGCTTACAGACAGCAGATTGGTCTTCTTTTTGGGCAGCCTTGTAAGGCACATCATTTTGGTCAAACAATCTTTCTAGAGGAATTAAACCCTAAGGAATATGATTGCTGGGAAGCTGGACAATGCTATCTTTACCAATTATGTTTCTAAACTGGGATTTGGGGCTTTCTTCCAAGGCTTCATTTTCTTGGTCAATTTGCATTTCAGAAAACTCATCAATGACTTGCAAGAACCTATTTATTTCATCATCATCTTCGAAAACTTTCCAATGTTGGACATTATCGGGCAAGGATGGTCTATATTTCATTTGGACTTCATAAACTAGTCTGGGAGGCATAGGAGGGATAAACAAGCTAGCAGACACAGCAAGGGAATCAACAATCTAATTTTTGGCTCTAGGGATATATGAAATATGGAAATTATCAAAGGAATTTTTGAGTCTCCATACCTCATCTTTGTATGCTTTCAGCCTTGGGTGCTTTGCTTGAAATGTTCTGTTTACTTGTTGAATGATCAAATCAGCATCTCCAAACACCTTTATGTTCTTGATTCCTCTGTCCTTAACTGCATTAAGGCCCAATAGCATAGCCTCGTATTCTGCTATATTGTTTGTGACTTGAAAAGCCAGCTTAAAAGACAGATGTGTGCTTTCTTGCTCTGGAGATACCAGCACCACCCCTGCTCCTGCAGTGTCCCTGGAACATGCTCCATCAAAGAACATCTCCCAAACCTGACTTCCTTGCTCTTCCCTGGCCTGATTTGTTGGTTTCTTGAGATGCATTGAGGCCTTCTGAGATTCTTCTATTTGGAGGATACATGCTCCAAAATCAGTGTCCACAGCATATATGGGATGATTAGTAGGATTCTTCTCATCACTGATGATGTATGCTAACTGTGCTTCTCTGTACAATCTCCTGCTTTCTCCCCCAAAGGCTAGGACAGTGGCATAAGATAGATCATTATATAATGTCCCACCTAGTCTCTTAATCCACCCTCTAGACAGCAGCATGCCAAACTTGGGAGGGACATCTGCTACCACAATATCCATCATCATACTCTTCATGGGCAGCTGAGTTAGGGTAATAGCTAAGTCTTTAATCAACCCCAGACATTTCACCTTTCTTGAGTCAAATGAGAATAAATCATGATATGGTCTGATGATGTCAAGGCCTAACTCCTCCATGACAGCTTTAGGCATCAGATTGTGGCTGGCTCCTGTATCTAGCAGGCAATTGTGAAGGATTTTGTCATGAATGGTCAAGGAGACATAAAATGATGGAGAATTATTATCAGCAGGTTCAATCATAGGGCTAAGCACAAATGCAAGCTTGTCATCTTGCAAATTGACAGATTCAGTGGAGGTTTGTGTGGTTTCCAACTCAAGAGCTTCAAGGATAGGCTTTCTAAATACTTCACTCTTTACCAACTCCACTAGAGGCACAAATATTTTTAATCTCTGGACTTCTGACTCAAAGCTTAAAGAGGAAGGTAACTTATCAGAACCTCTTACCTCTTGAACTGGAGCTTTGAGGATGACTGGATCAGTTGCTGGTCTTCTCTATCTGATATTCTGTGACTCTGTTTGGACAACAGCTCTATGGGCAATATTCTCCTTGACATTTTTTGCATTTGACCTCAGATTATATCTCCGCTGCTCCTCAATTTGTAGAACAGCTTCTCTGTCCCACTCCTGACTGTCTTGTTCCTGCAGCAATGATTCTTCATATGCAGCCAATGTCAAAAATGCAGCACTGCCTTTATCTTCCATGCAGTGAATTTCATCCTCATCTTCAAACTGTTCCTCCTCCATGACTACATTTTAGAAAGGATCTTTAACTTTATGTTCTTCATTTGGTTCTTTTCCCCTCTGAATGATTTGCAACTGTTCATTTGCTCTTCTGAATGGATTTGGATTTCTTGGAGCAAATGTGTTCTGCTGCCTTGTCTTTCCTAAATTCTGCTCAACCTTCAGCTTAGATATTTTAGCAGCCAATGACTCTATCATCTTAGTCATTTTGTCTAATTTGGGTTCTAAAGATGAAGCAGAGGAATAAGAAGCCTCACCTCTCTGTCTCCTTCTATCAGCATGCGTTTTGAGCTTTTCTACAGCCATAATATTAGATTCTACTTCTAGGGTTGCATCTTGCATATCCGCTAGGGTGGCACATCTTCTTTCTCTCAATAATAGGTAGAAATCAGAGTCAAAAGCATTAGCATAAGTGAGTTTGGTAGAGGTGGGGGTAGGCTTTACCTCAGCTGGTATCTTACTCTACATGCGATTGAATCTTTTATTAAAATCAGGCAATGATTCCCCATTTTCCCTCTTCAGGTTACCAAACTCAGTATGGTAATACAACAAGTCCTTTTTATCTCCCCATTGCTTCAGGAATGCATCATCCAATGCTTCAATGTCTATTATGGACCTATGGGGTAATTCTCTGAACCACTTCCTAGCCTCACCATCAAGGCTTTGGACAAAAACTCTCATCCATACATCATCTTCACTTATATCTAAGTTATCAGCATAACTATAGAGAGCCTCAAGGTGTTCTTCTGCTGTTACTCCCTCTGTACCAGTGAATTTGGGCATATATTTCTGATATTCTCCTACAAGCATAGCATTCAAGGGAGCAGGCAGGACCAAGGGTCCATACCTAGGAGCAATAATTCTTTCCATCTTCGTGGGAGTTTGTTGGCCTGCCATGACTAGGATATGTGGAAGGAGACTGGCAGATTGAATGGTAGGAAGTGATGAAATAGATGGCAGGGACAACGAGATGTTATGGACTGTATGGGAAGCTTTCTTTGGACTACGGTCCAAAGGGGAACTGACTGAAAAAGGAGCTCTATTAATCTCTGAAGGAATTTCTTCACTAACAGTGTTGGGCTCTAAATCTTCAAACTGTATATCCTCAGCTATAACCTTATCTTTCAGAGATGCATAAGATTTCTTAGGCTTACCTGATCCTGATGCTCCTTTCTGTGATGTTTTCTTCAACATAACAATCTTCTTAGGGTCAGGCACTAGAACAGCTGGTGATTTCTGAGGATTTCTTCTAGTGTGTCTCACAAACTGAGCCATGACTGTACTGTGGAGTCGCCAAAGGTTGGTCTTCCTCCAATGGAGTTGCCAAATAGATGATTACAACCAGAAATGTGCCTAGACCTTGCCTGTCATCAAAATCTGGAACTGTGTCGTCCCCCAGGGAAGCTGAGCTTCAATCTCCTCTCCCCGGCAACAGCGCCAATTAAAGTTATCACCCCAAGAAACTCTCCTAGGTTGTATCTCGGAGATGCTCGAGAACATTACAAACTCAACAAAACTGTTGGAAATGGGTGGATGAATGGAAGGAATGATGCATATTCAAGCCAGATAACCAATTCTACTATGCTTAACCCTAGACATGGGTGAACACCCCCAGATTACAAGGCTTTAGACCACCAATTACTCATAGTTTGAGGATTAGGTGAACATGGAGAATACTGACCACACCCGTAGATGCAAAGACCATGTGATGGCCAGCTGCAAACAGTAAAGAGGTCTGCAAATCTATTTCCTAATGCACAGACAGGATGATAGCTCTCTGGAACTAAATAAATAGAAACCTGCATAGCACATTCAAGGATACATACTAGATTCTAACACAGAGGTGGGATGACAGCCCCTCTAATGCTAAAAATCAAGAGCACATGAACAAATGCATAACAGGAACATCCTAGAACAGAGCAGAAATGGAAAGTGAGCAATTGACAGCAAAAGAATCTTGTATTAGCTGAAAATGAAGACCAGACGCTGCAGTTATCACAGTAGTTACAGTCTCTAGAAGTTGAACCTTGCATCAAAACAACAACCATCAACCCCATTACATTGTCTTTTTGGGTATATATAGAGTTCGATTACAAAATTGCTCTGCATGGAGGGGTCATAATGGACCACCAACCACATTAACTATCTAAAATGGGCCTCTGCTACGATTTTTTGCTTCAATGAATGAATTTGACAGTCTTTGGTACTCTGTTGTCCTTCTTGAGCAAGTGGAGTGCAATATGGAAGACATTCCATAACTGATAAATGCGTTTAACTGCTCAAGGATATCCTTTTCTTCTCGACCATTCTTCCTTGTTAATTGCAGTTGTTGTGGAATAATTGCACAGGGTACTGGTAGTTGACCACTGTTGTCCTCCGGGAGCACAGAACAGTCAAAGGAGTGTGGACTTCATGGCGGGTGGACAGAGTGAACGGAGGATTGAGGCTGTCTGTCGGATTGCGTAGATCGACGGCAGAGACAGCACGACAGGGGCTATCAGGAAGGCGAGGTGGAAGACGATCGTAGGCCATTGGATCTCGAATGGACGGCGAAGATCTATCGGCGGGAGAATCGGGCAGAAGTAGGGAAGACGATCGTGAGCTGTTGGATCTCGGGCGGACAGATCCAATGGTGATCGAGTGGAGGACGTGCACGAGGGTTAACGAGCAGGGAAAAGTGGTTTCGTTGGCGGGCGGTATTCCCCGCACTACTTTCAGAGGACTGTGGTAATCGTACGCGGGGGGAGTGATCGCAATCAGTGGGTGACGCGTGGCAGATGGGACAGGGCCGAAACCGCTTTCCTCGTGGGTTAACGCACGTTTAGTTTGCGAGATCAGGAGGAGCGACTACCGTCCGATCGTGGCAGAGGTGATCGGACGGTGGGAGATAGGCGGGCAGGTTATGGGCGCGTGGGACCGTTAGATCGGGGTGTGGAGATCAATGATTACGGTTAAGGCGGAGGTTTATATGGGCGCAGGTTTGTAGGTTAAGCACCCGGGGCTTAAAGAAAAGGGTTTATGCTGAGTTTTGTAGGAGAACAGGGAAAGCGGGGAATGAAGAGGTTTTAGGAGGAAAAACAGAGATGATGGGGCTAAGGGAGAGTCAGGAGAATGAAGGGGAAGTGAGGAATGGACTGCTGCGAGCTTTCTTCAAGCAGAAAACAACACAGCCAAGTTGTCTTTGACCCTTAAATGTTGAATTATATAGCAGAGATAACAGTCTAACTGGCGAAAATTGCATTTGTATAGTAAGTAGTAATAGTAGTATTAGGTAGTGCATAGTCCTTGTACATATGATGTTTGGATTTTTTATTTTGATGGTTCGAAGATGTAGGAGGGCTCTAGAGCTGCTTTTGTTTTAGTAGACTCGCGACAGAGAAAACATTTGATCTCAAGCTGCTTGGAATTTGGGTGCACGAATAACACCACAAAACACAAAGCACTAATGTTGGACTTACAGAAGGCCATTGACCTCAATGTTGGCATCCTCAATTTTGTCAATGATTTTGAAATCATCGTATGATAGGTACGTAATATTATCACTATGTGTCAATGCATCTGAAAGGTTATCAACAATAAGTATGGCATTTGATTTCTTATTTACAAGATTTCATTATTATTTATGTTCTTAGAATTTGTAACGCAGTTGTGGATGCATTAGTAAATGATATTGTTAGGTTATCACTCCTTAGGTACGGTTTTTATGTAGAAATTATTTGTAATCCATTTGTCCCTAATAATATTACTAATTTTCTCATTTTCAATGATGACCAGCAGATACTACACTTTATGGCGAACGTTGATGTATTCAAGGATGCAACTATCGATGAAGACAAGCACGACAAACTGTTGCAGGATCCAACGCGTGTAAACAAGGAAAATCCCATGTTAAAAGGTGTGGTATCTTTGGAAAAGTTGTATGAATTGCATAATCACTTCTGACGGCTAGTCGATGCAAAAATCCATAGTTCAACATTGTTGCACGAAAAAAAAATCTTGGAACGTAAAAAGATCTGAAGTTTGGAAATGTCGGTACTTACTACACACCATAGGACTGGAAATCCTTTATATTCTTATTCAAGTAGTACCGAGATGTTTTCATGTGGACATATGATGAGCTAAAAACTTATGACACGTGAATAATCCATTACGTCATTCTGATCAAAGAAGGGACCAAGCCTTTCCAACAGAAGTTGTGAAAGATGCATCCAACGCTTGAGCCTCTGATTCAAAAGGATTTAAGGAAATTGTTGGATGCTCGGATCATCTACAAAATGATACATCCAACCTGGGTATCAATTCTAGTCCTCGTGAGGAAAAAGTCAAGGGAAATCCGCTTGTGTGTTGATTTCTGCAACTTGAACCGTGCCTCGGACAAAGATAACTACCCTATGTTGTCTATGGAACAGATACTGCAGATAGTATCAGGTTCAGAGATGTTATCTTTTCTAGATGGTTATTTAGGTTACAACTAGATCCTAGTCTCAGAGCCTGATAGACTAAAAACTACATTTCGCACAAAGTGGGGTACGTTTGCATTCAGAAGAATGTGTCATTCGGGTTGGTCAATTCCAGTGCGAAATTTCAACGCACCATGGACATCGCATTTTGTGGACTGATTGGTTTGAGCATAGTGGTCTATCTTGATGATGTCACGGTGTTTTACAAGAATAGATTTGACCACTTACACCATCTGAAGAAAATTTTCGATCGATGTCAGAAATACAGGATATCTCTTAATCCCAAGAAGAGAATTTTTGCAGTGTCCAAGGGTAATCTCTTGGGCCACATTATCACAAAGAGTGGGATTAAAGTAGACTTGGAAAGGGTCAAATCTATTAGGAATATTCCCTTCCCAGTAAATAAGAAAACTATATAGTCCTTCCTGGGGAAGATTAACTTTCTCCTAAAGTTCATCTCTGATTATGCTCAGATTGTGAAACCCATGCAGGAGATGGTAAAGAAGGATGTGATATAAAAGTGGGACAAAAGGGAAAAGGATTCTTTTTCCCCTATTAAGAAATTTATTACAGAAGCACCTGCCTTGTACATCCCAAATTTCAATAAATATTTTATGCTCTATACTTTCGCTTTTGACACTTCTCTTATCGTTGTGCTTACACAAAAGGATTATCAAAATAATGAGTGGCCAATATCTTTCATGAGTTCCAGCCTACAAGGACCATAACTTAACTATCCCACCATTGATAAGCAGGTGTATGCAATCTACAAGGTGGTGAAGCAATTTTGGCCCTATCTCTTGAAAAATCATCGCATTATCTTTGTTCCACACCTAACAATCAAATCATTGTTTGTTAAACAATATATGGGTGAGAGAAGGGTGAACTGGATGAATGGTTTGCAATAGTATGACTTATTGTTCAAGACATTTCACACGATCAAGGGTCATGGTCTATGTTGGCTAGCAACAGAAACTGTAGATGTGAAAGAAGAAGATCCATCAGGATGGGAGCAAGAGATTGAAATGTATAATGTTGAGTGAGCTTCCCCCACTACCATCACAAACTCTTGGTACATTGATGTGTGTCAGTATCTTGAGCATGGCACAGTTTCCTCACACTTATCTGCATGGCAGAAGAGGGAACTTAGGCTAAAATATTGGTGCATGGGGTGATTTTCAGAAATAACCATAATGGAGTATTTCTTAGATTCTTGGAAGTGCATGATTCAGAGAAAGTATGGTGTGAACTCCATGATGGACCAATCAGGGGACACTTCATGGTTAACACAATAGCACACAAAGTTATGCATGTTGGTTTCTATTGGCCCACATTATTCAAGGATGCTCATTCCTATTCCCACAAGTGTCTAGTTTGTCAAAAATGTGCCAGTAGAGGAAAGAATTTAGTCACCTTGTTGCACCTTATTGCAGTGGAAGAACCATTTCAACAATGGGGATTATATGTGATTGATGAAATTTTTTTGCACTTTTCAAAGCAACAACTCTGTATTCTCACTGCTACATACTACTTCACACGGCGGACAGAAGTAGTTCCACTCAAACAGGTGAATGATCAGGAATTCATCAGCTTCGTTAAGCAGAATATCATTTCCAGTTTGACATTCCAACTTCACTTGTTTTTTACAATGAAATATAATTTTCATCATTAAAATTATATTATTTTTCATTGGAAAATGGAATTGTATTGAAACATTCAGCTAATTATTATTCGCGTGTAAATGGTCTTGTTGAGTCTAAAAATAAAAACCTCATCTTCATTATCAATAAGATTGTTTTCTTTGAACAAAGGAATTGGCACCCCGCTTTGGTGAATGCAGAATGGGTTGACCGAGTCATGCCAAAACCATCTTTTAATACATCTCCTTACTTCCTGGTGTATGTAAAAGAATCCATCATACCCCCGATCATCTACTTTCCTTTCCTTTAGCTTTCATAGGAATCCCAAGGCAAGCCTTTCTTATTGGTTCAACGTAGAATAGACACCATTCACAAGCTCTAGAAAGAAAGACAAAAAGAAAAAGAAATGTTTTATCTTCACCAGAATTGTATCAAGAGGTGGTTTGACAAGAACTATGCAAGGGAAAATGAATTTGGTGTGGGTGACATGGTCTTGAAGTGGGAAAAAACCCATGAGGACAAAGGAAAACACACTAAGTTCCAATCCCTGTGAATTGGACCATTCACCATAAATGAAAAGCTTGGCCAACACACATATCATCTTGAATCACTAGATAGAAAGATTGACTCCTTTCCTATTAATGTCCAAGACTTGAAACATTATTTTCATTGATGATCTGTGGATGTTCCCTTCCCTATGTACATAGTTTTATTTCTTTCTTGTTTGTTTGTTCAGTCTTGTCTTTCGTTTCTCATTTGCGTAAATAAGTGTCATGTGTGAATGTGTTTTCTGTCTTCTTTGCATGTGGATGAATTGAAAAGAGTCTTACGACACCACAACATTTGGATAACTTTCGATCCCCCTTCCTTCTATTGGTTACATCTTTTTAACTGTTGTGGCTAAATCTTGCACCACGCAGCACAAGTACAACATGAGACAAGAAAGATCGCTAGAGATAGCTTTGGGTTGTTTGTAGACCAGTGCCTAGGACATATTAAATACAAGAGTGCTTGTAAGGTTATATGTGAGGGGGTTGAAGCACTCCAATTATCACGTAAAAAAGGTATAAAGGTGTTGGGTTGTGTTATATTCTTTCCACGTAGTTAACAGGGGGTTTGAAGGGCACCCGTAACCCCACTTTATGGGGTCCGGGGCAACGCCCCAGAAAATTTTGGTTTTGGACCCTATGTTAGGTTGGGCGGACCCACCTATGGTTTTGTGCATGATTTTCGCACATGTTTTTTGGACACGATGGTTTTCGGTCCATGGTATTAGACGCGATGGTTTTCAGTCCATGGTATTGGATGCGATAGTTTTCAGTCCATGGTATTGGATGCTTCGGCATGTATAAATATGTATTGTAACATTGAAAGGAACATAATGAAAAATCAAGTTGGTAGTCCCGGTTTTGGGATCCAATGGGAAAATCTCTGTGTATATGTGTTTTATGTGTTATTCTCTCGCATTGTTTATTTTTATGTGTTTTAGAATTCGTATGCAGGTAATTTTTGTACGGGGTTAAAACCTACATTTGGTATCAGAGCTATTTTTGGCTTCAAGGGGACGCCTTTGTTGATGAGGGGTTTCACTCAGGCCTGTGGTAGACCCTGTTCAGTGGGAGATCTGCGAGATCGATTATGGTGGTGAAAGAAGATGGTGAGTGGTGGAAAGATAGAGATCGAGAAATTTAATGGTCAGAGTTTTGAGTTGTGTAAAACTCAAGATGGAGGATCTGTTGGTGGATAAAGATAAGTGGATCGTGGTAGATCCAGGTACTAAACCAACGGTAGTGACCGATGAAGAATGGAAGAAGTTGGATCGAAAGGCAAAGAGAACAATACAATTGTGTGTCTCAAATTTAGTATTGTTGAATGTATTAAGGGAAGCTACGGCAAAGGCTTTGTGGGACAAGTTAGGGACTTTGTACCAATCTAAGTCTCTGTTGAATAAACTGTTCCTGTGGAAAAAACTGTATAACCTGAGGATGAAAGATGGAGACTCGGTGACAGAGCATCTGAATGCGTTTAATACTGTGGTAAGTCAGTTAGCATCTGTTGATATTAAAATTTTAGATGAAGATAAGTGCATCAGTCTGTAGTGTTCTCTACCAGATTCATGGGATAGTCTGGTTATTGCAATAGGTAGCAATGCAACTGCCTTGCATTTTGACGAAATAGTCTCATCCTTATTGATGGAGGAGATAAGACGGAAAAATATGGAGAGCCAAAATGGTGATGCCTTGTTTGTACGAGGGCGACCCAGAATAGAAACAAAAATAAGTCATTGAGTGGGAGATATAAATCTAAAGGGAGATCTAAATCTCCAGGAAAACTTGTAAAGGTGGTGTGTTGGAAATGTGGAAAGGAAGGGCACTACAAAAGGGATTGTAAATCTAAAGCTCCTGACAAAGGAAAGGGATCTGATGAGGCTCCTTCTGCAAAGGCGAAAACCACCTCAGATGAAGGTGGGGATGTGTACTTGGCTTCTTCAAGTACACATGTAGATCATGAGGCATGGTTGATTGACTCAGGTGCATCCTTTCACTCCACTCCCCATAGAGAGTGGTTCTGCGAGTATGAGAAATATGATGGTGGTGATGTCTTCTTTGGGGATGACAGGAAGGCTAGAATCGTTGGTCACGGAAAAGTAAAGTTGAAGTTGCAAGGTGGAAGGGTTAGAATGCTTCCAAGTGTTCTACATATTCCTGCATTAGCCAGAAATCTGATTTCTATTAGCAAGTTGGATGATTCAGGTGTAAAAATAGTGTTCGAGAAAGATACTTGCAAGATGGTTCGGGGATCACTGGTATTGATGTAGGGAGTTCGGATTGGAACTCGGTACAAGCTGCAAGGTAGCACTATTATTGATGGGTGCAATAGTTCTGTGGTTCCTGAAAGTGGAGTAGAAAATCTAGTGGTTTGTGGAGAGAAGACCATGTTGTGGCATCAAAGGCTTGGACATATTAGAGAAAAGGGCCTTCGGATACTTCATGGTAAAGGTATGGTAGAAGGTATGAGTAATAGCTCTCTGAATTTTTATTTTTGTGAAAATTGTGTATATGGGAAGCAGAATTGAGTGAGTTTCCCCTTTGGAAGTAAGAGGTCGAAACAGATATTAGAGCTTGTGCACAGTGATGTGTTTGGACCTGTGAAGGTTCCATCATTCGGTAAGTCTGTGTACTATGTATCATTTATAGATGACTTCTCAAGGAATACATGGATATATTTCCTTAAGAAGAAATTTGAAGTCTTTGATAGGTTTAAAGAATTCAAGGCTCTAGTGGAAAACTAAATAAAGAAGAAGATAAAGGTGCTGAGGACAGATAATGGTGGAGAGTTTTGCAATAATGAATTTGAAGAATTCTATAAGAAGTGTGGTATATCACGGCAAAAGACTACTCCATATACACCTCAGCAAAATGGAGTTGCAGAAAGAATGAATAAGACGTTGATGGAAAGGGCAAGAAGCATGCTTAGTGGTGTCGGGTTAGGACAAGAATTTTGGGCAGAGGCGGTGGATACTGCATGTTACCTGGTCAACAGGTCACCTTCATCAGCATTGGAGGATAAGACTCCACAAGAGGTATGGACTGGTAAGAAACCCTCTCTTTCACATCTGAGGGTATTTGGATGTGATGCATACGTACATGTTCCAAAGGAGAACCGAACCAAGTTGGATAGTAAATCTGAAAAGTGCATCTTTATTTGGTATAAGGATGGTTTAAATGGTTATAAGCTTTGGAACCCAGTCACACGGAAGGTTGTGTACCGTTGAGATGTGGTGTTCAGAGAGGTGAAAGATGTTATTAAACATGAAGTCCAACAAAAGGAACCTGAGAAGATAGAGTTTGAACTAAAGGAGGAAGAATCAAACTCTACAGCAGAGGAGGAATTAGAATATGAAGAGCCACAAACTCCGGCTGTGAGAAGATCAGTTCAAGAAAGAAGACAACCTGAAAGGTATAGTCCATCTGCTTTCTGTTCAAATTTTGCTTTATCTATTACTGATGATGATCCCAGAACTGTGAAGGAACTAGTGGATTCAGAGGATGGAAAACTCTGGAAAGAGGCCATGGTTGATGAAATGGCATCTTTGCACAAAAATGAGGCTTGGGATCTAGTGTAATTTCCGGCTAGAAGGAAACCCATTAGCAGCAAATGGGTGTTCAAAAAGAAGACAAATGGAGAAGGAAAAGTGGAGAAATACAAAGCTCAGTTGGTAGCAAAAGGTTATTCCCAGGTGTCGGGAATTGATTTTGGTGATATTTTTTCTCCTATTGCCAAGGTAACTTCTATTAGATTACTTTTATCTGTTGCTGCTGCTTTTGATTTTGAGGTAGAACAGATGGATGTGAAGACAACATTTCTTCACGGGGATCTGGAAGAGGAAATCTACATGAAGCAACCTGAAGTCTTTGCAATGAAGGGTAAGAAAGAACTAGTATGCAAGTTAAAGAAGTCTCTGTATGGGTTAAAATAGTCACCAAGGATGTGGTATCAGAAATTTGATACATTTATATGGGGACTTGGCTTCACCAGAAGCAAAGCAGATCATTCTGTGTATTTTAAATTAATTGGTGACCATGTTATTTATCTAGTCTTGTATGTGGATGATATGTTGCTGGTTGGAAATGACAAAGAAATTATCCAGGATTTGAAGACCCAATTGTCTTCCAAATTCAACATGAAAGATCTTGGTGTTGCAAACTATATTTTGGGCATAGAAATTAAAAGAGATTGGGCAAAGAGGAAGCTCTAGTTAGACCAGAGGAAGTATGTCGAGACAATACTATAGAGGTTTAATATGCAGGATAGTAAACCGGTGAAGGTTCCTATTCCTGTAGGTGTGAGGTTATCTGCTGAACAATGTCCCAAGACACAAGAAGAGGAAGAGGACATGTCTTGTGTTCCATATGCAAGTGCAGTCGATAGCCTGATGTATGCAATGGTCTGTATTAGACCAGAAATTTCACATGCAGTGGGAGTATTGAGCAGGTTTGTGTCAAAACCAGGAAAGGAGCATTGGATAGCAGTGAAGCGGGTTTTCAGGTATTTGCGTGGCACTAGTGATTATGGTCTGTGCTACCAAGGAAGACCAGGATTGGACAGAGTGTTGGATATTTGTGGCTTTGTTGATGCAGACTAGGCTAGAGATCTAGATCAGAGAAGATATACAAGTGGGTATGTGTTTAACCTATTTGGAGGTGCAGTCAGTTGGATGAGTAAGAAACAATTTGTAGTGGCACTATCAACTACAGAGGCAGAATACATGGCAGCCACTCATGCAAGCAACGAAGTAGTTTGGTTGCAGAGATTGTGTTCAAGTATGGGGTTTGTACAGGAAGCTATAAGGATAGACTGTGATAGCCAAAGTGCAATTTTCTTGGCAAAGAACGCTGCATATCATTCAAAGACAAAGCACATTGATGTTCAGTATCACTTTGTGAGGGATATGATAGAAGAAAAAAAGGTGTTGCTAGTAAAGGTGGACACTTTGAAGAATACTGTAGATGCATTGACAAAATCTATGAGCTCTGAGAAATTCTCTTGGTGTAGAGAGACAACAGGCATTTCAGGGCTGGGAAAATGACTAAGCTCTCTTGTGGCCCCCTGTGGAAAGAAAACAACAAGTGGGAGAATGTTGGGTTGTGCTATATTCTTTCCACATAGTTAACAGGGGGTTTGAAGGGCACCTGTAACCCCACTTTATGGGGTCCGGGGCAGCGCCCCAGAAAATTTTGGTTTTGGACCCTATGTTAGGTTGGGCGGACCCACCTACGGTTTTGTGCATGATTTTCGCACATGTTTTTTGGACGCGATGGTTTTCGGTCCATGGTATTGGACGCGGTAGTTTTCGGTCCATGGTATTAGATGCTTCGGCATGTATAAATATGTATTGTAACATTGAAAGGAACATAACGAAAAATCAAGTTGGTAGTCCCAGTTTTGGGATCCAATGGGAAAATCTCTGTGTATATGTGTTTTATGTGTTATGCTCTCGCATTGTTTATTTTTCTGTGTTTTAGAATTCTTATGCAAGTAATTTTTGTACGGGGTTAAAACCTACAAAGGGGGCTTGGTTCATTCTTCGAAAGGTATGAGTTATGTACTTTAGGTATTCCCTCACACACGCAGTTCCCAGAAGTATCACATAGAACAACGGACGTTGATTACTTCAAAGGTAATTACAGCTTAACAGGCCTTGTTGAGTAAATGATAGAGGACGAGGAGGGGGAGTAACTCATCATATAGAGCCCAAAACATCCAACATTCCATATTGAACACATAGAGTTGCAAGCAATGGGAAATTCTACATTTGTTTGAGTTACAAGCAGAAATAATGGACTAAAGCGAGGATAGATGTTGTGATTCATGAAGAGAAGTTGTTAAATATATTATTTCAATAATCTGGGAAGGAACTAGCATTAACAATTTCGATACAAATGGATCTGTGAGGAACTACAAGCACATGCATAACATATTAATACCAACGAGTTTGTGAGGAGGTCTTGAGATATTTCTAACAGTGGTGATTTATCATGAGTGCATATAATAATATGAACATAATGGAATTAACAATGTAGAAATTTTGAATAATATGACACTTATTCACAGAGATTATCCTGATTATACACTATTTGTGGAATGCATGCATAATACATAACCTCCTCTACCATTGATCATCAATTTTCAGAATTCAGAAACAATCACATGCGCACATTGAAGCATCAATCAAACATATCAACACAGTATATCACGGGGAAAGCATACAGCTGAAAAACCCCAACTATCTATATATTATATTGATTGAGAACATGTAACAATACATAGTACAATACTCCTCGCAAGTACTCAGTACTATCTCCACCTGTTACACACAAACTAGCTCAGATCTGAATCAATCACATGTTCAAATCTCCTCCTCTGCTTGCCTGCCTCCACTGCGCAATCCTGCATGAGAATAGATGAGAATGGCTGATCCAAACTCGTATTTCCCTTGGCTGAACCACGCAATCCTCATTGGCAATACTTAATCCATTGATTGTGCAAATCTCATGCACAACTGTAGTCACAACTGACAGTTGTCTTGCCCTTTCACTCACCTCTAACACTTGTCTCCACTGGACTGTCCCTGCACTGAGTTAACTGATGTATTCTTTAGTTGATTTATGAGTTAATAATTAGTGAATTAATTAATAATTAATTCACATCACTCATCACTAGTGTATTCTGCAGTTAGACTAAATACAACTAGTTCAACTAAGTCAAACTAAACACAACTCCATCAACTCCTCAATCAACTCCACCAAACTCAATCACTTGAGTTCTAACTGAAATCCATCATGCAATAGCTCAACTAACCCATAAGAAAATCGTATTTCCTTCCGACAGCTGCATGTGCCACATCCGTAGCTTGAACTGAAGTGCTCCAAGAGGATAAGATAATGTTTATAGTCCAAATATTATTAAGAGCTAATAATATTCGACTGTTCTATTTTTAGCATGGCAGTCTAAAAATAGACTCCACCCATATGTCTAAAAATAGAAGTCCATCTATTTTTACCAACATGACCAATCATCCACAAATAGCATCCTGCAACTCATAGACCATGATCCATATGTCTAAAAATATACATAGTCTAAAAATAGACTTTGCGCCAAAAATAGCCTGCGGGCCCACTTAGTGAAGGCAACTCCTTTCCACCAAGCTCCATCATCTTGTTGCATTTTCAACAAACAAGAGGATAAAATATTGTAATACTTAGAAGGGGGAATCACCACCATTTCTTTGCTATGTCTGAAAGGTCTTCCTATCTGAAGTAACACGGTCTGAAATACAAGTCATGCACTTACAGATTTATGAACCAAAAATGGTATCATAGAGTCCAACCCTCACGGGTGAGAAATTCTGGAACCTTTGTATTATGTTTCATCCCCCTATTTATAAGAACAGGGGGAGAGTTTTGAATTACAAACAAAATATATGAGCCTGAGCCCCGGTTGTCATGCTAGGCTAGTTGTCTCGGCTCTGTCATGATCTGCTACCACCTACCTAAGATTACAATAGGGATCAAATCCCTTTCTTGGAAAAATACATAAATAAATGCTCAGAGAAAGAAAGTCGAGAGAGGAAGGAGGAGGTGTCCCCTTTATGCTTTAGTAGAGGCTTTGGGTGAGGCCACGTCCCTGTTTTTGTCATGTTTCTCTCTGCTGTTGAGGCGTTTTACTATTGCATCGGTTGGCTTTTGTCAACTCTCCTTTGACTACTTTCGACACCGAATTATGGAGGTGTGTTATAGGTTGAGTCCTTTTCTTTGTAGAGGGATGGGGCACAATATCGTGCCATTAAGTCCTCATGAGCCCCGCTTATATTTTTATCTAGTTTCACCATGCTTCATTAACTATTGCAGCTACTGGCCCATCCTCCCATTTAAATCGTTGCAGGACACCATTGGAGCACCGCGGTTGTGAGTCTTTAAACACTAAAACAGACAAAACAAGCGAGCGCTTTTAATTCCCCCTTTAGCCCCCTTATTACAGCCCCTTTTGTAAATTTTAGTATACAACTAGGGGGCTTGAAACAGGGACTTAGCCCTCAGGTGCCAAGGCCATCATACCCGTGTGTAGGAGCCTTTTCCTTTGTTATCGCAAATCCCACATATTGTGCTTCAACTATGTTTCATTTGCGGTGTTTCCCTTTGTCCTCGCGATCACTGATCTGTGGGGTCGAGCCTGCCAAAAGATATCTCAATCACAATCATGGAGAGGGAGGACTCTTTACCTTTTTCTTTGGAGCGGGCCGACAGTCCGGATGTGAGGCCCCTATAGACCCTACCATAATTTTATATCACATCCAGAAGGGAAGTCCCGCAAATCACAATCACACTACACCATTGTCTTAAGCCTTTACCCCTTAACTGCTGTGATCGTTGATCTATGAGGTGATGTCATCACTACCACGTGTCACCCTTTAAGTGGTGACACGTGGCACACAAAAACAGACCCTTTAGGACCCCTGAAAAATCTTGAAAATGAGTGACACGTGTCCACCTGCCACGTCATCTTTTATACTAGCCAAGTCATTTTTGACGTTAGCTGCCATGTTAGCTTGGTGGACCAATCAGAAGCTGCCACATGGCCCCCCTGAGGAGAGAGAAAGAGGTCTGTCGAGCCCTATTTTTCCATGCTTTCCGTTGTATTTAAAAATTGGCCCTCCCCAACAATTTTGGTCCATATCTCAATATCAGCAATTTATATTGTTTCAGAGTTGCAACCCCCCGTTGATCGTCGATTCCACGTGGAGGAGAGAGAAAGGGGAGACCTAGACCTTGTTTTGAAAATCATTTCCTTTGTATTTGGTTTCCTCGCCCCCCCTGGCGATTTAACACTAAAGCCTGTTTCTTCAGCAATTCCCGTGATATCGGCGTTCGGTGATGGTTCTGGCCCTACGCTGGGTTGTACCCCTTTGCACCTAGGATCATCGATCTGTGATATTGGTGCTCGACCTTAAAACCCTCCGCTAAAACATTCTGTTAGGACCCGAGACCCCTCCGATAGTCGATTTGTGATGAATGTTCTTCCTGGACTCGCTGACTGTCGATATGCGATATCGGCAATCGACAGATCGTCGTTCTCTCACCCCGCCAGTATTCCTTGCCCGCTAGAAATCCTGATCAGCGATTGCAATTTGTCCCCAGTTCCCGATTGCAATTTACCCTCCATACTTAGCCATTTTCTTGGTTTGCTGGGATTTTCCAAGGTGGACCTTAAAAATGCTTTATCTTCTGCTCCAGGAGTCCATTTTTGGACATCTATATACCACTAGAAATATCTTTCCGAGCATGATGAAATGGAGAGGTTTTGATCTAGATTTGATAGCTTCTAAGGCCAAAAAATTAGCATCAAACTTCACTGTTATTGGGCATTTGAAGCAACTGGTGACTTGTTGGATTAAGGGGGCCTAACCTAGGTTTAGAGTTGTTTGCACCAACCAACAAAAACCTAAATGTTGGCCCTTTTAGCAACAACCCACATAGCATAGGTTGCAGTCTCACCCAAAGCAGTATTGGGGGATGCTAGAACCAGGTTTCTGCATCTAGGGACATGTAATAAATGGTTCTTAGGCTCTGATATTTTAGATTTGCCTTCGCGCAGATCAGTAGTCTTCTAGGGCTCTTCACTGTAACTAAGTTAAAATGGCTTCCATACCTTCGCGAAGGTCCATGATCAGCCTTTGTGGACCTTAAACAAGCAATCTACATACTTTCATGTACCAATAAACTACCCTAGATCTAAGTCCGCGCAGATATACTTAATTCATCAGAAAACATAGTAGAAATAGCTTTTAACTTCACAAAATTAGATAACCCTTCATATCATGCATCATTAAGATAGATTCAGTGAATTTGTGTAGCATTCATTTGTTATTTTATAAAACATATTATTAAGCAACAGAATATAACATAACAGATTCAATAGAAATGCACAGTAATTCTTCAAAACCAGTATTTATTGATCTTCAATTCTCACATTATAGACTCTTCTACCTTGCGCACTCAGCTACAGGGTTTCACGCACTCAGTTGCAGACTTTACCCAGGCCTCTTGCACACTCAGTTGTGGGAGCCTTCCCTTCTTCACCTAATCATAGGAAGCAAAGCCTTCCTGCCTTAGCACTTTCCCAAGACAACAAAAACCTTTCAGCGTACCCAATTCTCTATCAAAATTTATCTCTAAGACTCACTATGACTCAACTATTTATAGCTTTCCTTCATACAATACCATGGTCCGTGAACCATGGGAGAATCTTAAAACTGACCAAAAATAAGGGCTAAGACCCTTTTGACTCCTATCTATCTGTGCGCTCCGCATCCACATATTGCAGAGACTTTACATTCTTTTTATAAAATAAATTACCAAATTGGGTTAAATTAACCCCAAAAATAACCCTAGGGACCCTATCCCAATAGGCCCCCAACACAAATATCATGACTTGCCCTCGAGTCACTCAGCTAGCGCTGTGATCTTGCTGCGAAGACCACCCAGCTCAACCTGCATCACTGTAACTTCAGCAGTGCTCTGTGTTGTTGCCTGTTGTACCTCTTTGACCAATTTTTCTATGGTTGGCCCTTCCACTCTTAGGTGCATGGTCCTCTGTGTTTGTTGTAGTCCCTTGAGCTTCTCCTAATGCGACAGAGTAATCTGGCAAGCTTCCTCTAGCTACGGTTGCAATATGGATTTCAACAAGGCCTCTTTCCTCTGCACGTCTTCCACCTGTGTGAGAAGTTGTTTGCCCTCTTATAACTTCGCTAGGTGCTGCGCTAGAACCAAAGTTCGTGCAATCGCTCAAACCTCATCATACCGTCGTTGTGTTTCAATAACATATGTGTTGAGCTTCTGCAGGTTTGGGTCCTCCTGCACATTCGCCCATAGTTCCATCGTTGCATCAAACATTGAAGAGCAGTCAATAACTGCGATGTCCAGTGTATTCATGCCATCCTTTGTTGCTGCTTCACACTGCTCCCGAACTTCAGGCGAAGTCGCCGGCTACAACTTAACCTGCATCTTGGCTATTTTCATATGAAAATAAAGATTCACCCTACTAACTTCCTCATTTGATGCATGGACTACAACATACAATTTCCTCACTTTGGCTGAGGCCTCTACATCCTATGGTATGTTCAGTTCAAGTACTGACTTGCAGGTCTACTCGATTGTTATTTCTAGGCTTTGTCATCGTGTCTACAATTCTTCCTTTTCCTTCAGCACCTAAGTCTGTTCATTGTTGACCTTAAACTCACTGACAACAGTGAGGGCACGTTGTTCCCTAATCCTCAATTCTTCTAACACCCCCTGATGCAGCGCATGGAGGGTCTAGAGTGGCAGCGCGGCTAGATTCAGCCCCACATCCTTTACTGTATTAATCATAGTGTGATCCTCTTCTGATTCTGCGTGAACAGACCCCTCTGGAAATGGGATGACTCTAAGGTCCAGAGTTTGTTCTAGCTCCTCCAATATGCTACTGCCCTCTATCAGGCTCACTTGCACTCCGCTCGCTTACTCAACACCTGCCTGGATCCTGTTTGTCTAGATCTACAGCTCGCATAAATCCTTTTGGACGCTTCCTAGCATTTGCATATATTTCTTCTCAAATTGTTGCAGCACCTCCGTCGTCATGTCTCGTATCTTATCTTTTATCTCATCGAGATCGCATTCTATCAGCACCAAGGGATCGATATGAGTCTTCTTATCATACTTATTCTTTTTCTACTATCCGCCTGTCTACTCTTGCCCATGTCGCTTTAGGATGAAAGGATTGCTCTGCTTCTCACCACTGCCTCCCCCCTGCTCTGATAGTTCTTGCTCATCAGTGTGAATCGAAGCAGACTTTTCACCCTCCACTGTATCATGTCGTTCCTTCTCTACCTACTCTTTAGCAGCACGCTCTTTATCCATACGGTCCTTCTCTGCAGTTGCCTTAGCAGCTTCCTTCTTCTTCTGTTTGGCCAAGGCACGTGCGGCCTTCTGAGCGGCATCCTTCCGCTTCAGCATAACAGATCGCTCTATGCCTTTACTTGTTCTAACATCCAGTGTTGTAGTTTCATGCTACTCTACTGGCCAATAGCCTACAACTTCTTACACATCCGTCTCGGACACCAAATAAGGCAACAGATTCCATGTTTACTTTGGGTCCTTCCGCGCGTGAATTGACACATTGTGAAAGTCAGCCTTGAACTCCACATAGGTTGTCAATTATTCGAACAAGGTTGGAGACAAACTTGACCTCTGATTAACCACCATCTGAACATCCATATCCATCAAGACCCAGAAAATCTTCGTCACCTTGATTCGTGTCAAATTCTTTGTATACCACAACAAGGTGAACCATGTTGCCTTGAGTAAATCTTCCTTGTGCGGAGGAAACTAGTTTTCCTCCAGCAACCTCCAGGAAACTAACACAATGTACAATAAAATCCAAGCATAGTGAAATGGCTTTCTTTCCTCTTGGTCTTCTTGGTAGTTCGCGAGGAACTCCTGGCATAGATATTTGGCCCAATTATATTGCATGCCCTTCACGCATTATGCAGCAAGTGACACTACAGGTGCTGGAACTTCGTCCGCACGGCACTTGTTCATGATCTTAACTGCGAGAATCTCGGCAGCGAACTATATTTCTTGGTCCTGAAGGGAAAGCATATGGTATCCGCGCGACTTTTTCACAAGACCATACTCTTTCTTCATTTTGTCAAATAATTCTTTCTACCCAGTTTTTCCTCCAAACTCCTTAGTAGGGTCCGCGCCTTTGTGTTAAGAAATTTACGACAGAGAGATAAATTATTACTGAGATTTACCGAGATTTATAGAGAGGAATAATAAAATAACCAGCAACAATACACATAATATTTATTTAGGAAAAACCCAACCCAATGAAATTTCATTAGCCTTGGCCAAGATGGCCAAGTGAGCCTTCACAACTCACCTCCAAGCTTGCATTACAATGAATTATTCCCAACCTTTTATAGGCTCCATTACATGCAATACCATGGACCATAATACCATGGCTACTGTTGGCTTCTATGGGCCTGACTCAGGTTCAAAGGTGATTTAGCCAAGCAAATCCCGGTACTACTAGCCCTTTTGGCAACAGTCTCTAGAGCATGGACTGAGGTCTCACCGGAAGTAGTATGGGGGGGTGCTAGAACCAGGTTTCCACACCCTAGGGGTGTCTAATGAGCTTCTGGAGATTCGTGGTTTGACCCTACGCGCACTTTCTATTCCTTTGCAACCTGTGATGTTGCTTCCGCACAGCCCTACTTGGGGCACAACCCGTATAATACCCAAGTTCCTTGCTATTCAATATGTTATTACCCAATTACTTAACTTATTTGTGTGAGACTAAAGATTATTACACCATATTCAGTAATTATATCAGTGCGTGTGATAAATAAAACAGTATAAATGTAAAGAAGGCAATGCACAAGCAGATACATAGAAATAGGAATCAACTTCTCTTTATTATTATTCGATCAAGATTATAGACTCGACATCGCCTTGCGCACTCAACTGTAGGGGTCCGCGCACTTAGCTGCGGACTCTACTAGGCCTCTGCGCACTCAGCTGCAGAGCCTCTTCCTACTACTACGACCCAATACGCTTAGACTCTTCCTCTATTCTTGAACCATTCATATTCTTCTATCTTCCTTCTTCGCTTCTTTTTACAACTTGAAGCCTCGCCCTATTTATACAATCCCATGGTCCGCAGACCATGGGTAGGCCAACATAACGTTACATTACTTTACAATACTTAGGGCAGACAACCCGATGACTCATCTTATACTTTGCGCTCTTGGCCCGTAATTCGAGGAGTCTTATAATACATTTGACAAAAACTTGGGCTTTGAGCCCCAAAACATGTTGTGGGGGGATTCCATGCCCAAAAAGTCCCCAACACAATCATCGTGACTTGTCCCAAGTCACTCTGTTGGTGCGGCGATCTTGGCACGGAGTCCCTCGAATCTGGTCCCGACATCCTGAATGTCAGCAGTGCACTGAACTGCTGCCTATTGTACCTATTGCATTCTTGCTTCTAAATCATCTACGTATGAATCATGTCCTTACCTTGGTACTGGCATCTGTTGTATGTGTTTATAGTCCCCCGCCCTTGTCCAGCTCCTCAAGTTGCGAAGACTGTGCTTTGGTCGGTTAGTCAGAGAACCGGCCCACCCATTTAGGGTTTCAAGTGACTGACGTTTACTTTGCCTGGGAAGGGTTCTCCATTTAGTTTGACTAGCTGGACCACGCCTCCGTCTGTGACCTCCTTTACCACATATGGTCCCAGCCAGTGCATTTTGAATTTTCCCAGAAATTTTTCAAACTTACTGTCATACAGTAGTACTAAGCCATTTTCCTTGAAGGTGCGCAACTTGATATGGTGGTCGTGTCAGGCCTTTTCACATTGCTTTTATACCTGCTGATGAAATCTAGCCAAAAACCGTTCTTCCTCGAGTTCTTCTAATTGCACAAGCCTTTCTTCCAGAGCTTCACGGTCCGTCGTGCCTGTGAGCGTTGTTATTCACAAACTAGGTACAATGTATTCCATCAGCATGGAAACTTTTGTGCCATAGACTAACTGGAAAGGTGTCTGTCCCATCAATTTCTTACACGTTTTCCTGTATGCCCATAAGACTGCAGGTACACGTAGGTCCCAGTCATTTTTCTACACATTACATACTTTAGTCAGCACAGTCTCCAGTATTTTTTTGAATTCCTCTACTGTCCCATTGGCTTGTGGGTGGTACGGTGTACTTTTCTGATGATACACCTGGAACTCTTCTATGAGCACGTTGATGTTTTTATTCAAGAAATGTGTTCCACAATCACTCATTAAGATTTTCGGACAGCCAAATTGTGTCAACACGTTTTGGAACAAAAACTTCGCAGCCGTAGCGGCCGTGCAGTCCTTGACCGACTACGCTTCCGCCCATCGTGTCAGGTACTTCGTCACAGTGATGATGTAGCGTGCGCCCATATTTCCCTGAGGTTTGATCGGACCCACAAAGTTGATTGCCCATTTTTCAAACAGTTGTTGTGTCATTTGGGGATTTAGTGGCATCTCGTCCCTTCGTGATGGTTTTCCAGTCTTTTGACATATATCGCAGGCCTTACAGTGTGCCTTCGAATCCTGGTACAGGGTTGGCCACCATAACCCTGCGCAAAGAATCTTCTGTCAATTGCACATCCTACATAGTGTCCTCTTGCAATGCCCCCATGTGCTTCCGCGAGGATCTGACCTCATTCAAATTCAGGTACATATCTTCGCAATATCTCATCGTTGCCCATCTTGTAGAGGTGCCCCGCGATGACAGAAAAGTCTGCCATGCTGCACCACCAATTCCTTCTTCTGTTGGATTGTGTGTTCCTTCGGTGCAGTCCCTATTGTTAGAAAAATGATTATGTCTTCGAAGTGTCCATCCGTGACGCACACTACAAAGAGTTGTGCATCAGGTAGTCCCTCCTCCAAATTTTTTGGTTCCTCGCCCGTATCAATTCGTGACAAGTGGTCTGGTCCTGCGTTTAAGCATCTCGGCTTGACTATGACCTCAAAATCATTTTCTTGAAATAGTAAAATCCATCTGCATATTAGTCCCCGCAACACAGGCTTGTTCAGCAAGCATTTCAACACGGAATGGTTGGTATACATCTTGAAATGTCCTCCAAGTAAATAGTGTCGGTATTTTTGGAGCGTGTATACCATTGCCAATCCCTCACACTCGGTGGTAGAGTAGTTCTCTTTTTCTTTGGACAATCTCTGACTCGCAAACGCGATCGGGTGATGCACACCCTCCTCGCCCTCCTGTGTGAGTACGGCTCCCAATGCGATACATGACGCATCAACATGTACATGAAATTCCACATCCCATTTTGGGAAGACCAGAATTGGAGCAGAGGCCAGTTTCCCCTTCAGGACATTCAAACTCTTCATGCAATCATCATTCTAGCAATATGTAACATCTCTTTTCAATAGCTTTTCCATCGGTGTGGTTTTTTGGGCATAACTTTTGATGAACTTCCTATAATATCCACTGTGTCCCAAGGTAATGCGCAGTTGTTTAACACTTTGCGGTGCTTCCAAATTTAGGATAACAGCAATCTTCGCAAATTCCACCATCAGCCCTTGTTTGCAGACCACATGTCCCAGCAGGTTTCCAAAGGGAATGGAGAATGTGCACTTCTTAAGGTTCAGCGCAATCTGGTGTCAGCGGCAAGTATCCAGCATCAAGCGTAAGCTCGCTACATGATGCTTAACTAATCCAAAGACAGTCCAATCATCCAGATAGACCTCTAAGAACTTGTGAATTTATTCTTTGAACACGACCACAATGATGCATGAAAATATAGCTAGCGCGTTCTTCAGTCCAAACAGCATAATGTTGTATTGAAAGCATGCCCATTCTATTGCGAAGGTCGTTTTGCTCCTATCCTCCAACACGATCTTGATCTGATGGTACCCTGAGAACCCATCTGTGAACGAGTATGCTTCCTAACCGCTAACATTCTCCAGTACTTCATCTGTGAATGGTGTTGGGAATGGATCATGTACACAAGCGTCGTTCAGCTTCCCGAGGTATATGCATATTCTTATTTCACCCTTCTGTTTTTTCTCCTGTACTACCATAGGACTCACCCAATTAGATTCTTCCACTGGTTCAATAATTCCAGCTGCGAGCATTTTTTCTAACTCGTCGCCGACCTTTTCTTTATACTTTGGATTCAAGCGGTAAGGTCGATGCTTAACTGGCTTCGTGTCAAGTTTCAAGGTGATCTTCATCATCCCTAAATCGCCAACAATCCCTTTTAAGTCCATAATTTTGGTCGAGAACAAGACTTGGTATTCGCGGAGTAACTCAGCAACCTTATCCACCATGGCATCGTCCCAATAGTCCCCAAGTGTTGCGTACTTCGGCTCTGCCTCCATTCCAATGTTGACCTGCTTCGTCTTTAGCGGCACGGTGATGTCGGGGTCTTCAAGTGATGGTCTGCAAATCTCGCAACGACCTTCCATTTTTGAAATGTTAATGTTTTGTGGGTCCTCATCATCCTCCTCAACCTTTACGTTATAACACTCTAGTGCGCAGCTCAACTGTGTCACCCATTCTGGCTAAAGTACTTCCATTGGCTCCTAGGGTATTTTGAAGATAGTTGTTTTTACTGCCTATAGCACATCATCAACAGTATCTGACCAACGATCTTCAAACATGAAGGTTAATAGAAATCCCTCACGAAAGACATCCCATTCGCTTGTTCCATGGCGGAGCTCGGTCTCAGTATACCAATTCATGGGTATGACATCCAGGGTATGATAGAATAAATGTACCTATTTCGCGAGGTGTGTGCATGGATCATCTCATCCGTCATATTCGTCTACTAGTCATATCTGCAATTTCCCGAATCATAGGCGCATCATTCTTTTACATCCACGCTAGTCCTCAAAATTTCCTTGATGCGTACCCCACCATCGCGAGGGCATTGCGCGCAGTGCCCATTTCAGAGCATCGAATTGTTGTTGTTCTGGTACTGCGCTTTCAAATTTGCCCATAAATTCATCCACCGATGTTAATCCATCATATGTCAGTAGCTCCCTTGCCTCTATTGTCATGCAACGCAATGATCTAATCATCACGTTGCAATTTAGCGTTGTTACTTTGTGCAACCGATTTTGCCATAGTTCTACTTCTTCGTCTGAATCCGAAGTACAGGAGCTTTCGCACTCCCACGAAATCCTTCCATCTACAGTTGGATTCACCCAATCTTGTTCTCGCATAGTTATCTTGTAAATACAATCGAGATTGTCATCACTATCATCATCACGCACCGGTTCAGTGTATCGCGCTCCTTCGACTAGATCTAGCAGTACTATTACGCGTAGTGACTTTTTCTCAAAGATAATTTTGTGCTTCTTCATATTTATGACTCTATTCATATCGATGGCCCAATCTATTCCTAGTAGTGCAAGATAGGGATTATTGTCATCGACAATCTCTATCACTTCAAAATATGCTTGCGCGCTCACACCTTCAATATCTATCGTTACCCCTTGCAATCTTCCCATGGGCAAAACCTTCTGTTGGTTTTTCATTCGTAACTGAATAGAGGAACATTATAGTGCGGGTCTGCCCATGCGTTCCTATGTTTGCTTTGGTAGTAAATTCGCATCCGAACCCAACTCCAGGATTACCTGATCCATTTCATACTCGTCGATTTGCGCAGTCAACCTCATTTCCCTTCTTGTGCGCAATGCATGCTTTCCAAGTTTCCAAACCACACGTAGTTCTCCTGACCCTGCGCACCTAGTAATAAGTTCCTATAGTCCTTTGACTGCCTTGTTGTCACACAGCAGTTTCATGCATGTCTCTAGAAAGGTAGTGAGCATTGAAGGATCCATCCCTGGTTCTAGTTGATCCTTACTACCTGAAGTGGAGGCCTCTGTGAAGCTCTTCTTAGCTTCCATGAATGTCTCCTTCACGCGTTCTAAATCAAATTCGGGTTCCTTTGTAGGAGCCTTACGAACCCACGCACTTTCTTCTGGCTGCTTCCCTTTATCATCTCTCGTGGTCATACCGCTCCTGAGCATCATGTTTACATTCGGGTCTTCTTCACACGACTCAGACCTCATCATTTGCAAATTTTGAGTCGAAGGGGGCTGGAGTACCCCCTTTTCGCGCATCCTAGCTATCAGGGAATGGTAGTATTCTACCTTATGATAAAACTGAGTACAGTACCAACATGATGTTCTTTTCGGGTTTGTGCAATCGCGGGCATAGTGCCCTGGCCCTCCGCAATTGTAACAAATTAGTTGTCTGCGACCCCTTCCTGGTCCCATTCTGCCTCGACCTTGATCGCGCCCTTGAAATCCAGCGCGTGCCATCCCTGCATTGGGGTCGATGGCTTGTGTTTCGATCTGCACCCTGTAGGCAGGAGTTTGATCCATCATTAGTTCGTAGCTTCGACAGGTGCATTCATCATGACCTACCGACCTGCAGAAATTACAAAACAATTGTTGGGATATCTGTGTATACTTTTGCAATAGATGACAATTATCTGTAGTGTGTTTTCCTTCTATCTGATAGATCATGCACCATAATGTAGACATTGCGCTCGGCCCTGCCTGTGCCTCTGGTCTTAGCGGCATCGACCCCCCCCTACCAAGTAGTTCGCGAATACTGGACAATGGTCCTTGTCGTGCCCTTCGCCTTTGCATTTTATGCACCATACCTCCTCACACGCCTCTAGCCAAGGTGTCTTGTCCTGTTTCAAACTTTGCATTTCCAGACACAGATTCTATAGCTGTGCGTGGATTTGTTGGACCCCCAACCCAGGGTCTTGTATAAGGGTCTCATGTAATATCATTGTCATCTCCAACGCTTCGGCCTGGGTGGAAAGGTTTTGCTATGATAGCGTCATCCTTAAGTATGGCGTAAGTGATGCCACAAACCATGCGCAATGTTGTCCATCTGTCAACGTCATGTTGGCTTCGCGAATCGTACTCTTCACCCTTTGGTCTAGATTGCAGGGGTCTCACCCGGGAACATTGCGATCTCCTTAAACTCGATGATTAATTGTGTTTCTGATTTTGGCCTGCTAAATTCCCTGTTCAGCACGGCCTAGATTTCCACAATTCCTGCATTTTGGTGGTCATTAGAATGCTTGATATACCATGTTAATGCGCAATCCTACAGCGCACTCACCAGCGTAGCCTTTTTAATATTGTCATCCATGACGCCTTGTGCTTCCCATACTGCTCTTACCACAAACTAGAATTGGTCCGGATCTTCATTCCCCACTCCTCTGAATACCAGTAGTTTGATCACACTCGCCATACTGAACTGTGGTGGTGGCGGAGGTGGGGTGGGTGGAGATGGAGGTGAGGAGGGTGAGACGGGTGGTGGTGTGGGTGGAGGTGGTAAACACAGAATACCTTGCCTTATCAGACTAACCGTGCTTCTCGGAGAAACTTTCGCGAGCTCTTCCTCGCTCTCTTGCGAGGGTGAAATTAAGGGACTGGTTTCCAACTCTTCACTGCTTCCGCTTCTATAGATCTTCCCACTTCGCATAGCTCCAAACATTATTTTATTCGCATAACCCACTTTTCACACAATAGCATCTTAATCCAAGTGTTCAAAGATTTAATATACTTACCTTGTGGTCCCTTGAGGAAACTTCGGTCCCCCTCACTATAGCTGACAGTCGTGTCTACTGCAAAATCAGTGATAAATCCTCCCATTATTCGATTAAGCCAATGGTCCACGGCTCACGCGATCTTATCTCCTGACACTTCTAGTCTGTGCACTAATTCTGGAGTCCAAACTATTGGTTTGTCGAACCTACACCTTCCATGGCTGTCTACTAACTTCGCGATCCACTCATACAACTCAGAAGGAAATGATGCAAAGAAAATTTCGTGGATTTCCACATACAAGTAGCACTCTGACCACTGTTCCTTAGATACTCACGAATTTCTGTCTTCTTGTGTCGCGAACTCGTGATCTTCTTGCCCAACCACTCTTCAATTTCTTTCTTTGTTGGATTCCAGTGGCACGACATCAAACATCCCTTATACAGATCCTGATCCCAGAAACATAACCATTTGTTGGCTTGTATGGGCCTGACCCAGGTTCAGAGGTGATTTAGCCAAGCAAATCCCAATACTACTAGCCCTTTCGGCAACAGTCCGTGGAGCACGGACTGAGGTCTCACCCGAAGTAGTATGGGATGGTGGTAGAACCAGGTTTCCACACCCTAGGGGTGTCCAATGAGCTTCTGGAGGTCCGCGGTTTGACCCTGCATGCACGTCGCTACGCACACTTACTATTCCTTCGCAACATGTGATGTTGCTTCCGTGCAGCGCTACTTGGGGCACAACCCGTATAATACCCAAGTTCCTTGCTATTCAATCTGTTATTACCCGATTACTTAACTTATTTGTGTAAGACTAAAGATTATTCCAGCATATTTAGTAATCATATCAATGCGTGTGATAAATAAAATAGTATAAATGTAAAGAAGTAAATGCACAAGCAGATACACGGAAATAGGAATCAACTTCTCTTTATTATTCTTTGATAAATATTACAGACTCAACACCATCCTACGCACTTAGATGCAGGGTTCCGCGCACTTAGCTGCGGACTCTACTAGGCCTCTGCGCACTCAGCTGCAAAGCCTCTTCCTACTACTACGACCCAATACACTTAGACTCTTCCTCTATGCTCGAACCATTCGTATTCTTCTATCTTCCTTCTTCGCTCCTTTTTACAAATTAGAGCCTCGCACTATTTATACAAGCCCATGGTCCACGAACCATGGGTAGGCCGACATGACATTACATTACTTTACAATACTTAGGGCAGACAACCCTATGACTCATCCTATACTTCACGCTCCGCGCCCGTAATTCTCGGAGTCTTACAATACATTTGACCAAAACTTGGGCTTTGAGCCCCAAAACATGTTGTGGGGGGATTCCATGCCCAACAGCTACACTATACCATGTGCCCAAAACCACTACCATTTAACCAGGTCAACCTTGACTCAAGCCCCGAGTCAATTTTACCTAAAAATTCCCCTCTTAAATGTGACTTGGGTTTCCTTGACTAAAACCTACTAAGTGAGACAATCCCACTCTCTCTAGCCCTTACCCCCTTCAAATTTTTTATGTGGGATTTGCTAGCCCGACTTCCCCCTATTAACTAGGTCTAACCTAGACTTTATCGGTAATTACCCTGGGGTACGCATTTCTTACCAGGTCTTACAACAGTATGCCCATTTACATGCAAATTAAAAATTTCACTCCATTATAATAATAATAATAAAAATGTTTACCCTTGTTATTGTCTTTGTACATATGACATAAATGTCCATATAAAAAGAACCCATCTACCGAATTACACGAGTCACCAGCTGCTGTAACCGCCAGTCATCTAGGCGTTCTTTTCAGGTACATAGTTCATCAATTAATTAATCCACATGCACATATCCTCCTCTTCCACGGAATATCTCATGGCCCAATAGTGTGTAGCTTTGCTTCACAATCTATGGCTTTTGATCCAGATCTACAAGAAAAACTTAATTATCTCTCTATCTACCAGGCCAATACAAACCCTTGGCAACAAAAGACATCCTTCTGAAGCCAACTTAGCTCCTATACCAGTTGTTAAGAAATTTCTAAAAATCATAAATAATTATCCAACCAGTTATCCAGGAAAACCCCAAATCCGGGGAAAAACCCAACCCAATGAAATTTCATTAGCCTTGGCCAAAACCCTAGCCAAGATGGCCAAGTGAACCTTCACTGCTCACCTCCAAGCTTGCATTACAATGAAGTATTCCCAGCCTTTTATAGGCTCCATTACATGCAATACCATAGACCATAATAACATGGCTACACTATACCATATGCCCAAAACCATTACTATTTAAGTAGGTCAACCTTGACTCAAACCCCGAGTCAGTTTTACCTAACACTTTGTGAGGCAACTTCGTTATCCTATGGATCAACATGTATATTATTGGAATGGGTTTCCCAAGCCATAAAATCCTATCGTGCACCAGTGCAAGGAGATAGCGCACACAGACTGTATTGATAGTTGAGCAATGATAGTGCAGAAATAAGAGCATGTTCAACAGCCCGACCTGCTCAACGTCGCAGACCCACTTCATGGGCTCCAACTGCATAACCCTCTTTTCATCATAGTATATCTTTGTCATATATTTATGGGTCACTAAGTGCAAGAACTTTTCATGGTCTGCGAGGTCCCAACCCTCCATTTTCAATACCGGGATGCGCGTGAGCCTCGATCCTTCAAATTCGACCTACTCAGGCAGCAGGGGAGTTGATACCACAAATTTTCCAAAATTCGGGTCCTTGGACACTTGGGTTCTTCCCTTTCGTGGAGGGATATAATCAGGAAGCCTTATGATAGGCTCAATTTCTTTGGCATTGACTTCTTCGACACCTTGGTACTCCTCTTCTTCTAAATCCACCACTTGTTCCAGTGTTTGTCTTTTTTCTCCTTCTGTCACACCTCCGAATTCTTCCTAAGTGACATTCACACAGGCACCAGTTTCTTCTGCTTTTCCTTCACAGTGGAGTGCTTCTCCCTTGTGGTCAGTTGTTTCTCTTTTGTAACAGTTTTCTTCGGCCAAGGCGACCTCAGCATCATAGGCACAGGGGGCATGGCTTCCATACTGGTTACTTCGAGGCCTAGCACGTCAAACATAGTAGCTTATGAACTTATGGCTTCAGTGGGGTTTATAAAGGTAATTTTCTCAATCAATTTCTCTCGGGCTACTACGGTGTAGTTTTCAAACAAGGGGCGTGTTAAAAACTCTTCCTAGAATGCACGATTCATACACTTCAGACAAAAAACACACAAGCAACTCTCAGAACACAAAGTGTTATTTATTTTTCCAACACGTGTAATTTATAGGGGGTTTTGAATTCAAATCCGACTATTCCCCCCAAATTCTAATAATAAATGCACCTTTCGCAGAAAATATCCAAATATTTACGCAATAAATAGCATCTACCCGCTCCTCTTAACTATTTTTTACCCATCAAATCATGAATAGTAACCTCAATGATTACCTCTGGACCCACTTGCACGACATCATCCTTTATGGCGCAGCTCATGCAATGCAGCTTCACCTATCTCACCCCTATCACCCGTCGCACAGCCTCCCTACCAATATTTTCCTTGATTCAGGCAGTGTATTTTATAGCCCCACAATCCCTTGAAGCTTCCTGGATTACTGATACTATCTTGCTGGCATATAGTCATTATGCAGGGGCAAGATCCCCTGTATACAACTACAATCTACTACCTTTCACTTTTCCAGGGAAAGGTTCCCCATTCAGCTTCATGAGTTGAACTACGCCACCATCCGTGATTTCCTTAATAACATACAGCCCCAACTAGTGCATTTGAATATTTCTTGGAAACTTCATGAACTTGTTGTCATATAATAGCATGACATCATCCACCTTGAACGTGTGTAGCTTAATATGTCGATCTTGCCATTCTTTTTCGTGTTCCTTTTGCATTTTCTGATGAAATCCTACAAGGAAGCGGTCTTCTTCCAACTACATGAGTTGCGTGAGTCGTTCCCCCAAGGTCTAGCGGTTCGCCATCTCAATCAAGGATGCAATCCTTAAACTGGGCACAATATACTCCATTGGCATGACTACTTCAATTCCATAGACCAACCTGAATGGCGTTTGTCCTGTCAATTTATTGCAGGACATCCTTTAAGCCCATAACATAGCAGGTATGCCCATTCATTCCTCTACATGTTGCATACCTTGTTTAATGGATGCTCCAAAATATTATTAAAAGCTTCCACTATTCCATTTGCGTGTGGGTGATAAGGTATACTCTTCTGATGATATACCTAAAATTCTTCCAACATCGCACTGATCGTTTCATTCAAAAAATGTGTACCTCGATCACTCATCATAATATTAGGACATTCAAACCGTGTTAATACATATGTGAGGAGACATTTTGTAGTAGTGGCAATTGTACAGTCCCTCACTGGTTGCTCTTCCACCCATCTGGTTAAATACTTTGTCACAGTAATAATATACTGTGTGCCCGTCTTCTTTCCTAGAGGTTGTATCGGACCTATAAAATCAATGGCCCATTTCTCAAAGACCTACAGTGAAACTTGGGGATTTAAAGGAAATTCACCCATTCGCGAAGTTTGCCTCGTCCTTTGGCAAGCATCGCATGCCTTGCAATATTCCTTAGAATCCTTGTGTAACGTTGGCCACCATAACCCAGCGCATAAAATCTTTTGTGCGGTCTCTTTCCTTGCATAGTGGCCTCCTACCACTCCTCCATGAGCTTCAGCTAAGATACTGGCACTTTCAAACTCTGAAACATACCTATGCAATATCTCATCCAACCCCATCTTATACAAATGACCCGTAATTACCGAAAAATTTGTTGCGAGAACTACTAACTCTTTCTTTTTTTGAGTGGAATATCCTTTAGGAGATGTTCCCGTCATCAAAAACTGAATAATGTCAGTAAAATGGTCGTCCACGACGCATACCGCAAATAGTTGTGCGTCTAGTAGTCCTTCCTCAAAGCTACTGGGTTCTTTGTCTATTTCAATCCTTGAAAAATGGTCTGGGCCTGCATTAAATCTTCCAGGCTTCACAATTACCTCGAAGTCATACTCCTGGAAAAATAGTAACCATCGACAGATCTTCCCCCCCCAACACAGGCTTATTGACTAGGTACTTCAGTGTGGAGTGATCTATATACATCTTGAAGTGTCCACCCAACAAATAATGCTTGAATTTCTATAGCGCGTAGACCATCGCCAACCCCTCACACTCTGTAGTGGAGTAATTTTTCTCAGCTTTGGATAACTTCCTACTCGTGAAAGCTATCAGATGGTCAATCTCGCCTTCTCCTGCCTGTGTTAATATTGCTCCTAACGCAATGCAGGAAGCATCAACATGCACATGAAACTCCTTTTACCAGTCTAGAAACACTAGAATAGGTGTTGCCACCATCTTCTCCTTCAAGGCATCCAAGTTGCGCTGACAGTCTTCATCCCAGCAAAACATCGCATCCTTCTTTAACAATTTTTCCATTGGTGCGGTTATTTGGGCATACGCCTTGATAAACTTCATGTAGTACCCAGTGTGTCCCAATCTCATGTGTAGTTGTTTCACGTTTCTAGGAGGTTCCAAATTTACAATAATGTCGATCTTCGTAGGGCCCACCATCAATCCCTGCTTACATACAACGTGACCGAGCAAAATCCCAAAAGGCACACAGAATATACACTTCTTCAAGTTCAGCGTGATTTGAAATCTTTGACATGTATCCAGCAGGAGGTTGAGACTCGTAACATGTCACTTTACCAACCCAAACACATTCCAGTCATCGAAATATACTTCCAGGAACTTATGAATAAATTCCTTGAATGTCGCAATCACTACCTGGGAAAAAATTGCAGGCACATTCTTCAATCTGAATGGCATAAATGTATATTGGAAGCACCCCCGCTCCATTGTGAAGGTTTGTTTCTTCAATACTCCGACGCGATCTTTATTTGATTATAACCTGAAAATACATTAGTAAATGAACATACTTCTTGTTTTCCAACATTCTCTAATACTTCGTCAGTAAACGGTGTTGGAAATGGGTCATGCACATAGGCATCATTCAACTTCTGCAAATATACACATATGCGGATTTATCTCTTCTATTTATTTTCTTGGACCACCATTGGGCTTACCCAATCAGATTCTTCTACAGGTTCAACAATGTCACCTTCCAGCATATTATCCAGTTCTAGGAGCACCTTTTCCTTATATTTTGGGTTCAGTCGATAAGTGTGCTGCATAATAGGCTTCACATCTGGTTTCAAAGTAATCTTCATAACACCTAAATCCATGACAATCCCTTTCAGATCTAAAAACTTTGTTGGGAACAAATCTTGGTATTCGTGCAACAGCTCAGCTACCTTATCAGCTGTATCTTTGTCCCAGTAATCTCTCATATTCACGAACTTGGGTTCTTCTTCAGACCCAATCTTTACCTGTTGAGTTTTCAGAGGCTCTGATATTTTTGGGTTCGCTACCTTCGACGTCACGTTTTCCTTCATTCTCAAGGATGCTAATATTTCATGGGTCGTCCTCTTCTTCGACAGTCACATTATAGCATTTCAACGCATGGCGTAGCTGTGTGCTCCAATCCGGTTGAGTCCATCCCACTGGTTCCTTCAAAGTTTTGAATATAGTTGCTTTTATTTCTTGCAGCGCTTCATCAATACTATCGAACCCATCCTCAAAGCTGAAGGTTAATAGAAATTTTTCCCTTAAAACATCCCATTCAACAGTCCCATGGTGAAGCTCAGTCTCCAAATACTAGTTCATAGGGATCGTCTCTAACGTATGACAGAATATATGCACCCATTCTGGTTGTGGTTAGGTTCCCCAGGATTTAGTCCATCATGCTAAATGATCGCGTGGAACATCCTTCCCGCTGTATTTTTCTGTCATCTTGGTGTTACTGTAACCAAACCTTAACTTCATCATTCTGCGATATTATCTCCATCTAGCAAATCTCTCCTTGTGCGTACCCCACCAATGGGCAGGCGTAGCGCGTAGTGCAAATTCCAGTGTCTGAAAGGGATGCTCTTCCGGTACTTCCTTTTCAAATTCATCTAAAAACAATTCCACATCAGTCAATCCATCAAAATGCAGAAGGTTTCTTACCTCAGTCACCTTAGTGACAAGGTCATCATATTGCAGCGGAGAGTAGATACTTCATGTAGCTTGTTCTGCCAATTCTCAAGCTCTTCATCTGAATCTGAGGCATAGGAGATATCCCTATCCCACGTGATTCGTCCATCTATTGTAGGATTGATCCAATCCTCATCTCGCATTGTTACCTTGCATATATGATCGAGATCATCATCACTTTCGACATAGTCGCGCATAGGTTCAGTGTAACTTTCTCCCTCTGCAGGGTCTAATGGCACTATTACCCTATGCGACTTCTTCTCAAAGGACATCTTTCGCTTCTTTAAGTTGATTACCCTATTCATACCAATAGCCCAGTCAATTCCTAGTAGTGCGGGGTATGGGTTACTGTCATCCACTATCTGAATGACCTCGAAGTCAGCTAACACACTCACACCCTCGATGTCCACTGTGACACCATATAAGCACCCCATAGGAATAATCTTTTTTTGATTGGCCATACACAACTGAATAGGAGACCACTGTAGCGCAGGTCTCCCCATCCTCTCCCATGTTTTCTTAGGCAAGACATTCACATTAGACCCCAGATCCAAGATTACATGGTCCATCTCATATTCACCTATCTACGTGGTTAACCTCATCTCATGCCTCATTCGTGCCTTATGCTTACCAATCTTTCTAACTTTGTGTTGCTCCATAAGAGTCTTTTCTATATTGGCACACTTGTCTATTAAGTCTTGCAACCTTTCGACTACTTTTTGATTGCGTAGAAGCTTCATACAAGTCTTCATAAAGGTAGCTAATATGGAAGGATCTACTTCCTACAACACATTAGTCTCCAACATTTCCTCCTGACTTCCAGAGGTGGAGACCTCAGTGAAGTTCTTTTTTGATTCCAAAAAAATTTCTTTAGCGCGATTCAGATCAAATTCAACTTCCTTCTCAGCAGCCTTGCATACCCATCCCTCTTCCTCAGGCTGCTTTCCTTTATCTACGCCAGTTTTTATACCACTTCTTAACATGATGCTTATGTTCTGATCCTCTTCATGGGGCTCAGCCCTGTTGTGGCCACAATTTTCCCTAGTAGAAATTTTGAATGGGTCCCCTAGAAGTTGATCTTGCACTACTCTAAATGATCTATTTCCTCCCAAGGATTTTAACTCTTTGGCAAGCCAAATCTCCAAATTCTAAATGGACAAGGCCCCCTTAATAAATCTTTGCTGCATAGTTCATTCGTAACCCAGCCTAGCCCTTTATTCAGTCCCTTCATCAGGGGTTTCAATCCTCATAAGTATTCATGGTACATTTATGCCCGCACATATAATCGCCCCTAACTTTACTAGGGTCATTCGTGCATTTAACACGCAAAACCTTTTATAGCATCTTCACCTCCCTTTTTTAACTCTTCACAAGGGAAATGCTTCACAAAACGTGTTTGACTTACCCATTTATCACTTATCGCATGTTGCCTTGATCAAGAGCAAAGGTTTGTTTATCATGAATAATTGTGATGCGATTAAGTCCTCAATCGCATCGCATATCGTAATCGGCAAGACCCAAGGGTTATTCATAACGCCACTGCAATGCACTGGACCCGCCGCGTTATTAAATACAACCTATATATATATATATATATATATATATATATATATATATATATATATATATATATATATATATGTCGGGCCTGGCCGAATCACAAATAACTTTCGGCGAGGTCCTAGGCCTGCGCACATTATGATATGCGATTTGGCGGACCCACCGATCTTATTAAATAGAATATATATGTTATCAGGTCCGCCTCCCCATCGCTAAATTGCTATTGACGAGGTCCTAGGCCTGCGCACATTACGATATGCGATTTAGTGGACCCGCCGATCTTATTAAACAGAATATATATATGTTATCGGGTCCACCTCCCCGTCACTAAATCACTGTCAACGAGGTCGAGCACTTATGCATAAGGTCCAATTCCATGAAGCGAACTCGCCGATAACTATGTGTTCGGGCTTATAAATTTTGAAATCCGGCCTTGTGGTCAAATGCGGTTTTTTCTGTGTATTCCTATGTTTTCTATGAAATCTCATGATCCGGGTTCTCGAACGAAATCCAGTAGGGGTGATATGGCACATGATTGCCCGTGGAGATGTGCGATTGCGACTCGATCGCAACACGACGTTGGCTAAGCCAGGGGCCGATTCTTTCACACTCATTCCTTTTGATTGCATTACGCATTATCATTTAAAGTTTCAATGGTGACAAGAGTTGTGCTTGGGCGTTTTATCATATTTTGTAATCGCTACTAATATGAATTATCTCTGTAGGCGAATTCGAGTGGATCTAGTAGCAGATAAAGGCGATGTATGTCAAGATGACACCTCTATACCACCGGTGTCGATATTTCAAAAGCGTAGTTTGTAGAAAGGGAGATGAACCGCCACAATGCATAATGGAGGCACGCTCTGTGTTGAAAGGGAAGCACAGTGCTGATCCACCAAGATGTCACTCCCTCCAAATTAACCTCAAGGCATGCCAGATGTGGGATGATGAGTGCGGCATCTTCAGTTTCCTTCAAGAAATGACAGGGAATAATAGCCATCCCACACAAGTGCAACGAAATGATACGCAGTCATTCTCTGTCCCTCCCCTAGGAATTAGAATGCTCCAGCAAAGATGACTTCGACGTGTTAATAGCCTCATGGACTGTTCTCCTCTGTATGTTCGGATCTGTGTAATGTAAAGAAAGGAGGTGAAAAGTCAGTAAGGGGAGGATCATTTTGAGTTGTATAAGTATTACCTCCGGATAGGAGAGAAGGGCTTTTTCGTTTGGCATAACAGATTTTGTTTATTGTGAGTAAGGAAGATTTTTTGTGTCAGAGCAGGAGCCTTTTCTCAGATTGATTTTCCTCTTCTTTATATGTTAAGAATCAGGAGGTTGTTGAGAGCATAAATATGAATGTGATTTGTGTTTGTGCCCATTGATGACTTACAGTTTATGATTAGATTTTGTTGTTTGAATGTGATTCTCTCATAGTTAATTCATGAGCAGTCTCTGATTTGAAACTATGTTAAACATCAGTTGGGAGCTTTAATTTCATAAAAGGAATGTGTATTCTTATATGAGTGATTGGATTGCAATTTCGAATTGATGTAGCGTTGTTCTTATGTGAACCATTAATTTATTCATTTAGACTTGGGATTCATATATGATGTTTAACCTCTCTTTATCATGCTCCTGCAGGATAGATTAGGATAGCTAGGATATAGACTAGAGTAGTTAGAAGAAGTGTAGATAGGATTTAATACTTAGTGGTTAGTTGTTTTAATTTTGTTGATCTAATTGAAGCCTTCTTCTCAGAATCCGTCTTTCAACGCATCTAATAGTTTACAGGGTCCCTTAAAACCCGTTGGAACTAGCCATTCCAAACGAAAGCAGGTCTAATTGGGGCTTGTGATCGGGTTAGTTCCCCTTGTTGGTATAGTGAAAATTCGCCATGTCAACAAATTGGTGCTAGAAGGAGGGCCTGAACCACCGTCCACATATTTTCAAGATTCATCTATAAATGCCACCCATGGATTCAAAAGGATTAATGTATGGATCGTAGAGGCTGAAAATACCATTCCACCCATTTGAAAGAGCCTCATCTCGAGGAAACAGAGACCCTTCTAAGTCCTGTTTCTGGGGCACCCAAGGAAGAGACACTGTGGGAGTATCCTATCACTCAGGAACAACCAGTCAAAAGACTTGCTCTGGCTTACACTCATTCCCTATCACATCTCCCTATCTTTCAGTCTTTACCTCCAACAGCAAAAAGAAAGCCAAGGGTCTATCACATAAATGAAGATACATCTGCAGCCCCTTCTCTTGAAGATATTGTGCTTGATTCTTTGCTAAGTATTGACTCTCCTTGGGAAGAAATTCTTGAGGATTCTACTTCTTAAGGAAATCACTAGCCTAATTTGGAAAATCCTAACGAAGAAACCCTCAACCAGAACCTCCCTATCCATAATATGGCTAACGTTCCGCCTCCTGGTGGGAATCAACCTCTACTTCCTCTTCCGGGTGGGAATCAACCTCCATCTCCTCTGGAAGCGCTCCCTCCTTGTCTTGCACAAGATGTCGTAGAGGTACCTGGATAGTAGCATGCCTTACCCAAAAATGCAGAAAGAGTACTACCCAAATTCAACCTTGAGTAGGGAGACATTGCGGATAACCATATTCACTCGTTCTTCTTGGTTGTGCGCATGTTAGGGGTAGTCGATGAGGATGTGGTATGTCGCTTGTTCCCTTTTACTCTGATTGGTTCAGCTTCCACATGGTACTTTAGCTTGAGAATTGGATCGATTACCTCATGGGGTGCCTTTCAGCAAGCCTTCTTAGACAAGTTCGGCAATGAAAAAACACCTGCGGCCTTAGTTTTAGAGCTGTCCCATTTGAAAATGGACACTAAAGAAAGGGTCAAGGATTTTAACATCTGGTTCAATACTTTGTTCAACAAAATCCTGGCTACCGCTAGACATACTGATGAGGTTCTCATGGAATTCGACATCTCTGTTCTCCCTGTCCATACTGCGATGTGGGTCAAGAGAAGTAATGGACAAACCTTACAAGGTGCTATCAAGGAAGCAATAAAAGTTGAGAATGAAATGATCAGTCTCACGACATGTCATCATACGACTGAAGGAAAGAAAGCCTCTTAATCATCCAAGAAGAGTAGTGGAAGTGATAACAAAGTGACTAAGGGCAAAGAGAGGGACACCACAGATGTGGAAGGTTTGCATCCGATTATTAAGAAACTGACCAACACAGTCATCGATATGAAAAGGAATTCTGGAGAGAGTACTAGTGGGAATGGAGGAGATTATAACAATAGAAGACCTTTCAAGCTTTTTATCGTAAAAAGATAGAGGGTGGTCATGGTCAACTTGCACTGCCTACCCCACCCAATGAAGGGGGTTTAAATTGGAATAGTTGGCTCTTATTGGATCGCTCCTTAATAAAGAAGAACCTATAGTGAAGCTGGAGCCAGAACAAGAAAATGAGGGAGAATACCAAGTAAAAGAACCCTTGGATGAAGAATCTCAAATCAATGTACTGTGGGATTTCTACACAAATCAGAATGATGATGACGAAGGAGATATTATGGTAGAAGTCCACACTAATGAAATACACACACGAAGTAAAGGGCCACTCGCAGGTGTGATGAAGCCAGTAGATCAGACCAAGAAAGTTGTCTGCCCTGTGAAGGCACCTGCTCCCAAAGTTCCTGTTGAGAAGAGTAGACCCAGTGGTCAATCCAAGAATGCCCCTGTTGCAAACCCTCTAGAGAAATAAAATGCATCTCCCACTGCAACGAAGGCTACTCAAGATGGTAAACTCCCACCTAAGAATGGCAAAACCAGTATGTTGACTTTGCCCTATCCTGTTTATAACATTGATTACAATATTTTGGATGATCTTAAGAAATCTATGGCTAATAGATTTTCTCTTGAAAGCTATGAATGAGAGAAATTCCAAAACTCCCACTGTCCCAAGAAGCCAAACCAAGAAGTTAGAGTCCAAACCTGTCAACACCTCCATTACAGCCCAAACGCCATCAGCTATGGAAGCCACTCTGTCCAAAATGAATCGAAAACCCCAAGATGTCAGTGCAGCCATGATAGGGAGAAAATCAAAATCCATGACCCCACCTTTCCTTACCACATTTGAAATCCTCAACATGAACGTACACAATTGCCTGGTAGATTCTGGTGCCTCATCCACTGTGATGCCTTATGCTATTGCTGAGAGACTACATGCAATACCTGAGAAAACTGGGACTTGAATTATGCAATTGGACAAGACAAATCTGAAAGTAATTGGATAATTGAAAGATGTGTTGATTCGGATGGCTGATAAACCACAGTATACACAAGTCATTGATATAGTGGTAGTCGATATACCCAAGGCCTATGGAATGATGCTTAGCAGGGATTGGTCAGCAAAACTCAATGGATATTTCTCAACTAATTGGTCCCACCTCTTGCTGCCTCAGAAGGGAAAAGATGATATGTTGAGAGTTGATCGAGAAAGGTACATGAAGTATGTGGTAACAGAACTAAATGGTCCCAACGAACCTGTAATGTTTACCAACTCCATCCTTGGGAACTATAGTTTCAATGTTTATGCTACAGAAACCTATTTTGGAGAATTCCATGAAGGAGTAGTTGAAGAAACTTTGACATACACACAGTTGGAAGTTCCCTCCCATGATCCAACTGATAAACTATCCTATATTATAGTAGATGATAGGAATAGTCTCTTAGATAGTGGTTCAATTGATGTAACATTATATTCTATGTTTTGGACACTCTATTTTGATGGTTCTAACTGCCTTGAAGGTGTAGGTGTTGGGAGCCTTCTCATCAACCCGCAAGGGAACCAACATTTGATGGCCAGACGGTTATAGTTTGAATGCACCAACAATACAGCAGAATATGGAGGCTTGCTACAAGGCCTGAAGAAAGCCATTGATATGAATGTAAAAAATCTTAAACCTTTTGGTGACTCACAGATAATGGTGGATCAGGTAAGGAAAAGGATACATTGCAATTCACCACACCTGGTAAGGTACCAACATGGGGTATGGAACTTACTTGACGGTTTTGAATCTTTTAATACCACATATATACCTCGAGAGCAAAACCAAAATGTTGATCTGATGGTTAGTATGGCTGCTAAACTTCTGCCTGATTTTAGATTAAAGAAGAACAAATGTTATGTCGAATTTATTTTTATACCACCCGTGCCTGATAACATCTCAAATTGGCAGGTGTTCGAAGATGACAAGCTTATGAATGGGAGTAAAGAGGAGGCTAAGCCCTACCAATGGAAGCTTCGAAAGATGCATCCAGGCCCAGGATCATTGGTGAAGAAAGAGTTTAACAAAACACTGGATGCCAAATTCATCTCTCTGGTCATGCACACCCCCTGGGTAGCCAATATCGTGCGAGTAAGAAAGAAAATTGGGAACATCAGGCTATGTATCGATTTCAGAAACCTGAACCAAGCATCCCAGAAAGATATCTATCCCGTCCCTCCTATAGAACACATTCTCTATTGCGTTTCTGGGTCTAAAATGTTGTCCCTATTAGATGTGTTTTTGGGATATAATCGAGCATTGGTGTCTAATGGAGATCATCTTAAGACAACATCCCAACACTTATGGTTGAGCCAATTCCAAGTTGGGGAAAAAATTGGTCAAGGAACTTACAGATTGAAAACTTTGTAGGGAGAAACTGAAAAACTCCATGTTAATGGCCAGCATCTAAAGAGATACTTCTAGTAGCCACCACATGGTGGTTACCTCTTGAGTAGATTAGAGTTCATTTCATTTTGTTGTTAGTTTATTTGTATTTCTGTCTTTTCCTTTTTGTTTTCTACAAAGTTTATTTTCCTGTTGTTTTGAATTACAGTCCTTTTTCAGCCAACTAACTGCGGCCCTCCCATCCTGTTCTCACTCTTCTCAGATTTTCCCTCATGCACCGCCTCCAGCTTTTCCCTTCCTCATTAACCTACTGATGATTCCGTTGTTTCTAAATCCATAATTACCTTGCAAATTGAACAAACTTCCTTTCAAACCATGAGAACTTGAAAATAAGTTGTAGAATTCAAACCAAGCCACTCATTGGCATCCGTTGAGAACTGGATAAGATCTTTTGATAACTTAGATATCTGTAGCATGTAGGGGCATCTTTATAAAACAAGAATTTGTAACTACAGTTGGACTGGCATGGAGGGATGTCGCATTTTGAATAACTCCCACTCAGACCTAGCATATACTTGCCTGTAAGGTTTACAAGCATTCTCCACTAGTCCCATCCACCACACTAAATTTTCCAATACCTGTTATCCACAAGTAAACCTCCTTCCATGGGCTAAACTCATTGTCCTATACCTGTGGAAAATCTAATTGTGCTCTAGTCCTTGTGCTTGAAACTGGAAGGACATGTTGCTTGGGAAGCCGATTAGAGTAAGGACTGTTGTTGGGATTAGAGTACTGGTTGATGCAGAAAGCCCAACCTTGCTTAAGCAGTTTAAAAATATGGCAAGATCCATGACTGCACCCCACTCAATCCTATGAAAATACAACACTGAAATTCTTATATAAAGTGCAGACAAACATATTTGTATCAAGTTTGATGAACAATGAAGAGCTGAGGTACACACCTAAACAGGTATGGACAGACCAGTGATGGCCCAAAAAGGATTTTTGAAAGTGGGAAACAAGTAAAGGGAGGTCAATAAACCCCACAATACTGCCATTGGAGAATGCCTGTCAAAATCCTATCAGTAAGTAAAAGCTATTTATCTCTATCCCACCTGAAGAAATTAATGTTGAAGTGGAACCCATGCCTTTTCATTTGTACAGTTTGCATTTCAAGTTTATCTTAACACCCTGATGTTTTATTGATCTGAGGTTTATTTGGAAACAGAGATAACTAGTTCGCCCAACGGTTCGCCATTTGTTGTGGCCACAACCACCACCCTATTAAAATTTTCCCTAGTAGTAATTTTGAATGGGTCCCCTAGAAGTTGATCTTGCACTCCTTCGAATGATCTGTTTCCTCCCAAGGATTTTAACTCTTTGGAAAGCCAAATATTAAAATTATAAATGGAAAAGGCCCCCTTAATAAATCTCTACTTTATAGTTCATTCGTAATCCAGCCTAGCCCTTTATTCAGTCCATTCATCAGGGGTTTCAATCCTCATAAGTATTCATGGTACATTTATGCTCGCACACATAATCACCCCTACCTTTACTAGGGTCGTTCGTGCATTTAACACGCAAAACCTTCTATCACATCTTCACCCCCCTTTTTAACTCTTCACAAGGGAAATGCTTCACAAAATGCATTTGACTTACCCGTTTATCACTTATTGCACGTCGCCTTGATCAAGGGAAAATTTTTGTTTATCATGAATAATTGCGATGCGATTAAGTCCTCAATCGCATCACATATCGCAATCGGCAAGACCCAAGGGTTATTCATAATGCAACCGCAATGCACCGGACCCATCGCGTTACTAAATACAACCTATATATATATATATATATATATATATATATATATATATATATATAGATATATATATATCTATATATATATATATATATATATATATATATATATATCGGGTCCGGCCGAATCACAAATCACTATCGCCGAGGTCTTAGACCTGTGCACATTACGATATACGATTTGGCAGACCCACTGATCTTATTAAACAGAATATATATATTATCGGGTCTGCCTCCCCATCGCTAAATCGCTATCGACGAGGTCCTAGGCCTGCGCACATTACGATATGCGATTTGGCAGACCCGCCAATCTTATTAAACAAAATATATATGTTATCAGGTCCACCTCCCCATCGCTAAATTGTTATCGGCGAGGTCGAGCACTTATGCATAAGGTCCAATTCCATGAAGCGAACCTGCCGATAACTATGTGTCTGGGCTTATAAATTTTGAAATCCAGCCTTGTGGTCAAATGCGGTCTTTTCTATGTATTCCTGTGTTTTCTATGAAATGTCATGATTCGGTTCTCGAAGGAAATCTGGTAGGGGTGATATGGCACATGATTGCCCGTGGAGATGTGCGATTGTGACTCGGTCGCAACACGATGTTGGCTAAGCCAGGGGCCGATTCTTTCACACTCGCTCCTTTTGATTGCATTGCGCCTTATCATTTAAAGTTTCAATGATGATGAGAGTTGTTCTTGGGCGTTTTATCATATTTTCATAATCACTGCTAATATGAATTATCTCTGCAGGCGATTTGAGTGGATTGGTAGCAGATAAAGGTGATGTATGTCAAGATGACACCTCTACACCCCTGGTGTCGATACTGCAAAAGCGTAGTCTGCAGAAAGGGAGATGAACTGCCACAATGCATAATGGAGGCATGCTCTGTGTTGAAAGGGAAGCACAGCGCTGATCCACCAAGATGTCACTCCCTCCAGATGAACCTTAAAGCATGCCAGATGTGGGATGATGAGTGCGACATCTTCAGTTTCCTTCAAGAAATGACAGGGAATAATAGCCATCCCACACAAGTGCAACGAAATGATATGCAATCATTCTTTGTCCCTCCCTTGGGAAGTAGAATGCTCCAGCAAAGATGACTTCGACATGTCAACAGCCTCATGGACCGTTCTCCTCTGTATGTTCAGATCTGTGTAATGTAAAGAAAGGAGGTGAAAAGTCAGTAAGGGGAGGGTCATTTTGAGCTGTATAAGTATTACCTCCGGATAGGAGAGAAGGGCTTTTTCGTTTGGCAGAATAGCTTTTGTTTATTGTGAGTAAGGAAGATTGTTTGGGTCAGAGAAGGAGCCTTTTCTCATATTGATTTTCCTCTTCTTTATATGTTAAGAATCAGGATGTTGTTGAGAGCATAAATATGAATGTGATTTGTGTTTGTGCCCATTGATGACTTACAGTTTATGATTAGCTTTGGTTGTTTGAATGTGATTCTTCATCATAGTTAATTCATGAGCAGTCCCTGATTTGAAACTATGTTAAACATCAGTTGCAAGCTTTAATTTCATAAAAGTAATGTGTATTCTTGTTTGAGTGATTGGATTGCAATTTTGAATTGATGCAGCCTTGTTCTTATGTGAACCATTAATTGATTCATTTAGACTTAGGATTCATATATGATGTTTAACCTCTCTTTTTCATGCTCCTGCGGGATAGATTAGGATAATTAGGACATAGACTAGAGTAGTTAGAAGAAGTGTAGATAGGATTTAATACATAGTGGTTAATTTTTTTAATTTTGTTGATCTAATTGAAGCCTTCTTCTCAGAATCTATCTTTCAATGCATTTAACAGTTTACGAGGTCCCTTAAAACCCATTGGAACTAACCATTCCAAACGAAAGCAAGTCTAATTGGGGCTTACAATCAAGTTGGTTCCTTTTGTTGGTATAGCGAAAAATCGCCATGTCAACAAGCCCTCATCATTTGAATGTTCTGCATAGGCTACTGGGGTTACGCCTTCTTCTCTTGCATATTTTCCATAAGGACCAGACATTCCTCTATGACATGATCAAACTATCGACAATACTAACATGAGGGATGTGCGGGATTTGGATAACCGCGTGTGAAGTGTCCTGCTTCGCCATAGTTATATCAAATTACCTACCCACGTCCTCTCCCTAGTCTAGCACCTCTTTCTTTTCCTCGGCCTTGGAATCCCTGCGCACTGTTCTTGTGCCTTGATCCTGAGGCTGGCTTTCTACCTTCATTCTGTAGGTAGGGGTCCTGTCCATCATCAACTCATAACTTCTACAATGGAGCTCATCTTGCCCTACTGACATACAGAAATTGAAAAATAAATGTTGAGGGGTCTATACAAGCTTCTACAGTAGGTGGCAGTTATATGTAGCATGTTGTCTTGTAACTTGACAAATAGCACATCATAGCGTAGCTCCCATGCTCGTCCCAATATTAATTTCTAGTTTCAAGGGTACAGGCCCTCCTCCTATAATATAATTATGAAATACTGGGCAAGGATCCTTATCATGTCCATGGCTATTACATCTTAGACACCAGATCTCAGTGCACACCTCTGGTTGAGCTTCCCTTCCTTTCTTAAGGCTCTGCAACTCCAAGTGCAGGCTATCTAGCTCTGAATGAACCTGTTTCACCCTAAGGTTTGTATTCGGAATAGGTGATGCATGCAGCCTCATTGTGATCTACAAGGATTCTTCTTGCGTTGCTATCTTATGTTGTGACAGAGGTATTCTTAAATGTGGAAAAATCAATGCTATAAACCAGTCACGATGTTAGGTATCTGAGATTTGTATATTAGCCTTCCTGATATGGCACTTCAACCTTTGATCAAAGTCCCAAGGCATCTCATCGGATCTCATTTAGATCTCCTTAAATTAAATTACCGATTGTGCCTCTGACTTAGGCCTATTGAACTCCTTGTTTAAATCTATCCGAGTATCTGCCAACGATGTTTTGGGGTTATTAGTGAAATACTTTATATACCAAGTTAATGTGAAGTCCTGTAAGGTTGTAGCCAACTACGATCCTTTAATATTATCATCAGTAACCTATTGCGTTGTCCACACAGCTCTCGCAACAAACCAAAATTGTTCTGGATCTTCATCACCCATTCCTTTAAAGATTGGCATCTTCATCGCATTCTCCATATTGAATGGTGGAAGTGGAGGTGGAGGAGGTGAAGGCGTAGGTGTATGAGGTGGAGGTGGAGGCGGAGGGGGATTGGATGGATGAGATATCCTCAGAAAACCCTAATTTATTAATTGAACAGCGCTTCATGGCGTAATCAACACCGCCCCTTCATCATCACTTGAAGGAGGTTCAATCAATGGACTATACTTTGGACCTGATTTGTCACTTATTCTAAAGAATCTTCCACTTCGCATAGCTCCGAACATTAAGGTAATGTCATTAACCACTTTTCACATAATAGCATTTTAATCCAAGTATTCCTTGACCTTAAGTACTTACCTTGTGGTCCTTTGAATAATCTTCGCTCCTCTTGGCTATAGCTAACTTATGTGTCAACTTCAAATTCAGTAACAAATCCTCCCAGAACTCGATCAAGCCAATGATCGATGGCCCACGTGATATTGTTTTCAGATGCTTCTAGTTGTCGCACCAATTCTGGAGTCCACACTATGGGACTATCAATCTTCCACCTCCCTTGACTATCTATCAATTTATCTAACCACTCATATAATTCGCATGGAAAAATGCAAAAGAAAATTTTGTGTACCTCTGTATACATATATCTATTCAACCAATCTACCTTTGATAGGCTTGGATTCTTGTTTCTCGAGCCGCAAACTCGTGAATCTTCTGATCTAACCACTTTTCAATCTCTTTCTTAGTCGGATTCAAATGATGTGACATCACACATCTCTTAAGCAGATCCTGGTTCTGGCAACGGAACCATTGTTGGCTTAAGGGGGCCTAACCCAGGTTTAGAATTGTTTGTGCCAACCAACAAAACCCTAACTACCAGCCCTTTTGGCAACAACCCACATAGTGCAAGATGCAGTCTCACTCGAAGCAGTATTGGGTGATGCTAGAACCAGGTTTCTGCATCCAAGGATATGTGATAAACGGTTCTTAGGCTCAGATAGTTTAGATATGCCTTTGCGCAGATCGGTAGTCTTCTAGGGCTCTTCATTGTAACTAAGTTAAAACAACTTACATACATTCGTGAAGGTCCATGATCAGCCTTTGCGGACCTTAAACAAACGATCTACCTACTTTTGCACATCAATAAACTACCCTAGATCTTAGTTTGCACAAATCTATTTAATTCATTAGAAAACTTAACAGAAATAGCTTTTAACTTTACGGAATTAGATAACCCTTCATATCATGCATCATTAAGATAGATTCAGTGAATTCATGCAGCATTCATTATTTATTTCATAAAACATGTTATTAAGTGACAGAATATAACATAACAGGTTCAATAGAAATGCACAGTACTTCTTCAAACCGAGTATTTATTGATCTTTAATTCTCAGATTATGGACTCTTCTACTTTGCACACTCAGCTGCAGGGGTCTGCGCACTTAGCTGTGGAATCTACCCAGGCCTCCTGTGCACTCATCTGCAGGAGTCTTCCCTTCTTCACCTAAGCACGGGAAGTAGAGCCTTCTTTCCTTAGCACTTGCCCAAGGAAACAAAAACCTTTCGGCGTACCTAATTCTTTATCAAAATTTATCTCTAAGACTCGCAATGACTCAACTATTCATAGCTTTCCTTCATACAATACCATGGTCCGTAGACCATGGGAGAATCTTCAAACTGACCAAAAACAAGGGCTAAGACACTTTTTACTCTTAGCTATCTACGTGCTCCACATCCACATATTGTGGGGACTTTACATTATTTTTACAAAAACTTTACATATTTGGGGTAATCTAACCCAAAAAATAACCCTAGGGACCCTATCCAAACATGACTAAAAAAGCAGTGAGTGACAACATGTTCGATGAAGTTTTGACGGAAAATATGATCCATCCATAAGGATATTTTTGGTCGAACCATGACACTTGTATCTATTCTGGAAACCTTATGTCCACACTTAGTTCTTGTGTTTTGGTGTTTTCACTCTTATCCAATCAGTAGAAGAGGAAAAGGGGAAAAATATAAACGAGAAAACCTAAATTAGATGTCACTATGTGCTTCTCTAAAGGAACAACCTCTCCTACTCTTAATAAGTCAAGATCCTTCTTGCACCCATAAACTAAATAAGTGCCAATGCACAGTCCTCTTTAAGTATATAAATAAAGGTGAAATAATATAAAGGCTTTCTATGTAGAGAGGTGAAGCAGGAAACTCCACCGGGATACTGTCTAGGCTCGCTGGCAGTGGAGAAATGTTTATGTTCCTGTAGTGACTCCTCCAAGGTATTGTCCAGGCCTGATAGCAATGGAGAAACAGTTAAGATGAAAAAATATACTCTGAAAATCTAAAGCTCACAAACTACACTACCCTTTCCAATTCAAAATATTGCGATATTGTTGAATCTAATGATTGTGTTCAAACCGAGAAGGCAGAAAGGGGACCATGTTTATTCACAGGGTAAGTCAGGAAGCCAAATTAATCTGCATGATGAATCAATACTCCCTGAAGAATTGAAACCCTACATGGAAGAGTTAACCAAGAATGAGAAGTTGGAATTCTACTAGTGTGACGCCAAGTGTTGTCGCTACTAAAACACCCTCCAAAATTTTGGCTTGCACCAAATTCTAGAGCCTACCTTGGTCTTGTAAATCGTTGTCGCAAATGTTGAAATCCATTCCATGTGTTTTCTCTAAGTTTTTTGCTCCCTTTTTCAAGAAAATAAAAATGTTGTTTTTTCACATGTTAAGTGTTGCTCGATGAATATAATCTTGTTTTGGTGGTTTCAAAGGGTTATATTTGTGTGAATGATTTGATCTTACCATGTAAACATTTGTCGCACTCATTCCCAAAGTTGTAAGAGTTGTCGCACAAGTGTCGTCACGGTCGTCGCAAAGTCTATCTTTAGTGTCGCACTTTTCATAAGTTGTCGCAAAGGGACGCACTAAGAGAAATATATATTTATGTGTTCTGGATGATATATGGTATGTCATCAAGTACTATAAGTGTGTGATCATAGTCAAGTCTTATAATTGTTCACATAAGATTCACCAATCCCACACTTAGTCAAATTTTGGAAAATCTCAAGTCACTTATCCTCATCTGACCCTCCTGAATTGCGGATTTCACAGTTGCTACCCACAAGCTTCAACTCTGCCTCTTGACATTACACAATGCACAGTTCCTACCCTCAAGCTGCAACTCTGCCTCTTGACATTACACAATGCACATTTCCTACCTCTCAATACAATGCATTGTGAAGTCTCAATGCCCAATCCCATACCTTGACTTCCAAAATTACGCAATTCAGCCCTCCAGCCTAGCCCCAATTGCACATTCAGCAGTCTTTAAGCTCAAGCCCAGTCCTTGATCTCCTTAGGTGCGCAATTGCACAATCACCAGGTTTGATCCCATAGATGATGATAAGTAGAGAATGGGTGTCAATTATCTGTCATTTAAACATCAGGACGGGAAATCATGATGGTGGGTTGAGAATCCTCCTATCCTAGTGAAGAATTGATACCAAGACCAATAGGTAGAGAAGAAGGAGAGTCACTATGAGCATAATCTAGTTCACAAAGAACATGGAGTGTATCGTGAAAATCTTAGAGATGAGGACAAGAATGAGAATAAAGTCCTTATGTATCATATAAATGTGCCAAGGTTTGTTCATGTGTAATGATTTATTATTCTTGGAAAACTTGGGTAAGATTACTTACACCTCAGGAATATTAAGATTGGGTTGAACACTAGATTCTAAGACCATGTTCTTAACATGGGGAAGGTCAGGACAATTTTTAGCGGCATGACCATGAGCATCACACAAACCACATGGAGGAGTAGGCTTCAGTGTTTTAGTTGGAATGGTTTCCACTTGAGTTACCTTGCATTTTCCCCCTCTTTTTTGGGCTTTTCCCCCCTTTTGCAATAGGAGTGACTAAATGTTGAGCCTGTTGTTATGGAATTGAAGCAAAGGAAGGGGTGGTAGTCGCAGGTTGTACCAAAGTCCATTAGGGGAATTTTGAGGTCTAAAATGGACCTCCTAAGGAAATTATAAAATAATAGTGGAAATAATAAAATAATATTAGATTACATCATCAAATTTTAGAGGGAAAAAGAAAAAACTATTTTTCCAACTCGTATTTTCAACTTATCTCCCTATGGGTTTACTCAAATTTCAAGAGGAAACACTCTTTGGATGCATAATTTGATTCCTTATCCAAGGAGTACCCATATTTCATACTTTCAGTGGACCCCAATACACGAAAAATGATAAATACATGAAAAACGTGATTACAATCACGTTTTTTCATGTATTTCTCCTTTTTTGTGTAGCAGGGTCCATCAAAAGTATGCAACGTGGGTACTCCTTGGATGGGGAATTAAAATTTCCATTCAGCGAGTACTCCCACTCAAAATTTGAGTAAAACATTAGGGAGATAAGTTCAAAATACGAGTTGAAAAAGTAGTTTTATTATTTTATTATTTTTTTAACTTTTTACTTTTTGACTCCAAAAATGGTGAATCACCCCCCATGGTTGACATCATCATCTTGAATCCTATTGGTTCTTATAAATTTTATTTTGGTTGTACATTTTTCTGAGGCCCATTTTAGACCTCAAAATTCCCTTAATTCAAATCCATTTAAGGTTTTAGTTGGTCAAGAAGGGTGTTTGTGAAAGGATCGATGTACCAAACTAGGATCCCCAAATTTATGTTAGGAGGACTAAACATAGAAATTACAAGAGTAGAAAATATTCTTTATTGAGGGTTTAAACAAAGGTATCTAACCAAATGGATAATGACCTGGAGGAGCTCCTCCTAAGGGATAATGGCCTAGAGGAAATCCTCCTGAAGGGAAATGACTTGGAGTAATTCTTCCAAAAGGACCAACTGAGTCTTGAGTAGCAGATTGTTGGGAAGTTGGCTATTGGTAATAGGAACTAGTTTTTGGTGTCCTGTGATGCTTGAAGCATGAAAACACTTGAAGAGCTAGGCTCAGTGGAAACAGGAAGTCAGCCATAATAAGCCCCGAGCAATGTGGAATAATTTTATACTCCAGGGGAAACATTGGTGAAGGTAGAGATGGTCTTATTTCCTACCATAGATGAAATGATATTTTGAGGAGAAGTCTAGGATTGAGGGTCATAGTAATTCAATTGATCAATGGTGACAATGATTCCATTATGGGTAAACTACATCTTATGAAAAACATAACATACGACAGTGTTGTGGCCACAACCACCACCCTCTTAAAACCTGCCTTGGTAGCAATTTTGAATGGGTCCCCTAGAAGTTTTACCTTTCACCTCTACGAATGATCTGTTTCTATCCTATGGGTTTCAACTCTGTGCCGAGTCAAATCTTCAATTCTTAATGGTTAAGGCCCCCTAATAAATCTCTGTTGCATGATTCATCTATAACCCTTTCCATCCCTTCATTCATATCATTCATCGGGACTTTTCAACCCTCAAATCCTCCCATCACGTCCTTATTTCTATATCAATGCCTTGATAATAGAAATACTATACAACATGCATGTAAATCTTACCTTTTCCGCCTTGCCTCGGTCTTCACACATTTTGCATGCTTTTATCACTTATCGCAATCGCTGGTCAGTTCATTACATACCATATCGCATATTGCATTGATCAAGGGCAAGGCCTACCTCTTATGAATAAATGCGATGCGATCAGGCCTCCAATCACAAATCGCAATCGCACCTTGCCAAGACCCAAAGCCCAAGCTTCAACGTTCCGCGAATGGCAGACCCGCCAGCATTATTAACCATAACACATATTTATTTCGGGTTTGGAGCCCATCGCTTATCGCAATCGGCGGAGTCCATGGCATATACATAAAGCACTATGCGATATGGTAGACCCATCGATGTTATTAACCACAGCACATATGTTTTTCGGGTCCGCTCCCCAATCGCAAATCACAATCAGCAGAACCCGAGGCCCATACACAAGGTGTTCCACGATATGGTGGACCCGCCAATATTATGAAGCGCATCATATATATTTTTGGGTCCGAAGCCTATCGCTAATCGCAATCGGAAGTTGGCAAAAGTGAAGCCCATGCAATATGCAAAGGGGCGATGAGCGGACCCGGCGATAATTATACGCCCAGGTGCATAATATTTCAAGTCCGGCCTTATGGCCAGACCGCGGGTTTTCCCATGTTTTCCCTGTGTTTTCGATAAAGTGTTCTAGTGCAGGTTTTCAAAGGAAAGTCTTATATGGCAGACTCGAGGGGATTATGAACCGCGGCACATATATATTTCGGGTCCAGCCAATTGCAAGTCGCAATCGACAGAGCCCAAAGCTTAAACATAGGGTTGATCCAGGTGGATATTGGTGGCTACCTGCCAAGTCCACCTGGACCCCCACCATTGTCTTTCTCAGCATTTTCAGTTTCCTTAATTGTAGCACAACTTACTATTTTTAGTAGTTTTTCGGGTCCTGAACTTCCGGAGCCGTTTTGAGGCCCTAAACGACGTTTTTTGGGGAATACGGGGGCAACATGGGTCCATGGAATGATAGTGCTCGGATAGATCTTTCTAATGAGCTATTGTACGCGTCAAACGGAGATCATATGCCAAAGTTACGACCCCGGGAAGTTGATGTACCAATTTACCCCAAACGGGGCCCACAGTTTGGCGTTTCATCTCCTAGGGTTAGGTTTTGGAATGTTAAGGGTTTTCCATTGTTTCTCAACAATAAATAGGCCTTCGCGCCTCATTGTAATACAGTTCAGAGGCATGTAGCCATCACATCTCTTCTCAGAGATAAGCTACCATCGCCCTAGCTGGTTTATTTCCATTTCTGTTTGTAAGCATATTTCAGTATTTTCCATCAATGAAATGAAGTATTATTTCCACTGCATCTTTGTGTATATGGTTATCTCTGTAATTTGTTGCGTTCCTGTTTAAATCCGGATCAAGGGCACGATGCGATTAGCAGACCCGATAGGGTATGGGTTCCCGTCTATAATATTTCAAGTCTGTATTTCGGATCCGGTTCTGTGTTATGCGATGATTTTAAATGTAAATTGAGTTTACGCTTGCAGGACTTAATCAATGTGTGAATTTAAAATCAGGGGCCAATTCTTTCACACTTGTTCCTTCTGATGTTATAAACGTTTAATGAAGGCAAGATTTCTGTTTTTAATAATTTCTATCATATTTTCATAAGTATAGCTGATGTTGGTTATCTCTGCAGACGAGGACCGAGAGAAGGCAAGCAAGGTCGAAGAACGGATGTATAAGCATCAAGTATGGCTCCAGATAAAAGATGCATGAGCGGATCTGAAGAGTTTATATATGCGGATATGTTTTATTTAAAGATTTGGCTTTAGGCATTGGCGGTCATGCTTCCATGTGTTACCTGTGTGTTCCGAAGGTTATGCAGTCTCGGGATTCATCATGAAGAAATGACACGCATACCTCCTCCGTTCAATCGGCATCCATTCATTTCCCCAGGAAACGAAACGCTCTAGCAAATGTGGCCTTCATGTATCATCCATTTCATTGATCGATTCGATGCCTATATATTTTAATTTGTATATTGAAAAGAGGGGGGAGGTGAAAAGTTAGGGGAGACCGAGGGTCAGTGGCTTTTGCATAAGTATTACCTCCGAAGATGAGAGCGGGACTTTTTTTTGGGCATGACAGCTTTTGATTTATCGTGAATAAAGAAGACTATTTGGTGGAGAAAGAGCCTTTTTTAGATTCATTATCCTCTCCTTTCATGTGTTTAGAATCAGGATGTTGTTATTGGCATAAATATAAATGTGATTTGTTTTGTGCATATTGATAACAAATAGTTCATGACTAGTCTTGGTTATTCAAATATTATTTGTTACCATGGTTAATTCATGAGCGATTACTGATTCGAGACCTTGTTAAACATCAGTTGCAAGTTTTATTTGTATTGAAAGGAATGTGTATTCATGTATAACTAATTAGATTTCAATTAAGATTTAATACAGCCTTGTTCATCTATGAACCAGTAATTGATTCATTAGGACTTGGAATTTATATATGATGTTTAACCTCCTTTTGTTATGCTCCTGCAGGATACTGATTAGAATAGTTAGGACTAGCATAAGTAGTTAGAATTAGTGCAAATAGGATTTTGATATATATAGGTTATTTGTTTCATTTGTTGATTTAATTGAAGTAGAAGCAATATTCAACACATATAGCAGTTTACGGGATCCTCTAAAACCCGTCGAAACTAGCCATTCCAAACGAAAGCAGATCTAATTGGGGTCTACAATCGAGTTAGTTCCCTTTGTTGGCATAGCGAACATTCATCGCATCAACAGATAGTTGACATGGCGTACATGAAGCTACTACTAAGCAAGAGGTTATAATCGAGAGGGGCATCGATAACTTTGATATTGATGACCTTCTTACTAGAAATGGCTATGGGGAATTTCTGATATAAACTTAGAGGTTGCAAGGGGTAATAGTCCCATGCACGAAGAGTGATGGTTGATGGTGACAAGTCAGGGGAACCAAGTTACTTCCAAACACTGGCAGCCATTATACAAGTGGATGCACCTTCATCGATTATACACCATTGATCAATGGAATTTTTATGGAGACTGGTATCTAAAAAGTAACAGAGGGAAGAGGGGGATGATATGCTTTATTAAATTCAAAAAACATTCATACAATCATCAAAAGGAAGGGTCTTCTCTAGGATTCCCTTCAAATTTTGGGATGTCTAAGGGAAGTTTGGTTGGCATGGGAGGTCAATTCTAGTCATGGAGAAGGGTATTATTAATGAGCTAGTTTTAATTGGGGAGGCTCAAACCATCCATGTAGGGAAGTAAGGGTTGATTAGTAGTCATACCTAAAGAGATTCTGATATTTCCTCCTTGATGGTTACCTTGGGTAGGATCAGTGTTACCACCTAGGTTTCAACCACCCGCATTAGTCTCTGACATGGTAGCAGTGTGGGGTTGGGAGGATGTAGAGTCTAATGAGGAGCTAGAAGAATCAGAAGAACTAGAGTCCATATTTGGACTAGGTGGAGGGACCCTAATTCGACGAGAAAGGGTGAAAGGATATTGTAAAGGAAACTGGGGGTGAAGGTCATGAATTCTCTGTGACAAATGCCTATGGAGCTTAATGGTGTCAGGACAATATGAAACTCGGAAGGATAAAAGGTAAGGATAAAGAAAAAGAGTAACAAACAAAAAGAAAACACCTAGTGTAGTGGTGCAAGGTTCAAACTAACTATAATGATATGCTACGCTAATTTAGGCAAACATGTCCTATCAAAGAAAAATGACCTCTAGCCTAAGATTATCTAATCCTAAAATAATCCCTAGTTCTACTATTTTAGATAGCCTTCCAAAATACTTCTTACTTGACGGGGTTTGATGTCCGCAAGCAGAGTTATCTAAGGGAAGGTAATGTATAGGGATGTTTGTTTCCCACAACCACCCCTATAGGGTGTTTTCCTAATAATGACCACTAAGGTTACCTTCATCCCACGGGGGCGCACAAATCTTGGGCTTCTTGGTATTCAGTCGTTGATGAAGAATATTGGAAGAATGAGTCAGGTAGCCTCATAAAGAACCATGTGCATTGTGACCTAAGCCTAACCCCCTCTCAAATCTGCTTATGACGCAACTTCAGTTTTGTTGTGGGATGATGAAGTATTTTCTCCCTATAAGGACAACTTTCTATGTCTCAGTGTAAGTGATTGATGGGTGTTTTTGGAAGCCTATCCCACTGATCTTAAACCTAACTACAAGATTGTTTTTCCCTGGTGCCCAAGTGGACTTAAATCTATGTGAGTTAAGTTTATTGATGTGGAGTGTTTAAAGTCTTGGCTTTGCGGTGCTAACCAAGCTCTCGTTCGCTTAAGGTGTGAGTGTGTGTAGAGAAATGTGTATTTCAATGGGTTAATTTAAAGCATGCTTTATGATGCCAATGTTGTGGAGAAATAAAGTGTAAAAATTGCAAATAATACTAAAAATTAATAGTAATATAACGACAAGATTAATTACACAATTACCCACCCCAAAAGGCTATGAAGCAGCAAGAAAAAATGAGGAAAAAATAAGCAACCAAAACAAACTAAAATACCAAAAGTTCTAATGTCTATGGGACTAAGATCTAAGGCCAAATATGTTGAAATGATGTAGAAAAAACCAGTAAAGACAAAAGGCAAAGCGTTGGAAAATAAAAGAAAATAAACTACAAAAAAGAAGGATACTCAAGAGGATCTTAAAGAATAAACATAACACAACACTCAAAGGGAAACAAAGTGTTGTAGATATGGCCTAAAAAGGACTGGAAAATGATGGAAACAATGTTGGAAAATAGTTGTTGAAAGCTTGAACTAGACTCCTCAACTCAGCAAATTTTCTACTAAATGGCAAAGGTGTACTCTAAACCCTAAGGGTTTTTTTCCTTCCTAAAAATGAGAAAAAATGCTAATACCCTCTAGATTTATGGATTACCAAGAACAGTGAAGAAACCCTTCCAAACACACAAAAGCAACTCTCAACAAAATTCTGAAAAATGTTGAAAAAAATGGAAAATTTGAGGCAGTGTAGGTTGTGACCTGCTTTCTGTGTTTTGGTGTATGTATTGGACCAAAAATTGTGTTGGACAATGCAAGTTATGCTCAAAAAAGTTTGTTGGACCTATGAGACTCTCGCTTCATGGATATGTTGCAAACAATGTCATCTCTTGTGTGGTTAATACCTGTGACCTGGGAAAAAGAAACGAAAACCCAGAAGAACAAATATTTTTCCACAAAGAGTACAAATCTAAAAATAGAAATAGAAAGTGAGAGAAAGAAAATTGTTGAAAAATGTTGAAACAACAATCACCAGGGTTATAAATTTTTAGGCTAGTGGAGTTTCCATTTGTTGACGACTAAATACCTAATGGAGTCACCATTTGTTAGGAAGGAATTTTAGAGAAACTGAGAATAAAATCCATTTTGTTTCTATTGGTGACAAATAACCCTAACAACAAAATATGGTTGTTAATATTATTTATATATTAAAAACATTAGTTAGAAAACCTGCAAAAATATGGGATGCAAATACATATGAACATATGGTCGCAAATAATATACCAAAAAACTAATGGAATAGAAGAAATTTAATTATATTAAACTAAAATTGTTTACGCCTGTTGAGGAGAATATGCAGACTTGGATCTATAAATCCCCCTCTATGGGATGGGTCCTTTGATACCGTGCACTTTAGCTTCATCTCTCTCTCCTAATGGTTGCAGTGCGCAAATGGAGCTAATGTTGGCTTGAACTTGAAAATGGGAGCTCAAATCTCATAGGACAATAATGAGGATGATGAGAATGGTCATGTATAAAATGAGGAGAAAACCCCTTTATTTATATTAAAATATTATTATAGATCTAGATTTAGGATAATCATAAAAAAAATGTTACATTAAATCAAGATCTAGCTATTAGAAATATTTCATTATATTTTAGAGAGGGAAAGATTATTTGAAATGATCAAATATCTTTATTTGGTAAACCAACTCAAAAAATAATTATTAATTGAGTTGACTAAGGAAATGGTTAAAGTAATTAATAAATAAAAATGATTTATTAATTATTTTATGCAGATAAATTCAAAGATGAATTAGAAATAATTATTAAATAACGATTTAATAATTATCTCATGAGAGAAATAAGGGATAATTATGGAATAACAAATAAATAATGATTTATTTAATTATTCTTGAGTGGTTAAATCAAAAATTGTTAGAAATAATCATTAAATAATGATTTAGTAATTATTTTGAGAGAATAATAAATAAATAATGATTTATTTAATTATTCTCATGGGGTTTTTGGATTCTAATGAGGAATAATTTAGGAAAGTATTTCACTAAATTATTTTCTAAGGTGAAAGCAGGTTTTAATGTATAAAAACCAATCCTACATGGGGTATTTCAATCAACCTAGACATAGTTTAGGTGATAACAAACTATGTCTACACTATTATCTCAAACATCATAGCCCTTCACATTAAACCCATCCTATCAATCATATTTTGTTGGAATAGTTTGATTTTCTAAAGGACAGGTAAATACATGAAGCTATTGAGCTAGCACGAGAGTGCCTTCACTTTATTCAAACTTGGAAGTAAAAGGTTGCTATATACAATGTCAATTTATCTAAGGCTTTCGATAGGGTTGATTGTCTATTCATAAGATTAACTCTTCTGCATATGGTTATCAACCCTCTTTTTGTATCATGGATCTACAGTTATAGTAGTACATCTTCGATGGCCCTCTTAATCGATGGATCATCTTCCCCTTATTTAACTCCCAAAGAGGGTTTCAATAAGGATGTCCACAGTCCCCTCTCCTCTTTTGCTAGTGGTCAAAGGCCTAAGTATGACTATCATTGATACAAATCGTCGAAATCTTATAAAAGGTATTGAGATCTCCTAGGCTTGCTCGATTATGCACCTTTTATTTGTGGATAATATCATTCTCTTTCTAGAGATGGATGTTGGCAGTCTTCTATCTATAAATCATATTCAATACTTATTCTCTATGGCAACTAGCATGATGATCAAACGTGCAAAATCCTCCTTAATCGGGAATTCCCTTAATTAGGAGGATATTGATATTGTCTCTAGGATACTCTCTATCACCTCATATCCTTTGGGAGACCCAATAAAATAGTTGGATTTCTTTTTAAATCCTAACAATTACTGCAATCAAGACTGGGCATGGTGCATCACAAAAATTGAACTCAGAATCATGGATTGGTGTAACATATGGCTATTAAGAGCTAGAAGGTTAACAATTTGTAAGGTAGTGATAGAGGTTATTATTGTTTATTAGGTGTCACTTTCATAGGTACCTTTAGGTATTTTACATAAAATTAAGAAACTCTCTTTAAGATAGCTTTGGGCAAGGGAAGAGGATCAACACCCTTTTTCCCTTATAGCTTGGTCTTCAACGGATTTCCCAAAGCATCTTGGAGGATAGGATCTAAAAAATAAAAATTGGGTCTCAAAGGTGCTTTCTTATAAGGGGATTTGGAAACATATTGATGGATTTGAGCTCAGAGCTCAAATCATGGATAATAAATATATCTATCCCTCTTCAATATTGGATTGGATCTTAGCTCCAAGAATATATTTGCCTTCTAGATCTTTGGTCTAGAAATCTATAAAAAAATTGCTTATGTCATTCTACAAGGCCTCTGATGGAATGTAGGGGATGATACTAAACTTCTAGTTGGGAAAGATCCATGGATAGGAAGTGGTCACCCTCATATACTTTCTTTCCAACACATACAAGTCCTACATACATGTCATTTTCCACTTATGTCAGACGTATGTTCATATGGGACTAATGGGTCAACAAGATTGGAAAAGGACAACATATTTACTCTTGGAAGGGGCCTTGGCTAATGAATAGTAAAGGTAAATTGAGTCCCTTCATCATAACCTTGTATCCCTCTCGCCTGCTGAGGAAAGTTTGGTTTTGTCTTCCCCCTTGGGCATATACAGTCCAAAATTTGGTTATATTTTTTTGGCTCATCAACCAAATATCAACCCTCATTCTTGGTGGGTAAAAAAACTATGGAAACAGTCATGCTCACCAAAAACTAAATTCTTTATATAATTTCTTTTTAAAAAAAAAGTGCCTACATGGGGTATCCTTCAAAAATCGTCCTTCTACAGGTCTAGTAGATGTTTCCTATGCCTGGAAAAAGTTGAAGACATCCCACATCTATTCATAAACCGCCCCTTTACTATTAGTTTTTAGGCAGAGGTTCAGAATTCAATTGGAAACGTTCATATATGGTGCAAGGTCTCAGTGGATGAATGCCTCAATGATTGCTTGGGAAGGAAACCACCAAAAAACATTCGAGCACTCCCACTGATTATTTGTTGAGGCATCTAGCTGGAGAGAAATAGCTCCATATTTTATAATTAGGGTCATTCTTTCATCTGTGTAGTTGTAAATAGTCTTTCCTTACTATTTTCCATTCCACAAGCTTCACCTACCCTTCAAAATCAAAATCGAAATGAAGTGGAAATGTTATAAGATAAACCATAGACATTTTTTTATGGAGCATCACAACAAACTCCTATTGGATGCATGGAAAGCACCATCCATCTAATCGACTCACATTTCTTCTCATTCTCTTGCAACACTAGATATGCATCAAACAATTATGTAGAGTTGTTTTTTCTTAAACTATTAATGTAGTTAGCTTCTCATGTACATCTTATTGAGGTTCGTATATATGGATATTCTTTGGTTGTTACTAAATGGATGCAAGGAACTTCTAGGCCAAAAAATTACACACTCCTTACACTCTACCAAAATGTCAATTCACAAAACAAGGTATTTTTTCACATATATCTACAAGGAAAAAAACCAAATGGATGATCATCTCTCACAGGCAAGATTAGAAATGGATCAAGGATAGTGGGAAATACAATAAATAAATGAAGGCACCATCCCATTCCACCAGCTATTCCCCTGGGAACAAATAGCACAACAATTTTCCTATACAACTCTCATATGTACCAGTGGTATCAATTTGGAGAAACTATATTTGAAATGTGTATTTCCTTTCTTTTTCCCTACAACTATTACACTTTTTGATGGTTTCTATAGCACAACATGTTCTCTACTTCAATATTAATCTATTTGGAAAGATATAGTGCACCATATTTTGTGGTTTTCTCCAGAATGGCTCTTTGGACTTCTTTTTTCATTGGACAACTAGGATCAACTTTTGTTTTTTTATCAACATATCAGTACTTAGAAGATACATTTAGTTGTTTTCAAAAGATTTTTTAAGTAGTTATTGGTATTAATGCAGATGATGTATATGCATAATTTTTCGGTCTTTTCACCAGACTATATCTGAGGCCAAAGTACCACTTGAATACTATGGTATCTATACTCATTATATTTTATTTTGACTATAAATAAAATATATGTTTTTTTCCTCATATAGATATATATATATATATATATATATATATATATATATAAGAAAAAAGAAGTCCACGGAGTCTTGGATAGACGGTGATAGGGTGCTCTGTTAAGGCACTCCTTGATGTGAATTCACTGGTTCAATTCCCCACCCTGATCGGGGTGATATATTGGACATGATGAAGATGTAGTCCCACCAAGCTTACAATATATATATATATATATATATATATATATATAAAAGAATTAACAAAAAATATTAAAACAAAAAAATAAAAATCAAAAGGTTGATTCATCAACCCCCAACCTTTTAATCTTGTATCATTGTTTTTTTTTATTTTTATTTTTTTGTTATTTATTATTATAATTATTATTATTATGGGTTTTATTCTAAATGATGATGATGATGATTAATTTCCACGAAGAACTGTATGGTTTACTAGACCTTAAGAAGGTAAGATATTAATCAAAATTCTTTAACATTTTATTTATATGCTCAAAACGAAGTGAGAGAAATATCACCACAGTTTTGTTGAGTTATTTGGCAGTGTGACAAAAATTTTGAAATTTAGATCAAATGTGAGTATAAGATGGATTATATAAGTGAAATTCCTTTTCATTTTCAACCCTCTTAGGATTGCATAGGTGGAAAACTCTTTCATCCCATGGTGTTTTGGGAATTTCCCAACTACTAGTTTCATTATGAAGCTGGTGAGAATTAGTTCTAATCTTGGAAATGTTCATTTTATTCTTAACAATATTCAAGACAAAGAGATAATTTTGGTTTTCGATGTTGGGGTTGATCACCTCCCTATAATATCGTAGTTTCATTTTTTTCTCCAACTCTTTATCTCCCCACAATTTCTCCTTAAATTGGGAGTAGTAATTTTTTTAATATTATCTAGAAGCTGCAAGATGATATCCTCCTTTATTCCCCAATGATCCATCCAAGATTGGGCATCCTTATGCCACCTTCACTTGAGAAAAGGTGGAGGTTTTGGCTAGAGTTAAAATAAATTTTAGGAAACCTCTTGGTATCCATTTTTTATAACGTCTTCTTATACATAAGATACCTAGTCATAGTCATGATTCCAATGGTGGAAAGGTTTGTTTCAATCATGAGGATAGGGTAGGGAGTATTTTCTTTAATCTTGAGATTGTAGGTTATGAACTACTTTTGGATCCGTAGAATATTTCTCCATGAATCTCTACATAAAATATAACCATGAAGCTCATGTTCATATAAAATAATAGGAGTGGGAAGGGTTTCAAATACGAGCTTTTTATTATCCCAAATCCAAAGATCTGTTGACTTACAATTGTTTTCAAACTCATTGTAAGGTTTCCAACCTCCATTTCTCCTTTCTCAATGCTATAATACCAATTTATATTATGATGGAGCTTGATTTCCATATATATGTATGAAGAAACTTCATCCAATGAGATATTTTCATAAATGAAAGTATAATAAGTGATATTTTTGGATTTCATTATCATGACTTTAGTTTTGTCAATATTTACAGTCATATCTATCTTGAAGCAAAAATATTGTAGGATTATGAGTTGCTTGCCAATATTGTAATGGATCCTTGCTAAAAGAAAAATATCATCAACATAAATGAGAAGAGTTATGACTATATCCGTGAGCGTGGGGCTAACACTACCTATATCTTCCAAACCCTCTTCTAACTTATCAATGTATATGCCAAAAAGGGTAGGGCATAACGGACATCCTTGCTTGACTCCAATAGTGCATTTAATTTCTTCCAACCAACCCTTAATGATCCTAAGCTTGAAAATAACATTCTTATACAACCTTGTCACAACAACCCACAACTAGAGAGGAACCATTATCTTTTCTAGCCTCTTATGTAGCTTTGTTCTAGGAATGGTCTAAAAAGTTTTTATCATGGAAACAAAACAACAGAAGAGGTTAGTAAATATACTATTGTGTAATTCCTATACAATTATATTAAGAGCAACAAGATGGTCCATGATTGAATGATATCTCCTAAACCCAGGTTGATCTTGAACTCGTTTACCAGGGATTTCAAGCCAAAGGTTAATCTTCTTTTCCAATAAACTTGTGCATGTTATGCAACCAGCTCACAAAATAGAAGAAGAGATAGATCAAAGACTTCAAAATAATCCTCTTCAAGGAGAAAACCTCCTTTACATGACACAAATGAACAATTCTTTGATCATACAAATGACAAAACCTCCTTCCTCTATATAGGAGTCTAACGGGTCGTAACATAATCAGAGCCTACATAACAATAATATTGTAAGGGCACAACAATAACAATAGTGGGGTTCTATGGGGAACACTAATAACAATATGGGGACAAATGGGCACAAAAATACAATAAGGGAGGTTGCACTAATAAAAATAAGGGGCTACACTAGTAGTATAGGGACCTAACAGTGCAACTTCACTAAAGTGTGGCTAATCATAATGGTCCAATAATTAGAGGGAATAATTTATCCCCACTCTTAATTATATGAACATTAAGTATTTTCATCCAAGGCTTAGGGATGCCTTGCTTAAATGCTAAATTAAAGAGCTTGTATCTGTGTGGGATGAGGACAGATTCTCCCTTTTTTCAAAATTTAGCTTGGTAACCTTCGATGTCCTTAGCTTTCCCATTAGGATGTTGCTTAACCCAAACTTAATGTCTTCCAAAGAAAATATATCATCCTCTGTAAGGTAATTCAAAAATGTTTCCATGGTTTTAAGGGATTCATAGAGTTTTTTAAGGTAAATATTCCAGTTCTTAAAAGAAATCAAATGATTTTCTTTAGTCTTATGAATCAAGATTTTCCTCCAAAACTTTCTAGGATCAAATTTAGATAGGTGTGGTAACTGTTATTTTTGTCTACTTATATCGTATCTTTTCTTTGTTTTAATAAGATATTTATATGTATTTATCTTACAATGTCTTAAGGTTTATTTAGGAGAATCCCTAATTGTTGTTTTAGCAATTTTACAATCATTATCATAACCATGGTTAGTATTTATTTTATTATTTTTATATGACACCTTGGTAGAGAACTTTCTAATGGTAGTAGAGAGAGTTGTAGTAAATTATGATAGAGGCTTTCAATGTTATCCTTATAACTTAAGAGGTATAAATCCCTATTTAAATCCTTTAAGAAGAGATCCATTTTACTCTTTTCACAAAGTCGGTGGCTATGACTCTCACAATTCTCATGTATGTGCTTGTTTTGCATGGAAAAGTTTAGAGTTAAGGTTAAAGGTCTATGATCAGATTCAAACTCATGGTCATTTAAGAGGTCAAAGTTTACAATTTGGTTGGAAACATGGATATAAGATATCACATAATCCATGACACTACTTCCAAGCCTGTGTGTTGGAAATTTCAAAGCGACAGCTTATTATATCAATTTTTCTTAACCTTAATACTTGCTTATGAACTTATTTAGTCTTATTGTATTCTTTATTTATATATTTTCATCAAACAAATATCAAGAACAGAAATAGAAACAACAGAGGACACTGAAATTAAGCTCTCAGCTAAGGAAAAGCCCCTCCAAGGGGAAAACCTGGAAAACTCTTCTCTTCTTAGAGAATCTACTTTCAGTGATACAAAAAAGACCCAAATTCTAGACCAATTCCTTCTCCCAATACCAAGTCATCCCTTCCAACATGTCCTTCCTTGATCTAGCACTAACCAGCTTCAAACTGCAACTTCAACCTCCCAGATTCAAGATTGCTCCTTTGACCTGCAACTTCAACCCTTTTTGTTGCTTCATAAACCATAATTCAACTTCTTCTTGAGACCTTCCTAGAGAAATACAACTCCTTTCAAGGCCAATGAAATCAAGATAGAGTATTATTCCTTCCAATAATAAGATAATGTAGAAATTCCTTACAGATTCAAACTGCTAATTGTAATTTACTAAAACAATAGACTTGAATCTACTCTACTCATCAGTGGAAACAATTAAACGACCGCAAAATCATGAAGCATACAAGAGAAAGAATTCAATCAAAACATTACACAATGATTTCCTAGGGAAATCCATAGCTAAAAACCCTTGTTATATATATATATATATAGATAGATAGAGATATATAGATATATATTGCACTAGTCAGAAAATATGAGAAGATTACAATGCTTTGCTCAAGCTCGAGCAACCTTTGCAATATCTTCATCTGTCTCACAGCTTCCTAGATAAGCCCAGGGAAATAATTAACCAAATTTTGGCTTGCCCAAGTCCCTATTTCCTTGCATTGTTTCCTTGGGAATTAGCCCCCTATTAATTAGGGAAATTCCACAATATGAATTGAAATCCTCATAGGCCTTCCTCTAATTGCATGCACCACCTGTAAAATTTGGATGATTATACAATTGATAGTACACTACCCTTGAACTCCAATCTCAACTGGGTAACTCTCAGATCTGAATTACATGAGTTATTTATTATTGAATCATCAGTTAACTGGTTGAACACATGAAGCAGTATCCCACTATCTAATCTCCTACTAGTTCCTCCATCAGTTGGAACTAGTTTAACTGACTTTAACTCAATTAAACTGAATTAATTAATTGCAACTCAAAATAAACTCAACCAGGGCTCCTATAATGTAGGATACACTCTACATGCCTCTAGTTAGACCCTCAACTTGAATTAATTGAGCCAACTAAGTCAAATTAACTTAGTTAACTCATACAAGTTGTCTTGTGATGTGGAATTACAATTTTATTCCTAATTTAATTTAGGACAAAATTAAATCAGGACCTTCTTGTTTCATTTTAGAAACTCCCTCTCAACAAGAAATGGATTATCAAATACCCCAATCATGCCTCTATGGAACTTGAATTTACCTCTTAGAATTGCCTTAGTCAAGATGTTTGCATCATGTTCCTTTATAGGATTGTACTCCAGCAACATGATTCTCCTCTACACACAATCTCATAGATGGTGATACCAGATGTGGTTATGCTTGGACCAGTCGTGAAAAAATGGATTCTCATAGAGTTTGACACAACTCTAATTGTCATAGTAAATCATTATAGGATCCATCCTGTTGACCAAATAACCCAACAAGGATCTTCCTCATCCAGATATCCTCGCAAGTTGCTTGACTAGCAGCCATGTACTCTTATTTTGTTGAATTGAGTGCAATTTATCTCTGCTTTATGTTGTACCAATAAATTGTTGTTGACCCAATACTAAAATTTCCCCCTAATGTTCTCTTCCTGTCTGATGGACTCCCTGCCCAATACGAATCTATGAAGCCTTGCAGCTTCACTCCCTTTGTGTGTATGTACCAAAGACCAAACTGAGTGGTGTCTCTGATGTATCTCGGCACATGTTTAGTTTCCTTCCAATAGATTTTGGTTGGCTTAACCATTTCTCAACTAAGATGGTTAACTACAAAACATATACCCGATCTTGTGTTCACCAAATACATAAGTGAACCCACAAGCTCCCTATAAATAGTAGCCCCCACTACTTCACCTGAAGTAGCATCTTCCTTCCTCCAATTCCCTGCTAAAGGAGTCTCCATGGGTTTGTTTCTCTCCATGTGGAACTTATTCAGTATCTCGTTGGCATACTTTCCCTGAGAGACAAACAGTTCCTCATCTCTGTGCCATACTTCCATACCAAGGAAATAATGCATGAGCCCCAGGTCCTTCATCTTGAATTCTCTTGAAAGATCCTCTTTGCAAGATTTTACTAGCTTCTCATCACTTGTTAGAATTAAATCATCGACATATAATACTATAATCAATAATTTACCTTCAACCACAATATGGTAAAGGTTTGCATCTGCTTCACTTTTGGTGAAGCCTAACCTGATGAGATAGTTGTCTTTTGATTTTGGATAGCATCATATGTGCTCTAGCTCAAAAAAAATTTGGAGGGGCTAGAACACATGAGATATCTAAAACCCAGAAATCGTTTGGATAAATTCTACTCGGATGAGGAGTTATTAAAATAACTAATATTTTTAATGGGTTCCTAAGTCTAAACTTAGGAAAATAAAAATATTAATGGATATTAATAAGAATATGGGTGAGAAATTCTAACTGATGAGGATCAAGTCTATTTTAATCTTAGTCATTGATTAGGGACTTAATCTCGACTATTTATTCATCAACAGGAAAATTATAAGAGGAGGCTTGAGGTTCAGTTGGAGATACACTTGAGAGATTAGTCAGTTCGATTTTTCTGGGGCGAGGTTTGTTGAGAAAATCGAACAAGTGATTTGTTGAAATGAGAGGGGCAGTAGAAAAGATTTGGATCAAAAGGGAGTTCTGAGCCAACGAGTACCAGGCAGAGAGGCAGCGCAAAGGCCTGCGCAACCTAGGAAGGGGCTCACGCAGAGCTGACATAGACCAAGAGGGTCCTTGCAGTGGCAGTGCGAGATAATCGAGGAAAGTTTGATTTTGTTGAGATTTCGATGTTCTGATCCAGGAGGGATAAATTTTAAGATTCTGAGGGAAAATCGATCCAACAGAGAAGTGACCCAGTCTCCTAGAGGCAAGACACTGGCCCACATAGAGCAGATTATGTTGGGATTTTTACAGTGCTTGTCATAGTCAATCATTCAGTGGATCAGTTGAGACTTGGAGAATGAGGTAAACCCTTGTATTTATTTCTTGCTACCGTAATATATCTGAAACATTAGATGGTGTGAGAGGTAACCTATTGTACTTAGATTTTGCTTGCTTAATAATACAAACCCTCTATAAGTTGCACTGGTTTTTCTGAATTGGGTTTTTCCGGGGACATTTTTCCAAAAATAATGGTGTCCCTTGTGTATTTATCTTGTTATATTTTAGTTCATGATTTGTATGTATGTGTAGTCTGCAATAGTGTTTTCATCGATGTTTAAGTAATTAAAAAAACTTGTTGAATGTAAAAACAAGTAGGAGATGATAAACCAATGATGGAAGTAGGATTTCTAATGTGTAGATTCAGAAATTTTCACATGGTATCAGAGCATTGCAAATCATAGGACACTGAAGACATTAGCCGGGAGATCCAGTGAATTTTTTGGAGAGAAGCAGATGTCCTGAGTAACAGCGTTGTTTCAGAGGAAGAGGAGCAACTGAAGGAGTGACGCAGAGTTTCATGTAGTGCCTGCATCAGCATTTTGAGCTTGTAGAGGGTGATGCAGTACCCGAGAGGAGCTCACAGAGTGACTACGTTATCTCTCTAGGCCAGCACACAGCCTAAGAGGCTCAAATCAGTCAGTTTTCAAGGCTGGAGGAGCAGAGCATATTCGATCAGTTAAGCTAATGGGGCGTTGTTGGTGTTGATGCAGAACAATGTCTGTGGAGACAGAACCAAGGTAGAGGGAGTCATTGCCTTGACGGATTTCTAGCCAAAGAAATCTAAATCCGGGTTGAAACAGCAAAGGAGGATTGGAGAGGAATGATTCTACATTTGGTGGGAGGATTTTTGTGAAGGAAATTAGGACTCAGAGGGAGTCCATAGGAGCTTATTCCTTAGAGGATTTCTAGTGCCGAAGAAATCTAGATCCGAGTATTGTTGGATTAACAACAGGAGAGTGAGAAGAGAACCAATCCTATATTTTTTGAGCATAGATGGCGGTCAATGGACTAATGGATCAAGATAGATTGGATGGAGAATCCAATTTTTTCATCTGGAAAGCCACGATCCTGGAAATCCTAGACAAACATCGCATCAAGGACTATGCCTTGAAAGTAGTTTTTGTTCGGTCGATGTTGATTCGTTAAAGAAGTACGAGGAGGCCCAGGCGAAGGCCAAGTGCATGGTCCTAGATGGGGTCAAAGATAATGTACCACCCATTGTTGAGAAGGAAAAAAAAAGGGAGTCGTGGGAGGCATTGACCACCTTGTACCGGGGAACTTTCGTCCAACAAAAGATGCTATTAGAAAATCAGTTGAGACAGTACCAGATGTAGAAGGGAGAAGAGATTGATCCCTTCCTTCTTAGGTTGCAAGGGATTTGAGACCAGTTGACTTCTGTGGGGTCTACAGCAGATTTTGAGTTCATGGTTAGGACCCCTAAATGCAGTCACTGAGGACTGGGAGATATTTTTCCAAAGTATCTTGAGCAGAGAAACTCTCCCCAGTTGGGAGGAGATGTGGGTAGCTCTTCGACAAGAAGAGATTGAGAGGTTGACCAAGGCAAGGAGTAGCGGAAAAGGAGCCCGGGTCAAGAAGGAGGAGGAGGAGGGTGCATCTCTCACATCATCAAGACAGCAAGGGAAGCCAAAGAGAAAGAAGAAGGATATTTCCAAAGTCAGATGCTTCCAGTGTGGGGAACTTGGACATTTCGCCACTCAGTGCCCTTAGAAGAAGGGCAAGGAGGAGGCTTCTGACTCAAAGGTTGCTCCAGCGAAAGCTAACAGGGAAGGTGAGGATGATGATTGTGCCATGAGTGCTCATGCGCCTCTAGAGAAGAGGTGACGTGACATGGAGTTGTAGTTGAGAGGACTACATGTTAGGGCAGGATCCTTGAGGTTCCCAAACTCTTGGATCACATATGGCTACAGGAGCCCTTAAAGACAGTAGCAAAATGGCAGGTGTCGATTAGAGCGAGGTGTGATGGAGAAACAGTGGCAGAGCTAGAGTGCCAAAATCCTGAGGCAACGTAGAGAATTTTGTAGCAGTGCGAGAGGCATAGAGAAGTTTGCAGTAGCACGGTAGCAGCAGAGGGTCAGCACAGATTAGTAGTAGAGGTAGCTTCAGCATCACGAGGCATCTAGACTGACTAGCATGTCAGTTTTTGGGTGAAGTTTCAGTTGCTTACTTCTCAGCAACTGAGTTTCAGTGCGGCAGTTAGTAGTGGAAGTTTTATGGGCGACATGAGGAAATATTTTGAGATGGAGTTGTAGTACATATGTAGCAGTGACAGTGGTAGTGTCATGGGCAGCAGTACAGGTTGTAGTAGTGCAATGGATGAAGGGCATCAAGCCAAGCATTAGCAGCACAGAGGACTGATGCAATGGATCAATGTAGTACTTTTGTTGGGAAGTGTTCCTATAGCACATTCCTTACTAAGAGGGAGTGTTGATTTTTGGTAGCATCAGTTGTGCTTGTTGGGATGGGATCTCTAGGGTCAAATTTTGTCAGTAAATTCAAGTTTTGTAATAGTTTTTGTGAAAGAATGTAAAGTATCCTCGAAATATGTAAGTGGAGCATGAAGCTAAGTAAGAGTCAAAGGGGCATTAGTCCCTTGTATAGGTGGGTGATAAGATGGTTTTGAGACTCACCCATGGTCCATGAGCTATGGTATTGTAATGAAAAGGCTATATATAGTGAGTCATAGCGAGTCTAAAGGGATAACTTTGGATAGAGAATAATTGTAAGGGCAATGTGCTAAGGCGGGAAAGGTCTGTTTCCCATACTTAGGTGAAAGGGGAAGGCTCCTGCAGCTGAGTGCGCGGAGACCTTGGAAAGTCCGCAGCTGAGTGCGCGGGCCCCTACAGCGGGGTGTGTAGGGATAAGAAGTTTGTATATAAACGTTTAAATCTTAATAAAGACTATTTTTGAGCCGAATCTATGCATCTTTGACTTGCTTATTTATTTATGTGAAGTTTATGTATCTTCGCTCTATGATCTGTTTTATATGAATTAATGCTTAATTTCTGCATGAAATGGATGGATCTGTAATGTTTATGCATAATCATTATAATTAACCCCCTTGGTGGAGATTGGGAAGTCCTTAGAGGAATCTGCAGTAGTTAACTAGTCAGAAATGGTAGATCTACGCGACGACATAGCTAGGTCATAAGAGCTTTAGAATACAAAGTTTATTGTGTGAAAGTAGTAAATTTGTATCTTTTATGCATGTTAAGTACAATCAAGTACCTTCGTAAAGGTTTGAAGGTCATTTCGATAAAGTTGTAGTAGCTTACTATCGAAAGGGATAGATCTGTGTGAAGGTGGATCTAAGCTATAATATCCTTAGGAAGACCATCACACATGAATCTCGATGCAGAAACCTAGTTCTAGCATCCCCCAATATTGCTTCGGTTGAGACTGCAGCCTGCACTACGCAGGTTCTTGCTGAAAGGACCAGCAGTTAGGGTTTTGTTGGTTGGCGTCAATAACTCTGAACCTGGTTCAGGCCCCCTTAAGCCAACAAATGGTTATGTTGTCGAGACCGAGATCAATCGAAGGAATGTGTGATGTCGAATAAGTGGTTCCCTACCAAGAAAGAAATTGAGAAGTGGCTTGATCGAAAGGAACACACGTTCGCATCTCAGGATAATAGAAACTCATGGTTGTATAAGGAACAGTGGTTTAGTAGATACCTATACTCAGACAAAACTGAGAACTTTTTATGTTTCTTCCCTTGCGAATTGCATGAGTGGATGTCTAGATTGGAGGACATTCAGGGTACGTGGAGACTTGACGGCCCTATTGTGTGGACTCCAAAGCTGGTGAGGCACTTGGAAGCTTCAGAAAACAACATCATGCGGGTCATTGATCACTGGATTGATCGAACACTAGGAGGATTTGTCACTGAGCTTGTGATTGATATATCTATCAGTTATAGCAAAGCAGAATGCAGGCTCTTCAAAGGACCGCTAGGTAAGTATTTGAAATCTCTGAAAATTTGGATTAAGATGATGTTGTGTGAAAAATGGTTTATTCCATTACCTTGATTTTGGGACTATGCGAAGTGGAAAGCCCTTCAAACGGATCGGAGAATCGGGCTTTGAATATAGTTCGCTATTGGGATCCTCTTAAGGGGACGATGAAGGAATGATTCTGAATAAACCATTGAGTTCGTTGTAGTTGGTACATCAAGGTATCCCCGCAGATAACTCATCCATCCACCCCGCCTCCACCTCCACCTCCACCGCATACACCTACACCTTCACCTCCACCTCCGCCTCCACCTCCACCATTCAACATGGTGAACGCAATGAAGATGTTGATCTTTAAAGGGGTATGGAGAGAAGACCCCAGGCAATGTTGGTTTGTTGTAGATGTTATGTGGACAGCGTAGCAGATCACTGATGATAATCTAAAGAAAGCACAGTTGGTCATATCACTGCAAGATCACCCTCTTTCAAGAGATGACCCTTTCTTCTAGTCTTATTCTCAATCTTTCCTTTCAATGTATAAACCCTCCTTTTAGATCAATAGGTCTTCTACTTCTTTTCTTCCACAAATGATTCCCCTTGACAAGCAAACCCTTCTTTGTGTCTACAATATGATCTTTCCATATTCCTTCTTGTTCACCTTAGCTCTGATACCATGTTGGAAAATTCAAAGTGGAAGCTTATTATATCAATTTTCATTGACCTTAATACTTGCTTGTGAACTTAGTTAGTATTCTTGTATTCTTTATTTATATGTTTTAATCAAACAAATATCAAGAACATAAATAGAAACAACAAAGGACACATAAATTAGGCTCTCATCAAGGGAAAAACCCCTCCAAGGGGAAAACCCGGAAAACTCTTCTCTTCTTATAGAATCTAATTTCAATGAGACAACAAAGACCCAAACCCTAGACCAAGTCCTTCTCCCAATACCAAGTCAACCCTTCCAACAAGTCCTTCCTTGATCCAGCACTAACCAATTTCAAACTACAACTTCGACCTCCCGTCTTCAATACTTCTCCTTCAACCTACAACTTCAGCCCTTGTTGTTACTTCAGAAACTCTATTTCAACATCTTCTTTATGCCTTCCTAGAGCAATAAAACTCCTTCCAAAGTCAACGAGATCAAGATAGAGTATTCTTCCTTCCAGCAACATGATATTGCACTTCGTCTTACTGCAACTCGATCCTGCAATTTCGGCCTTTCTTGGAAGCTGCAAAAACCCCAATCCTTCACACATGTGAGAGAGATTGATACCAAAAGCAAGATTTACTTATTTCCTTTCTTCTTCTATACCTTCTCTCTCTTATTCTTCTGCTTCCCAGCTACAGATTGAACTTCCTTGTTGTGATTGAACTTGTGAGTGAGTATGTCCAAATGAGGTTGAACAGCTCCTTTATATATCCTTTACAGGGGTTGAATTCCCTCCTCTAGGCTGACTTGAAGCTTCCAAGGCCGAATTATACTTTTGGAGTTTTCAGGAATTTCTAGACTCAAAATAAATTCTTTTCCAATTACATTTTTCCCGGAAGGGTCTTATAAACATGATGTTGACTCCTTTGACTCATGAAAAAAAAATCCTTAGAATTAACAAACCCTAGAAGCATGAAGAACATCATTTTACCTAGAAGACCATCAATAATGAGAATGAAACCCATACTTTAAAAATAATAACTTTTTATTTTCTTCTTTTGTTTGTTACATATTGAAATGAGTACAACAATTATGAAGACCGAAACTAGTTACATTTTCAACACTATGAATACAAGTCGTCTATTTGGAGTTTGGCCACTTGATTATGCTACTGTAAATTATAAGGTCTTGATAACTATAGAGTTTGACTAACTCGGTACTAGATTTTCTTTTGAATCTACTAGCTAAATCAAGGTCCTCATCTAGCCAAAGAGGATTAGGGTTTGAAACATTACTTAGAATAATAGCTTTGTTAGATGTGATTCTAGCATTTGTTTCCTAACAAGAAAATATCACCTTCATTCCTTAGACTATGAATATCATGATCTAAGGTATTATTAGGGAAATTATTATCTATATTGTTTTTCATATAAAAGGTAGAGTTGATACGTACGAAATAACAAATTGCAATATAAATCCTCATATCAGTAATGTTAGACAATTTTATTCAAATGTATTGATTAAGTGGATCTATCTTACGAAGTTGAGTGTGAGGAGAGACACTCTTCTTTTGATAATAGGTTCTTCCTCCAATCCCTCTGTGAGAGGATTTCTTATTCCAAGCTTACCACAAAATGGATCCATTTATGTGAGGGACATTATGTTGGAAAATGTAACTAGTTTCGCTCTTCATAATTGTCATTGTACTTATGTCATTATGTATATCTTATGTAACAAGCAAAAGAAGAAAGAAAAAATATTATTTTCAAGCATGGGTCTCATGCTCCATTTGATTTCTCAATTAGGTCAAGCATATATTTTATGCTTCTAGGGTTTGTAAAGTCAAAATAATATTTATCATGAGTCAAGAGAGTCATTATTATATGTATAAGACCCATTTGATCAATATGTAACATATAAAATATATTATTTTTATGTTTAGAAAGTTTGTTTTGACCTTTAAGCCCAAATTGGCCCTGCCAGTGAAAATTGGCCTAGAAGAGGCCTAATTTGACCTCATGAGAAGCACATATATAGAAGGAACTTCAACCTCATTCGCATACATACATTAACAAGTTCGATCAACACAAGAAAGATAAGAATAGAAGAGTGAAATTCAAAGTCAAGGAAGAAGTAAGAATTTGAGTTTTCGGCCTATTTCTCTCTCACACATGTGAAAATAGGGTTTCTGGGAAGTTGCTGCAAGGGCTAAGAATTCTAAAATCATTGCAAGTCTGAAATTCTATGATTGGGGGTCACAAATTTGAGTTTGGAGTATATTTGTATGGTTTGGCTTAAGTTCACTTTGACTCATTGAAGAAGAATTTCTTGGAGGGTTGACTTGGTGTTTGGAGGAGGTTTTGGTCTTGTTTATTGGGCCTTGGATTTCTCATTTGAATTGGTTCTATAATAAGAGAAGAATTTATTTCTGGGTTTTCCCCTTGGAGGGGTTTTTCCTTGGCTTGGAGCCTACATCTTGTGTTCATTGTTTTTTGTGATCTTCATTGTTTATGGTTGGGTAATTGTTTGATGAAAAGAACATGATAAGAATAAGAAATTTATACTAACAAGAAGAATTTAATATAGCAAGTAAGAGAAATCACTCTAAGTGTTTCCCTATTGATTTCTCAACATGGAATTAGAGTTAAGGAGAAGGAAGAGGCAATTGGAAGATCACTCTTGGGAACACAAGAGGAAGACATTTGTTCTAGTCACCTTGGAAGAATATAAGAAATGACACAAGCAAGGATACATGGAAGAACATAAGAAAGGTTATAAGGTAGGCTACTAAATTTGAAGGCTCTTAAGTACAAGAGAACATCATGGAAAAGGACATTTTGAAGACCCTTGATTACAAGAAAACATCTTGGGAAAGGACATTGATCTCTCTCTCTGTGTCTTGGAAGATATCCTTGTGGATATTGGAAGACATCTTTGAAGAAGTAACATGTATCTTGGGACCATCACTGAGGTAAGCTTGAAGAAGTGTCAAATCACCTTGGGAGTATCATTAAAGCAAGCTTGAAAGGATACCATTGAAGAACTCTTGAAGGCATCAAGGAGATCGCATCTTCAAGTAAGTCTATCTCTTGACATGTAAGTATCATATTGCTCTTCATGTCTCAAGCTAAAAATAAAATTACTTCATTCTATAAGGAAAGCAACATGCTTGATGTGACATCAAACTTCCAAGCATGGAAGAAGAGGATAGACCTTATACTCATAGAGAATGATGTCATGGACTATGTTCAAGGAAAAGTTGCAGAACTAGACAAAAGAAAAACCCAAGAATGGAACAAGTACTTTAAGGAAGAAATAAGGGCTTAAAGGATCCTTATTGAATCTATCAAGGATCATCTTGTTCCATTTGTTGCATAAATGAGAAAATTGAAAGGCATCTATGAAAGGTTGAAAAAATTATATGCAACTAGCACTTCAGGACAAAAAATATCTTTAAAGAGTCAATTATACAAGACAAGACTAATATTTGATGAAGATATATCTTCATATCGTGTAAAAATATCACAAATGAAGGATAAATTTGTAGCTCTTGGTGAAGTTGTTTCAGATATAGAATTAAAAACTTGTATACTTAATGTTCTACCCCTGAATGGAGAAGTTTTGTAACTAGCATTTACTCAAGGAAAGACACTCCAAGCTTCGATGAACTATTATCTCAATGTATTCTAGAAGAGAGTAGATTGAAGGCAAAGGATGATCTCGAACCTAATGGAAGTATCAAGATTTTGTTACTAAAGTAAAGAGGAATAATAAAAATGATTTTGGAAAGTTTGAACCTCGTCAAAAGGGAAAATTAGATATGTCCAAAGTACAATGCTTTGGATGCAATGAATATGGAAATTTCAAAATGGATTGTCCTAAAAATCCTCAAAATAAGATGGACAATAAAAGAAAGGAAAGGGATGGAGCTCACATGGAAGAAGATAATAATGAACTTGAGAAGAAGTCGAAGGCTAGATATCCCAAGGATCTCTATTATTGAGAAGCTCCATCTATTTTAGGTTGTATAGTTTGTTTTCTTACTAGATGGCAGCTAGAGTAGAGCATGCAGATGCATTGGTAGAAGAAGTCTTGATTATGTCATCATAGGAAGCATATGGATTTGGTAGTGTTCAAATGTACATAATCTTGTTGTAGTAGGAAAATTTGGACCTATTCATGCAACAACACTTTAAAATCATGTCATGGAAAGAAATGATCACAAATATTCTCTACAAGAATACAATTGTGAGGATATTCTTCAATATGTATAAGAAGAATCATTACAACATGGCAGGAGTACACTATACTCAAGGATTATGGAAGCAAGCTTCCTAGAAGTTTGTTGGAGCAGTTGCAGCATGAAGGAAATCTTGCCTATTGTACAAATTGCAATAAATTTGCTATTGCTAATGAAATCGAAATGAAATCAAGAGACAAAAAATTATTCTACTATTATGTGGAAAGGAAAACACACGATAGAAACACATGCAATAACATGAAACCATCAAAACACAAGGAACAGAACTAATTTACAAGGGAACCCAACTGGAAAAAACCCCTTTGTTTCTTTACATTAATTCAAATTGAGAATATGGATCAATTACAATGTCTTGCTTCAATCCTGAAGCATGCACTGCACCACAATTCTGATCTCCTTCTCACTGATCTTCTCTAACCAACACTTAGCCAAAATAGGCCTCAATTATCCTCTTATTTCCTTGCGCAATATTGGAGGAAAATAGCCACTAAAAATAGGATAATTTCCTATTTCCTTCTGCAAATCCTGAAGGAATTAACTACCTGCTCAATGTAAAAGTAGTGTACACTCAACTAGTATACAATTGAAAATTACAGTGTGCCTTTTCCTCCACTCGAACTAGGAAATTCAAATTTCATGCATGATTGGGTTTATTTTTAGTAAATTGAAAAGTTAATTGAGAGATCAGTGAGTTAAAAATTGTTATAACTACTCAATTGAACTCCTACTAACTCTACTAATGACTAGAGATCAGATAATTGAGTTTAACTAATAATAACTCCACTAGATCGCTAAATTTTAGCAATCAACCCATGCACTACTCTACTTCTATATTATATCTTGAATTTACTGACTTAACTAGGAGAGAAGGCCATATAACTCTATCTAACTACAATCCAAGTCATCATGCTAATGTGAGAAATCGAATTTCTCCATTTGACTAAGGCACAAGTCAAATGAAGCATTTTCTTGCTACAATTCCAACACTCACTCTTAGCAAGAAAAAGGGTTCTACGCTAACCCTATCGTGCTCTTGTAGGAATGTCCTATAACACAGCTCCCTCTCACCTTTTTGGTTGCTACTACAATAATTTCAACTGAGAAGCATCCAAAATACCGAATCATCTGTGTCACTGAGTTGCAACTGTCTCCTCAGTCTCTAACTGCAACTATCACTCAATATATGACCGCATCAACTGACACTAATCCTTATGATACTGAATATTGTGAGCCCATATAGCAAGGGTAATGACCCATGAGAAGAGTATACTTCAACTATTTTTTCTCTCATGTGGATCCTAACCAAATATTTGCAACTCTATGAATAATACTCTACATCGCCCCACCTCACTCCTGGAGGTATAGCTACATTCATGGCGAAATCTACCTCTATATTTTATATATGTTTAACTTGAACACCAATTTGTTTTACTTGTCTAGTAGGAACATGCCTCAGAAAATATTTCCCCTTACTGAACATCACATCATATCCACGGTCTTCAAGTACAGATACATAAACTATATTTTTCTTTATACTAAGAACATACATTACATCCTTTAGGCGAAGATGGGATCCTAACTCCCTCTTAAAAGTGATAGTGCCAATCCCTTTGGTACTATACCTTCCATCATATCCAAGCTCTATGTGTAATTGTAGGTCCTTCTCCTCTAGGTTGTTGAATAACTCCTTACTTCCTATCACATGATATGAGGCACCAAAATATATGTACCACTCACTCCCTCTTATTGCGCTTGTCATGCAATCAATGAGGGTGAAATCCAACTCGAATTGTGATGCAAGAGCATTTCCTTTTATTGTTGTTGCAGGCTCATTACTGGATTTCCTTTGCGAACACTTGGTTACATAATGTCCATGCTCATGGCAATGAAAGCATTTAATTTTACTAAGATCTTTCTTCTTGCCATGGTTCTAGCTGGATCCTTCCTCGCCTTGGGCCTTCATTCCTTTGGCCTTCTTTCCTTTTCCAACTAGAGCACAGTCTTATCCCTCATCTGCAATGGATGTGACACCATCTATAGTGTTTCTTCTAATCTCCTCCTACATCAAATAAGACTAAAGTCTTTCCCAGAATGGTAGCTTATCTCTTCCATTAACTGAATCCTGATAATTGTGCTACGATTTCGGAAGGCCATGGAGTGCTAAGCTCACAAGTTCAGATGATGGCACATTTTCTCCTACTCCTCTGAGTCCATCTTGAACCTGAGTGAATATGGTTAGGTACTGAGGAATGGTTTCATTTTTTTGCATTCAAATGCTCTTGATTTTATCTCTAATTTCTAATTTCCTAGCATCATTGCTGCTTTGGAAGAGCTATGTGAGAGTTTTCCACATTGCAAAAGGAGTCTCCTTTCCATGCAATTTCGAAACCACATGATCTCTGACACCCTATAGAATAATCCTCCTGCCTCTTTTTGTGTCTTTCTTCCACTGAGAAAGTGCTTGTGCATCTGATGTTGTTGGTTTTGGAATATCAGTTTATGTATTTTCCCATACTCCAATGTCATCCAGGACAGCTACCATCCTATCTTTCCAAGCACAAAAATTTTATGTGCCCTCCAATGCATACTCAAGCCTTAATCAGTTGAAAGACATTTTTCGTGCACTGAAGAGAATCTACACCAAAAACTCTACAAATCAAAATTTCTCTAAGAGAATACCTAGAACGAGGTTTCAACGTATTCTTTTGTAGCTCTGATACCATGTAGAAATTGCAAGAAATTTTCTACTGCTAATGAAATCGAACTGAAATCAAGAGACAAAAATTTATTCTACTATTCTGCAGAAAGGAAAACACACGATAGAAACACATGCAATAACATGTAACCATCAAAACACAAGGAACACAATGATTTTACAAGGGAACACAATTGGGTTAAACCCTTCTATTTCTTTGCATTAATTCAAATGAGAATATGGATCAATTGCAATGTCTTGCTTCAATCTTGAAGCACACCCTGAATTGAAATTCTAATCTCCTGCTCATTGATCTGCTCTGACCAACACTTAGCCAAAATAGGCCTCAGCTATCCTCCTATTTCCTTGTTCAATCATGGAGGAAATTATCCCCTAAAAATTGGAGAACTCCCTATTTCCTTGTGCAAATTCTGAAGGAATTGACCACCTGCTCAATGCCAAAACATTGTACACTCTACTAGTATACAAATGAAAATTACAATGTGCCTTTTCCTCCACTCCAACTAGGAAATTCGAATTCCATGCATGACTATATTTATTTTTAGTAAATTGATTAGTTAACTGAGAGATCAGTGACCTAAAAAATTTTATAACTACTCAACTAAACTCCTACCAACTCTACTAATTACCAGAGCTCAAATAACTAAGTTTAACTAACAATACTCCACTAGAATTTTAAATTTTAGCAATAAACCCATGCACAACTCTACTTATAACCTATAACTTGAATTTACTGACTTAACGAGGAGACAAGGCCATGTCACTCCAACTAACTATAATCCAAGTCATACTGCTGATGTGGAAAATCGAATTTCTCCAATTAACTAAGGCACAAGTCAAATGAATCCTTTTATCACTACAATTCCACACCTAAAAGATGAGAAGCATTGTGTTCTAAAGGAAGTGGATTAGATGATTGTTTGAAGAAAATGGTATGCTTGTTTTAGTTCTTCATTATAAAAGTAAATTCATGTTTTAGAATTATGGTATGCATGTTTTAGAATTATTGCATAAATATGCTTGGTAGCATGAGAATGGTATGTTTTGGATAAAGTTTGGGACTCTTCAGGTTGAAGTCATGATAAATGAGAATGAAGATAGAGAACAGCATCCGATATGGTCTCTTGAAATATGAAAGACTAACAATTTCAGAGGAAGTTGTACAAACTCTGATATACATGACATTGAAACTTGTTTGGTTCATTATATGAAGAATTCTCGTTGATGATTGATTGAAAGACTAGAAACGTGGAAAATATTCTAGCATCTAGATGTACCATATTAAAGGATGTTGACATAAGAAAAAGAAACTAGAAAAAACATGACATCTTGACAAAAGGTTATCATGACATGGTAACTTTGATATTGATCTAGTATTGATGGTTTGGTTGGGATATGAATTTTCTACTTGAAAATATATGTTGCAGAAATAAATGACATATGGGAACTATTTGGTTTCAACTCAATTCAAAAAATACATGGATTGAGTGGATGTGGCTTGAAAGAATTTATAGTAGAAATGTGGAAAATGTACATAGCACATTGAGAGGAAAAGTAGCAAGTCTCGAGATAGCCTAATGGTCATATTTTGATGATGAAGAAGATCACTTTCTTGATGTTTAGAGGGAGCTATGTCTAAGCTCTATATTGATTAGTTTGAGAAGATACTATTGATGATCATTGATGATTGTAGGAAAGTGATGGCACGAACCCTGTCATGAAGATGAATTAAGAAAGAGGTTGGCTCCATGATATCTAGGAAGGTCGAAGTTCAGATATGATATAGTGATGCGAAAGGAGGAGCCCTTGTAGCTACTATTATGATCTCCACAAGAAGAACAAGTAATTGTTAAATGAAGACAAATATGAAGATTATGGGCATGACCCCCTAGTTGAGAAGGAGCTTGGATGTATTCCCTATTTGAGAGGGAGTGAGGATCACTTGCGTGATTAAAGAGGAAGTGATATGTGACATTGTATTCTCCATGTGTCATGCACTAGACTAGGATTAACAGTAATAAGTCTAGTGAAGGCACTAGGAGGGAGAATGGAGGATTGGATAAGTATTTAATATTGATATTCCTTGAGGATTGAAAATCCAAGATAGGAAGTAGTCTCATAGACTGACAGTTCTTGAGGATTGGAAATCCAAGATAGGAAGTAGTCTCATAGACTGACACTCCTTGAGGATTGGGTAGGGTATCCAAGACAAGAGTGGTCAAAGACGACTGATATTCTTTGAGGATTGGGAATCCAAGATAATAATAGTCCTATAAGGACATACCTGTTGAACATTTGGATGGGGTATGTACCTTGAGAGATAGTATGGTGTCTCATGTAAAGCCTCTGAGCATTTTGCTCTGACCTAGTGGATAAATAGAACTTGTTAGTCAAGGCCTTGTTGTGCTGATATTTGACAATTTTCGTTATGATGTTGATGCTTAAAGATGGCTTATCAATCCAACTCTTCTTATGAGAACTTTGTAGTTTGAGAGTATCCTTGTTCCGATTGTACAATTATGAATACCTCCCTAGCTAAGACAGAGTGTTGGAAATTGTAACTAGTTTCAATCTTCATAATTCTCATTGTACTCATGTCATTATGTATATCTTATGTAACAAGAAAAAAAAAATTCAAGCATGGGTTTCATGCTCCATTTGATTTATCAATTAGGTGAATCTAATATTTTATGCTTCTACAATTTTTCAAGTCAAAAGAATAATTGTCATGAATCAAGAGAGTCATTATTAGATGTATAAGACCCATTTGGGCAAGATGTACAACATAAAATATATTATTTTTGTGTTTAGAAAGTCTATTTTGACCTCCAAGACCAAGTCGACCCTACCAGCAATAGTCGAACTAGAAAAGGCCTAAATCGACCTCATGAGAAGCATATATATATATATATATATATATATATATATATATATATATACATAAGGAAATTTGACCTCATTATCATACATACATCAACAAGTTCGATCCACACAAAAAAGAGAATAAAAGAAGAGTGAAAGTCAAAGTCAAGAAGTAAGAACTTGAGTTTTCGACCTATTTCTCTCTCACACATTTGAAATTAGGGTTTCTAGGAAGCTACTGCAGCGGCCTACATTTTTGAAATAACTGCAAGTCTAAAATTTTGTGATTGGGGGCCGAAATTTTGTGTTTGGATCATATTTGAAGGCCCTTGACTTAAGTTGACTTTGACTCATTAAAGAAGAATTTCTTGGAGCACTGACTTGGTGCTTGAAGGAGGTTTTGGTCTTGTTTATTGGTTTTGGATTTCTCATGTGAATTGATTTTATAGCAAGAGAAGAGTTTCTTTTTGGGTTTTCCCCTTGGAGAGGTTTTTCCGTGGCTTGGAGCCTACATCATGTGTTCATTGTTTTATGTGATCTTCATTGTTTATGGTTTGGTAATTCTTTGATGAAAATAAAATAATAAGAACAAGAAGAAGAAATTAGCATAACATCACAAGCAATTATAAAGTAAGAGAAATCACCCTAAGTTCTACCCTATTGATTTCTCAGTGACCTTAGACTCATCATACTCCCAAGTTTCAACTAAAAAATTAATATCAATTTCATTGGGATCCAACTTACCATAGGATCTTTATGCCAAGGAAATCCATGACAGTTCCAAAAGAAAATTTGAAGTATTCCAAATTCCTATTAATTTTCTCTCCTTCTGGTTTTTATCCCTCATAATAGATTTTCTATTTCTAATGATTTCTCATTTCTCTTCCTTTTAAGCTTCCTTTACCTTTTTAACCTCCTCCCTTTACTCAGCTTAGTCTCTTGGGATGAGGTCCTCATTTATAAAGGTTCATCTCTCTTTTAGGGTTAGATATTTACCAAGTATGGCAAATTTATGGTCAGTACAGCTTACCCTAACATGGATCAATCTATCTTTATGCTCGAGTATCTTCCTCAACCTTCTTGCTTCTATGAGATAAGTTGTTTCAATTTATGACTTATTTTTTAGTTCATATTTTAATATTTCTAATGTATCATATTCGTTCTTAACTCCTTTTAGTATTTCTAATGGGCCTCAACCTCATATTTTATTGTTGACCTTGTTTTATTTATTGATTCTTTTTCTTTATATATATATATATATATATATATTTCTTTTGATATATATTTCTTTTGACTTGTCTATATTTTTGTTTTATTTTATTTATTTTCTATTAATTATTTTTAATTTAGTTTATTTTATTTCCATTAATTATTTTTATTTATTAAATGATCTTGTCTCGATTAGGGTTTTGATTCCTTTTTATAATTTTTGACTTCCCTCTTTGTTTGGAGTTTGACTTTGATTTTATTTTTGTTATTCTTGTTAGTTTTTTTTTTTAATAAATTAATTTAAATAGTATTTTTCAAAAACTATCTGTTTAATATAGTCGTTACTTATTACTATTTGTTTTTAATAAATAAATAAACTAATATCATAATTTAAATATTATTTTTCAAAACTAATCGTTTAATATAGTCGTTACTTATTAATATCTGTTTTTAATAAATTAATATCATAATTTAAATATTATCTTTCAAAAACTAGTCGTTTAGTATAGCCGTTACTTAATAATATTTGTTTTTACTATATTAATAAAGTAATATCATAATTTAAATATTATTGTTCAAATATAGTCGTTACTTGAAAAAATTTGGTCTCTACAATGCTCTCTATTTAAGCCTTTGCCATGGTCTGTGTTATGTAACCAGACACAAAAAGATAGAAAAGATAGATCAACGACTTAAAAATCAGCCTCTTCGAGGGGGAAACCTCCTTTACATTACACAAATGAACAATTCTTAGATGATACAAATTTCAATACCTCATTTCTATATATAGGAGTGTAAGTGGTCCCAATATAATCAAAGCCTACATAACAATAATATTGAAGGGGCACCACAATAACAACATGGGGACTACATGGGCACAACAATACCATAAGGGGGTTGCACTAATAACAATAAGGGGCTACACTAGTATTATAGGGACCTAACATGCCCCTCTCCTTCAAAAAGTGTTGTCCTCGACGCTTGAGTAGTTTTGGAAGCTTCTATATAAAATTAGCATCCTCCCATGTGTAATCTTCAGTGGTTAAGTTCTTCCACTTGATGGGATACTTTGAAATTGATCAATTTTCTAGCTGTCGGGTTCTTATTTCCGTGGTTGCCTCAAGTTCCAATAAAAATTTTCCTTCCTCATCAAGTTCTGACAATATTGTTTGAAATGGGAGCTTGTCACCTATATCCTTCCTTAATCCTGAAACCTGAAAAACTAGGCATACTTGGGAATATGCAAGAAGCTCCAATTTGTATGCCATAGTACCAATCTTTTGCAACACTTTTTAAGGGCCATGGTACTTTGGTGATAATTTATTATCCTTCATAGCTTGCTTGAGGGAATTTGTTTGTATGGTTGTAGTCGTAAAAATACCCAGTCACCTATGTCAAAACTTCTTTCGCTGCAATGTTGATCTGCATGTTGTTTCATTCGATTCTACGCAAAAGTGAGGTTATCCTTTTTCTTCTTGATATGTCCTTCTATCTTGAGAGTTTAAGTGGTAATTCCTGCCAATGCATTACAAGATATGGTTGGATTCATTTCTTCTTTCTCTAGGGTTGTTTCCTGGTGTATATCCTCTTCTTTTGATGTTTCTTGATCATTTTTTCCTCCTCTTCACAATAAATGTAAAATTATTTCTTACCAACACACTTATGACCTTTAGTGTATTTTCTATCACAACTGTAGCAAAGGTCACTTTCTCCTTTTTCTTCCAATTTTTGTGGTGTCAAACTTGTAGGTTGTGGAAGGCTAAGAGCAACAACGCTTCCATCTTTATAATTGTGAGCAGTAGGATTTCTTGTTTCCATAATTTTGCTTTCAATTTTTCTTGCCAACCTGACTGCCTTCTCCAATGAATCAGGTTCCCAAAGACGAACTTCATGTTGAATGTTATCCTTTAAAGTCCCTATGAAAACATCAATTCTCTGCTTCTCTGGAATATCATTTACCCTTATATTCAATTTATGGAAGTCCTAAATGTGCTTTGCCATTGAACCCTTTTGTTTGAGATTTAGCAATTGTCTAAAGAAGGTGTTTCTCTTTGTATCCTCATAATGTACTATCATTTCCTCTGTGAAAATTGACCATGTGACAAGTGGTTTACGAGAACAAAGTCCTTTATACCATAAAAAATGATTCAGTTATAAATATAAAGATGCAATATGTACCTTTTTAACAGTTGCACATCATGTAAATCAAAATATTTCTCCATCTGTAGTATCCATGTTATGGGATCCTTGCCATCAAACTTCCTCATATCGATCCTTTTCTTGCTTTTAGTAGATCAATATTGAAACAACTGTAATTATCTAATTTAGTATCTCCAAGTTTTGAAATTGCGACCTGTGGTAGCCCTCTACGTCCTCTTTCCAACGCCACCAGTCTGATCAAAATTGGATTCTCCAAGAAAGAGTTATGCCCAATCTCCCAAGATTGCCTGATTATACACTTTTTCAGTAGAGCAAACTTGTACGAAGTGTCACGTGTCACTATTTCAACCTTTGGACCTGAAAACAATACACAGAAAAGTAAAGTCAATCTTATTTTTGTACCTTCTTACGAAATTTCAATCTGATGCTCAGAGAGAAAGTTATGACGATTTTCCCAAGTTCACCTGTTTGGGATGTAATTCGGGAGTCTGCAAAAACCATAAATGTCTTGGACCGTATCTCTGAAAATATAGCGAAAAAGATCTGAAATTTAGGCCCCAAGCTTCACCGAGATTGTGGCTCAAATGGGTTTTAATTTCAGAGTTTTAACCTTCGTAGAAAACAAATTATAGTGAAAATTCCACGATGACCTGTTTGAGATGGAATTCTGGAGCTTGCAAAAACCCTAACATCATTAGATCATATCTCCAAAAATATAGCGAGACAAGATTTGAAATTTGAACCTGAGGTTCAAAAGGATTTCAGCTCAAATGGGTTTTTTTAGATTCTGAAACTTCGTAGAGAAACATTTATAGCTAAAATGCCATGATGACCTATTTGGAGCAACGAAACCAAAACCCTCGAATCCAAAGCTCTGATACCAAATGTTAAATAACCAAATCACAAAAAGATAGAAAAGATATATCAACGACTTAAAAATCAGCCTCTTCAAGGGGGAAACCTCCTTTACATTACACAAATGAGCAATTCTTGGATGATACAAATGACAATAACTCATTTCTATATATAAGAGTCTAAGTGGTCCCAATATAACCAGAGCCTATATAACAATAACATTGTAGGGGCACAACAATACCATAAGGGGGTTGCAATAATTACAATAAGGGGCTACACTAGTAGTATAGGGACCTAACATGCTCTTCATATGGTCCTGATGATGAACCACACTTGTTGATGTGAAACTCGTTAGCCAAAAATTTCTCTTATATGATTTCTACCATAAGACTTTGCTTAATTAATTATAAACACGGTTTTTTTATATTTTTTTCTTTTAAAAAATGTATAACTTTTTTATTTTTTTATTTGCTTTCCCCATTCTTTTAATTTATTTTGACAATGTTTTTTTGTTCTTAAAAGTTTTAATATATATATATATAACATATTGTCTTTTTAATTTTATCTTTTTTTATCTTTTTATTTTGTTTTTAAATCATTTTTATTGATTTTGAAAAATAATAATGATAATAATTGTTAAAAAACATTTTAAATTATTTAATTTGATTTTTTTTAAGTAAAAGTTTCTTTTTTTATTAAAATAAATAAATATCCATGTTATGTCATTCTTTTTTTAAGAGTGTATTTTATTATTTGTTTATAGCAGTTATGATTTTATAAATCATAGTTAAAAAAAATGTTGCAATTTTAATGCCCCAATGAAAATGGGTCAAGTTGTCTTAGTCAGTCTGGTACTGGTAATCGCTGGTATAGTCCTGTGTTTTGGCTTCTTCCTTTAGCATGCTAACAAATATTGCACTTCTCAACAAATCTCTTAACATCAGTTTGCATTTTTGGCCAGTAGTAAAAAGCATTTACCTGAGCAAGGGTTTTGTCCTGTCCAAAGTGTCCAGATAAGCCTCCATTGTGTTTCTCCTTAATTTGGTTTTCCCTCATAGAACATTTGGGAATAGACAGCTTGTTATCTTTAAACAACAAACCTCCTTGGATGAGATAATCCAACCACTGACTTCTATTGTGAATTGTTGGATTTTGCACAGCTACATAAATGTCTTTAAATTCTGCATCTCCCTTATACATGTCAACCATTTCTTCAAAACCTACAACACCAATTTTTATTTCCTACACAACTAAATTCACTCTGCTCAAAGCACCAGCAACTTTGTTCAACTTAGCGCTTGTGTGCTTAATCACAAAAGTAAAACTCTGCAAAAACTCCACCCACATGGCATGCTTCTAGCTCAATTTCGGTTGATTGTTTATAAACTGTAATGCATGATTATCATAATATAATATAAATTCTTTTGGTAACAAATAATGTCTCTGTTGGACACCTAATCCTAAATGGGTTAGAGTGGAAGCTGAATAGACTAAGTAGTCCAAGAGACCTTGGGATGTGAAACCCAATAGTTACATGTACTATAAATGTATATCTCTTGTTAATAAAAAAAATGTACTCACATGATTTATCATTCATATCTCTCTTGCTGCCCATGTGTGTTTAACATAGTATCGGAGCTGGTACGTTCATAACCTTCTCAATATTGTGTAAGCCACTTGTTTTTATGGCCTGTGTAAACCAATGTTTCTATGTTTTAATGAGTTTTATGATGTGTGGCCTTCCATGAGTTTTATGGACTAATCAAGCTCAACATTTAGTTTTCTACATTTACTTGTTCAATTTTGTGCATAATGGTGATTATAGACTCCTTTAGCCGTTCCATTTTATTGAGCGCACTTTGCACATGTCAGTATTCTCAAATCAGAAACTAGTTCTGACCTTCCTCCTTTGCTTGTGCCTGGTCTCTATTTTTGGTCTTTGACACACTGTCCATATACATTATATCAGCACTGTCCCGGCTGACATCTCATTGAAAACGCTGGCCTGACATCTCATGCAGTTTTAATATGTAACGCTGGTTTTTCCTATTCTGGCTTGGGCATTTTATCTTCCCAAGGAAACTTAACGCTCCTGCGCACTTGAGCTCTGCCAATTTGCTGACATTAATTATTGCCACCGCTCTGCTCCATTGAACCGTTTGCAGCTTGTCCCAATGAATTTGCATAGTCGAATCTAGTCTACGAACCGACCTCTCCAATTATTTCGAAAAGCGTTGAAGATTGGATTGTCTTGTTGGACTGTTGCATTCCCATACACAGCGTTTTGCTATCCCTCACCTGGTAGCAACGCTCCATATTCTGCTCTGTGTAGTCATCATAAAGCCTCACGCCAGTTACCAAACAGTTCTTTTCAGTACCATCATCAGAACATCATATCATTCTGCTCTGTTCTATCTTATGCATAGTAACGCCCTTTGTTTCCCCTTCATCCTGACACCTCTGTTATATTCCTGTCATTATTTTCTGCTTTCTGCATCGAATAGTTTGCTGTGTACGTACGTTTCTCTAGCACTATAATGAAGTGAACGTTGGAATGCACGTTGATGACTGTTGATTGTTAATGCATGGCCCATGTCCAAATCTAACCGGCGAAGTATAGGAATGGGAGTTTCAATGCTCAAATTCGAGAGTTTTATTCGTAATTCTGGTAAATTGATAGAAGATTCTACCAATGTGTAGAAGCTCCTAGCATAACTTCTGTTTCTTTGAGGCTCAAATCAGCGTGTTAAAGTTGTAAGTTAACGCTGTCTATTACATTAGTACGCTGCCCATTTGGTTCCAGACTAGAGCGAGGTGGCACGATTATACTTCTGTGGAGGCCGAGACAGTTTGAGCAGAAGGTTGTGTTTGGGGTTCTTGTATGGGCATATTATCGCAGGGACGATAATCAAATACCCTTTGCGGCTGTGAGCGAAATCGGAAGGATTATTTTGATAAGGGTTCTCGGCATTTTTGGGTTCTGAAGTTTGCTCTGCATCCTAGGCTAATAAAGCTTGTCGATGGCTCTGAAGACTACGCTGATATGTTCTGAAACTTAATTATTATCTACTGCGGTCTAGGGCATCAGAGTGGATGAAATATGAAGAATGGCATCGTATCAATTGAAGCCTCAGTTCTAAATTGTTGATGCCTAGTTATAAAGCATCTCATATGCCACAATTGGACAGTTGTGGGAGTTTTTGGCCTCATCTCATGAAATTTGGACGAATTGGACAAGGCAAGGGGGCAGTCTTGGATTAAATTCCATCTTTGTGGTGAATGAAGACAACTTTATCATCAAGTGTGGCTCAAGTAAGGCGGCTAAGTTAGTAAGGAAGTCACGATTATAGGGCAGTTTGTGGTCCCCACTCGTAGAAATTGCAGGTCCAGCTGGATACAAGCACTGTGGAACTCAAGCTGCTACAAAGGGCACTGGTATCTTGTCTCCTTGCCGTTATAAATCTACCTCAGTTCCCATCCCCACTTACTCTCATCTGCGTGCGACTGTGGAGTGCCTTGCGTCTTATTTTTGGTGTCAGTTATGGAGTCATGGCGTTGGTTGTTTCTTCATCATGTGTGTTAAACAGTTGGCAGGCATCCTAGCATCAAAACTGTGAAGACTCTTTATGGTTGAAATCTCTGAAGCTTGCATGAGCAAGGAATTTGAACTCACACTCTGTAATCTAGGTCTGAAAAGCAAGGAACAACTCGGTCCATTATGGTGGTTACCTTGGCATCTTCAAATATGAACTTTGAAGCCTTATTCTGAAGTATTTGATTGAGAAAAAAAAAATTGGGACATTAGACCAGAGGAAATTTCTGAAGAAATTATAAATTGTTGACAAATACGTTTTTATTCTTAAACACATGATCTTATTCTCTAAAAATAACGAGATTCACTGTTTGTTAGAGTGTGTTCTGTATGTCGGTAGTAGCCTTGTAGATCACCGACGCACATTCATGATTTGGGTATAGAGAATGTGCTTATTTGTTGCAGTATTCTTGTAGATCACCAACGCACATGTATGATTTGGGTATAGTTTTTACTGGCCTCAAGAATGTTGGGTGCCCGAGATTTTAAAAACTGACTAGTATGTGCGAGTCATGTGTCATATCAGCTATTGGTGATTAATTGGTAGTCATATCAGCTGTTGGTGAATTTATGTTGTGAAACCCTTGTAAATTTCAATATTGAGTTGGTTTATATATGCGCATTGGTCATTTTAGTGTGGCTCCGTACATTGTGCATTGGTTGTTTTGGGCTATATCTGGTATTTGTATTCTGAAGACAGAGTATCATATGAAGCATGAATTAACCACTAGGCATATGCAATAGTTCTGGGAGACCATCATTTCAACCATGCGATCTGTAATCCCAAAATTGCAGCTGCTCCACATGTTATCATCAATAGTTACAAGAATGTATTAGCAGTCGCTATTGAATTTGACTATTCTTTTCCACTGGCCGAGAAAGTGAAGGAGTATTTGAAAGATCTAATTCAATTTAAAGTTGTTGCTTGTTCAATTTACTTGTTCCTATTGTGCAGTTTGGGCATAAATTTATGTGCAACAAACAAATTTGTTTTTCTCAACAAATTCTAATGAGAAGATTGCTTTAATTGTTGGGGTGATATCAGCATTATATGCACCAGATTGTCTGCTATTTGTTTCAAGCATTGTGATTATTTAGGGTACATTTTCACTCCAAAACATGTTTCTAGTGGTGCATTTCTATTGAGAAAAAATGGCTACAATCACTGAAGTATTAGAGTTCATGAAAACTCTTATACAATCCACTGTTGATGACACATTACAAATCAGCAAAGGCTCTCTCTCAAGAATTCAGACATGTCTACAATATGCACAAGAAAAGATTGATTTTTTGCAGCTTGAATCTCAGCTACAACAAGAAGAATTACAGCAGTGGAGTCATCAGTCTGAATCTATTTCTGTTCAGAACTTTGAGACAACCACCCATCAGCAGCAAGTCAATAATGTTACAGTTCATTCAAATAAAGCATCATTTGTACATGCAGATGCAGAAACTCAGTTTGCACTTCCCAAGCCCATCGTCAGACCTTGGGAACAGCTTGTCCACAACAAGCACAGAACTGGTCTTGGATATGACAAGGACTTGTCCTTTCATATTCCAGACTACTCAAAGCCCATTCAGTTTCAGAGTGTTGGATTCATTCATGACAGTTCACCTGCTCCTCATGACAGTTCAGCTTCAACTATTCCAGACTCTGCCCTTCATCCACAACGACAACAACAACAACAGATTGTGAAATGCCAACACTGTGACCGAGTTGGCCATCTGAAAGATCACTGTTTTGATCTTCATCCATGTAAGCACTATCATAAAACCAGTCATTCTTCAAACAGATGCTTTAAAAACAAACGTCCTGCAAGAACAAAGATTCATCTTGGATGAATCGCTTCTTGGCAATGGGCATCAACAGCCAAGAAGATATTCCAAACACATGTCAGAAGTTGTTCCAGAGTATTGAATAGTCTTGCAGTTGAGTTTTCTCCATCATCTCACCTTGTATCTGATAGGGGGGGAAATGATGGTCATCTACAAGCTTCAAAGTCACATCAAGCGAGCTTGAGCGACAACCTGCCACCCCAGTTTTAGAGTTGTAGCCAGAAACAAAGATGCCCATGAACATGCCTTCAGTTGGAAATATGGGACACTTCCTCTAGCAGAATACTTCAGCTTCTTGCTAGTTTTGGAAGAATTCCAGGAACAAAATTGAGAACACTTCCTCTAGCAGAAGACTCCAGCTTCTTGCCAGTTTTGGAAGAGTTCCAGGAATTGCATTAAGCATTCCAGAGTTGTTGGTCATCCTTAAACCATCACAGGTTGAGACTTCCCTTTTCAGGTTGAAGTTCTCCCTTTTATGTGGGGTGAGACCTCCCTTCATTGGTTGAAGGTTTCCCTCTTCAAAACAATAGGAGCACTTCCTCTAGTAGAAGACTCCAGCTTCTTGCCAGTTTTGGAAGAGTTCCGGGAACTGCATTAAGCGTTCCAGTGTTGGTGGTCATCCTTCAACCACCGCCCTTTATACCAACATTTCAGAGAGCACATCTAGCCTAGTGTTGCCATGCATTTTTTTCACATTTTGTATTACAGCTCTCTTCTTGGACTCATACATAACCCTTTGGATTAAAGGGGGGAATGTTGGACACCTAATCCTAAATGGGTTAGTGTGGAAGCTGAATAGACTAAGTAGTCCAAGAGACCTTGGGATGTGAAACCCAACGGTCACATGTTGTACTATAAATGTATATCTCTTGTTAATAAAAAAAATGTACTCACATGATTTATCATTTATACCTCTCTTGCTGCCCATGTGTGTTTAACAGTCTCCATTTTTTCAAAGCTTGCACAATAGCATAAAACTCCTTGTCATAGGATGAGTATTTTTTTTAGCTTCATTCAATTTCTCGCTGAAATATGCTATTGGTCTCTATTCTTGACTTAAAATTGCTCCAATTGCAACTCCACTAGCATTAGTTTCAACTTGAAAAACTTTCTCAAAATCTAGCAAAGCTAAAACTGGCTTTTCTGTAATTTTCTTCTTCAGTAATTTAAAGTTTCGATCTGTTGCCTCTGTCCACCTGAATGGCTGATTAGTCTCTTTGATTGTTTCAATAATGGGTGCACAAATCTGACTAAAGCTTCTGATAAATTTTCTATAGAAACTGGCAAGACCGTGAAAGCTTCTTACCTCAAATATGTTTTTTGGAGTTGGCCAATTCAAAATTGCTTGGACTTTCTCTGGGTCCATTTTTAGACCTTCTCTAGAAACTACGAATCCCAAATAGATTAGCTCTTCCTTCATAAAACTACATTTCTTCAAATTTATTAGTAGCTTCTCTTTCTGCAAAGTTTTTAGAACTAATTTAAGGTGTTCCAGATGCTCTTCTTTACTTCGACTAAAAACCAAAATATCATCAAGATAAACAATTACAAACTTGCCAGCATACTCCTTCAAAACTTCATTCATTAATCTCATGAATGTGTTGGGTGCATTAGTGAGTCCAAAAGGCATCACTAACCATTCATACAATCCACTGTTTGTTTTGAACGCAGTCTTCCACTCATCCCCTTCTCTAATTCTTATCTAATGATAACCGCTTTTCAAATCTATCTTGGTAAAATATTTTGATCCACTCAAGCAATCCATTAAATCATCCATGCGTGGTAAAGGAAAACGATCCATGATGGTGATTTCGTTGATGGCTCTATAATTTGTGCACATGCGCCATTCACCACCTTTCTTTGGACTGAGTACTGTTGGTACAACACATGGACTAAGCCTCTCTGATCAACCCCTTATCCATCAATTCCTGCACTTGTCTCCTGACTTCTGCATTCTCCTTAGGAGTCAACCTGTATGATGCTTTATTTGGCAAACTTGCTCCAGGGATTAAATCAATATGATGACTAATACTCTTGATGGGTGGTCATGAATTTGGCAACTCATCCACAATAATATCAGCAAAATCATTCAACAGATTTTTTATTTCTTCATATAAATCATCTAAGTTTGTGGAAGTCAAAATTACCTTAGGTCTACCTATGATGGAAAAATGTATCTTTTAATCCTTCTTGACTTCTTGCAGCAATTCTTTCCCACTCATCAGCATAACATTTTTTCCAGGCACATTTGTGCCTACTTCATCCTTCAATGGCAGCAGTGTGTGTTTATTTCCATCCTTATCTAGAGTGGAAGTGTTTCTTTGACCATCATGCATAGCTTTCCGATCAAACTGCCAAGGTCTTCCCAGCAATACATGACATACATCCATCGGCATTACATCACATATTATCACATCCTTGTAAGTACCAATCTGGATCTCTACCTTGCATTATTCTGTCACAATAAGTTGATGTCCTTTTTGTAGCCACGATACTTTGTAAGGAGTAGGTTGTACTGTTTTTACCAATCCCAATTTGTCCACCACCTATGTAGAAACAAGGTTATCAGTACTTCCACTGTCAATTATCACTTTACAGCATTTTCCTTTGGACTTGCATGTAGTCCTGAATAGATTCTTTCTTTGAGTTGGCTCTCCTGTCTCTTTTTCTGCTTTAAGCAATACCCTTTTCAATAACAAGGATTCTCCTACTTCAGGTGGTTCTTCTTTACTTGCAATTTGAGGATTTTCTTCCTTTGCCTCAACCACATTCACATTTCGTTGATTTGTTGTTTTATTATGAGGACAGTCCCATGATCCATGTCCCCATTCTCCACATGTGTAACACTGAATTTCTCTTCCTTGGCCTCTTCCTCTGGGTGCAAATATCCCTCTACCAAAGTCTCCTCTTTGCGGCAGTCTACTTTTCGAACCTCCTGCTTCATTCTGAGAGTGTTGGAATCTTGACCTGGAAGTTCCTCTTCCTCTTGCTGGACTTTTACCTCTATGCCTCTGACTTTGCTTTCTCAACATTTTCTCCTCTACCTTCAAGGCTGCTTGATAGGCACTTTCAATCGTCTTCAAACTCAGTAGACTGATTTCGTCTTGTATGTCATATCTCAAGCCATTGATATATCTGGCTACCTTTTCTATGTCATCCTTTGCATGTCCTGCTCTAATGCTCAACTTAAAATTTTCCGTGTATTCTTTGACATTCATTCCTTTCTGCCTCAAATTTTGTAACTGTCTGAAAAGATTTAACTGATAATCTTGTGGCACCTTGCAATTTGCTCACCATTTTGTCCCACTGCTTAATCTTAGGCTTTCCCTTTCTCTCTCTGGATGTTTGTAGTTCATCCCACCAGATAACTGCATGGCCCTTCAATCTGGTAACTGCAAATTTCACGTTTTTTTTTGTCATCAACCTCCTCATAGTTGAAATACTTATCTAATGAACTGATCCAGTCCATCAACTCTTCCACTTTGAAGTTCATGTCATACAAAGGTATTTCCACCTTTGGTCTTCCACTTGATTTGGCCAACATTTTGAGAACTTTGGCGGCTTTGCTTTCATCCTCTTCTTCTTCCTCAGAAGATTCCTCGGCAACACTGACATCTCCTTCATCAGGTGCTCTCCTCTGAGCAGTTTCCATTGTCTCCATCCTTGTACGAAGGTGTCAAATTTCTTCTAGCAAAACTGCATTGGCTACAGGTCTTCCCCGACCTATGCCAACTCCTCTCCTAGGTGGCATGTTTGTTGTTAGGTCCTTATAATACTAGTGATTACCCCATTACTATTGTAGTTGTATCCCTTATTAATATTGATGTGCCCCTATTGTCCCCATATTGTTATTATTGTGCCCCATAGAATCCCTCTATTGTTATTCTTGTGCCTTTATATTATTATTGTTAGGTCGGTTGGGTTATATTGTGACTCCTTAGACTCCTATATATAGAAAGGAGGTTTTGTCATTTGAATCATCCAAGAATTGTTCATTTGTGTGATGTAAAGGAGGTTTCCCCCTTGAAGAGGCTGAAATTATGAGGCGTTCAACTATCTTTTCTATCTTTTTGTGAGCTGGTATCAGAGCTTTAGATTCTAGGGTTCTGCTTCTCCAAATAGGTCATCGTGGAATTTTCTCTATAACTTTTTTTCTGTGATGTTTAAGAAGCGAAAAAAAAAAAAAAAAAACAAAACTCATTTGAGACGAAATCGCACTGAACCTCGAGTCCAAATTTCAAAGCTTTTCATGCTATATTTGCGGAGATATGATCTGAGGAAGTTGGTCTTTTTGCAGACTCCTGAATTACATTCCAAATAGGTGACCTGGGGAGAATCGTCATAACTTTCTATCTGAGCATCGGATTGAAATTTCATAAGAAGTTAAAGAAAGGGGACAGACTGTAGTTTCTTGTATATATTTTTCAGAACCAAAGGTCGAAACAGGGACATGTGGCATGTTGTACAAGTTCGCTCTACTGAACTAGTCTATAATCAGGTCGTTGTGGGAGATTTGGCATAACTCTTCCTTGGAGAATCCAATTTGGATCAGATTGGTGGCATTGGAAAGAGGACACAGAGGGCTACTGTAGATCACAATTTCAAAATTGGATGACCCGAAATTACAGAGATACATCAGAGGCAATATCGAGCTCCTACAAAGTGAAAAAAGGTGTGTAGATTTTTTTAAATTTTTGCTTAAGCTTGGTTTGAAAAATTATTTTGAAGGAATTCAAAGGGCATAGTAGAGAATTATTATCAGTAACTGATTCCCCGATGAAAGAAAATGCAAACACCTAGTAAGCAACCTGAAAACTCTAGCATGACTCATGAAGAAGAGGAAGAAATGCTACATGATATATCAAAATTACAAGACCAAGTGAAACAAATGTCACTCTCACGAAAGCTAACAGAAGCTAAGATAAATGGTGTGGAATCTAAGATAAAGTGCGTAGAAGCTAAGATGGACGATTTGAAGATAAATTTGAAGACATATTTGAAAACAGGCATGGCAGGTTTGAAGACAGATTTGACAAATTTTCTACAAGAAATATTTAATAATGGTGAAAGGATAGTAAAGGAAACTCATGATGCGAACAAAAGAAATGTTAATCATGATTTCATAGACTCTAATGTTGGATCGAAAACCCACCATATTCCAAAAATCAATATGAGGAAGTTTGATGGCAAGGATCCCGCAACATGGATATTACAGATGGAGCAATTTTTCGATCTCAATAATGTGAGAAACACACAAAAGGTACGTATTGCAACTTTATATTTGGAACCAAATTAGTTTGTATGGTATCAATGGCTTTGCTCTCGTAAACAAATTATCAATTGGGAAATTTTTATGGAAGAATTGACAGCACATTATGAGGATACAAAAAGCAACACTTTTTTTAGCCAATTGATAAGTCTCAAACAAAAGGGTTCAATAATGGAGCACATTGAGGAGTTCCAAAAATTGAACATAAGGGTAAAAAATTGTCCAAAGGAGCATAAGATTGATGTGTTCATAGGTACTTTAAAGGATAATATCCAACATGATGTTCGCCTTTGGGAACCTGATTCATTAGAGAAGGCATTCAGGTTAGCAAGAAAAATGGAAAACAAAATTATGGCAACCAGGAAGCATACCACTCACAACTATAAAGATGGAAGTGTTGTTGCCACTAGTCTTCCACAACCTATAAGGTTGACACCACAACAATTGGAAGAAAAAAGAGCAAAAGGGCTTTGTTACAGTTGTGATAGCAAATACACTAAAGGTCATAAGTGTGCTGAGAAGAAATTATTCTACATAGATTGTGAAGAGGAATAAGAAAAGGAGCAAAAAGGTCAAAAGAAGAGGATATACTCCAGGAACAAAGCCTAGATAAAAAATAAATGAATCCGACCATATCTTGTAATGCATTGGCTGGAATTATCACTCCTCAAACCATCAAGATAGAAGGACAAATCAAGAAGAAAAAGGTAATAGTGTTGATTGATTCAAGAAGTACCCACAATTTTATTCATTGTAAGGTAGCAAAAGAATTGAATTGCTTCCTATATCCAGCACCAAAGTGTCAAGTGATGGTTGCAAATGGAGGAACAATAAATTGCTCTGGAAAGTGCCATAATATCAAGCTATCCATGGGAGAATATGTATTGACTAGCCCAATGCTTTCCATTCCAATGGGAGGTGCTGATGTTGTACTAGGAGTCCAATGGCTACAATCCTTGGGTACAATAGCTTTTAATTTTCAAGAACTTTTCATGAAATTTTCTGCAAAAGGAAAGGAAGTTGAATTAAGGGGTATTGCAGGGAAACCTAGAAAAGTAATCAGCTCTAACGGTATGACAAAGCTTCTAAAAAAGGAACAAAGAGGTGTAATTGCACAATTATGTTCGCTAGATGTTTCCACATCGAAATCATCTATTTCTCCATATCTCCAAAAGTCTTAGACAATCATTCCATGGTATTTGAGACTCCCAAAGGTCTCCCACCTATTCTTGATCATGATCATGCTATTCATCTGATTCCAGGAAGTGTTCCTCCAAACATCAGGCCGTACAGATATCCCTATGCCCAAAAGAGTGAAATTGAACGTATGGTTGCAGAAATGCTAGATGTTGGTATAATTCAACCTAGTCAAAGTTCTTTCTCTGCTCCAATAGTATTGGTCCACAAGAAGGATGGATCGTGGCGCATGTGTCCAGATTATAGGGAGCTCAACAAGCTCACTATTAAAGATAAGTTTCTCATTCCTGTCATTGATGAATTACTGGATGAATTGCATGGATCAATTTACTTCACCAAGTTGGATCTTCGTTCAGGTTATCATCAAATCAGAATGAAGACTGAAGACATTCCGAAAACAGCATTTAAAACTCATGAGGGTCATTATGAATTTTTGGTCATGCCTTTTGGCCTTACCAATGCACCTTCTACATTTCAAGGTTTGATGAATTCCATTTTCAAACCCTTCCTTAGAAAATTTGTGTTAGTATTTTTTGATGATATACTAATCTACAGCAAGTCTTGGAAGGATCATGTTGAACATGTTGACAGGGTGCTACAACTATTGGAGGAGAAACAATTATATGCAAAAAGATCCAAATGTTTCTTTGGAGTACAAGAGATGGAATCTCTGGGTCATATTGTATCTCATGAAGGAGTTAAGGTAGACCCTAGCAAAATTAAAGCCATTAAGGAATGGAAAATCCCCACATCCATAAAGCATTTGCGAGGATTTCTCGGGTTGATAGGGTATTATCGCAAGTTTGTTAAGAATTATGGGAGAATAGCAGCACCTCTAACAACATTATTGAAGAAAGATGCATTTTCATGAACTCCAGAAGCAACAAAGGCCTTCGAACATCTTAAAGAGGCAATGTGCCAAGCACCGGTCTTAGCTACACCGAACTTCACAAAAACCTTTATTGTGGAATGTGATGCTTCAGGAAATGGAATTGGTGTTGTTTTAATGCAAGATGAAAGACCCAATGCTTTTGAAAGTCGTCCAATCAAGGGAAAGTTTGTACACAAAGCTATTTATGAGAAGGAAATGTTGGCAATACTACATGCACTTAAGAAATGGTGACCCTACCTAATGGGAAGACACTTCAAGGTAAAAACGGATCATGATAGCCTTAAATACTTTTTAGAACAAATATTATCCTCTGAAGAGCAACAAAAGTGGGTCACAAAGATGTTGGGTTATGACTTTGAAATCATCTACAAAAAAGGGAAGCAAAATGTGGTGGCAGATGCACTCTCAAGAAAGGATGAGGATGTGGAAGCATTGTTGTGTGCCATTTCTATTATCCAACCAGATTGGATAAATGAAGCAAGGGAGGAATGGAAGAATGATGAAGAAGTGTGGGCACTTATTCGAAAGTTACAACAAGATTCCAGTACATCTGATACATTTAGCAGGAAAAATGATTCATTATGGTACAAAGATCGCTTATATCTCTGTAAGAATTCCCAACTCAAACAAAAAATTCTTATGGAATTGCACACTTCTCCCTTAGGAGGGCACTCAAGATTTTTAAAAACTTACCACAAGGTTAAGAAGGAATTTTTTTGGGATGACCTTAAATCGGATATTCAAAAGTTTGTGGCGGAATGTTTGGTTTGCCAACAAAATAAAGTTGAAACAATTAAGACCCCGGGTCTATTACAACCTTTATCCATTCCAAGCCAACGTTGGGAGGAGGTTTCAATGGATTTTATCACAGGTTTACCAAAGTCTGAGGGAAAGAGTGTCATCATGGTGGTAGTTGACAGATTTACCAAGTATGCACACTTTTGTGCATTATCACATCCATTTAAATCTAGTACATTTTCTACTGCATTTATGGAAACAATTCAAAAGCTACATGGAAACCCAAATATTATTGTAAGTGACAGAGATCCCATTTTCACTGGAAATTTTTGGACATAATTATTTTCTTGTCTCGGTACTCAGTTAGCTCATAGCTCATCTTATCATCCTCAATCTGATGGGCAAACTGAGATAGTAAACAAATGTTTGGAAGAATATCTTCGTTGCTTTGTATCTGATAAACAGACACAATGGGTCAAATGGTTGCCTCTGGCTGAATGGTGGTATAACACTTACTTCCATACAGCAACAAAAATGACCCCATTTATGGCACTTTATGGATATCAGCCACCATCCATCACATCATATTTAAGAGAAAATTCTAAGGTTCAAGCAGTGGAACATCACATCGAGCATCAACAAGTCCTCCAACTCTTAAAGGATAACCTCGTGTTGGCGCAGAATAGAATGAAGCAACAGGCAGATCACATCGCAACGAAAGAAGTTTTGATGTAGGTGATTGGGTATTCCTACGGCTACAACCATATAAACAAATTTCCCTCAAGCAAGCTAAGAAGGATAATAAATTATCACCAAAGTATTATGGTCTGTACAAGGTATTGCAAAAGATTGGTAGTATGGCATACAAATTGGAGCTTCCTGCAGCTTCTCGAGTGCACCCAGTTTTCAATGTTTCATGTTTAAAGAAGGTTATAGGCGACAAGCTCCCAGTTCAAACAATATTGCCAGAACTTGATGAGGAAGGAAAAATTATATTGGAACCGGAAGCAGTCACAGAAACAAGAACTCGACAGCTATGAAATTGATCAATTTCGGAGTATCTCATCAAGTGGAAGAACTTATCCGCTGAAGATTCCACATGGGAGGATGAGAATTTTATACAAAAGCATCCAAAACTACTCAAGCGTTGAGGACAACACTTTTTTGAAGGAGAGGGGCATGTTAGGTCCCTATAATACTAGTGATTACCCCATTACTATTGTAGTTGTATCCCTTATTAATATTGTTGTGCCCCTATTGTCCCCATATTGTTATTACTGTGCCCCATAGAATCCCTCTATTGTTATTCTTGTGCCTTTATATTATTATTGTTAGGTCGGTTGGGTTATATTGTGACTCCTTAGACTCCTATATATAGAAAGGAGGTTTTGTCATTTGAATCATCCAATAATTGTTCATTTGTGTAATGTAAAGGAGGTTGCCCCCTCGAAGAGGATGAAATTCTAAGGCATTCAACTATCTTTTCTATCTTTTTGTGAGCTGGTTTCATAACATTTGTTGTAGTAGAACTTAATCCCTGTTTGCTCTGATACCAAATGATGTAGCGGCAGCACTATAAAACCTGTATCAGCCCTTATTTCTAGATTTCAATCAGCGAAAATGAAGATCAATGTTCAATCTAACATATTAAAATTGTAATTGATTTACAAGAAGACAATCCAACAAACTTTGATCTGGTGGAGAATGTGTTCCTACGTTACAGGTCATGTGAAAGACATATTAGTAGTTTGCAACAAAAGTAGCATCAGATATCAAATGATGCAGCATTTTGTGGCACAAACGTAGCTCCAGACTCCTATGCGCAGCCCCAATTCGAAGATGTGCCTATTATCCGGATTTCTTCTGGAAAGTTGATTTGTTTGCCTACTCTAACAGTCGTAGAGACCCAATCTACAGGGTCCTGACTAATTCGAGGGTTTGCCACCGGATTTATATTCCCAAATTTGTGGTTGACCAAAACAATGATCACATAGGGTTGTGTCAAATTAATCGAATCAGAATCGCGTCTCTGCTCATTGATTAGCTGAGACCTGGACTGTGCGAGGGAAGGCTGAACTAACTATATCACAAATTTGTTGTCTCCATGTAAAATTGAAACATCACTTTGTCATTATGACTAAAATCAAAAACATTGATGCACATGAAAAAAAACAGAGTATTTCCCTTCGGCCTTGATATCTCTATTACAGTATTGTTATACACAGAAAAAACAGCGTATATCTATCACTGCCTTCAATGGATCTATTACATTACCTATTTTTTCTTCCACTCTCACCCTCTCTCCCGGCATCAATCAGCGAACAAATCCTTAAGTAACTATCTCCTACCACAATTGAAGGAATTTTCTAATTTATAAGAAACAAAATCCTAATTTAACTTAATGACTTAGCTACTTGGCTTGATCTCCTCATAGGGAGGATCGACTTGCCATTTACTCCTAATTTCCTCAGATTTTTAGCATTGAACTAACTACTTACATAATTAATAACTATTAAGAACTTAATAATCAATTTTCTTCTCCGCTCCTTGTTAACCACATGTGATCACACTATCACATTGTTGGTTGGGTCCAAATGCTCCTGCGTCAAAAATGATCAACTAATTTGAAATACACAAAGTGGCCAACTTTTCTTCTTGTAAAACCAAGTCCCAATATATAAGTATCAAACATTTGATACCACATCCTTGGATATTGTTTTAACTTATACAAGGACTTTTTCAACTTGCAAAATAGCTCTTTCTTTCCCTTCACTGCAAAACCTTCCAAATGTTTCGTGTAGATTTTTTCTTCAAAATTCCCATGTAAAAAGGTTTTCTTTACATCCATCTTCTCTACTTCAAAATCAGAAGTACCAATAACAAACAAACAAAATCTACTATAACTTATTTCAAAAACAAGATAAAAAATTCCACCAAAATCAATTCCCTCTTCTTGGGAATATCCCTTTGCTACTAACCAAGATTTGTACTTCTTGTTACCTTATGTATTCAACTTTTTTTTCAACAACCATTTTCTACCAGCAAATTTTCCTCTAGTTAATAACTCAACTAAATGTGGAGCCTCATTCTTATCCAAAGTAGTATTTCTTTATCCATGACCTTCTTCCAAAGTTACCATCATCTAAATCCATTTCCTCCCTAACAGTTCTAGGGTCATAACTAGTAATAGATAAAGCAAAACTATAATAGAAATCAAGTGGATTATACTTTTCTTGTTTTCTTCTTTCTCAAATCAATCTTCAATACTAGATGTACAAGGCTCTTCTTCCTCTTATTGATGTTATGATGTTGTGTAAAATTCTTCATCCTTCAACTCAAAATCTATATTCTCTGGCTCTTTCTCCTTTGGTAGGATTTTGTTTTTGGGAACATTTTTTACCTCTCTAAAAACAACATTCCAACTATAAACAATCTTCTTAGTTATTAGGTTTGAAATTTTATAACCAGTAAAGATACACTTGTTAGCTTTATTATCCATCTTACTCCTATTTTCCTTTGGAATATGTACATTAGCATCACAAGAAAACACTATAAGATATTTAAGAGTTTTTTACAAGTCCATGCCTCATAGGGAGTTTTTCCATACCAACGCTAATGAGAGTGATGAATTCACTAGGTAACATGTGGTATCTACTACTTGTGTCCATAAATCCTTCCCTAACTTGACATCACTAAGCATGCTTCTTTCTTTTTCAAGCAACGCCCTATTCATCATTTCCACGACCCCATTATGTTGACCAAGTTGTATGGAGTAGTCTTATGCCTTGTCATATCACACTTTTTACAAATTCAATTGCTCAAATTCATACTTGTAGAGGCTTCCACCATTGTTTATTCTCAACACCTTATTTTCCTCTTTGTTTGTTTCTCCACAAGATAAAACTCTTTAAATTTACCAATAACGTCATATATATTTTGGAGTAAATAAATCTATGTGCGTCGAGAAATTGTCTATGAATGAAACAAAGTACACAAATTTACTTAATGGAATCCGCATAGGTCAAAACACATACTTTTCTACTAGCTGTAAGATTCTCTTTGCTTTGGTAGCATCAAATGAGAATCTTACATGATTTTGTTCACCATATATGCAATGTTCACATGAATGCAAATCTAATGTGCAATCAAAGATACATTTAACCATACATTTTACCATGTAATTCTCAAAGGCCCTTCTCCCCAGTATGTTCCAATCTTTGATTTCATAGCATTGTCTTTTTTCCAGAGACAATAAGGATTCTTTCTAACTCATTTCCATTGTCAAAAAAAATAGAATTGTTACACGCAATAGTGATAGTGCTTCCAAATAGCTTATATAGAGTTCCAACCTAAACTCCCCAGCAACACCATTATTCCTCAAACCATTTTGTAAATATATCTTTCAAACACAGTGTGTACACACATATCACTTACCCTACATACATATGTCAAGTTTCTAGCTCGCTCTAGAAAGTGCAAAATGCAATAAGTGTTTTAATCCTTCTATCCTTGAGCAACAACTTGACTTTTCTTCATCCTGTGATTCTCATTGTTGAATCTTTAGCTAGGAAAACATCATCTCCATTAAACTTTTCATAATCACAAAACCAATCCTTGTGAGGAGTTGTATAAAAGTAGCACTCTAGTCACTTAGCCATTCAGCGTGATCTGAATGTATTCTTAATGAAACCAAGTACACGTCTCCTCCTTCCTCTAAGAAGGTCTTCCCTTCCATGCAAGGAACATCATTGGATCACTTTTCCTTATCAGCGCTTTTATATCTATGATCCTTCTTGTAATGCACAACTTTACAACGTTTCCTTAAGGATTTCCTTGAAAATTTAGATCTCCCACTCAATGAATTATTTTTCTTTATATGCAGGAAACGCACTCTTAAATATAAAGTATCAGAGTTCTTACCATCTAGGGTTTCCCACCTCATTTCATTCGATAACAAGGGTGAGACCATATTATCGAACTTTAAAGTGGTTGCATTACTTTTGATAGCTACAACTAGACTATCCAATGAATCTAAGAAAAAGCACAGTAAACTAATGCACTTTTCTTTGTCTGAAATTTTAATATCAACAAACCACTACTGACTTACCACAATATGAAGGAATTTATATGCTCTATCACAGAGTCTCTATCATTTATCCTTTGGAGGTACAGCTTCTTTCAAAGGAAAAGTTTGTTTACCAAGAACTTGACTAATACAAAGTCCCTAACTTATCCCATGATGCATTGGTTGTATGTTCTTCTAAGACATTCCGTAACATTAAATCTAAAAGACACTTAGATTATGCACTTTTTGTTCCTTTGTAACTTCCAATTTTCCATAGAGATAAAATAGGTGCAATACTAGAATCCACAACAACCCATTGTTCTTTGTCTACCAAAAGAGCTTCCACAGCTTTTACCCATTAAATTTGTCAACCTTAAGTTTCAAACTACTTGTCATTCTCTCTCACCGTCATAGAGATCTCACTAACACCAAGATTATCACGTACCCAAGATAATCAAACCTTAGCAACAAAGGCATTGCCCTTAAGCCAATAACTACTTTAATATCAAATGTAAGTTTTAAACGTTTATAGTAAGCAATACACACATAGATGATTTATAATAATAATAAAAAGTAAACAATAGCATTCACATAGTACTCAAATATTTACCTTCAAAACCTTTAACTAGGAAAACCAACAAATGTTTAGAGTCACGCCTCTAACTATCATTGTATTAACTTCTCCATTTATAAAACAATATATAGGATCTCGCAACACCCAAAATACCCAAACCCTAATCCATTGACCCAAAGTAGATTACAGACTTAAGTGCTTATTTGAAATTAGGAAAAGAATGGGCCAAAAGACAATAAAAAACAAACCAAAAAAGCCACCAAAAAAATAATCACAAGGATCTAATCCCCCCTTGTGATCCCCCAAGTGCATACGTACAAAAAATTGGGCTAATTGTGCAAAGAATAAACCCTAAACCATTGACCCAAATTAGATTACAAACTTAAGTCCTTATCCGAATTAGAAAATTTTGAGCCAAAAAGTCCTAAAAAACAAACAAACAAAATCAAGGGGATCCAACCCCCCATGTGATCTCCCAAGTGCATACGTATAGAAAAATGGGGCTAATTATGCAAAAAATAAAGCAAATACCTAACTACTACAATCTGAAGATTTGCATCATCAAATATTATAAAAGGTGCATCTCAAGCAAGTTTCAACAACCAAACCCTAGTGTTTCTTTAATGGAGTTTTATGTGGGGAATCTAAATAGATGTGGCACCAAAAGGGTTTTGTACCTTTTTAAAGGCCCGTTCTAATTCTTTCACATGGAATTTGGGCTATAACAGTGATAACAAGGTGGATGTTACGACTATTTCATTCCAATGGAATTAGCAATGGAAAGGGTTTTCCATTCCATTTCTTTCACATGCAATTCGAGGTATAACAATGATAACAAGGTAGAGGGTATGAGTATTCTCATTCCAATGGAGTTAGCAATGAAAAGAGTATATTTTAGCTACTAGTCTTCAAGGATTCAAACATGCTAGTAGAGTGGATCAATGGACCATGGAGGTATCTATAGTTAAGTTTGAAGCATCTCATCTAAAAGGCAAATGAATTGTAGGCAAAATTGGATAACTTCACTTGTAGTGATATATTCAAAAAACCAAATGTAATTGCTGATCATACGAAAAATCAAGTACTGAATGGTCAAGTAAGCCTACTCAAGTTCATTGAGTCAAAGGATATTAAAATCTTGTCATCCCACCTAATTTTGGAAATCTCATGAAAATAGTAATATAATGTCTTACTTTGATGTTGTTTGGTCTCCCACCCAATGATGGTTAAGATATCTTCGTTTTCTTCTTTTTTGTCAAACTTGTTAGAAAATATACAATGTAAAATAATGGGAGGTATCAACTTGTCAATCTATAAGCTATGGAGCTATAGGGTTTTTTACTTTTAGTAGACTTGTGAGTATCAAAGCATTGTTTACAGTATATTTTTTGGTTCAATGTTCTCAAACATGTATATAATGTAATTTCATGATTGTTTAAATAAAGAATTAGTTTTTTTCCTTGGAAAAAAATATTGCATTATGATAAATGCAAATAGTTATAAAATAGATCCAATTGCATTATGATAAATGCAAATAGTTAGAAAATAGATCCAACTTTTTTCTTAAAAAGAAAAAGAAGAAAAAATACAAATGTAGATGTTTTTAAAAAATTAGCCGTGGACATGAAAAAAAAATTGATATGATTATTCGTTAGTTTCCCTAATTACACTTCATCCAAACCAAAACATAATAATTATTCTACTTGATAGGGTTATATTATAAAAAAGTTTTATAGGATAAATACATATACGGTTTAATTAACATTTCCAATTTTTGGTAATATTATTCTATTATATTTCAGTATTAGCGACACTTATATTCTGTATAAAAGAAAAACTACTCTACTTGATAGGGTTATATCCTAAAAAGTTTTATACGATAAATACATATACTGTCTAGTTAACATTTCCAATTTTTCGTAATATTATTCTATTATATTTCAGTATTAGCGATACTTATATTCTGTATAAAAGAAAAACTACCCATTAAAACCATAACTAAAATTTGATTACGCCACTCACAATAACTTTGGCAAATTTTACGTTCCTCAAGCTTCATCTAAACTCACACATAAAAGTCAGATCTTATCAAGTAAAACAAGTGCTATTCAGATTTCAACCAACTCAACAAATCTGTGAATAATCACTAGACCAGCTAATATAAACCCAGACTTTAAAACCTTCAAAAAGATAATTTTTTCCTACTTTTTCCCTGTTGAGATGTGAGAATTTATAAATTGTTTTAGAGGATTTCGACTATTTTGATGTTCATTATTTGTGACATTTTTTATTCTAAATTTATAAATTCATTTTCCTATCGGGTATTCGCATGAAATTGTGTATGCTTTAGAGTCCAGTCGAATGTCCTAATGAAGGATTAGAAAGGAAATATCCCTAATATTTTCTTGTGAGATTCTGAAGATTATATGTAATTCTTGTAATATGACATGTAAATACAAAGTTGTTAAGTCCTGAGATATTGATAAATTCCTATGTTGCATGAGTTTCTGGAACGTGGGAACGTTGGGAACTTGGGTACGGGTGTCGGGAACAGCTCAAGGTTTCCCCATCCCCAAAATTTACAGGGCACGGCTAATTGGGAGTGGTAATATTATATAATAAAAAAAATAAAAATTAAAAATATTAAAAATATTTTTTTAATTATATAATTTGTATAATAATCAAAATTAATATTGAATCAAAATATTCAAATATTAAAATAGATTTAAATATCTCATCTCTCTTATATATAAATATATTCTTTGGGTGTCTCTCTCCATGAGTCTCTCCCTTTTATATATATAAAATATTAAAATGTCAAGTTCATGACGACACATGACGAGTCTTTGAAACAATCTGACTTAAAAATACAAAAGAACAGTTTTACATACATTTCTCTAGTTATTCTTAAGAGAAAAAGTAAAACAACTCTAATGTTTAAGCATTGACTGCCACATACAATATGCATACACAATCTTCTGCGATATATATACATAAACAACAAAGAAATACTCATCAGCATGACATCCCAGATATCGCACTTACATCGAGGTACCACGGGCTTCCTTAACCCATCAAGAGATTGCTCCAGTTTTTCAATTAAGGATATCGGTGCTAAGGATGTCTTTGGCCTTTCTTCCGGCGAAGATTTCAACTTAGGCTCATGTTTTGTGGGCAGTTCAGCGTATTTCTTTACATACTTTGTATTCCCCAACCCCAGGGAACGCCGAAACTCCAAAAAAAATAGTCTTCAAAGCTCACGGAACTTTCTCAAGCTCCCATTGCAGCTCCCACTGAAAAGGGAACGTTCCCATACAGTTCCAAAGCTCCCGGGAGTGTGGGAACCATTGGAATGGGTTTATCAACTCTTGGGAGTGGTTCCCATTAACATAAATAAATTCATTTCATTTTTAAATCCAAAAAAAACACACACACTTTTCAAGAAGATACTAGAGAAAACATTCTACAACCAATGAATTCTATTATCTCATTTCAACCCCAAAGTTTAATATTATCACATCTACATCTGGCTGAATTCTATAGCTTCATTTCAACCCCAAAGTTTAATATTATCACATCTACATCTGGCTTACATCTTATATTGTGACATGGGAATTTCATAATCCGTGCATCTTTATGATCATAAATCTGATAGAGACCCTATAAAGCTCAATCACAACCACTGATACAACATTTTTCTGTTCCATGTATTTAAGATTTTAAGCATCTTCGTTGCCAGTGAGTCCTAAATGCATACTTTGGCATAAGCTACAACATTATGTTACCAAAAGTGATCGGATGTCACCGTATGAAGCTCAATCCATGAAAATAATATTATAAGTAGCTTCATATCTTACAAATTATCTGTATTCATTCAATAATATGCTGACCAGTCAGGTCATATATGTAACCCTTTGGAATAAGCTGCAACAGTATGTTTACAAAAGACCTCAATGTCTGTATTTATACATTAGGCGAGCAGTTGATACATCTTACACATTGGGAAATACAATACAAACTCATTTCCCAACAATATATAGACCAGCATTCTAGGTATTCCCAGTTTTTAGTATATTTCAGCATACTGAACACTGTTGTCCCATAGCAGAAAAACAGGTTTTCCACTTCTTGTCAACAAAGTGCTCAACAACTTGGGATCAAGGTTCAACTCAAACACTTGATCTTAAAAACAAAATGCCCAAAAGCAAGATGAAATACTCCAAAATTTTGAAGAAGCAAATTGCAAATGGCAGAGAGATAAGCAGAAAAGATTTTCTAGTAGAGGCCTGAAACAGTATAACAAGAATTCATGGCATTTTAAAATTGGACAAAATTTCTCTTTATTCCAGAGATAGACTAAAAGCATTTGCATATTGCCCAATTTCAAGCCATGTATTGCCATACAATGCCAAAATAAGGATTGTCATCTCTAAGCCCTTCAGATATTTCAAAATCATCAGTAAATTTTGCACGAAATACCCAAATTGTCATGCAGAATGATCTGAAGCACCCTTGCGTGGTAGAAGTCTGCAAGTGGGGCAGAACCACTTCCCCTTGAAGCGTGTTTCAGAGCTTAACCCAACACATGCATAATGAAACCATTCTCCTCCTTCGCACTGTAAAGAATCTTAAATAATGATCAGATAACTGTAATAGTTTAATCAGCAGAAGAAAGGAATTTGCTGGAAAACAAGATTAGCTACTTACATTTTCATTATCACAGGCAATCATGTCTCCAAAAGAAACCTGGAAAGAAAAATTATTACAATTCACTCTCCATAATAATTGGGATTATAAATCAATGCCTGAAGTATTTATGATAGATCAAAAGTTAAAATCAATAATAGATAAGAAATCAAGTAGACAGCACAAATAATGTTACGTATAATGCCTAAAAACTCAACATTCTCACGTGTATGACAACTAGCAAATATACATAAAGTTGAATACATGAAATATACCTGATGACAGACACAATATGTAGGTTCATTAGGATCAATAGGCTGATCAACATCAACAGGTGCAGGAATGGTCCTCTTGTGACTACCTGGAGGAGGCATGAGTTCAAAATCCCTATCCCGGTCCCTTTCCCAATCCCTTTCAATTTTTGTCTCGAGCCTCTTAGCTTGAGGTGTGAAGAAATAACCTTTCCTTTTTTCTTCCCTGGTGCTAATGGGTGGAAGAATTGCAGGTTCATCAGGCGCTATTTTCCCCTCTATTTATATTCATTGTCAAGCCATGACAACAACATAAGAACACTAAGAAAATATATATTCTTTCTATATATGTAAGACACAAGAAAACTCTATATGGATATAAATGTTTCAAAAATTAGGAATGAAATCTCCATTATTTCTCTCACATCATTAACGCATTCTAGCCATTTCGTAAATTGTCCTTTAGACAAGATAATTTTTCAGTGTACATATTCAAATATCATGTCTACTTGTTTATCAGGATAAATGAATATACACACCTTGCTTTAGGTCCTCAGCAAATTGACTCAAGTCCTCGTCGAGTCTTTTGACATGACTGTCAATCTGCGAGATGCGACTCATCATAGATTCAATATGTTCCACATAAAACATTTATATCTAGAATTCTCAACAGATGAGAATGTCAACACGCACTCAGCCATTCAGAATATATATGATTTGGAATTTGGATTGTCCTTGAAAAGGCAGCATGGATGCATAAAGTGGTCTTCTTTGTCCGTTACCACTACCACAATATCTAATCGTTGGGTATGAGTTTTCTTTACAAATGGAGCAACCATTTAATTAATTTGCAATCATAATATCCCAAAACATTTTGGAACACCATAGCCAAATACAAAAACATTTATTACTCATTACACTTGGGTAACCTGAATCTCGACTTTCAATATGCAAGTCTTTTGTCGTGGATGTGTTTGAAACTACAAATAAAAGAAAAAGAACATTTCAGATAAAATGCATTTTTTCTTTACTGTTATTTGGCTATTTCTTTCTCAATCACTTTGCAAGCTTCACTTTCAGCCATGTCTACTTTATAGTGTAATCATTATTATATTTCTAGGTTTGGTTAAGGCCAACCTTGTAGACATGGGGTCATAATGCCTCTTTAGGAAAGAGCCCTACTTCTTGAGTTGTGTGTGTGTGTGCGTCTGTATATATATATATACACCCAACCCTCATTTTTAATTTAATAATCTCATTGTGTGTGTGATATATATATATACCCAACTCTCACTATGCTGCCCCTGTGCAGGTTTGTTCTTCTCTTTATTGCAGAATGTAGGTTTGTGTCGGTTTTGTTTCATTCTTGCTGTTCTTTGTGAATCTGAACATGGTTTCAGAGCAGGTGCAAATCTCACTTAATCCAGCAGCTAATCCAAAGATTTTATGGCTAGTGGCATTGTTTAAAGCTTCTTTGCAACTGTGGAACTAGTGTTTTTTATTCATCTCTTTTTTTAATTTTCCTAGGGCTTTTCCTATTTCATGGCCAGAACTCCCTTTCCTTGGTTCTGCAGCAAGAGGTAGCCTACTACAGACTTCTTTTTTCCAAAAGAAGTTAGTGCCTCTCCTTCTCTTGGGCCTATCAAGGTGAATTTCTGAAGACTTTATAGAGCCTTCTTTGTGTTGTTGTTGAACCTAATGAAGTCATCTTACAATGCACATTTGGTTGTGCACCTTGTTACCGCTCAAACTAGCAGGGGGCATAAAAGGGACTCTTAAATGGACATCTGCTAGGTCAAGGGCAACAATGGAGGCTTAGTCCACTATCACCTCAGCTAAGACTCCCTACTCTTTACGGATTTTCACCGATGGGAGGAGACCCTATATATGGAAAGTCACTTGTGAAAGATGAATGAACAAATGGGTGTGAAGTCAGCTTAATGATCATTTTCCTAGAAGGATGTCAAGAATGGAGCTGGCTTGCTCTTTAAGCAAGGTACAAAGCTTTCTAGGAGAAGGAGGTGAGGATTTAACAACTAGTTTGAGGGGATATGACTTGTAAAGGAGTTTCCCAATCCCTAAAATCCTTACTGAACTTGGTATCCCAAGTGGTTCTTGAAGACTTGACTTGTTAAAGGTACGGGACCACATGGGACCAAGTGGACATAACCTAGGTTAATGGGAGGGAGTTTAGCAACCAATGATGATCTTAACCCAGACAAGGAAGGGGAAAGGATCAAAACAAGGATTTCCACTTAAAGGTCTCAAATTGATCCTATGAGGTACTAGCCTAGGGAACATCGGGGCAAAGTTTGATCTCAAAGCTAGGGCTTGGGATATCTCGCAATCCCACCGTCAGAATTTCTTCAAATTTGGAGGAGGCCTTGAGGACACACCAGCACAGTAAAGGCTAGGAGATCAAATTTTTTCTATGGCTACTTTGTTGAGAAAGTGGTGCCCTAAGTGACCCAACTTGGCTAGACCTAGAAAAGAAAGGGAAAGGTGACGAAAAATGGTTCTTCGAGTGACCACCTATTGGTAGACCAGTGCCTAATCCCTTGGGGAGAATGGAGTCTAGGAGAATAATGAGAAAGGACTTTGTTTCTCGGTCAAGGAGGCCTCAAGGACTACTTCACTTGGCCTTTAGGGCAAGAAGAAGTGACCTCAAAGCTTTATACTTCGCTTTTCAAAAAGAGATGGTTTATTAAAATAAATTCAATGGTAAAATTATCCCTAGGAGATTTCATTCAACATACATGGACCATACATTGAGAGATGCTATATAGAAACAATAATTCCACAATTTCGCAATTATGCAATGCAGCAATTAGCCCTAGTATAGCGAAAATCTCATTCCAATGCATATGACAAAGTACAACAAGAATAGCATTAAACATGTGTACTTACATGTAAGAGAACATATCCAACCATCAAAATTCATTCATGCTCCAATTCATCCTCTAAGAAAGAAGTGTGAAATTCTCAAGAGAGAAGAATGATCCAATCCAAAGTGATGATGAGAAAATGAACTCATCTCACTTGTATTTATACAGTAATTAGGAGTTCGAATTAGTCTATTAGGCCTACATAAGCCCCAAAAATAAAATAAAGTGTTAATAACCTAACTTTTGGTGACAAGCCCACCAAACTAGCTCATAAATGAAATAATAAGTCTCTCAAATGATAAACAATACATGTCGTAGGGCCCTCCAAGAGGCCTGATGAGATCCATAGGTGCCATAATGAAGAATATGACCCTCAAAAGTGATGGACAAGGGGGTGGCCCCTTGTTCTCCACGTAATAAACCTGTTGTGCTCCAAATGATTGTGAGGACACATAAGTGACACCATGGATCTTGAAGTAAGTCAAAGATGCCTACAGACCATCTGTAAGGGCTCAGATGATGGTGTAGGTGATGCCACATCATCCTACAAGTCCAGGGTCAGCTGCCAAGTGCATGGTACATCTATGGGGCTGGTTGAGCAAAGGTGAACCAAGTGCATCTTCCTCGTCCAATAGGTGAATCTTGAGAAATCTCTGAACATCTATGGGGATCCATGCAGTGTTGTCTAGTGCTATGGAGGCCCATGGCTCTCAACACACACCCTACATGTGCCAATGTATCCCTCTGGAGGATTAGGACCCCGTATAGGGAGACCAAACCCAAGATGGAAACCACCTGCAATCCTGCATAAGATCTAATGTGTCTCATAGCCTTCAAGTACAACACATCATCAAGGAAATCAAGTAAAAGAGCTTATATACCATGGACCGTGGGGACTTCATAATAGCCTTTGGCATGTGCTAATGTCTCCAAACTCCAAATGGGGCTAACCAAGTATCCTTTAAAAGGTACATCCTTTAAAAGGTGGTAGCATGTGATAAAGAGGTGAATGGAGTAGGGAATGAGGAGGGGCAGGCCTGGGCCACATGTTGGGGTACAAGGGTATCTAGTAGAAGGGAAGCCCATATTTAGGTGTATAATGTATAGGAGGATCAATCGTGGTACATGAGGTACCCGACCTTGATTTTTCCACCTTTTTTTATATGCCTTTTGCCTTTTTATGATTTTTCTTCAATTAACTACTCGGGACTCAAGGGGTAAGAACATGATGTGTGAAATATAGCAGTGGATACCCCCTTTTAAGGTAGGGTGGTTCATTGCCCACTAGGCGTTGAGACAATCATGGGTTCCTCTATGATCAAAGGGGCGCATAGAGCCTGTAGGAACTAGGGTGATGGCCATGATTGGCTTTTTCCACGTGCTAAATGTGTTTGTCTCGACCATCTTTTGCTTTTTGTGGTATGTTTCCCTATTGAACGTGGTCAATTGTGCTTTTACTTTTCTTTTTAGTTGCATCAACTTCTGGAGCATCATTCTAGGCCTGACCCAAGGTGTGGGCAAGGGGAAGGGAAGAGTTAGCCCTATGTGGACCCAGTGGAGGAAAGTGGACCCAGGTGGGAGAAATGATGAATGGGTAATAATGAGTGGAAAGGGGGTAATATATGCAGATAAGGGAGCGAGACCTTGCAACCAATATCAGGGTTTCCCATGAAATACCATACCTAAAGCCAAATGGTCAGTAAAAGAGATCCCATGAGACTAGAATCTAAGGTTAATATCCAAAAAGGGGTCTAGGGGGCAAGAGCATAGACCTAGCCCATTCTTTCCACCAAATCCCCCCATAATCCATGACCAGAAGTGTCCATGATTAAGCAAACTACCATACTCAATTACCAAATGACAAGGCATACCTTTAGGTTCAGGAGGCCCACCTTCAAACATACGATCATGACAGACGGGTGAGGGACCACATGGTTGGCTCGGGTGGCAAAGAAGTGGCACAACGAGCTAGTTGGTGGCTGCAAGGGGTTGTTCGCTGCCGGCCGAGGACCATCTTGGAGAAAAGAATTCTCCTAAGGATATCACCCACAAAATGGTGGGCAACACACCGGACGTCAGTCCTCCTACAGAATTTTCGCCAGATCAAAGGGTTGTAAAGGGCTTGAATGATGATTTCAAAGTGGTTGCCTCAAGTTATTGTGAAGTGAGACATGTTTGTCAACCTCTTGAGTTGATTCACAATGACAATTGTGGAAGTTGACTCATAGTGCAACATATGACCACTTGTTCTATTGGCAAACCTAAGTTCTTCCCCAAATTCTTTGATGAAGTTCCTACACATGCCCTGCTAGGATCTTTTTCACTAGTTACAAACGATTCAACTATAGATGATTCTCAACATGTTTTAATGAATCTCTCTCCTTCACACTACAATGTTGTTCTTTATTTATATCTTATGAGTGTTTCCTCAAACACTCCTACAATGACTAGGAAAACAAATGTTGAGAGAAACAATATTGACTACCCGTCCAGATCACATCTTGCAAAAGTCTATTCTTCTATACTTGTGCCAGAGCTCACCTTCACTAGCTTGTGGAATTGTATTGGTGTGAGAGATATGGCATTCAAGAGGGATAATATCTAAATTCTTCTCTACGTAGCCCCTATTCAACATTAAGGGGGAATGTGAATGTTGCGATGTAATGTCTTCTCTCCATTGCTCCCTAATCAAATTTGGTGGGGCAAAGGGTGGTGGATGTTGAAAATATGGGTGTAATCTTCTATTTCAACCATGATCAACCTAATTTTGAGTTGGGTATCTATACACCCACTCTCATTTTCATTTTGGCCATGCTCGACTTTATATTGGATTGGGTATTTATACAATGGCCCCCTATTTAGCTTAAGGAGGGATGTTGAAATGGTGTAATCTTCACGCTCAGCGACAACCAACCTTAAATTGTAATAATAATTATATTTGTAGGTTTGGCTAAGGCCAACCTTCTACATGTAGGCTCTTTTGGAAAGAACGCTACATCTCAAGTTGTGTATACATACCCAACTCTCACATTTAATTTAATTATCACGTGTTTATTTTTCTTTCTTAATAAATTGATTTGCCTAAGGGCACCTATCAAGTGTTGCACTCTCTTGTTCTTGGGTTTATTTCTCTCTCTAGCACACTTGTTCTTGGGTTCACCTAGGCTTGTGTTGCCCTACTATTGGTTTGTTCTTCTCTTTATTGTAAAATTTGGTTTTGTGTTCATTGCATTCGGTTCTTTCACTACTATTCAAATCTTAACATGCATAACTTGCCAATAACTTTAGAGGTTTGGATTGAGGAATTAATATAACTACTTGACACTAATGTTAAAATTTTACCTATGTTGCTCAGAAGTTGTCCTCTGGTAATGTGCACCTTCAGCTGGGCCTCAAATCAACTCACCTTATACCAAGTTGGAGAACCCGAGAATTGCAAAAGTAGAGAACTATTAATTCTAAAAAAGTTGATGTCTAAATAACCGTTATAGCACTAAATCACAAGTGAACATAGCTCAACATATGGAATAACACAAAAAAAATGTATATCACCTCATGATCAATCAATTCATAGGATCATCTATACATAACCTGTTGCTGCAAAATCTAGCAATCTTTGGAGAGGTGTACCCTACAAGGCTCCTACTAGACCAAGAGACAACAACAGGGTAGTAGCCCACTGTCACCACAACCAAAACCCCCTACTCTTTACGGATTTTCACCGATGGGAGGAGTCTTGGTATGTGTATGGTCACCCACTAAGTATTCTAGGTGTGAGGTATGAGGTGACATAAGGGATTACAAGGAGAAGACACTACTCAAGTACAAGACTCCAATGGGGCGAGGTAATTTGCTTTGTTGAAATTTGATGACTAAAAAGTTTCCTGCAATCCCAACCCGGTTTTAGTTTCAATTAAATGCCCTTTCCCATAAACATACATTCAACATATAGAATTCTGGAAATGAAATTTTCAAATTAAAACAATGGGATTGTCAACACAGGGTGAAAATAAAAATCGACATAAACAGACTAGCAACACACATAAAAATACACAGATTTTTGGTCAACTTAGACCCAGGCAAAACCCCTTCAATCTTCTCCGAGGAAAACTTGTTAGAGTGCTCTTCAAATTTATTTATCTTTCAAGTTCAAAAAAATACATTTGCAAACAAAACAAAACAGCAAAATACAACTTATCTCTTCAACCCAAAACTCCTTGAAAATCGTACCCACTTTGCCTCAATTTTCGTGCCCACTTGAAGCTGAAAATATGTATTGTACAGATACGAACTAAACTGTACGGATTTCTGTATCGCCGTACGGACTTTACGAATTTTTTTCAGCAAAAGAAATCTTCAAAAACTTCGCTCGAACGACGTGCAACTCACAGCATTAAATGTTGTTCGTACTGTACCTTCTGTTGTCTTCTATGCCTTGATTTCCATGCCCAGTTTTACCCAAAAATCACTCTTTCAGCTTACTGCAACAAATTTCTCCTTCAGAACTTTTCTCCAACTCTCAACCTCCTTTCTCCAATCTGCTCATGAAGAATGAATGCAGTGTCTCTTTTCTTTTCCCCCTTTTGTTTCCCTAAATGACTTTTGGGCAACCCTAAGATCTGATGGCTCAGATTCATTTAGATCAAGGGATGAGAATAAATATGCATTTAATTCTCACTTTCTATTTTTTAACTCACCTATTAAATAAAGTACCCACATTGTACTTTATGTCTAAAGTCATTTTTCACTTTATAATTTAACATTGACTTTACCACTTATAAAGTCATTTTCACTTTATAAAGTCACACTTAGGAAAAGAATTATTTGGACACTTTTCCCTAGGTAGAGACTAACCCATGGGAAACTACTTGTCCAATGTACATTAAAAATCAACAGCTTTCCTTGGAGAAGCCAATTCCACAAAACCTAAGGTTTGATTAGTAGGTTAAGGGTTATGGATGATTGAAGGTCAAGGTGAAGAGAAAAGGTTTCCGACAATGATTTTCAACAAGGCAAGGCACATGAAACCTTCAAATAAGCCCCCAAGTTGAAGCTAGAAACAAACTAGGGTAACTTAGTACTAGTAACTAGGGCAAAGAAATTTAAGGAAGAACTTGAAGTCAATGCCTACTGTTGACCACTACGTGTCAACGACCCATAGCAGTACACCCCCTTTTTCGCAAAAGGGATAGCGCCTGATCAATGTGTTTGTGTCGTCCAGCTATCATCATCAGCCTGACTTCCAATATGTTACGTAAACCCATTAGGTATGTGTATAATGTAAATAATTTCAGCAGACCTGTGTCATGTATGTAACGACCTGGGTAAACCTACCTTTCTAGTGACGATCTCCATTCTAGGAGGTTTTTCGTCTCACCGATTAATTTTTGAATAATCGGCAGAGTTTTTTCTTCTAGTCTTACCCGAAAGCTGGAATGGATTTTGTCGTTAGGATCTTAGGCGAGTCCTAGTGTTCTAGATCGACCCTATGTAAAAATGATTTGAGAATAATCTTAACTATTTGGTTAGGTTATTTTATTACAAATTGTTTGGTCTATTGGATTATATTTGTGTCGCGGAAATGGGTGGTCTGTGAGGGTCTATTACAAATGGGTTTCCCCCCTTATGATGTAAAAAATATGAAAATCATGATGTAAAGCGTCTTGAGGGTTGGAAAAATAATTTATCCCCCCATAGGTTAATTAATTAAATTTTCTACCCAAAAATTAATTAAAATCCTAAGCCAGAAATTTAATTAAATCTAGGTCCTAGATAAATTTAAATTCTCCAAAGGCAAAATTCGCCGGTCCTAAAAAATTAAATTTTAAGAGGTCCAGGGACTACGGTAAATTAATTATTTTGATAAATTTTAAACCTTTGATCCCTGGGGTTAAGTCAAAGTCAATTTTTTTTGGAAAATTAACTCAAAATTTTAATTTTTGAGTTAATTAAAATGAATTTAATTAAAAAATTCGAATTTCCCCAAATATTTAAATATTTCGACGGATGAGATTAAAAGAAATTTTAATCTTCATCAACGGTCGAGATTGCTTTGACGACAATCACTCGAACTAGTTGTTGGAGGATTTATCTTTAAACAGGAAACCATTTGTCAGTTGATCTGTCCGACCTTTGAGTCATGTGCTTAGCAAAAAATCCTGGTGTAATCTTTTCTGGATAATAAAGAAAGACTTTGGGGTTAATTTCTGTTGGTGTTACTCTTCATGGGAATATTGTAAGATGTTTTTTATTTCATGCATGTTTTTTTCTAAAGCCATTGATGATAGCTTCTGAAGAGTGATTTGAGTACAGGTATCTTGCTCAGTTGTTGGGGTTTGAATAATAATTTAAATTTTGAACGTAATAGCAGGTATCTCTATTTGTCTAAGTTTTATTATTATTTTCTCGCTCTATTTTTAATGGTTGGATCGAGTTTTGTAGGGAAATCTTGAGTTAGATCATCGGACGTTAGGGGAAGTTTTCAATTGGACCAGCCAACTCCCGATCTGTGTTTTCTGAAGAGCCCAACTAAATAAGCTCTGGACTTATCATAAGATTTTCGTTTTGTGATGCATGAGGGTTTCGAGCTAGCACCTCATTTTAAAATTTAAAATTTTTTAATCATTGTGCTTATCTGATAGATCTGCTAATTAGAGCTATTAAACACTAGATCAAGGGAACGAAGTTGGACTCATATTCTTCTTGATCTATTCCATTGTGAATATTGTAGTTTATTTGTATGTAGTTAATTTTCACTATCCTTTGTATAGATCTAATAGTTCATAAATTCTTTTTTTTATTTGTTTTGTAAATAACTTTAGGATTTCAAAATTATTTAAGTTTTAATTTTGTAATTTAAATTTCTTTTAGTTAGATTTAACTTTTAATTTTTAAAGTTTTTTTTGGTCCCACATTCAAAACTTCAAAAAAGTTTCTCTAATTTGTACCTATATATGCCAACCTTTCACCTTGTATTATTTCACTAACTCATTACATTATTCCTTCTTGTACATATAATTTCTTGGGTCCTTATTTTAGTTTTATTTTTTTTGTCAAAAAATTATTTGTAAACATTTTATTTTTATTGAACTTTTGTTATTATTTTGTTTTAAATATATTTTGAAATGATAAATGAAAAATCGTGTAAGTATTTTATTTAAATGTTTTATTAACTTTGTAAATATAATTTTCAAAATCTTTTATTCCAAACTTTGAAAATATATCTTTATGACCATTATGTCCATGATTTTTTTCCACCCCTCTAGTGTCTTTCACTTTTTCTTGATTTTTCTTTGTATTACTACTCATAGCTTAAAGAGTTAGAGCTTGTTTTGTATGACGTATAGTAGTTATGTTACCCCTTTATGATGAGGCATTTCATTGCCATCGGGGTTGGGATATGCAAGGGTTCCTTTCATGATGTATAGGAGCAATGAGGTGCTCAAGATCTAGGTTATGGCCGTAAGGGGTGAGGTGGAGTTCATGCTAGGATTTTTCCCACGTGCTAATGTATATGTCCCAGCGATTTTTTGCATTTTGATATTCTTTATTTTATTTTGCTGGTGGCCTATATATGTTTTTTCTTTTTTCTTTTAGTTGCATCAACCTCCGAGGGCCATGTTTCCGGCCATACCCAAGTATGAGGGCGTAATTTTACCAAATCACACAGAGCTAATGATCAATTGAACCCGAAGAATGGAGGTGAAATATAGGGCTTGTAATGTAAGATGGAAAGTGGTATGGAATGGGGATAGATGGAACACATTATCTCAATCATGGCTTCCCAAACAGTGCCCCTCCTATTCCCATTGGGCCATTAGGGGAGGTCCCATTTGACTAGGATTGAAGATTAACCCCCCATTTAAGGTGAGGGAACAAGATCAAAGTCAAAATCCCTCCTTTTTCTAGGTCACCCCATAATCCATGTCAAATTCCCAAATGCAAACAACCATAAGCACCTGAATGCAAAATGAATAAAGTACCTTTTGATTAGAATCCCACCTTTGTTCATGTGCTCCTTCGAGATGGGTGAGAAGGCATATGACTAATGCAAGTGGCAGAGATATGAATGGCACATTGTCTTCGACTAGTGGTGGCTATAGGGGTTTTTGGCTAGCCGGCTAGAAGAGATGATGAGAGAAAATTTTCTCTTATGGGGTCACCGACTTTTGGTGGGTAACATCTAGCTCTAACTGGGACATGAGCTCACCGTAGAACGCATGTTCCATGTACTTGAATTAGGAGTTCATGAGAACTCCAGCAATCCCTGGGACTGCAAACTTGTAACCTGCACATTGCAACAAACTTGTTTGGGAGCATGTACACTAGCGTAGGGTATCGCCCATGTTTTATACAAGAGTATAAATCCATACAAAAAATAAAATCTACTCTAAATGCAGTCTAATCTACATGATGCATGATATGAATGTTATTAGCTTGCTGACATAATATGCAATGCAACTGCACTATTATACCCAATGTAACCAACAAATCATTAAATTGACATAACATCTCTTGTCCCTACGAGTCATTATGAGATAGGACAACAAAATATCACATTCTCCTTTGCAAGCTTGGGATGGAGAATCACAATGGTGGGAGGTGGGAAAATATGCATCATGAAAAAAGAGTCATGGATGAGGAGGGAAAGAAAAATCCAACTTGCTCCATTGGATCCTTTCTCTCAGCCTAAGTATGGAGTAATCAATAATCAAGCTTATGAACCTTCATTCAAGGGCTATCTCAGGCATCCCACATTCATCAATATTCTCAAAGTAATGCTGCAAATGGTTTGAGAATATGGATGACATATTAATACTTATATCTCCTTCATCGTCATGGGAAGAGCAAGGGAAAACAAGGTCATTGTTCCTCAAGAAGAATCACAACCCCCTTTCAAGGTGCAGAGAAGATTCTTGAATTCCATGGCTCCTAAGAGACTCTTCTAGATGTGCATCAAGCTCTTCTTAGTTATTTGTGACATCATGACTACTTGGTTGAGGATCACCATTATGAAACATGCAGAAGAGGCCCCTCCAGTAAGCCATGCGAAGTTTTCATAATCTTCAAATATGGAATCACCAGGGTGAATTCAATATGCCTTGAGAGATGCTTGCTCCACCCTACAAGCACTAAATTTGAGGTTTAATGAAGAACAAGGGCTTCGTTCTTCCAATGGAGTCGCCAGAAGAGGATCTATCTTGTCGTTAGAGATATTCTCTTCAAAGGGATGGAGATAAATCTTCAAACCACAAGGATGAAACACACACTTCGCCCCCAGCAATGGCACAAGAAATATTGTTGCAAAATCAAGCAGGCCTTGGAGAGCGGTACCCTACAAGGCTATTACTAAATCAAGAGACAACAATGGGGTAATGGTCCACTATCACCACAGCAAAAACTCCCTACTCTTTACGGATTTTCGCGATGGGAGGAATTCCGGTATGCGTATGGTCACCTAATAGGTATTCTAGGTTTGAGGTATGAGGTGACCTAAGGGCTTCCATGGAGAAGACACAACTCAAGTACAAGGCTCCAATGGGGTGAGGTAATTCGCTTTCCTTGGAGAAGCCAATTTCAAGCACACAAAACCTAGGGTTTGATTAGTAGGTTGAGAGTTGGGATGGCCAAAGGTCGAGGTGAAGAGAAAAGGTTTCCAACAATGGTTTTCAACAAGACAAAGGCACATGAAACCTTCAAATAAGCCCCCAAGTTGAAGCTAGAAACAATCAAGGGTAACTTAGTGCTATTAACTAGGGCAAAGAAATTTATGGACGAAATTGAAGTGAATGCCTACCAAAAAGAGGATTTTGTGGCAACCACTATCCTCTTAGCATTTAGACTCTCCAACTCTGGGATTTCCTCCTCCCTAGAAATTTGCACCAAGCCCTAGCTTGGTTGCTTGGCCTTAAAGGGGCCAAATTAGCTAAGAGGGAAAGAAGAGTAAAAATTAAGAGTAAAAGTTGGAGTGATCACCAAAAAAGGAGGGTTGGTGCCTTATCCTTGGGTGGATGGAATCTATGAGTTGATTAAATAGCTAAAAGTTGCTAAGAAGGAAGGATAATGGATGCCTTAGCACCAACAACCCTTGCAGTTACCTATTGTTAAAATTTGCAACTAGGGCCGAATTCCACTTTAGACAGCTCATTTGATGGAGATGATTATTCCATTGAATTCATCCTTTCAAGAGGACCAAAATCGGCCTAAAAATCATCAAATTAGTACCAGCAGAAATGTGTTTTGGAATTTATGCCCTCACATGTGCAAATTGTCAAGGTCAGCCACATCATCATGTAGGCTCATGAAGCCTAATGGACGTGTCACTTGAGCCCCAATGACTTGTATAAATATAAGAGGCCTCAAACCTCATTTGGCATCACATCATCACACACATATTCTCTCTCCTTCTCTGATTGGTTCGTATCGCTTATTGCGTATATCTTTTCTCTCACACGTGTGGTAAGAAGGACAAATTTCAGGACAAATTACAGGGCCAAAATTTCATACTTCAGTTGCAGGTTTGACCAGCGTTGACCAAGCACTTCGACCAACAATTTGAATGCAATTTTTGGGCCAAAATTTCAGTTTTGGAGTGCTGCTTCTACTGGCACAAAAAGCAAGGTATTTTGGGCACATTGATCGAGGCTAACCGCAAGGTTGACCGCAGACTTGAAGTGCAAAATTTGACCAAGTTTGACCATTGTTTTCAGCACTGTTTTGGGCTGACTTTGACCACTTCTGAAGGTCAAGTTTGACTGCCTTTGACCGAGCTCCAAAGAGGATTGTTTGTTGTTGCGTTGACCACTGTTGACTTTCTGGTTAGGGAAGAATTTGATTGTTGTTGACTACAGATTTGTTAATGTTGTTTTGACTTTGATTTGGCAAGTCAATATTGACTTTTGTACTCTCTCTCTCTATTGAACATTTGATATAATAATAAGAAGAATTGATCAATGGGGTCTTTCCCTGACATCCGCCAAATCTGGTGTCCTCTTGTCTTGGCTTGTCTTCTGCATTTTTGTTATTCATGTTCTATCTACAGTTACTGTCAATGTGATTTATGGTTAATGTGATTGCTATTAGGAAACTAAATTGAAAATTGTCATTGGTTTTCTAAAGAACATTGAAGTAATTGTGCTAAGCATAGAACATACCATTGTTAACTAAAATTAACACCTAAGCAATGGATCAAGAAGTTTTATGGAAGAGCTAATCAAAGTTCACTAGGAGGATTATCATTCACATATTATTCATGAGTAATGCATGCAATAATGATATCTAGATTCTATTAAATAGATTTTCAATAAATTAGGGCACAATAGAAAATGCTAAATTCAATATATTAGACATATAGAAGAAATTTATCCAACAAAATGCTCACTTACAAGATAACATGAAAGAAATTCCATTCATTGATCCAAGACAATAGATCCAAAGACAAGAGAGTATCTCCAAATATCAAAGTGCATTCATAGGTCACATCTCTACCATGTCAGAAATATTGAAGGGGGAGTGAATCAGTATTCCTTTAATCTTACAATTGGTTAGGTTCTTTTAATTTTATCAAATCATAAGAGAAAACAAACATGAAGCAATATCAGATCACAGGAACAATGCACAAATAATTTCTCCCAAAAAAAGCTTCATTATGTATGGTCACATACAAGTTTACCCGCTGAACTAGAAGGAAGTACAAAACTTCCCGAGGGTTTTACCAGCAAGGGTTGGAAGGAAGCTAATGCTCACTAAGGGCTGACACTTTTACAGATCGAATATGAAGGGGTCTTTAGTCCCCTTGTACAATTCAACTTCCCTGCTCCACGCATCAACTTCTACTAGCTCAAACCAAGATCAAGACTAATCTTGGGCTACTGTACCAAGGATAATGACCCACCTCTACAACCAGCCTCCAAGACACTACTAATGATGAAACTACCTTAAATAGAAGACATACCTTATTCTGCAATAATCAATTCATAACCATTCATGTCAACTTCCCTACTCCACACTTCAACTTCTGCTACTTCAAACCAAGATCAAGACTAAGCTTGGCCTCCTGTACCAAGGACAATGACACTATTGTGATAATCTTCAACAAAACCCTTACTACTAATAATAACCCCAAACCACTGCTAGATGATGTGACCATGTACCTCAAAGAGCTTTTGCATGATGATGAATTACTTCAAACAATTCAAGAATCGGAACCAACGTTGCCTTCAACTTGTAGACAAACTTGGAGGTGATTTGATTCCTTTGCCTTGCTTAGTGTTCCTACCTTCAAGATGTCACTCCTACACTTAAAGAAATAGACCTTTTGCAATAAGTTACTTTTTGAACAGACTTAGAATATTCAAATGCCAGCGTTCTGATGTACTCTGTCCCTAATGCACCCGAAGATGCCTTGAATCTGCTTCCAGTCATAGTATGACTGACGATATCTTCGTTTATGTAGAATATGATATGTTGAAGTTTTCACCACTATATCCACTGTTGTAGCCCACAACAAGACATAGGATTTGTGTAACTGTTTGTCGTAGTGATGTAGGGTTCAATACATAATGCGATAACACATATATACAGCAACAACACAAGAAATTCAACACTGAACCTCGGCCCTCTAGAGCATATTTATATCATCAGTTGTCTCCAATTTTCCAGGCAGTAGCATACAGTGTGGTCTACAACTACACACATATTCTCTAGCAACAATCTATGTTGAAGAATGTAACTAGTGTCGGTCTTCATAATTGTATTTGAGTCATGATGTAATGTATTTGTCAAAAGAAAGAAAAGGAAATTTTATTATTAAAGCATGTGTTTTTTGTTTGGATCAATTGTTTTTAGGTCAAAGATCCCTTGAAGACTTTTAGGGTTTATGTCAAGTGTCATTGTCCATGTCATAATGTAAAAGACCCTTCTTGGGCTTCATTTGTCAAGAAAGAAATTTATTTTATTGTAAAATAGGTCAATTAGACCTCCTCCACCAAGTCGGCCCCAAGAAAGGACAAGTCAACCTCAACAAGGGAATTCAACCTCACAAACTCACTATATATTGGAGCACCTCGACTCATTTGGAAGCACATTCCTCACAAGTTCGAATTGCAGTACATGGAAGCAGAAAAAGTGTGAAGTTCAAGAAGGAAGTTGGAATCGAAGTTTTTGGGTCTCTCTCTCTCTCACATATGCAACGAAATTCTAAAGCTGCATCAAAGTTGTGAAGTTGCATCAAGGTCGAAGCTGGGAAATTGCATCAAGGTCGAAGTTGTGAAACTGCATCAAGTTGTGAAGTTGCATCAAGGTCGAAGCTGTGAAACTGCATCAAGCTGTGAAGTTGCATCAAGGTTGAAGTTGTGAAGTTGCATCAAGGTCGAAGCTGTGAAGCTGCTAGGTTGAAGCTACTAAAGTTGCTAGATAGAAACTGCAATCCTAAAGTTGGGTTAAGGTTCTGAAGCTAGGGATCGAAATTCTGGGTTGAAGCTGCATTTGAGAAGCTAGCACTTGGTAACTTTCGAAGAGATCATCTATCAGAAGGAAGAGTTGACTTGGTGGAGGAGGAAGGTCATTTGGTCTAGGGTCTTGGCTTATCTCAATTTAATCTACTAAAGGAAGAGTTTTGACTGAGTTTTCGCCTATAAAGGGGTTTTAGCACTGGTTGAGTGCCTACATCTGGTGTCCTTGATCTTCATGTTTTTACTTTGATGATTGCTTGATGAGAAGAAGATAAAAGAAGAACATAAAGAAGTTAATAAGAACATAAGAATATCGCAAGTAATTATCAATATAAGAAAATATTTTTGCCTTGCCGATTTTTAACATGGTGTCGAAGCCAAGGTGAAGAAGGAAGAAAAAGGCAAGTTGAAGATCTATTATGGAAAAGGAGATCAAAGGATGGTCATTAAGAAGGATCACATAAGGAGATAAGCCTACTATCTACAAGAATTATGTCAAACTCAATGAATGGAGAAAACAAACTAGAAGGAACCTCCAACTACAGGGCATGGAAAACAAGGATAGATCTCATCCTCGAAAAGAACAAAGTTTTAGATCTTGTTCAAGAAAAAATCAAGAAGCCTACAAATGAAGCAGAGAAAGCAAAGTTCAAAGAAACCGAAATCTTGGCTATGAACCTAATAGTGGATGGAGTTAAGGACAACCTAATTACATACATATCCAACATAGACTCTGCTCAAGAAATGTATGAGGCTCTCTCCAAATTATTCACCATCAAGAACATTGGTCAAATAGCAAGCCTCAAGAATGAATTAAGAATTATTAAGATGACAAAAGACAATACTGTGTCATCCTACTTTATAAGGATATCTAGAATCAGAGATGAACTCCAAGCAATAGATGAAGTTGTCCCCGAAAAAGAGCTCGTAATTACTGCTCTACCAAAATTTTGGAGTGTCTTTCCATCAGGAATTAACAATTGGAAGGATACTCCAACATTTGAACAAATGTGGAATGCATGCAATCAAGAAGAAGCTCGAATATCATTAGTAGACAATAAAAAGGAGGATGAAGAAGAAAACACCTCCAATGCTTATTCTGCTCATCACAAGAAGAAAGGAACTTTCAAGAAGCTCAAAGGACCAAAAGAAGAAAGTGGACCTATCCAAAATTAAATGTTACAACTATCATAAGATGGGTCATTATAAGAATCAATGTCCAAAGAATCCAAGAAATAAGAAAAGAGATAGAAATAAGCAAATATTGTCGATGAAGCTCCACCGAAGAAGAACAAAACTGAAGAATCGGAACCTCTAACCCATGGTACATCATCACCATAATTTGGGTCGATACCTCTAACCCATGGTACATCATTAGAGCATCAGCTAATCAGCATGATTTTGGTCCCTTTGACTATGGTATACATACTAGTCCTCGTTCACGATCATCCTAGTCAACATCTTTGACCCATGGTGAAACCCCAAAGGCCTCACTCTACATGAGTAATTCTAGGACATGATGCTAAATGTGCTCACTCAACCTCACTGGAGAGTCTGAGCCTGATGCTGAAAGGCACCTACCCAACTGAGTAATTTTGGGCCTCTAAGACCATTCTTCCTAATCCTGGTCAACTTACTTGAACCAGGAAGAATGATTGTCCTTTGTCGAACCATTCTCCCTAATCATGGTCAACATACTTGACCCAGGGAGAATGATTATCCCAGATGCTATCACTTCAACAATCTGGGACATTCTCCCTAATCGTGGTCAACCTAACCCAGGGAAAACCATTGTCCTTGATGTTGCAATTTCATCACTCCCTCTTGTTAAGAGAGACATGCTCAATCACTCCAAGATTGTATTTGAAGTATACAGACTTCATCTTGGGACAGAGGCTTCATCAGCAATCTGCTTGACTATAGAATAGTACTGGAGGCATATTGTTATGAATAAAATATATTAAATATAAATAATGATGATAATAGTAATAAAGATTAGTTAATTAGTAATTATTGTTGAAGAGGCATGTCTAAATGGGATATGACTTTCCATGAAGAGGAACTTGCCTAGTATATAAGCAAGCCCCTCAATCTCATTTGTACCATCATTCTCATTCATACATTTTTATATATATTCTTGTATCTTCAATGGAGATCTACATATTCCAAGTCTTCTGGAGTATTTAACTTGAAGAACGAACTTTGTTCGTTTCACATATTGCTCCCTTTTGTACCATGTCTCGGTATTAGATCTCGTTGTGCTTTGACATGTCATCATGTTCAACACCTGCACCTAAACAATTAATCTAACAAGTAGTTTTTGAAGCCATATTGCTTCACAACTTGCCAATCAAGTTGCAATATATCCGCAGTGTTGATTGCAACAGATGTCTTCTTCCTACTCATCCAAGAAATCATAATGGAGCCCAAACTGAAGCAACATCTTGATGTACTCTTTTTGACTCTCGCACTCACTGCCTAATCTAAATGTGTATCCCTACCACTATAATTCATCACTTCAATTTATGTCCAATTGTACCATATAGGTATTGTTACCGCTCAAATTAGCAAGGGTCCTAAAGGGGCAACTACTAGAACAAGGGAAACAATGGAGACTTAGCCCACTGTCACCTCAATGAAGGCTCCATACTCTTAACGGACTTTCACCGATGGGATGAGCCCCGATATGAGGACTCACTTACAAATAATATATCAATGCAATGGATAATAAGTGATTCCAATCACCATTTCCAAGGAGAAACTCAAAATTAAGGCTTGCTTGCTTTGTAAGCAAGGTGTAGGGTTTTTCTAGGAAAGGTTGATGAGGATTTGAGAATTACATGTAGGGAGTATGTCATGCAATGGAGCTTCCTATTCCTCAAAATCCTTATGGAACTTGGATTCCTAAGTGATCCTTGAAAAGTTAGCTTTGATAGGAAACAGGACCAAATGGACCCCAGGTTAGGTCAAGGGGGGAGGGTTTAGCAACCAATGATGAACTTGACCTAATCAGGGAAGAGAAGGGGATCAAAGAAAAAAATTCAATGAAAGGTGGCACAATGATCCCTATGAGGTAACTAGCTTAAGGAAAACCAAGGGCAAGAATTGGTCTTTGAGCTAGGGCTTGTGATATCTCAAGATCCCACCATTGGAATCTCATGAAATTTGGAGGGCTTCTTAAGGACACACCAGCGCAGTTGTTGACCAAAAATCGAAGTATTTGGATGGCTAGATTGTGAGATATTCGATGCCCTAGGTGACATATGGGGCTAAACCTAGAAAGAAGAGGAGAAGGTGAAGAAAAATAAGTTTTAGGGTGATCACCTATGGTAGACCAGTGCCTAATCCTTTGGGGAGATTGGAGTCAAGAATGATTATGAATTCAAATTTGTTTTTCTTGGTCAAGGAGGCCTTGAAGGTAGCTTCACTTGGCACTAGGGCAAAGGAGAGCAGCTTCAAAGACTTTATGCTTCGTTATGCAAAATAGATGGCTTATCAAGATAAATTTCAACCATGAAATATCCCTAGGAACATTCACTCATCATACATGGCCCATACATGAAGCATCACTATCTAGAAACAAAATTTCCACAACTTTGCAATAATAGATGCAACAAATTAGCCCTAGAATAGCGAAATCTCAGCAACAATGTATGTGACAAAAATAGAGCAAAGAATAGCATTAAAATTTCACTAACATGTATTAGAATATATCCAACCATCAAAAGTTTGCTCCAAAATTTTGTCCAACAAGAAGGATAGTGAAGTTCTCTAAAGAGATACAAGTCCAACCAAGTGATGATGCTAAAATAAATTCACATCACTAGTATTTATACACTTCTAATGAGTTTGATTTAGCTAATTAGGCCTACATTAGACCCTACAATAAAATAATGTGCAAAATAACTAACTTTTAGTGACAAACCCACCAAACTAGCTCATAAACAAAAGAATAAGCCTCTCAAGAGGTCGAATAATGAATAGTGCATGTCGTTGGGCCTTGGAGGAGGCCTAATGGATTCCATATGTGCCATAATGTGTAGTTGAACTCCCAAAAGCAGTGAACAAGGGGTTGGGCCAAATGACATGTGGGGGCACACAAGTGTCCTCATGGGTCTCCAAACAAATCGAAGATTCCTGTAGATCACCTGCAAGGGCTAAGATGATGGTGTAGGTGATGCCACATCATCATGCAAGTCCTGGATCATCTGCCAAGTGTATGGTGCAACTCTGGGGCTAACTAGGCAAGGATCATGTGCATCTTCCTTGTCCAATAAGTGAACCATGAGCAATCTCTTCATGGTTGTGGGTTCCATGGAGTGATGTTCATTGTTGTGGAGGCCCGCGGCTCTCCATACACACCCTACATGTGCCAATGTAGCCCTCTGGGGTCAGGATCCCGTATAGGGAGACCAAACCCAAATGGAAACCACCTGCAATCCTGCATAAGATCCAATACTTCCCTGTGCCTTCCAGCACACCAAGTCATTAAAGAAATCAAGTAAAAGAGTTTATAAACCATGGATAACAAGTGACCACTTCATAATGGCATTCCCTTATATAGTGGTCTTTGGCATGTGCTAATGTCTCCTAGCTCCAAATAGGGTTTAACCAAGCACCCTATTAGGTGGTTTCTACGTCTAAAGGGGGTGGTATGTCCATGGTACATCCTTCAAATGGTAGTGGCATGTGGCATAATGATCGAATGGAGTAGGTAATGAAAGGGGGCAACCTGGATCACGTGCCATGGTACAAGAGTAGCTAATAAAAGGGAAGCCCACACTTGGGTAAATAATGTGTAGGAGGGAGCAATTGTGGTGCATGAGTCATCCCAACCTTGATTTTTCCACCCTTCTTCATATTCCTTTTGCCTTTTTATGATTTTCTTTGGTTAACTGCTCGGGGCTCTAGGTAATGAGAGCATGATGCATAAAGTATAGAAGTGGATACCCCCTTATAAGTTGGGATTGTTCATCGCGCACCAAGGGTTGGGACAATCATGGGCTCTTGAATGATAAAGGAGGCTCATTAAGGGCCATGAGGGAACCAGGGTGATGGCCATGGCATGAGGTAGAGCTCATGTCATGGCTTTTGCCCACGTGATAAATGCTTTTGTCCCAACCATCTTTTGCATTTTGTGGTACAATTTCATGTTCAATGTGGCCCACCTTCAAACATATGATCATGACAAATGGGTGAAGGACCACATGGCCGACTCCGGTGGCAAAGAAATGGCACATCAAGCTAGTTGGTGGTTGTGAGGGGCTACTAGCTATCGACTGAGGACCATCATGCAGAAAAAATTTCTCTAAGGGATATCACCCACAAAATGGTGGATAACATCTGGCTCAAACTAGGACATGATCTCTCGGAAAAGTGGGCAAAGTTACTCGAACGGGAGGTCATGAGAACACCAGCAATCTCTTGGTTACCGTAGACCTGTTACCTGCACATATCAAAGACTAAACCCATGGGGCAACATGTTTTTATGGTGTCTTATGATCACCCATGCTTAGTGTTAGGTTGTAAAATCAACAGAAAAATAAAAATATGTAAATTTTAATTTAAATGCAGCTAATCTACCATGAGAAATATCATATGTCTTTAGTTCTAATGTGAAAATCAGCATGCAATGCATCCTATCCTAACATGCATATGGTACAAAACTAATACTAAGTGTAATCATAAAGCCAGTGCAACCAACATGTCATCAAATTAATATAAATATGTTGGCCTATATGATTACTTATGTAGCAAATGCCAAAGCGAATGTGGACACACATGGATGATCACGTGAGAAGAGGAAAGAAAAGGATGTAATCTAGTCCATGAGATCCTCTCTTCTAGCCAAAATATAGAGATGTCAATGATTATGTTCATAAACTTTTGATAGATGGCAACCTCGGGCATCTTATTTCGATTATGGTCCATATAATTTATGTCATATTTTATGGCCTCTATAGGATTATGTTTAGTAGGCAAGGAAGACTGATGAGATGGAAAAACAAAAGTAGGTTTCCCATGATGATCATACCGAAAAGGGGAGATTGTAAATTGATCATGATCTTGAGGGTGTGTCAAAGGAGATGAAGTATAGTCAATGAGGGGTTCTTCCTTGAAACCATACTCAGAAGGGGGAAAGGGCTCATGGTCACTTAGGATCATTTGAAAAGGGGCGAGGGAATTGCTTGTGGAAGACTTGAAGTGATGAACAAAAGGATAAGGCAGAGGGGAGGGTGAAGTATTATATTCAACAGGTTTTTCCTCCTCAAAATCATCATTTTCTTGTAAGGGAAAATAGTGACCCTTGTTCTCAAGGGTATCGATGGATATGTCATAATAAATAATGCCTGAGAGAAAGGGGAGACCACTCTCAACCTCATCTTCCTTGTCGGTGTCATAAATGTGAGCACAAACAAATTGAGGACCAACAATTTCCCATTTCTCCTTTTCAATGTGGAAGTAATCTTCAATGTCATATTCCAAAGGGCTAATGGAGTCACCTTCTTCAAGGTTCTCAAAAAAAGATTCATCGAGAGTAATATCCTTGAGAAAGAAAAGGTTAATCTCAACTTCACTTTCCATGGGCTCATCCTTCCCAACGCATGTGTTCTCAAAATCATTATTTTCATCATGTGGACCCAAGGAGGACTCATCTTCCCATTCATCACTTAGATTCTCAAGGTCATGATGATGCTCGATGAAGCCTTCCTCTTGAATGCTCAATGCAGGGCATACTTGAAAATGCCTATGAAAGCCATCAACGAACTCCTCTATAGATTATATGCTCCTAGGTTCGTGATTTTGCAACTATGAGTTCTGACCATAGAGAGAACTAAAGAATAACAATATAAGGACATCCTAGTGGACCACTTTCTCCTTTCAAGTATGTGCATTAAATCTTTCCACATGGTCAATTGCGCAGCTTGGGTCACCATCAAACACAGGTACCCCACGTACCATCCTTCTGGTGACATGATTGGGGTGCCCAGGGATGCTAATGATGTCCAAAGTAGGAAATTCATCAAAGAAAGATACTTGCTTTGGGTATACATGTAAATTTTGTAGGAGTCGCCAGGGTGATTTTAAAGATGCCTAGAAAAATGCTTGCTTCACCCTACAAGCATCGACCATAAAGTTCAATGAAGAACTAGGGTTTCATTCTTCAAATGGAGTCACCAATAATGATATGTCAATGTGTCGTATGGGGAACAAAACACACGTTTCGTGTCCTTGGCAACGACGCCAATATGTTACCGCTCAAACTAGCAGGGGTCCTAAAGGGAATCCTAAAGGGGCAATTGCTAGGACAAGGGAAACAATGGAGACTTAGCCCACTGTCACCTCAGCTAAGGCTCCCTACTCTTTACGGACTTTCACCGATGGGAGGAGACCCGGTATGAGGACTCACTTACAAATAATATATCAATGCAATGGATAAGAAGTGATTCCAATCACCATTTCCAAGGAGAAACTCAAAATTAGGGCTTGCTTGCTTTGTAAGCAAGGTGTAGGGTTTTTCTAGGAAAGGTTGATGAGGATTTGAGGGTTAGGTTTAGGGAGTATGTCATGCAATGGAGCTTCCTATTCCTCAAAATCCTTATGGAACTTGGATTCCTAAGTGATCCTTGAAAAGTTAGCTTTGATAGGAAACGGGACCACATGGGACCAAATGGACCCCAAGATAGGTCAACAAGGGAGGGTTTAGGAACCAATGATGAGCTTGACCTAATCAGGGAAGCTAAAGGGATCAAAGAAAAAAAAATCAATGAAAGGTGGCACAATGATCCCTATGAGGTAACTAGCTTAAGGAAAACCATGGGCAAGAATTGGTCTTTCAGCTAGGGCTTGTGGTATCTCAAGATCCCACCGTTGGAATCTCATGAAATTTGGAGGGCTTCTTGAGAACACAATAGCGCAGTGGTGGACCAAAAATCTAAGTATTTGGATGGCTAGATTGTGAGATATTAGATGTCCTAGGTGACCTATGGGGCTAGACCTAGGAAGAAGAGGAGAAGGTGAAGAAAAATCAGATTTAGGGTCATCACCTATGGTAGACCAGTGCCTAATCCTTTGGGGAGATTGGATCAAGAATGATTATGAATTCGGATTTGATTTTCTTGGTCAAGGAGGCCTTAAAGGTAGCTTCACTTACCACTAGGACAAAGGAGAGCAGCTTCAAAGACTTTATACTTCATTTTGCAAAATAGATGGTTTATCAAGATAAATTTCAACCATGAAATATCCCTAGGAACATTCACTCATCATACATGGCCCATACATGAAGCATCACTATCTAGAAACAAAATTTCCACAACTTCGCAATAATAGATGCAGCAAATTAGCCCTAGAATAGCGAAATCCCAGCAACAATGTATGTGACAAATATAGAGCAAAGAATAGCAATAAAATTGCACTAACATGTATTAGAGTATATCTAACCATCAAAAATTTGCCAAAAAAGAAGCTCCAAGACAAGAGAAAATGATCCAAACATCAAAATTCATTCCATACTCCAAAATTTCGTCCACCAAGAAGGATAACAAAGTTCTCTAAAGAGATACAAGTCCAACCAAGTGATGATGCTAAAATGAATTCACATCACTAGTATTTATACACTTCTAATGAGTTTCATTTAGCTAATTAGGCCTACATTAGCCCCTACAATAAAATAATGTGCAGAATAACTAACTTTTGGTGACAAGCCCACCAAACTAGCTCATAAACAAAAGAATAAGCCTCTCAAGAGGTCGAATAATGAATAGTGCATATCGTTGGGCCTTGGAGGAGGCCTAATGCATTCCATATGTGCCATAATGTGTCATTGAACTCCCAAAAGCAGTGGATATGGGGTTAGCCCCTTGTAATAACCTGTGGTGCTCCTAATGACATGTGGGGGCACACAAGTGTCCTCATGGGTCTCCAAACAAATCGAAGATTCCTGTAGATTGCTTGCAAGGGCTAGGATGATGGTGTAGGTGATGCCACATCATCGCGCAAGTCCTGGATCATCTGCCAAGTGTATGGTGCAACTCTGAGGCTAGTTGGGCATGATGGATTAGGGGCATCTTCCTCGTCCAATAAGTGAACCACAAGCAATCTTTGAATGGCTGTGGAGATCTATGGAGTGTTGTCTACTACTATGGAGGCCCATGGCTCTCTACACACACCCTACATGTGCCAATGTAGCCCTCTACGGTTAGGACCCCATATAGGGAGGCCAAACCCAAATGGAAACCACCTACAACCCTACATAAGATCCAATGCGTCCCCGTGCCTTCCAACCCACCAAGTCATTAAAGAAATCAAGTAGAAGAGTTTATAAACCATGGATAACAAGTGAGCACTTCATAATGGCATGCCCTTCCATAGTGGGCTTTGGCATGTGCTAATGTCTCCCAGCTCCAAATAAGGTTAACCAGGCAGCATATTAGGTCGTTTCTACCTCTAAAGGGGGCGGTACATCCTTCAAATGGTGATGGCATGTGGCATAATGATGGAATGGAGTAGGGAATGAGAGGGGGCAACCTAGATCACATGCCATGGTACAAGGGTAGCTAATAAAAGGGAAGCAATCGTGGTGCATGAATAACCCCAACCTTGATTTTTTCACCCTTCTTCATATTCGTTTTGCCTTTTTAAGATTTTCTTTGCTTAACTACTCGGGGCTCTACGTAATGAGAACATGATGCGTAAAGTATAGCAGTGGATACCCCCTTATAAGGTGGGCCAATTCATCGCCCATCGGGGGTTAGGACAATCATGGGTTCCTGAATGATAAAGGAGGCTCATCAAGGGCCATGTAGGAACCAGGGTGATGGCCCTGGAATGGGGTAGAGCTCATGTCATGGCTTTTTCCCATGTGCTAAATGCTTTTGTCTCGACCATCTTTCGCATTTTGTGGTATAATTTCCTGTTGAATGTGGCCAATTATGATTTTTCTTTTTCTTTTAGTTGCATCAACCTCCAGGCATCATTCCAGGCCCGACCCAAGATGTGGGACAAGGGGAGGGGGTGGTTGACCCTATGTGGACCCTGTTGAGAAATCTAGGGCAACAAGGTTAAGTGATTTCTCTTCTATTGATAATTGCTTGTGAATGTTTTTTACTTCTTAGATTAGGATCTTATTTTCCTTATATTATTATAGTGGTATTCTTCATCAAACAACTACCAATGCATAAACCATAAAGAGACAAGAGACAAAGAATATAGGCTATCAGCCAAGGCCAAAACCTCTCCCACTTGACAGGAAAACCCGAACAAATTCTTCTTCTTATAGAGACTTCAATTGACAAATACCAAGACCAAGACCCTTGACCTATTTTCCATTCCAAGACCAAGACCCTTGACCTATTTTCCATTCCAAGACCAAGACACAAAGCTTCCTTGATTAGGTCCTTCTTCCTTGAGTCAACGATAGCCAACCCTCTTGCTTTTTCCTTCTTCTCGACTACCCTTCAGAATTTTGGTCCCTTGGTTCAACATTGTTCTTCTTGTCTCTATTCAGAAACTCTAGCACACAAGTTTGACCAACATTGACCCTTTGTCTTCCTCGCTCTAGAAGGAGACTTCTTCTTGACGCTTCGGCTTGAGATCTTTCTTGTTCTTCAACCAAAATCCTCTCTCACTGACACTGTAATGTTTCGCCCTTCTTCCTGCAATCTATAGGTCTGCAATCTCGCACGTGAGGAGGTAATTTGACCCAAAAATAGTCCCAAAACAAAGCTAAAGACCTCGCTACTCCTTCCCTTCTCCTTGTTGGTTATAGGGCTTCTACTTGATGACCTTCGCACTTCTTGATTTCATACTTGCTTCACCGAAATTGTGTTCTGAAATGAGGTTGAGCTGCCTATTTATAGTCGTTGGAGCCTCCATAATGAGCCGACATGAACTAAGGGTGAGAAGATGTGTCCTTTTGAGAGATTTCATTATTCTTTTGAAGTCGACTTGAAGAAGGTGACTTGCTTGGTCTTGGAGGGCATTCTTATACATTTAATGACTCATATAAAAATGTAACACACCCAAGAAGGGTCCTTCATACATGACATTGACCCAATTAGACTTTTATGACTAGATGACAAAACCTAAAGGTTCATAAAGGGAACTTTAACTAAAAATAAAATTCCTTGATCATGAAACCCATGATTCAAGTACTTACAAAATAATTTTATTTTCTTCTCTTCATCAATCACAATTACATATGTCATTATTAAGACCGAGCCTACTTACACTTTTCAACAGACCTAGTGGAGGAATGTGGACCCAGGTGGGAGGAGAGATGATTGAGGGTGTAATGAGCGAAAGGGGAGGAATATATGTGAATCGGGGAGCAGGACCACGCAACCAAAATTAGGGTTTGCCCATGTAGTACCATCCCTAAAACCAATAGGTCAATAAAATAGATCCCACAGGACTAGGGTGCAAGGTTAACATCCCAAAAGAGACCTAGGGGACAAGAGCACAGACCTAGGCCACTCTTTCCATCGAATACCCCCATTAATCCATGCCCAAAGTTTCCATGATAAATAAACTAGAATATTCAATTACCAATTGACAAGGCATACCTTTAGGTTTGCGAGGCCCACCTTCAAACATACGATCATGACAGATGGGTGAGGGACCACATGGCTGGCTCAATTGGCGAAGAAATGGCACATCGAGCTAGTTGGTGGTTGTTGGTTGCCGACTGAGGATCATCATGGAGAAAAAATTTCTCCTAGGGTTATCACCCACAAAATGGTGGGTAACAAGTACTCCAACACATGTTGAGCTACAGGTCTTGGCTCAACCATAAGCTGACTAACTTCCCTTTTTGGAGCCATCATCATAATTGCTTTCGGTCACCCTAACTGGATGCTCACTCTGAAACAAATCCTGTTGTGGAAATCTTGGTTGCTCCCTTTGCCATTGTGGCTTTCTAGTTATTGTAGCATATCAGCTATCTAGTCTGACAATTTCAATGACAATTTATCATCCCAAGAGTCTCTGAGGGATTTAAATAGTATGCTTCTTTTGACCAGAAAAACAATGCATCAAATCTAGGTCTTTCATACTGAACTCAGAGTTCAACTCCCTCTGAAGCTGAAGTAGGGCTTAAATGCTCCCTCTATCACGTGATTCTTTCTACCTTGTTAGAAACAAGTCATATGATGACAAGATCAATCTTGATCCATTAACCCATAAATCCTTCTCTTTGCAAGCAAGAGACTCCTTCATGTCCCTCAAAACCCTAAGGTGGCTCTATGTACACTTCTTCAATTTCTTTATGGAGGAAAAACAGTCTTTACATCCATCTGATGTAACCTTCAGCAAAAACCATAGTGATAATAATTCTAACAGAAGTGTACCTAACAATTTGGAGCAAATGTCTCAACATAATCTTCTCCCTTGTAGATCCCTTTTAAGTAACCACTGACTCCCCTTCAAGTCTCAACATAATTTCCATATACACCTTTCTTTCAGACTTGCTGACCTGACAGTCTAATCCCTCTGAATTGGAAGCTCTTTTGGTCATCTGGGATGGTATTATTTCTCCCTCTTGAATGCAAATTACTTTTGCTGAGAGAGTGCTCTTGCCATAAACTTTGCTTCGTTCTTCATGATGCTTCCACCTACTACCAAAGTCTTGGCATCCTTCATAATGTACCTGCAAACATCATCAGGAAGTCATGGAAGAACAAGTATAACCAAGCAAAAGATACAAAGACAAACGGTTAACCAAAAATAAAATAATAACAATCAAGGAGGAAAGACATAAAGTACTTATATTTGAAGTTTGTAGGGAATTGACACCTCCCTCTTGATCCTTGCTTTCTTGTAGAAATGAAATCCATCTGCAAAGCAAACTCATCATTCTCATCCTCATCATCATGTTGCGTTCCTTTCATGAGCTAGGGTTTCTTCGTTCAACGGAAACATTGATCTAGGACTAGCTCTAGGGTTTTGTCCACAAAATCCTAGGGCTTTCTTAGTCATATCCTTCAAGATTTATCTAGGGTTTACAAACCCTAGGACCATCAAGTCTCTCAAGAATGGTTCATAGCACGAGTTCTCTTCTCAGCTCCCTCTGTTTTTGGAGCACTTTTCCTGATCATATCTCAAGTTCAGCAATAGCAAGGGCCAAACAATCTCACCCTAGCATCATTAACATATCTCAACAAATGTAGTTATAATGTAAGGCATACTTGACAAGAGCCTTTACTCAGTTATACAAAAATGTTTACACAGGAGTACAAGGTTCTACAACTTCAAAACAACACACTGCTTCCTGCAGTGCAACCAAAAGAAATATTTCTATACAGGCTTGTACAAAAACCTTCAATCCATCATATCATACTTTAGGATGCCAAACAATCTCAGCACGTGTATGGAACACACTTGGTCCAGGCCTTATCTATGGCATAACAGAGCTCTGAGCCATAATCTGAGAACTTTTCTCCTCTCACTGCAACACAATTCTATGCTTAATACATTGATTATCAAACGAGATACGGCAGCATATTCTTTTACTCATACATCAATCTCCACTCAATATGCTTGTGGCAACATATAAAGATCTCCGCATACTCACAATCTGGTCATACAAGCTTTCTCAATACCCTGTAAATTCAACTCCAATCCTTTTCACAACATTCATAAATCAAAACCCTGCCTTCAATTACAGTCATAGCTAATATAAGCTACAGCCTTCTACAATCAACGCATTAAACCCAGCTATAAGCTTTATGTCTCTATAGAACATAATATATATGACGTCAGCCGCAGAACTTTTATCCTTTCAACCATCTCTGCCTCAGATCTCATGGACATATCAGCAAATAAAGTTAATAAACTCTATCTTTGTCAATGCATTAGTTCTCAAATTTAATCTCTGGATTAGCATGCAAACAATCTCTGCCAATATTATTAATCGACTTATTAGTGACATCAGTGCAGTTACCCAAGATCCATTTTGAGAGACAAATTCCTTCACGCCTTATTTCATCAAACTATGGATTAGCCACAGCTCCAGAAACTTCAAATAACCATATTGGTTTGTGAGGCAGTGACCTTGCAACATCTTTTTGGATAACAATATGAAACATCCTTATTTAGGACATAAGATTATCAAATTTATCATGTGCAAATTTTTCTTTGCGTAGATGGGACAATTTTTCAAATCCATATGTAACATAACCAAGTATCGAAAACCATGAGTGGAATTTCTTGACTTCTAATCAAAGTTTCAGATTTTTCCAACAAGAATACTTCTTAGAATGAAGCAGTCTTTCTTTAGCCTGATAATGTGACTTAGTCTGAGGTTTTTCCTGACCCTCCCAATTTAGCTATACAATTTTAATTTTTGACTTCGAGGGCATTAGTCAATATTCTCTTTCTAAGACCTTTTTGCAAACGAACTACAGCAAAGGACAACTTTGCTGACTTTTCTGTTTACTGAGGCACTGAGGTACTTCGAACTGGACTGACTAAGGCACTTCAAGCTTTTAACAAATGGACTAAGACCCTTAGAACTTAGGGCTTCGACTCTCTTCCTTCTAGCCTTGTCCTGCATTGTGATTTCTTCATGAGATAAGATTTCGGCTGGTTTGTCATAAGATTAGGCTTCCTTTTGATCATAGAACAGAGATTCTCGCCCTCTTCTAGGCCTGCAACTTCCTTCATCAAATTTGTCTACAACACAGGGTTTAAGAGGTCCTCAATTCTTTATCTGTCCTAAGGCCTTTCGGCCCTCCTGCACCTAGGGCTGAGGCTACTTGGCCCTAATCTGGGGCATTCAATCTCAGACAGGATTCCATGAAAAGGCTATAGAGACAACAAACCCTAGTGGAATGACTTGCAACAAGTTGGCTTCTTCAAGGCTGTTCTTTTACCATAGCTCTAATACCATGTTGATTTTTGATAGGTCTTCTAAATTGATAATTACTTCTAATGATTTAATCATTTTCACATTCATCATTAAGCAATTATACAGAAGACATCAACAGTAGTAACATTTATGACAGTAGGATCATAAAGAGACAGTCAAACAAGAAACACAAATATTTACCCCGGGAAAAACTACATGGGGGAAAATCCCAACAATAATTTTTCTTAGAGAAATCATTCAATTTAGCAGGAGATACAATTTGAACTTCCAGTCAAAAACAAAGTCAAACTGACTTAAAATATACCCAGGTCAAACCTGGTCAATCAGAGACATATTCGACCTCCTAAAATCCCGTCCTCCTGAAATCCGTCCTCCTACTTTGATCCGCCCTTATCCCTCCTCCTATGCATGAACAAAAGTGATCTGAATTACCTTTCAAGTGATAAGGTTGAATGGGTATATATAGTGATTGGATGAACCTGAATAGGTGTGTCTATAGGGGCAGGCCGACTTGATCTTTAGGAGGGCTAACATGATATTTTGGAGCCAAAAATTCAAATTTAGAAATTCAAAACTCCCTCTCTTTTGAATCCGACATGAAGAACATGTCTTACATATATTTTAAGGGCTAAAACATTTAATTATAAAGACCAACCATAGCTACAAATTCAACACTCCCAAAGATCCAATGATCTGACAAACTTGTTCCAATACTTGTTAGTATTTTCCTTCTTATACTTGATGACTAGATATAATTGTTGCAAAAATCCCATCCATTAGTAGCATCTTGCTTATTGAACCTTATGTTGGGCTTGCAAGTATTGTAAGGGCTTGTGATCAATTTGGATGGTGGTCTCCTTGCCCATTTGAGAGTGCCTCCGATTCTTAACTTCAAGCTCTAAAGTATAGAAATCCTTGTCATAAGTAGGGTAGTTTACGACTACACTATGAAACAACTCAAAATGGTAACACATTGACTTACCTCCTTGCATGAAGACTACTCCCATAGCTTACATGCTTGCATCAACCTCTACTTCAAAAGATTTACACAAATTAGACAATCCTAGAACTGGACCTTCGTTGATTCCATGCTTGAATTCTTCAAAATTAATCCACCGAGTCTTTTCCCATCGAGAACTCTTGCCACTGGTTATTATAGCAAGAAGTAGTGCAGCCATAACTAAAAAAGAAGCTACGAGTTTTTGTAGGCACTCAAGGGTCAAAGCACTAGAAGATCATCAAGAGCATCAATCATCAAGAAAGATCACTCATCTCAAAGGCACCACAAGGACAAGGATTACATCATCATCTTGAAGGAAGTTACTAAAGAAGACCTCAAAACCCTAGTTCGTTCAAAGAAGGATTCTACACTTGAAGCATTCTTGGGAACCTTGCACAATCATCACCTCAAGAGGGAGACCTCAAATACCCTACCTCTACTCAAAGAAAGGAGGACTAAAAATTGGAGCATCTTAAAGCCTCTACATCAAAGAAAAGCAAGGAGAAGGCATTGTCAGCATCATCAAGGAACCAAGGTGACCTCCCTCTCTTTGGAGGACCACTTTTGAAGGAAGATATCTTCATCAAGAAGACATCTTCTATTATCAACATCATCATCAAAATCAAGAAGGCATCAAGTTGAAGATATTGTCATCAAGGAGTATCTTCACAAGTAAGTATCTTTATGTCCACATTTGAATCTATCAAAATGACTTTATTTTGCAAGGAAAGCAACAAATTGGTTGGGTCATCAAACTTTCTTGCATGGAAGAAGAGGATGGATTTGATCCTCATAGAAAACGAAGTCATTGATCGCGTTAAGGGTTCAATCACTAAACCTCCAAAGGAAGAAGCTCAAAGTACATGAAAGGTTAAGTAAGGGCTCAAAGGATCCTTATAGAATCCATCAAAGATCCCCTCACTATGTATCAAAGTTGGAGACATCCAAAAGAAATATATGAGAAGCTAGTAGAATTATTCTTCGTAATTACTGTTGGAGAAATGATATCACTAAGACAAGAACTCTACAAGATAAAGATATCAAAGGAAGATGGAATAGCTTCATACTTTATGAGGGTGTCAGAAATAAAAGACCAACTACAAGGGTTGGGAGAAATAATGTTTGATAAAGAAATGACCACCATAGTGCTCAATGCACTATTAGAGGAATGGGGCAACTTTACATCAAGTCTCTATGGAAAGAAGGAAGCTACCCCATTCAATGAACTTTGGTCATTATAGAAACTAGGTTGAAGGCAAATAGTGATGTGGGATCAAATGAACAAGTTCAAGCATTTGCTGCCATGGCTAAGAGAAAAGGAAAGTTTGGGAAATTGGGTCTCGAAAAAAGAAGAAGAATATGGAAAAAATCAATGCTATGGTTGTCAAGAATATGGGCACTACAAGAGAGATTGTCCAAAGTTCAAGAAGGACAACAAGAAGAAAGAAAGAAATGAGGCTTATATCACTGAAGAAGTGGAAGAACCTGATGATAAGAAATCCAAAGGGATAGATAGATCTTCACTATTAGGGTACATAGCAAGGAGAAGTGGGAGGTGAAAAGACCTCCACCGTGGCAGTCAAGATGAAAAGCATTATGACGAGATGCATCTTAGTAGAATATGGAATCATACTACAACCATTCTGTTGAAGCAAAGAGCTTATGATATCATTAGAAAAGCTTGAAATAATAGTTGAAATAGAAGTCTTCATGGATGCAATAGTCATCATATAAAGGACGTAGCTCTTGGTAATCTCACTGAAAACATGTGTAGTGCATATGGTTAAAAGAAAGTCATCTACCATGATAGAAGGAATTCATCATACATCATCATCATGAGAAAGGAGCTTCTATCGGATGAGGATAATCTAGATCCTCTGTTGGAATCTTCATTAGAAGGTTCACCTCTGTTGGAGGAAGCAAGTGTATCACTGAGAATTCCAACATGTTGAGATGGTTGAAGTACTCTCAATCAAGGAAAGGAAGTTGTTGAAGGAAGCCTAGCTGACCAAAAGAAGGAAAGAGGTACGTATGCATGTATCAATTGAGTCATGACATCATATGACATATGGTTGCATGGGTAAATGCTTTATCTCATGACCATGATCAAAGAAAAGGGATCTCCTCCTTTGGAAAGATGCATGAAGGCATGGTTCACATATTGACTAGATGAAATCAACATAATATGTCCTCATATGGAATATGAGGTGGTTGACAAAGATGAAGGAACTATGGATGGAAGTTCCTGGGGAGAAATATGTGAAGAAAAAAAGAAGAGATCGTGAAAGATGCAACTATGGTCACATAGAAAAGGAAATCAACATCCGATGACTAGAAGAATTGGCCATGATATCTCCATAGAGAAGGCATGAAGACCCTGATAAGGTCTGTAAAGAAAGGAAACCCTTGACATTGAAAGTCTTGGAGATGTGCTTATGAATGTGCAGGATGTTGATATTGCAAGCAAGATGTCATGATGAAAGGCCATCACAAAAGGTAACTTTGATTTGATGTTCATTTTTTATTTTTTGAAAAACATTTGGATGGGTTAATACAGGGCTACCGAAAGAGAGTTGTAGATGTCACCTACAACTAGCACTCATGTGGTTGGATGAAAGATCCTAAAGGAAACATGACTTGGAAGAGGTATTTGTATGAAGAAAAGCCAAATGTGGATTAGAATATCACTTTCCAATGAAGAAAAGGATGAAATGCCTAACATGGCTCATAAAGGAAAGTGATGGATGGTCGATGCTCTACGAAGAAGTCCCAAAAGATGAAAGCTCCATAATGATAAAGATGAAATTCATGACATTGAAAGGAGGAGCTCTTCAAGCAGCTAAAGGTCCCGATCTTCACCAAAGGCAAAAAGTTGTTGTTGGAAGCAAGTTCTTGGTTAAGAGGTAGCTTGGGCACATTCCTTTTATAGGAATAAGTATATCTTCCCTAGTTAATAGGGAGAGGTAGACACATAATTCTTGTCTTAACATTGTGAAGAAAGAATGGAGGATTGGGTAAGCATCGGGCATCTAATGCTCTTTGAGGATGTGGTAGGGCATCCAAGATAAGAGTTGTCGAAGAGGACCGATATTTGATCCAAAATGGATCTTAAACCCTCTAAACCTCTAAGTCTTCAAATATCGGAAAACACTATCACATGGAAAAACACTAAGAATTGGCAGAAACAGAGCTAAGCGGAACGTGAAGTCTCGTTGCACCGGAGCCGTCAAATCAGACAAATCAACGGCCTAGATTAAATCGGTGATATCGCATCGGAGCAGGCCAACGGAGTGTATCGGAGGCAGCCCTATGGGAATTGCAATCGCGATCTAGCAACTTAACGTGGACCATTGATCGAGCGCATAGATCAACGGCGAAGATGACGTTTATCGCATTGCAGATCCCAAAGGGGAGGACTTAACCCGTGGGCCCGAAGACCATGTGATGTGCGATTTGCGACTTATCGCATCGCAACACAACAAAGGGAAATGACCCAAAGCGATAAAGCCAGACCCGGCAAGTTTATAGTTGCGGCTTTATGTTATTTGAGTTCCGAGGTAAACGGTATTTCGAGCGGGCCTCAGGCGGTAAGCAGTATTAGAGAGGCTCCACCCGATTCCATACACCGGCCAACACATAGCACACCGCAGGAGAGATAAAACCGCCTTTTTCGAGCGGGTAATCTCCATGCAAGTGGACCGCCCGAAATGATCGTCAGCCGTGGATTATTGATCACTAATCAGACAGTGGACGATGAACGAGCTGTTTTATGGCCCTGAAAGGAATTATAGATGCAGCACTATAGAATTTGAAATCCGATATGCAGCGTTTTTTCGGGATTTTCAATGTATTCTATGTATTTCTTTATATTCCGATAATATCGTATACAAACCAAATATGCGTTATATCGGGGACTTTCACCTGCGCCCAAGATCTTTACATTTGTGAATGGCTGCCTATGTGCTTTAAGCGTTTTGCAATGAGTGTTTAACACTCGGCACGGAGATGAAGGGACAAAGGTCGGGAGGCAAAGATCCCGAAAAGGAAGGTGAACGGATAGGGCCGAGAGGCTTAAAAACCACTCAATGGCAGAGACAGAGGGAGAAGCAATGGCTCAGAGACAGAGAGTTAGAGAAAACGCAGCTATGAACAGTTGATCAGAGGCACTAAGAGGGAGAGTCTGTGTACTCTTTAAACTCGAGGTTTTCGAGTGAAATCCCTGTGTAATATCACTATTGTTGTGTTATGGCTCTGATTGAGCTCACACCTGTAAACTCTGTTCTTGAAGACATAATATAGAGGTCGACACTGAAAGCTGGACCAAGAGACGTAGCCAAGAAGTCTGGTGAACTCCTTGATTATTCACTGTGTTGATGTGTTGAATTGTTATGTTTTCTTATTGTTAAATGTCTGTATTATTCGCAATCTTTTCGATCCGTTGCAATAAATAATATAGGCATTCCTGCACATGAGTCTGTAATACCTTAATATTGATTTAAGATCTCATATTCAGATCAAATGGTATCAGAGCATTTGGTTTTGTTAAGGTTAGACAAGCTTGTTCTAGATTTTGAATGCTAACTAGATTAAAGCTCAGACTAGGAGAAGGAGAACTTGTTGAGACTAATCCAGAGATTGGAAGAGTCTATTCTCAGAGGAGAATGGTAGAAGAAACTCCATTGGGATCAGAATCTCAGTTTATAGAAAGTTTTATGACAATCTGAGCTATGGTGGAAGAGATGTATCTGGAATTTAAGAAGGGTCGAGGTGAAAGCACTTCAACACCTAAACCAGACAAAGGAGCAGAGGAACCTTTTCTAGTTGCCCCTCCAGAAGGCAAAGGAAAAGGAGAAATGCCTCCTCCACCATCTCCTCCATCATCACCTTCATCATCCTCATCATCTTCTAGCTCTTCTAAGAAAAAGAAGAAAACTTCCTTAATCAAATTAGATGTGAAGTTTGATTTGCCAATTTATGATGGAGAACTCAATGCAGAAAAGCTAGATAATTGGATAAGACAAATTGATGTATATTGTAGGGTACAGAACGTTGATTCAGAAAGGAAGAAGATTCAGCTGGCTAGCCTTCGACTTGGAGGAACTGCACTAGTATGGTGAGAAGGCAAGACACAAGCTGATCTGCAAAAACATGGTAAAATCATTTCTACCTGGAATGAATTTGTTTCTGCTATCAAAAAGCAATTCTATCCTTTAGCTTACATGCAGCAGGCAATGATGAGTTGGCAAACTCTTCGTCAATTGAAGGGTCAAAGTGTACAAAGTTATACTCAGGAATTCAGAAAGAGAGCTTTAGCTCTAGGTATATCATTAGATTCACCTGAGACTTTATTGAAGTATATAGGTGGTCTTCATAGCTATTTAAAGCATACTATTCTCATGTTTAATCCCACTAGCTTAGATGATGTATCAGTTCAAGCCACACATCTAGAAGCTAAAGGTAAGAATGTAAATCCAAAGGTTGGGGGAACATCTAAATATTCTGTAAGCAAAAGCAAGGAAAAAAAGAAACTGAAATGGAAGGAAAGGAAAGCAAACACTATACAGAAGGATAAACCTTCATGCACTCATTGAAAGAAAGGACACGATGAGGCACACTGCTGGTTTCTGCATCCAGAACGGAGACCTAAGAAGTTCGGTGGAAAGAAGAAGAATGTTGCTGCTATTCAGCAGGACTTAGGATCGGATCCAGGCGATGAAACAACAGTTACAGCCACAGGTATTAAAGGTAAAGATTCTGAAGCATCCACAAGTAATTCTGCACAATTTGTTGATAATGAAAATAATGAGAGGGAAAGAAATGAGCTTTTTCGTATTAGAGTAATTTCCAAGCACAATAAGATTGATACTTTATTTAATAGTGGATCACAAGTAAATTTGATTTCTGAAACAATTGTAAAGAAGTTGGGATTACAAACAAAACCTCATGAGAAGCCATATCCATTAGTTTGGGTGTGTGATAAAACAAAGCTACAAGTAACGAGACAAGTAAACTTAGGTTTGCTATTGGATCAACATTGTAAATGAGGTTGAGTTAGAGATAGTCCCATTGGATATATGTGGTATTGTTTTGGGAAGTCCATACTTGTATGATAGGAAAGCTATTTTCTATAAAGCTGACAATAAGTATCAACTCACTAAAGATGGAATAGAATATATTGTAAGAGCTCATAAACTCAAGGATAACTATTCTCTCATAAACTCAAAGCAAATGGAAAGAATTGTGAATTCAAGTAAGCAATTTTTACTAATGGTTGTAAAGCAAAGGATCCAGAAAAATCCAATGCATTTGAAGGCTGTGATTCTAAATAGAAAACTAATTTAGTTAAAGTTGTTTCAGAATATGATATTCTATTTCAAGAACCTGAAGGTCTGCCACCCAAGCGAGAAATAGTACATAATATTTGTTTGCAGCAAGATGCTCCATTACCTAACATTGGAATGTAAAAGTTGTCAGCATTAGAGAATGCAGAGATAAAGAAGCAAGTACAAGAGTTGCCCGATAAAGGGTTTATACGACCAAGCACATCACCATGTGGATCTCCAATCGCGCTGGTGAGAAAGAAAGATGGTTCGTGGAGAATGTGCATTGATTATAGAGCACTAAATAAAATAACGATCAAGAATCGTTATCCTCTTCCTCGTATTGATGATTTATTAGATCAATTGAAAGAAGCAGTTTACTTTTTTAAGTTAGACTTGCGAAGAGGTTATCATCAGGTCAGAGTTGCAGAACAAGATGCATGGAAGACTGCTTTCAAGACAAAGCAAGGACTGTATGAATGGTTGGTTATGCCTTTTGGCTTAACTAATGCTCTTGCTAAATTTATCAGAGTTATGAATGATGTACTCAGACCTTTTATTGATGACTTTGTAATTATTTATTTAGATGACATTCTTGTTTTTAGTAAGACATGGGAAGACCATGTGAAGCATGTAAAGCAGACTTTAGATGTTTTAAAAAGAGAAAATATCTATGTAAAATTGTCAAAATGTGAATTTGGCAGAACATCTTTAAATTATTTGGGTCATATTGTAGGGGCTAGTGAATTGAAGATAGATCCCTAAGTCATTGTGAACTGGCCTAAACCCAAATCTGCTACAGAGGTTAGGAGTTTCCTAGGGGCAGCACAATACTAGAGAAAGTTTATTGCTAACTTTTCTTTGATTGCAGCTCCATTACATGCTTTAACAGGATTGAAACAGGTGTTTCAGTGGGGAGGCAAACAGCAGAAAGCCTTCAACACCTTAAAAAAGAAAATCAATACAGCATCAGTACTAGCACTGCCAGATCTTCAACATCCATTTGAGATTGAGACAGATGCCAGTGACTATGCCATGGGAGCAGTGTTGATACAACACGGAAAACCCATATGCTATCATTCTGAGACATTTACTTCTGCAGTAGTTAATTATCCCACATATGATAAAGAATTGTATGCATTAGTACAAAGTGTGAAAAAGTGGAAACATTACCTAATGGGTAAAGAAACAATCATACATACAGATCATCAACCACTTCAATATTTGCGCTCACAAACTAAATTGCAGCAATCAAAACATTATAGGTGGATGGGTTTTCTACAGCAATTTCATCTTGTCATCAGATATAAAAAGGGCATACACAATAAGGTTGCAGACATGTTATCCAGACCAATCATAAATGCATCTACTATACTTCAGCATAACTCAGTAATGCATGAAAGTTACATTAAACAATATGCTCAAGATGTAGATTTTAAAGATGTATATGCAACTTTAAGTCATGGCAAGCAAGTAGAAGAATTGGATTATTATGTAAAGGACCAACTCTTATATCATTTGGGAAAGTTATGCATTCCACAAACTAAAAGAGTTAACATAATCCGAGAAGCACATACTTCTCTAATATCAGGTCATTTTGTTGTAAGTAAAACATTTGCACAATTGCAAAGGTTTTGTTATTGGCCAAGAATGCATGAGACAATTTCTAGATATATCAATGGGTGTACTATGTGTGCTACAAACAAGCCCAGTAATAGAAAATTAGGCTTGTACACTCCACTTGCCATTCCTTCTTGTCCTTGGGAAAGTGTTTCCATGGATTTTGTTGGGGGATTGCCAAAATCTAGGAAAGGTCATGATTATTTTTATGTTGTTGTGGATAGGTTCAGTAAAATGTGTATTTTGATACCATGTAACAAGCAAGTTACAGCTAAACAAACAGCAAAGTTGTTCTTTTAGAATGTAGGGGTTCATTTTGGGTTACCCATTTCTACTGTATCTAATCGAGACAGACAGAAGTGGTCAACAAGACAGTGATCCAGTTGTTCAAAGGCTATTGCAGCAAGCATCCCAAGCTTTGGGATAAGCATTTGTGTTATGTGCAGCATGCTTACAACCGAGCCAAGCACTCTTCTATTCAGATATCTCCTTTTGAGACTTGGTTTTATACCAAAGTCTCCCTTGGATTTGGTCTTTGGTAAAGACATAGCAGTTGATGGACACAGTGATGTGGACAAAGCAACCAAGTTCATTGAACAAATCCAGGAAATTCACCAGGCAGTACAGGAACAGCTGGAAAGAAGTCAAGCCAAGTACAAGGCAAGACATGACAAGCATCGAGTTGAGCATAGTTTTCAAGTTGGTGATCAAGTCTAGTTGTACATCAGCAAAGACAGAATGCAAGGTGAAGGTAAGAAGCTAAAACCAATAAGGTATGGACCTTTCAAGATACTTGATAAAATTGGTGAAAATGCTTTTCGCCTTGATTTGCCAGCTTATATGTAGATCTATTCAGTCATTAATGCAGAAAACTTGAGATTGTATGAACCTTCATTGATTGAATATCCTGAAGAGCAAAGTCAATTGCCTTCTATTGAGGATCTGTCGCCTGAGTATCTCAATGAGTTATGAGAGGACACAGTTCTGGGCAGGCAGGTGAGAACTGTGTCGAGGGGATGTTGAGTACCTGAGAGTAGGGCTCAAAGGTTCAAATCCAAGCAAAGCACAATGGATAGAAGTTAAACAAGTGAGGGAGTTGTATCCTCACTTGATCGATGCCTAAAAACCAACTTTTGGTGGTCCAAAAGCTTTTCAGTGGGAAGGCGTGATCCAAAATGGATCTTAAACCCTCTAAACCTCTAAGTCTTCAAATATCGGAAAACACTATCGCATGGAAAAACACTAAGAATTGGCGGAAACAGAGCTAAGCGGAACGTGAAAGTCTCGTTGCAACCCGAAGCCATCGGATCGGACAGATCAACGACCCGGATTAAATCGGCGATATTGCATCGGAGCAGGCCAGCAGAGTGTATCGGAGGCAGCCTTATGGGAATTGCGATCACGATCCAGCGACTTAATGTGGACCGTTGAACGAGCGCGCAGATCAACAGCGGAGATGACGTTTATCGCATCGCAGATTCCAAAGGGGAGGACTTAACCCGCGGGCCCGAAAACCATGTGATGTGCGATTTGCGACTTATTGCATCGCAACACAATAAAGGGAAATGACCTGAAGCGATAAAGCCGGACCCGAAAAGTTTATAATTGCGGCTTTATGTTATTTGAGTTCCGAGGTAAACGGTATTTTGGGCGGGCCTCAGGCGGTAAGCAGTATTGGAGAGGCTCCGCCCAATTCCATACACCGGCCGACACGTAGCACACCACAGGAGAGAGAAAACCACTTTTTCGGGCGGGTAATCTCCATGCAAGTGGGCCGCCCAAAATGATCGTCAGTCGTGGATTATCGATCAATGATCGGACGGTGGACGATGAATGAGCTATTTTACGGACCCGAAAGGAATTATGGATGCGGCACTATAAAATTTGAAATCCGATATGCAACGTTTTGTGGGGTTTTTCAATGTATTCTATGTATTTCTTTATATTTCGATAATATCGTATACAGACCAAATATGCGTTATATCAGGGATTTTCACCCGCGCCCAAGATCTTTTCGTTTGTGAATGGCAGCCGCCTATGTGCCTTAAGCGTTTTGCAATGAGTGTTTAACGCTCGGTAGGGAGATGAATGGACAAAGGCCGGGAAGCAAAGAGCCCGAAAAGGAAGGTGAACGGACAGGGTCGAGAGGCTTAAAAACCACTCAATGGCAGATACAGAGAGGGAGAAGCAGTGGCTCAGAGACAAAATCAGAGAAAACGCACCTACGAACAGTTGATCAGAGGCACTAAGAGGGAGAGTCTGTGTACTCTTTAAACTCGAGGTTGTCGAGTGAAATCCCTGTGTAATATCACTATTGTTGTGTTATGGCTCCGACTGAGCTCACACCTGTAAACTCTGTTCTTGAAGACATAATACAAAGGTCCACACTGAAAGTTGGACCAAGAGACGTAGCTAGAAAGTCTGGTGAACTCCTTGATTATTCACTGTGTTGATGTGTTGAATTGTTATGTTTTCTGATTGTTAAATGTCTGTATTATTCACAATCTTTTCAATCCATTGCACTAAATAATATAGGCATTCCTGCACATGAGTCTGTAATACCTTAATATGATTTAAGATCTCATATTCAAATCAATATTCCTTTGAGGACTGGGAATCCAAAATAAGAATAGTCCCGGAAGGACATACCTTGCGAACACCTGGGTGGGGTATGTGCTTTGAGAAGCAATGATGATGGTGTCTGTCATTCATTGGTCTCGCTAGCATTGTGCTCTTAGCTTGTGGAGAGATAGAGTTGTTAGTCAAGGCTTTGTTATGTGACAATGATGGTTGGTATGATGCTAAACAGATGGCTTACCATTCTGGCTCGTCTTATGAAAATTCTTTAGATTGAGAATGTTGAAGTACCTTGTATGGATTATGAATACCTCCTTAGTTAAGAGGGAGTGTAGAAATATGTAACTAAGTTCAACCTTCATAATGACACGTAATCATGATTTTATGTATCTAATGTAAAAAGAAAAATAAATTTATTATTGTTGTTCTTGAGGCATGGATTTCATGCTCAAGGAAATTTATTTTATAGGTCAAGCACCCATTGAGTGCTTCTAGGTTTGTCATAAAGTCAATTGAGTCATTGTCATGTATTGAAGACCTCATCATAGCACAAAGATCAAGTCGGCCTACATGAAGGGACAGGTCGGCCTAAAGATAGCAATTTTTACCCCTCAAAAGCCTATACATAAGAAGGAACTAGACCTCATTTGGACACACTCTCAAGCAAGTTCAATCTCCTCAAGATAGAAGCTGGGAAAGGACAAAGAAGAAGAATAAGAACAAGATCGAAGTTTTGGGCCTCTCTCTCTCCCTCTTTTGTTAAGGTTTCTACAATTATTGGGCAAGACAAAATTCTGAAACTGCATCGAAGCTGTGAAGCTGCATCGAAGTTGTGACGTTGCATCGAAATTGTGAAGTTGCAGCTAGGTCGAAGCTATGAAAGGTCAAAGTTGTGAATCTGCTAGAGAGGTCAAAGTTGTAGAAGAATGTGTTGGGCTGAAGAATTTGTTGGAGGTCGAAATTGCAAGAGTGGCTGAGGAACTGCTAGAAGGAAAGCTTGTCAAGGGAGTTGGTCTTGGAGGGCCTTGGTCAAGGGTCTTAGGTCTTGGAATTCGTCAATTGAAGATTCTATAAGAAAAGAAGAATTCTTGTGGGTTTTCCTTGTTGAGAAATCCAATAGGTTGGTAAGTTAATTGATTTCTCTTATTATGACATTACCTTGTGATGTTTCATTATTAGTTTTATTCTTTCAATTTATCTTATTCTTATCATCAAGACTAATGCCGATCAATAAACAGAGGAGGATACGAGATGTACGCACACAGCCAGGGTAAAACCCCTTGGTAGGGGAAAACCCAGTCGAGAACTCTTCCATCAGTGGATTCAATACAAAGTTGAGATGACCAAGACCCTTATAACCTAGACTAGAAACTCCTTCCATCCATCAAGTCAACCTTGTTCCATCATTCTTCAGTTTTGAGTCTTGTATGTAGTATTTCGTTCTTTAGTTTGTACTCAACACCTCATACTTGCAACAATATGATAATCCTTGACAGATTTCGATGTGATGCATCAGTCCTGTAACAAAGTCAAGCTTCAGTCCTGTAGTGGTAGTATGCAATAACATAGTCCTGTAATAAGCTTTGGTCCTGTAGATGATAACATAATTATGCAATGTACTTCAGTCCCATAGAAGTAGCATACATATAACACAGTTCTGTAATAAACTTCATTCCAATAGTGGTAGCAACCAAATGATAACACAGTTTTGTAATGTGCTTTGGTCCTGTGGTGATAGCTTCAGTTTTCAGTCATGTGATAGCTTCAGACTTTGGTCCTATATTATATTCCTTTATATCCAAATTCCCTTCCTCTGTGATCACCGAACCTATATCATCCCTCTGAAATTTTCCGAACTTCATCTCTAAGATACACCGAACTCATCTCTGCTCTCTGCAATTAGAGCGAAGTTTACAGGCCTATATTTAGTTGTTTCCCATAGTAAAATGAGTCGACCTAGTCCTTTTTGTGAGGCCGACTTTTGGAGGATTTGTTTGGAGGCCGACCTTGCAAGGTGACTTGATGGAGGAGACTTTTGACAAAATAAATTTGACTTTTGCTTATATAAAAATCCAAAAAGCCTACAATGGAAGTTCGACCTATGACAATTGACACACGCATGAAATTCATGCTTTAACAAGTCAATTTAATTAATAATAAAATTTATTTTGCTTTCTTTTGATAAATATATTTCATTATGACTCAAGTACAATTATGAAGACCGAACCTAGTTACATTTTTCAACAATCCTCTCAAATGGAGATGTTTTGGCCCTGGCTGATCGCCTATATCTTGTGTCCTCTTGTCTCATTGTTCTTTATGGTTTGGTAGTTGTTTGATGAAAAGAACACAATGATAATTAAGGTGAAAAAAGATCTAATCAAGATAAGCAAAAATACATCACAAGCAGTTCAAAGTAAGAGAAATCACATAATCTAGCTGCCCTAGATTTCTCAAAAGATAGAAGGAACTATTTGACACCAAATTCAAGGTTATTGGCTAAGAAAGATTCTTCTGAACCTAAGTCAAATTCTGAGCACTGATTTGTACAATAGTCCTAATGTAAGAGAGATTAAACAGTTGGCTCGAACTTCCAGATTTATAGTTGAAGCCTAGACACAAATTTCAAGGAAGATGGAACTACATTTAAGGGGAGATAAGTACCTTAAATGTTATTTGTTGTGTAATTTTCTCAATAGATTAGAAGCAATATAATCCTCCTTTCACTAGTTTTCCCCTTATGGGATTTTCTAGGGTCATTAGACCAAAATCTGTGTAAAAATTTCAGGTGTGTGAGCTTGTCTTACTTTCATATCAGCTGAAAAGAAATGGTAGAGGTAGCTTGTACATGTTTCAAATGAATTTGTATTAAATGTTTTACAACAACTAATTGTTTAGGGTGAGGGCATTAAACATATATGCAAAAACTTTGAAACTGGGAGAGCTACCAGATTGCAAATTTTTTCTATATCACAAAAACACTAGCAAACAAAAACAAAATTGTTACTCACCAAATACGAGATAGGTTGGACAAGTTTATGCAAAGGCACATGTTGCCACTAATTCCTCTACAAATGAGCAATCAATGCAAGTTGACTTGACAACTACCAATTCTTATCACACACCCATTTCAACTTGCCTACATATTGGTAGTCATTATCCATAAGAGGTTCAATCCTCTTTCAAGCTCAATGTCTCTTTAGTTGAGTTGGACAATTGTAGGAATGCAGTTACAAAGGTTCAATCTTGGTCTGCAACCGATATGGCAGATTGGTGAAATATCTTGTTGGGAGATAGCCATTCTTCACAGAGGCAAATTCCTACTAAGGTGGGGTAGGATGGTAACAAGGCTCATCAAGCATATTAAAAACCAACTGCAAACTCACCTTTAGGTTGCTCAACAAAGCTTGGAGATGGACCCCATTCATGAGGCACATCAGTAGGAGGCAAGCATTGGGGGACATATCCACTAAATGGTCTAGGATGATGTGCCTACCAAATTCTATTTCAACATCTAAAGCACAAAGACAAATCTAAGAAGTTCTAAGCCTTACGAGACCCTAGTGGTAGCCTTAGCAAGGATGAGATAGAAATCTGACATATATTTGCAGATCATTTTTCAACATATTTTCACTTCGATAAGTTTTGACCCATTACAGGATGCTACAACGGAGGTTGTCCATCAAGTTGTTCCTAGGAGAGTTGAGGCCCTTGAGAGAAATTCTCTCACGAGAGAAATTGAGCTAGATGAGTTTGATTAGGCGTCAAAGAACTCGAGAATGAGAAACCCCCATATCCTTATGGTTCTTCAGTTCAATTTTATGGCTGAGGGGTAATATCAGAGACTAGGTTAATGTTAACCTCATAAGACTCATTCCTAAAGATGTTAAAAGAGATTTGGTGGGTAGTTGGATTCCAATCACCCTATTGAATGTCTACTAGAAAATTCTAGTAAAAGCCACAGCTAAGAGGATCCATTTCTTGGTGGCCAAGATGATTCACGAGGAAAAAACATGTTGCAATAAGTTCAAGCCCTAGCACCACCTTGCCGGCTTGAAGTGTTCTCATGCTCCAACCTAAAGAAGACTCCAATCTTCGCCTTGCACCATCCTGCCGCCTTGCTCAGCAAGCCGCCACTTGCCCTGAAGGCTCCGACCTTCAATTCAACACAGTGGACCACATTTCATATATTTTCAGATTGGATCCACTTGTGCTCAATATCAAAAAAGGAATCTATGGATTTTGTCAATCTACAATACTGGCAAAAGGTCATCCGCAGCAACTGCTCATCAAATGATCAAACCCTAGCAGCATAGAAACAAGATCTCACTGTATTCTATTTTCACTAAATTGTCTTTGCTTTTGTCCAATAGTTGATTATTGCTATCACAATACTTGACACTGTACTGTTGCCAATGCACAATCCAATGTGCCACAAGTCTGTCCTGTGCCCAACCTTAAGTTGTCTCAACTTTTTCCTTAGGAAACACAAAATCATAAGACAGAAAGCCAATTACCTCTCTGCAATGCATTTCCTAGCATGCACAACCATACATGGTCTGAATAACCATCACATTATCAAAAACAAACTCTGACTCCTCAGCCAGCAACAAATTCTGTTATACAATGCTTTCTTGCTGGCAAAACCCTGGTACTCTGCACACAAACAAATATGCTTGATAGTGCATCAAACCCTAGCTGGACAATTCTCGCTCAGCAAGATCAGTCACACATAGATACTTGCAGCAATGTTGACTCAGCTATACACAATCATACTTAATCTGCTAAACTTTGCCAAAAACAATATCTTCAGGGCAATACAATTCAACAACTAGTGCTTGCAATGATGAAAACTATCTGCAATGTAAACTCTAGATACATGGAAAAATTTGCAATAGCTTAACACTTCCTTGAATCATCAGGCAGCACAGTAGGCTCATGTTACTAGCCCTGTCAAACTTAGATCAAATTTAGAAGAGTTGGATAAGCTGACACTGTGGTTAACTGTCAAGCTGTTGTTAAACTTCAGACTTCTGATGCAACACTTATCATATCAGTAATGCCTTCAATATCTGTTCAATTGTTCCAAGAACAATCTTCATCTCTGCTTCAGATTTCACTTTCCAGAGATGATTCAATCTGGCTCTTTAATCTGCTCAAAACCTTGTCCACTAGTTTGTCCTTGAAAGAGTACTTGAAACACACCCTTATAACCTTCAGAATTGCCTAAGAGATCTGTTCTTGAGATACCTTGTCTATGTTACTTAATTATTCAACAATGGTCAATAGGAAACCTCCTGCAACTGCTTCAGATTGCACTGCCATTCGGCCCTTCAAAACAAGTCACGATTTGATTGCACAAATAGGACTCAAATCTGCTTTTTGTAGCAACTGTTCCCTTATAGACTTCTGCCAGCCCTTTAAATTAAGCCTTGATCAAACTTTAATGATAACTTTATGCAACTTCAGAAAGGCCTAGATATACTTCAGTTTTCCTCCATCATAAATCTATGTTCTCCAAAAGATGACAAGACAATTTTAGCTCAGCAAACCCTTCAGACTTGGCACAAATGATAGATCTCGGTCCAACCTTAGAAAAGATCCAAAAGGTGCGGATAAGGCCTCAAACAATCCCCCTTGGAGGGCCGAGAAAGGAGGCAAGATGATCCTGGTGAGAATATCTTGAAAAGGTGCCGCACAAATAGGGCTTAGACTGCCCTTAATCCACCTCAGAAGAAGTGTCACAGATGGGCCTCAGGAAGCCTGAGATTAGGACTTTTGAATAGTGCTAGATTGCTTTCAAAAGAGCCCAGAACAGAGCCTTAAATGAGCCCCAGATAAGTCTTAAAATTTTCCTTCAAAATCTGCCTTAGTCTGCTCTCTAATCCAATGAAACCCAAGAGAGATAACACAACAATGTCCACCAAATTTAACTCAGATGTACTTTGCTTCAGAAGAATCCGAAATTTTGTCCATAAAGATGCCACTGAAAAGACCTAAGATCAAATACAACAGAGGTCTGCCAAGAAAGGGGGCCGAATAGGCCTCAAAACAAGCCTTAAGATAACCCTGAAAACTAGTGCAAAGAGGCCTCAGATAGGGGCCTCTGGAAGGCTGAGAAGGACCTCAAGAAATGGTTGATTCGGGCCTCAGAGCAAGCCCTTAAGAAAGTCAAATTAAGCTTCAATATTAGTGCGAGGTCAGCCTTGACTAAGCCTCAGAAAAAACCAACGAAAATCCCTGCTACATTCCAACAAATAGCCAACAAGAGAAGGGTAAAAATTTATGCCCAAAAGTAACCTCAGACTCGGCCTCCTTCTGATCTCCATGTTCTGGCCAGGCCTCAGAAGTCAACAAATATATTTCAGATTAGCAAGATGACTTTTGATACCAATGAATGGAATGGGCCTCCCTTATTTATACTATCCAGAGGGCTTAAAAAGAGGGGCCAACTAGCCCAACAATCCATGGAGTCGACCTGAACAATATTGAACTTTGAAAAGATAAATTTAAATTTTCTAATAAGACGACCTGAACTCCAAGGAGAGATAGTTTCCACAAATAAAATTTATTTTAGAGAGTTGACTTGAACCCTTTGGCAGCCAATTTTGGACAAGAAAATTCATCATTCGAACGGTTAATTTGTCAACCCAAGACCCACAAAAATTTCCTTGAATATAACTGTCAACATTTAAGGAAACATCAAGCTACCTTTTAACATTCCTTTTTGGGGCACCTTGACCACATAATGGGGCTCCAACTTTGATAAGAGATGTCTCCTCAACAATGAGGAGTTATGTGACGTGCCACCTACCATTAGACTCGGCATGACGAGCTCTAGCAATTGATGGTGGTCCCGCTTGCAATTTCATTGATCTTCTCATCCAAACTCTTCATCAAAAGCGAGGTATCATGACCACACTACAGGAGCTCCTCATCCTTTTAGGGCTTCTTTAGCAGAGGAGCTTCCAATCAATGCAATCCATAGGCAAATATTAAGAGCATTCAAAGATTGATGTTCGCACCAATGACAACACCATTCAACAATTAGTTATAAGATTATCTATTGATTAAGCATTCTTAGATTTGTTTAACATATTTTGATATAAGAAAGGTTTTGTTAGCTTAAATATATTTTGAATTTATTGGCTTGATCCACTTTGGCTTGAATATCATAGATATCATAATTGCATTGAAATAGCTAAATGACAATTCCATTCCATCATTGAATTTGTAATTTTGTTCATAGCCCTAGATCTCAATGTTATTTTTTATTGTTGATTATCATAGGTTGGTTGTTGTTTGAAAATCAACTTAAGTGGTCAGAGTAACCAAGGCACTGAGAGTGCCATTCCTCAATTTGCTAGGACAAGAAGGCCCCAACCTCTTGAGGACTGTCTTTTTGTCTTGAACTTTCAAACATCATAGTTCCCTGCTTTCATTTACTGTTTTCCTAGAATAGAATGATGATTCAAGTACATGCTAGTTAAAGAGATGAGTAGAAGACTATGAGTGACTGCTCATCTTCACTCTCATAGATGGGGAAGGTTGTAGTGCATTCTCATCTCTGTAACTAGTATTGGGTCTAGATTGACTAAGTTGAGTAAAAGACTACTGAAGTGTCCACTTGCCTCCACAGGTAAGGAAGGCCCTAGTGTATTAGTCAACCTTCATTATTGAAAAAAACCTTTGATTGTCTTCCCAACATTTCAGTGAACACTTGGCATTTTGGATATGATTGGATAGAGAGCTTGGATTTGTGTAAGAAATTCCTATATATGCCACATCTGAAGTATCCTTAAGTCAAGCAAGAGTGATTTCGTTTCAAGCTTGTGTGAATAGGTTAAGAGTTTTGTTTCATGTTTCCTGACTTTAGTTGCTAATTTTGACTTAGAAGTGACAATCCATCCAACTTAACTCATATTACATAATGTTGCGTGCTTCAAAGTTTACGAACACCAGATTGATATAAAATCATGTGCTAGTTTAGATTCCTAAATTAGATTCGAAGAAAATTTCTGAATGGAACTGTGTATAGGATTTATATCCTGTCCAACGTTTCGGATGGACACTTCACCCATCATCAGTAACCAGACAACGAAGACTGATGACAAGCGAGTGTTGATGACCTTAAATCTAAGTTGCAGGAAACGTGGGGGTAGGGGTCGTTTCCCCCCTGCAACGGAAACGAAACCAGGAAACGCGTACCGTACGGCCTGGAAACGCGTTTCCGGCCGTATTGCCACGTTTCCGTTTCGGGAAACGTGGCAATACGGCCGGAAACGCGTTTCCAGGCCGTACGAACCACGTTTCCCTAATTTAATGTGTTGTTTTTTAAATTTTTTTTTTTAATTGGTTTTTAAATTTTTTTTTAGGTTTCCGGAAAATTCTAGAAACCTATTCTAAAGTTATAAAAGAGCAGTTTGTCTCATTCTCTCATCACACTATTCAGCACGTCGTTTCTCTTGGAGACTGGCAGTTGTTTCAGCTAGGGTGTTTTGAGCAGTGAGCAAAGTAGATTTCAGCAGCAGGAGAAAGAGATTTCAGCAGCAAGAGAAAGAGATTTCAACAGGAGATTTCAGTAGCAACAGATTTGGCTCAGCTACAGCCATATTTCTCTTCTCTTTTCTGGCATTTCAAGGTAGTCTTAGCCACAGAAAATTAATTTGGGTAAGCCACATTCATTTTTTTAGTTTTTTCTTACTATTTCTTCAATTTTTCTAGGGTTTAGGCAGCCAAAAATATGAAAAACGTTTTTTATTTATAGATTTGTTTTTTAAATTTATTTTTGCAGCAGATTTGGCTCAGCTACAGCCATATTTCTCCTCTTTTCTGGCATTTTAGGGTAGTTTCAGCCACAAAAAATTAATTTGGGTAAGCCACATTCATTTCTTAGTTTTTTTCTTACTATTTCTCAGTGTTGCACACATCGTGATTTAATCGCGATAAAATCGGAAAATCGCGATTTTTTCAAAATGCCGATTCAAATCGCGATTTTTATCCAAAAAATCGGCGGAAATTTTTTTTAACGATTTTTATCGAAAAAATCGCGATTTTTTAAAAAATCGCGATTTTTTCGAAAAAATCGCGGGAGGCGCGGGCAGCGGGGGTTTTATATGTAAAATCGATTTTTTGTTTATTCATTCAGCAGTCCGCCGCGGAGGAGAAGGAGGAGAAGGAGAAGAAGGGAGGGAGAGGGTTGCCGTCGCTTGTGGGAGCCGATTTTAGGAGGAATCCAAGCCAAGATCGCGAATTTGTCCATAAACCAGGTATGTAGATTAATTTTTTTTTGTTTTGGTTCTCTAAAAACTTTGTTTTTCATTGTTTTTAAAGAATTTTTAGAAATTTTTCATTGATTTGGGATGGGTTATTTGTTATGACTATGAGAACCAATTTTTGATTTTTATTTTCTCATTTTCTTTAAACATTGTTTATTTTTTTTGATTTTTCATTGTTTTTTGGGTTTAGAAATTCAAATTGGGATTTTGGAAATAATTAGCTTGTAATTTTGCAAATGCTAAATTGTAATTTGTATTTACTATTTACTATTATCATTTATGTAATCCTAAATTCCTATTTCCTAATCCTTATTTTTCCATAGGTTTGCAAATTCAAAATTCAAAAACAAACATGCCAAGGAAATTGGATCCTTTCTGGGAATATGGTGACCCTAAAACTCCGAATGATAGACAAAACTTGATTTGCAAGTTGTGTGGAAAGGAAATATTCGGGGGGGTGTACAGGTTGAAGTTCCACCTTGCACAAATCCCTGGACGTGATGTGGGGCCCTGTCTAAAGACAAATGCTGAAATTATCCAAAAAGCCATGAGAGCATTGGGAGAATTAGAGCACACTAGAGACGCCAAAGAAGAACTCAAAAGGCAACTAAGAAGGTCAGTTGAAGGAAGTGGGCCAAGTGGCACAGGTTCTACTGCAGCGTCAGTCAATCCGTTTGCTGCATCATCATATTTTGTTCCTCGAACCACACCTGGTTCACAACCAACTATCGGTTCAATGATGAAAAGAACTGAAAAAGAAAAAGCTGACAAGTTGATGACAAAATTTCTCCTCTGGAGTGATATTCCTTTCAGCATTATAAGGAATAATCCATTTTTCCAACCTACTCTTGATGCTGTTGCCAGTGTTGGCCCGGGGTACAAACTCCCTTCTCTTCATGATTTCAGAGGCCGGCTTCTTCAAGATGAAAAGCGTGACTGCACCCAAAGATTGGAGGATTTTAGGGCATCATGGGCACAAACAGGATGCACTGTTATGTCAGATGGTTGGACTGACCAAAAGGGGAGAACCCTTATAAACTTCTTGGTTAGTTGTCCCTTGGGGACTATGTTTATCAAATCTGTTGATGCAACTCATCAAATCAAAGATGCAAAAAATTTATGTGATTTGCTGGATGTGTTTATTTTGGAGGTGGGTGCAGAAAATGTTGTCCAAGTCATAACGGACAACGCTGCAAATTATGTTGCTGCTGGTAGATTGCTTATGGACAGGCATCCTACTTTATTTTGGACACCTTGTGCTGCCCATTGTATTGATTTGATGTTAGAGGACATAGGGAAAATTCCCTTTGTCAAAGAGGCTGTTGACTCATCAAAAACCATCACAAAATTTATTTACAATCACACATCTGTGCTTAGCTTGATGAGAAAATGCACCAACAACAAAGAGTTGGTGCGCCCCGCCATTACACGGTTTGCGACGAGTTTCATATCTCTTCAATCCCTCTTGAATTCTATGTGGGATTTGAAGAGAATGTTTGTTTCAGAGGAGTGGCGTTCTTCGCCAATGAGCCGCAAACCAGAAGGAGAGGCCGTCTGCAGACTTGTTTCATACCAAGAAGACTTCTGGGCGGGAGTGCAGGAGGTGTGCGCTGTCACAGAACCTTTGGTAAAGGTTCTTCGGTTGGTAGATGGTGAGAAGCCCGCAATGGGCTATTTGTATGAAGCCATGGATAGGGCCAAAGAAGCCATTCGGTCCTACTATGATGACAAGGGAGATGATGGGTTCCAGAGACAACTCCTTCTATGGAAGGTCATTGATGAGCGATGGAACAACACACTCCATCGTCCCATTCATGCTGCTGGCCTTTTCCTGAACCCTGCATTTTCTTATGCATGTGGGTTTAATTTTGATGTTGAGGTCGTGGAAGGATTATTAACCTGTGTCCAGAAGATGGTGAAAACTCCAGAAGAACGTATGGAGGTCTCTAGACAAATTGAGCAATATAAGTTGTCAGGTGGCACATTTGGCTTTGAGATGGCTATCAATGATAGGACGGTTAAAATCCCAGGTATTTTTTAGTTTGTAGTATGTACTTTGTAACTTTGTTTCAAATTTCATTGTTTCTTCAAATTCCATTTTTTTCTTATGTTTATTTAAAATTTTCTTTGTAATTTTGTTGTAGACGCATGGTGGAAGATGTATGGTGGCAGAGTACCCCTTTTGCAAAATCTTGCCGTGCGCATCCTCAGCCAAACATGCAGCTCCTCGGGATGTGAGCGCAATTGGAGTGTATTTGAAAAAATACACAACAAGAAGCGCAATAGGTTAACACTTAAACATTTAAAATATTGCAAATTTCCAAATAAATTTTTGAATTCATTAAAGTTTTAAACAATATTTTTTTTATAATATTAATTATTAATTTATTATTTCATGAACTTTGTACAGGTTGGAGTCCCATAGACTTAATGACATGGTCTATGTCTACTACAATCTTCGATTGTGGGTGAAACAACTAGAGAAGACACCTGATACGGAAGCCATCTCATTGGATGGGATTGACACCACTGCTGAATGGAGGGTTGAGACCGAGAGGCCTCTCATGGATCCCACTGAGGATTGGTTAGTGCAGGATGAGGGGGAGGAGGAGGGGGAGGAGGAGGAGGAGGAGGAGGAGGAGCAGGAGCAGGAGCAGGAGCAGGAGGAGGAGGAGTTGGAGGAGCAGGAGGAGGAGGTGACACCGCCTACCCGGGCTACCCGGGCTACCACTACCACCAGTAGAGGACGTGGTCTCCGTCCACCTCAGCCTCTTGTAGCTGCTACTACTAGTTCTTCAGCTTCTAGAGCACGTCAGACTCCACTGCCATTTCCACCACCACAGGCACCAGCTTCTACATCTAGAGGGAAAGAGAAAGCTGTGCCATATTCTCGCAAGAGGGGCAGAGGAAATCAATAGGATTAGACTTTCATTTTATTGTATATGACATTATGACATGATGAGATACATTATCATATTTTTTGTTGATATTTTGAGGCTGAGTTGGACTTGGGACTCAGGACTTACTATTCAGGACATGATTCAATGTTATGTGTGATTTTAGCGCTAGAAATGATATTGAACATCTTATATATTAGTTTTTTTATCATATTTATGTGTCAATGTATTTATTTTATGTTGTAGATGGTTTAGATATTAAAAAAATTGAAAAAAAATGAAAAAAAATGAATATTTTTGTGCCAAACGATTTTTTCCGATTTTTTCCCGATTTTTTCCCGATTTTTTCCCGATTTTAACGATTTTTCCGATTTTTTCCCGGCGCCGATTAAATCCCGATCGCGATGTGTGCAACATTGCTATTTCTTCAATTTTTCTAGGGCTTATACAGCCAAAAATATGAAAAACGTTTTTAAATTTTATTATTTACAGATTTGTTTTTTTAATTTATTTTTGCAGCAATGGCTTCCAGCCAAAGTGCAGCTGCAAGTGCAAGCCCTAGGGCCAACCCAAGGGCTGAATATTATCCTCTTTGGAGGCATGTGACGAAGCTTCAAAGATGTGGAGGTGGTGGCTCATGGGAATGGCGATGCAATCTTTGCAATAATACGTACAAGGGCTCCTACCCAAGAGTGAAGGCGCATCTATTGCATGGAGGAGGACAGGGGATTTCAGGTTGCACAAAAACATCAGATCCGCTGGCAAGGAGGGCATATCAAAGAGAGCAAGATGAGGCGGATGGTACTAAGAGAAGGCATGATGAGCTTACTCAAGCTCCATCTAACATTGAGCCAAGGATTGTAGCTGAAGCAAGAAAGAGGAGAGCTAGTCACACTCAACAACATGAACAACCAGCACCCAAAAATACCAGAGGCCCAGGGGCATCCCCTTCAGTTCAGGATAGCAGAATTGCTAGATTGGTGAATGTGCAAGCAAGAGAAGAAACTGATTCCAGAGTGGCTAGGTGCATTTATGCATGTGGTATCCCATTCAATGTTGTTCGCTCTCCTTACTGGCAAGATATGATAAGGGCAGTTAACAAAGCTCCTCAAGAGTACAAGGGGCCCAACTATGAGAAAGTCAGAACCCAGCTTCTCAAAAATGAGAAGGACCTTGTGGAGGATATTTTAGCTCCAATTCGTTCTTCCTGGAGTAGCTCTGGGTTACCATAGTCTCAGATGGTTGGACAGATATGAGGCGCAGACCATTGATAAATATCATTGCCACTTCCCCCAAAGGAGCAATGTTTATCAAGGCAGAAGACTGCTCAGGAGAGGTGAAAGATGCACAGTACATTGCTGATGTTATTATAAAAGCTATTGAACAAATAGGGCCTAACAAGGTGGTGCAAGTTATCACGGATAATGCACCGGTTTGCAAAGCTGCAGGTTTAATTATTGAGGGGAGGTATGACCACATCTTTTGGACACCATGCATTGTCCATAATCTGAATCTGATCTTAGAGGAGATCGACAACAAAGTTTCCTGGATAAAGGAACTCACAGGGGAAGCAAGGGAGATTATCAAATTCATCACCAACTACACCAGTCTCAGGCCATATTTCGAGAGTACTCCAAATTGGAGTTGTTAAAAGTTGCTGAGACAAGATATGCCTCAAACTTCGTGATGTTGCGCCGCCTTGTTGAGGTTAAGCATGCATTAGTTTCTATGGTGGTGAGTCAACTTTGGATTGAGTGGAGACAAGCAGATTCATAGCGGGGATCGATGGTGGGTAGATTGTGCCTTGATGAGGATTGGTGGAGCAAGGTAGATTTCTTGCTCACAACCCCTGCATTTGAGCTTCTCCGGAGTGCTGACACTGACCAACCTTTCTTGGGAGAGGTATATGATGGCATGGATTCCATGGTTGAAAAAACTATGGAAATCATTTCGCAGGAGTCTCCACAACTTTTGTTTGTTGATGATCATTTTGCTGGTTTGATCAAGAAAATCATTGTTGACAGGTGGAACAATTTCAATACACCATTGCACACTTTAGCACATGCTTTGAACCCCAAATTTTATGATGAGGAGCTTATTGCTAAAAGCAATGGGAAGAGGAAGGCACCCCATAAGGATAGAGAGGTGGCTACTGGGGTGAAAAAAGCACTTATGAGAATGTTTCCTTCTCATCTACATAGGGAGGTAAAGGAGGAATTTGCCAGTTTTGCTACAGGAATAGATGATTATGCAGATATATCAGCTTTGGAGGAGAGAAGCACCATGAATCCAGTTAGGTGGTGGATTTGTCATGGAGCAAATGGTGTACATTTGCAAAACCTTGCCATTCGTATTCTTTCACAAGTGGCAAGCTCTTCATCAGCAGAAAGGAATTGGAGCACTTATGGTTTTATTCATTCTGTGAAGCGCAATAGGTTGGGCTCACAGAAAGCAGAGGATCTTGTTTATGTGCACTCCAACCTTCGCCTTGCATCTCGTAGGGGTCCAGAATACAACAGTGGTCCTTCTAAAGAATGGGATGTGGATGCAGAAAATCCTGATTTGGATCTCTCTCTTGCTGCCCTAAATATTGAGGCCGAATCTGGAAGTGGAATTGGTGCATCATCTTCTTCAGCACCACCATCCACTGTTGAGCATTATGCTGCTTCTATTTTTGATGAGGATTGTTATGATGAGGATTAGTCTTTTGTGACTTGTCTCTATAGTTCTTGCAGCCTTATATTCTTTATTCTACTTGCAGCGTCATATACTAATATAAATAAAGGCTGATTTTGGATTTTCCTATATTTTTATTTTCATTATGTGATCATTCATGACTCATGAGTAAATGTGATGTAAATTTAATCTTAATGTTTAAATGTAATAAATTATAATCATATAATGTAAATGTATCATTAATGCTTTATGATTGCACATATCTATATATATATATATATATATATATATATATATATATATATATATATATATATATAATTTTTAAATATTTTTAATATATATATATATATATATATATATATATATATATATATATATATTCGCGTTTCCCTGTTTCCAAAATTTGGGGAGGTCGCGTTTTGTATCGCTTCCCGTTTCGGAAACTCGTTTCCGTTTCCCCGTTTCGTGCAACTTAGCCTTAAATAACATAAAATTAATTGGCAGTTAGGGGTAAAAATAATAATAAATAAATGTATCCGTTAAAGTAAAAGTCAAAGGGGGGTAAAAGTAACAATAATTAAATCAAATAAGCCATTAAAGGTCAAGTCAAAAAGGAGGGGTTCAAAATTAGAATAAAATGTGGAATTAAACAAATAACTAAAAGTTTTGATTTAGATATTATAATAATAACCAAATTAAGAAAGGAATAAAATATTAAGAGGGAAAGGGGGAGGAGGAACAAAGGACAAAAGTATAAATATAAATATAGGGGCTCAAGGATTAAGTGTTGAGAAATCCATTGGGGCAACAACTTAGGGTTTTACTTTCATTGATTTCTCTTATTATGACATTATCTTGTGACATTTAAATATTAGTTCTTCTTCCAAATTATCTTGTTCTAATCATCAAGACTAATGCCAATCAATAAACAAAAGAGGACACAAGATGTAGGCACACAGCCAGGGCAAAACCCTAGGTAGGGGAAAACCCAGTCAAGAACTCTTACTTCAGTAGATTCAAAATAAGTTGAGATGACCAAGGCCCCTATTACCTAGACCAAAGACTCCTCCTATCCATCAAGTCAACCTTGCATCGCGCTTCTATTTTGAGTCCTCAATTCGACGTTTTGTTCCTATACTCAACACTTCGTTCTTGCAAACATGTAATACCTCAGTCTTGTAACACTTTGGTCCTTCAATATTGTGATACCTCAATTCAATCATGTGATCATAGCGAGCTTTGTTCTTGTAGTCTTTGACAGGCTTCAGTGCTATGCTTCGGTCCTGTAGTTATCTCCTGCTTCGACCCTGTAATAGTGTCATGCTTCGATCTTGTAATAGCTTAGTACCTTGGCCCTGCAATCACCCAATACTTTGACCTTGTAAATGATCTGAATCATCCTTCTTCGTTGTCTTTATTATCTATCCGATCTTAATTCATCATGTCACAGTTGAGTCGAGTTCACATGGGTATTTATAGTTGTTTCTGACTGTAAATGAGCCGACATGAGTAATTTGTGGAAGCCGACTTGTAGAGGATTAGTCTGGAGGCCGACTTGCAAGGTGACTTGATGGAGGAAGTTTTGACATGACAAAATAGATTTTTATCTTTGACACCATGAACCCAAGAAGGGTTTCTTACATAATTAATTTGATGTTTCTTACATAATTAATTTAACATTGACTCAATAGAAATCCTAGAGCACTCAATGGATGCTTTGACCTATTGACTATTGACCCAAGCATGAAACCCATGCTTTAATAAGTTAATTTAATAATAATAATAATAGTAAAATTGACACCCGGATGCGGGTGCCTTAATGAGATGTTAAAGCTCGAGCACGCAGCGCCGGCATCTGGCAATACCTTGAGTAGGTTTGGCGGTTCGTGGCAGGATATTAATTAGCATTTATGAAGCTTCGGGTTCAAGGCACGCAGGGAAAGGATTTCAGGATGGCGCGCACAATTCACGGTTCATTTGTTCTGGTCTCTTCAGACAGTGACAGAGTCGCTCCGGTTTATTCAGGTAGTGATACTCTCTGGTGGTTATGTCCTCAGAACTTTGGCGCAGCACAGAGCATTTGGAAGCCACCATGGCTTCATAATCGCTCACATCTAGCCAGCTTCAGGTATTTGGTTTTGTTTCTTTTCGAAGGTGTCTGGTATAGTCAGTCAGTCTTCTCTATATGCGTCGGGTGTATTAAGTCAGTCTTCTTGCCCATCTCTGTAAGGGGTTTCGTTTCGGTCTTTGCTGAAGGTGTCTGGGTCGGGTATTGGGTTCATTCAGTCGGTGCTGGGTTATTTCTCGTGGTCGTTTATACACTCTGTGTGCTCTGCTTTGGGGTCTTCAGATCGGAGGTCTGTTCACTCCGGTTTCTTTTAGTTTGTGGCGAGTCGCTTCTCTTTCTCCCTCAGTCCTTCAGCACTTTCAATTTGTTAATCCATTCTGCAATGGCCCGGCGTCGTGGTATTCCCAGGCGGGGTAGTAACTCAGGATCCCGTGGAGGGTTTCGGGGTCGTGGTGGCTCAGGACCTCGACGTATTACCCCGTTAGCCTCTGCCTCGCCGTCCTCACCGCCATCAGACCACTCTGGACCCTCCCTAAACAGCTCTTTTCACTCATCCCGGTTCAAATTCAAAAGCAGGCTTAACAAACCGATTATCTCAGCTATTATAACTGTCATCTTCTCGGAGGAAGAAGATGAGCTCACAGGCTCAGTTGAAACCTCCAAGGAACAGTCTCTTTCTCAAAATTCCAGTGACTCTCAGGGCAGCTTGGCTGGTGATGTCCTCAATAATCCCGCTGCGTTGCAGGAAGAAGGCCAACAAGAAGATTCTCGCCATCAGCAAGACTCTTCTCAAGAGAATATCATAGCTTGTGCGCCAGCGCAATTCTCTGGCAGCGTTCTGCACCTTGTGACTCCTCCAGACTGCAACATGACGGAAGTTGAAGATAATGTGATGGTTCATTGGGTAAGCTCTCCCAACAAGGCAAATGAAGACGACACAGACTCGCCACCTCAGGCATAACTACTTCTGCCTCAGCAAGTCATCTCAGGATTTCTGGTTTTTGGGCGTAATTCTCAGTGGGTATGGCTTCTGATATCATCAGTATGGTTTTTCTCATCCTCCAGGATATGATTTTGGCTTTCCAGTTTTTTTGTAATAGTGGCAAAGAACAGCATTTTGTAATAGGGCGGCTCATACTAAAGCGTCGATCCTATCTGGCTCTATTTAGTCTTGGGTCTATGATTTTCATCTTTGTAAACAGAAGGCAATGTGCTAATCGCAATAGTTTTTCTGACAGAGGGCAGGCTACAGCCCCCTCAGAGGCTCAAACCTCTTTGTAAATATTTTTCTTTTTAATCTTAACAGAATAGTCTTTATACAGAAAAAAAATAATAATAGTAAAATTGACAAATATATTACATCATGACTCAAGTACAATTATGAAGACCGACACTAGTTACATTCTTCAACATTAAGATAAGAAACCAAACAATCAAAAAGCAGAGAAGTATGAAAATTAAATAAGGAGAATGAAACAAATGGTAAAAGGGGGAAGACATGATTAAATTAGAAGAGAAAAAAGATCAAAATAAATTAGATAAAAAGGAAGGAGAAGAAGAATTAGCATAAGATCGAAAGAAAGGGATAACAAATAAGGAAATGAAAGAAAAAGAAAGGAGATGAAAAGAGAAGGGGGGCCAAGGGGCAAGGGATGAATAAAATTTATTGAGACATGTGATGGATAACAGGCTTCTAGGATTGGCTCAATTTAAAACCATCTTCTTTATTAAAATTATTGGGATGCTTCCCAATTTCTAGAGCTTCACTAATGATGCGAGTGTTGTGAAACAAAACACAAACCAAGATTTAGTTAACTCAGAAATGGAAGTGAATCACATCTGAGGTGATCAGATGGTATGTAAGCATCCCCTTTGGTGTACAGGTTTCTCTTGCACATCAAAGGAGGTGGATCATTAGCAAATTTGAAAAGAAGCTTCTTGCTTGGTCCATTCTCAACATGGCATTTGGTGGGAAAATTACAGTTGTGGACAAAATTCTATCAATAGGACATTTGTATTAATTCCTTGTGTGCTCCAAATCTTTTTTTGGTGGAAACACGTGGGGATGAAGGGGCTCCCTTTAGTGGCTTGGTAGAAGTGTACCCTACCTTAAGCTCAAGGGCATTTGGGCCTTCCTAATGTAAAATCCCAAGGCGAGACCCTTGCCAACAGATGAATGATATGGATAGTGATGGAGATGTTGTTATATTTTACAGCAACCTAGCATCCGATATTTAATTCCAAGCAATAAATTACTGAACAAATCACAAATAAGTTCCTAACAAAAATATTAAGCAAAAGCAAAATCACACGATCCAAATCACAACGAGACACAGATTTCTACCCAATAAATGAGTTCATCATTGATAAAAATCAGAACTTACTTGGGCTCCCATCTTGTGATAATGACCCAACTGAGATCTAGATCTAGATCTCCAACCCCTTTGCACTCTCTCGAACCTAGAACACGCTAACTAAGATACTACTCTCAATCTTGTGTTGTTCTTTGCCTCAACCCTTAGGCTAAATTATAATTTTTCTAAGCTAAGATCGACGACCAAAATTAGCTCGCCCAGTTCACAAAAGATAAGAGATTTAACTTTAACTTTCTTATCTTTAGTTTTCTTTACTTAACTCAAGTACGAGTTATAAATTTAGCTTGCATTATAGGCATATCTCATGCATGTCATATGTAACTAATTTGCATGCATGCAACTCAATTGCACACTCTACATCGCATCAATCAACATGCAAACTCCACATGTCGCATGCAAGTCACATGCATGCCTTGCATGTCACATGCAAGCTCCTAAAGAGGAAAAATAAGGTCCTAGTCAAGACACATGGCTAGAAGACCTTCCGCATGTACAAAAGTCCATGCCCGAGCTACAAAAATCAACACTCCCTCTTAGAAAGGGAGGTACATCTAGAAGAACCTCCTCCACCTAGATTTGTCTCTAATCCCACCACGTCATCTGCTACTGTAGCTACTCCCTCTAAATTGGAAAGCTTCCCTGCTACATGCTTCAAAATCTGACTTGAAGACCTGTTTCTCCCAACGATGCTCGTAGGAGCCTGCTCTTGAGCATCCATCAATGTAACTCATACCAACAGGTCCTGACAGATCTGGAAGAGGCCTCCTACCCATCTTCCATATTTGAACGTTGAGTCCCTTGTATCAACTCAGTCTTCAAAGAGCTTTCTACTCAATCTTTGTCACTAACATCAAACCATGATCCAAGATCCCCTTGGATCTGCTTACACGTTGGCCCTACAAGTTGTACAACTTACCCTTCCTGACACCAAGCCTGACTGTTGTGTCCTAGGTAGCTCCCTCTAAACGTATGAATACTTGTCCCTTCTAGAACTCAACATCATACCCTACATCCTCCAAAGCTAAGACTTAGAGCAAGTTCGTCTTCAACCCTGGGACATATAACACATCTGCCACCTCCAAAGATCCTCTTGATTCCAACTGGAATACCATTGTTTCAACCCTTTCACTGCAAGCATGGTACTCATAACAACCCTTACCTGCATGTTTGAATCTGTCCCTGAAACACTAAGGAACACATCCCTCATTCCCGTCATATGGGAGATGCTCCACTATCTACGAACCATGCATCGTTGTCCACAAACTGAACACTTCTAACACTAGTGCCAGAAAGACAAGCAGCCACTAATGAGAACTTTTCAAACTTTGCTACAAAATTTGTAATCTCAGCTATTGTAGCAACCTATGCTTTGTATTTGTCTTTCTTTTTGTTTGGACATTGGCTCGCATAATGTCATGTCTTGTGACACACAAAGCACTTGACTTTGCTCATGTCCTTCTTCCTATCCTGAGAGGATCCTCCCTCCCCTTTGTTCATCTTGGAAACTCTCTTGCCCTTTCTTGCATGGCTTGAAAAAGCAACGTTCTCCTCATCCCCTTCACCTTTTTGTTGATTTGTGTAGCTTGGTAGGTACTCCAAGCCCTAGGGTTCATGGTTTGGAGGGCAAAGCACCACAAGGGTCACTTGTGGGCTTAGATATGGGTTTTGCACACATCGGGATTTGGGCCAAAACCATGAAGAATTTGAGCATGAGAAAATTTGAGGTGATAGAGCTTGGTGTGTTGATTCCAACGCTCCAAAGATCACTCAAATCGGAGCTCTAGAAATGAAGATATTAACTTTTGAAGTTGACAATTAATTATGGGCAGTCAAGTCAGGTAGACATGGTCCAAGAGACATGTCTCTTCATCAATTCGTTGGAGCCACATGAAAGGATATAAATTAGAGTCATGTGTGAGTCATTTTAGCATCCAAGGGCATCAAATTACCATCATAACATCTCTGAGTTGGCCGCAGACTTAAGGAGGACAAGACGTGGAGAAAAAAGGGTTGTTCTGGGCATGTTTTCTCTCACCACGTGTTCAAATTAAATTACAGAGGCAGGTCACATTAAAGAGAGGGTTTAAGGGTTGTTTGGAGGTGCGGAATTGTTGTGTGGTGCTTTTGTTTGAGGGCCGCAGGGACTGTTCCATTATAGGGGGGCCGAAAGGCCTATTAAGGTGTGTTGAAGACTGTTGAAGGGTGTCGCAAAGGTTTGGAGTAATTTTGGGCAGAAAGGAGAGGGCTGGGAGGCCTAAACTCTTCCTAGGAGATAGTCCTAAACACAAGGAACTTGGGACAACTAGACCGCAGCCTTGGAGGAAGTCTGGAAGGTGGAATAAGGAGTTGCATCAGTGTGTATTCAACCCTAACCAGGACCATACTTATATTGCAGAAGAACAATCCTAAAACAGAGGTATGTTATGATGTGTTTAGGGTTGATTTGATGTTGGGGATCATGTCCTAGTGTGGACAGAATTATTACAGTCTATAAGTGCCATGTATTGAGGTCAACTTGGGCAATTGGAAACCTCAATTAGGAGCAGAACTTATAGTGAAGGTATTAATTTTAGGTATGTTCTATGCTTAGAGCAATTTATTTCAATTTTCACAGTTAGCTCAATGTCTCTTCCAGATTAGCAATCACATCAGCATTAAAGTAAACTGCAAATAAAACATAAACATAAATCGCAGAAGACAAGCCAAGACAAGAGGACACAAGATGTGGCGCTAGCCAGGGACAAACCCCAATGTGGGGAAACCCTTGATCAATTCTTCTTATATGTTCTTCAATAATTCAGCAGAGAGAGAGAGATAATACGTTTACAACAGAAGTCAACACTTTGACTTATCTAGATAAGAGCATAGATCATCTCTAGAAGATGATACATGAGATCAGTTGAAGACATGTTGCTTCAACTGATTCTCCAAGGTGACTCCTTCACCTATTGTTGTGTTGCATTTCATCATCATGTTGCACCTAACTGCGCTGCACCATGTTGCACCCGTCATCACTATGTTGCATCTCATCACGGTTCATTAATCAGGACTGTACCCATAATTGTATTGCATCATGTGCCATTGTTGCACCATGTTGGACAGATATTCAACAAAGACCTTTGTGGAATGTTATTGTCACATCACCAAGGGCCTTATTTTTTAAAAGCAATTGATTGTAGTGGTAAAACTAAGGATGCTACTTTCATGTTTAAAATGTTGAAGGATGCAATTGATGAGGTTGGTCCTTCAAATGTGGTACATGTCATCACAGATGAGGCACCTGTTTGTAAAGTAGCAGGATGGATGATCCAAAGTCGATATAGGCGTATCTTTTGGACTCCTTGTCATGTACATGCCCTTAACAATCTCTTAAAAGACATTGGTAAAATACAGTGGATTGCAAAAATCATTTCAGATGCGAGGGAGGCACAAATGTTCATCTGCAACCACCATGCTTCCTTGGCAATTTACAGGATGTATTCAAAGAAGCATTTTTTAAAACCTGCAGAAACAAGATATGCCACATATTTTATTTTGCTTGAGCGCATGGTTGAAGTCTATGTATCTTTACAAGCCATTGTTGTTTCTTCAGAGTGGAATGCATGGACTGAGTCTAAGTCACCTCAAGCGAAGAAGATAAGAGAAATGCTTCTTAATGAGGATTGGTGGGCTGATTGTAGATATGTTGTCTCTTTCACAGCTCCAATTGTGGAGTTGATCATGTATGTTGATTAAGATTCTCCTTCTCTTGGAGAAATATATGAATGTATTGATACCATGGTGGGCAAGGTAAAACACATCATTCGCCAAAGAAACCCTTCTTTGGAGTTTTTCCATGAAATCCACAAGTTGATAGCGAAAAGATGGCTTAAACTCAATACCTCCCTTTGCACGGTTGCATATGCCCTTAATCCAAAGTGGTATATGGAAAGACCAAATAGAATTCTTCTTATTGATGACGAAGAGGTAAAACAAGGGTTTCTTGATGCTAAAAACTAAGTTGTATATTTTTGATGAAGCAAGTGTGATATGGGAGCAATTTATTGATTTTGGTACATTAAGCCCATCTTTATTCAGCCAAGATGCAAAGAGGGAGATCAAGCATTATGCTCAAAAGAAACCCCTTGGATGGTGGAGAATGTATGGAGGCCAGGTCCTAGAGCTCCAAAATCTTGCTTCACACTTGATATCTCAGGTTGCTAGTTCCTCTGCGGCTGAAAGGAATTGGTCCACTTATAGTTTCATACACTCTATTAAGAGGAATAGACTTACCTCTAAGAGAGCAGAGAAACTTGTTTATATACATAGTAGTCTTTGACTTTGTTCAAGGAAGCTACCTGAATATTTAGAAGGGCCTGTTGCACGATGGGATGTGAACGCTGAAGATGCTACCCAAATTGATGTTGATGATGACAATCCTTTACCAAATGCAGGATTGGTTGGCATACCTTTACATGACATTTTTGCATCTGATGATGATGATGATGACGACGACGACGTTGATCCAGTACCCAGTGAGGCTCAAGCTTATATGGATCTCCTTGATGTTGAAGATCGTACTATATGATCATAAGCTTTGTATTTTTGTTGCTATATTTTGGCTATTGGGCATTTTGAATTATGTACTACTTTAGGCTTTTGCCTTTTTAAGTTTTTTTCTAGTATGAACATCAATATGATTTTAGGTGGCTTTTAGTTTTGGTTTTAACTTTTTATGGTTGTCTCTTGAATGATGAATCATTTAAAAATTTAATTTGATATGTACATTTAATCTTTACACTTAGATATATATATATATATATATATATATATATATTAAATTTTAATTTTTAATATATTATATTATATTGAATTTTAATTTTTAATTTTTAATTTTTCCTGTAAATTTGGGCAAAGCTTCTATTTGTATCGGATACTCGTTCCCACATATCCAAAGTACCCACATACCGAAAACTCATGCAACATAGTGTAAATCTCACTAAAGGGGCAGTGAGACACTAATCAACACCCCCGATAGTATCTCTCCTAAAATTTGAGGTCATTGAGAAGAAGCTCCTAATAGATGATTCATTAGAGGACCTAAAAGAGATGGAAAAATTGGAAGAGTTGATCTCAAATACATCTTGTTGTTTGGACAATATACTCCCCTACCAAGATCTAGAGGAAGTCCTTTGTCTACTAGTGTCGTGTGAGTTGTCCCATGGTCTAAGGCAACATTTTTGTCACGGTCTCAGTAGTTGAGCATGGATGGCCTCCCAGGGTCTCACGACTTTAACAGTTGATTGCATGTTATTGTCTACCTACCTCGTGATGCCTCTATATTCAAAGAGCACCCAAAAGAAAGAGGTGATCATCCAGGACGTGTCTGATTTGGGTGGGGATGACTAAAGCAAGTGCAATCTAAGTCTAAGCACCTCAAGTCTAGACATAGGAACAAAGTGGAGGGAGTTCTAAAATTCCATGAAAAGATAGCAAAATCATCCTATAATCTCGTAATAGATGGGGCAGCAAAAGATAAAGTGTTCCTCCAACTCAATCTCCTAAAGATGGCAAAGCAAAAAGATCATATACTCCCATGAGACCCGATGATATTACTCTTCCAACCATGTGAGAGTTTTATCCTTCCCAAAATGCCTTGAATAATGAGCTTGTACTATACACCAATCGTCAATCTTTGAAATATTTGCAAACTCAAGATAGTTAGACGCTTAGCATGCCAAATTGTTAAATTATTACAAAGTTACACTTCTATGATTAAGGACAGGGTAAATAAAGCAAGTGTGCTAGAGGACACAATACATCAACAAAGGACTTTGTTGATAACTATGATCAATGAGGTGGTGACATATGAGAACCATAATGTTTCTAACTTGGATGAGGCATACTTTGGAGGAGCTTGAGTCTTGCAAACAACCAACTATGGGGGACCAAAGTACCCATTTAGACTATATGTTGCAAGATGGATTTAAATTTCATAGCAAGCAAACATGCAAATATAAAGATGTGATTAGGGAAAACCCAATGAATACAGCACATGTTGTAGCTTTTGGTGGACATTTTGGGAAAGATAAAACTCTCAAATGGTTGGAAGTGTATTATCATTAATCAAATATGGCTAAAGAAGTGGCTAAGCAGGTGGACAAGTGTCAAATTTGCGAAGTTGACAAGAGTAAACAACAAAGTATTGACAAATCCCTAGGGAAAGGCAAAAGAACCATGTCAACACATTAGCATGGATTTCCATAAACACGAAGTGGCAGTAATACTAGATTTGTTTTTGTTGATAACTTTTCTAAGATTGCGTGTTTTCAAGCTTGTGATAAAAATGGAGATGTAATCCATATTGCAATTCTTTCTTCAAAGAGGAAGTTCAATTAAATGGATTGCTTCTCTCTATCACCTCTAACAAGGACAACAATATATTAAACCGTTTTTTACGAACATTATGAAAGACATTGGGGACATAACTTCAATTCACATCTACGCATTATCCACAAACAAACGAACGAACAATGGGAATTTATTACATTGTCTAGTATGGAGCCGAGTCACCAACCAAGACAATGGAACTTGATGCAGCCTCACGCTGAGCTTGCTTTTAACACTTTTCCAATTGTAGAACGAGTCATTTATCTTTCCAGATGGTATATGAACACTATCTGATACCAATGAAAAAATAGGACCTATGCAACCCACATTTCTACTGATCACAAATAATTCGTAGAAGGGATGATGAAAGTATTTAAGTACATTAAGAAAAACATGGAGTTCACAAGCAGATCATAAAAGAAGAATAGTAATTTTTAATTAATGGATGATTTTAAACAATTACATATTGTTATCAAGTGATTGAATTAAAGCACTTTCACTGCTTAGACCCGGAGTCAAATTCCCGAAGAAATGTTGCCACACTAATGCAGCCAACAGAGTTACCTGTCACATCCAAGACCAGGTGAACATCACGGTGACCTTGACAGCCATAGATGCAGCATATCTTAATGAACAAGGCCAGGTGCAAGTCCTAGATGTATTTGGCAGGGTAGATAATAGATATCCCCAATCATGGCATCTACGTCAAGGTAGAGGCGACTTCCACTCACAAAGAAGTGTGTTGTTTTAGGAGCTATTTTTTGGGGAAAAACTGGTCAAAGCTCCTTAATTAAAATTTAAAAGGCTAAGATGTGTTTTTCAGACAAGCAGAATGAATGCCATGAGTGCATTAAATGAGATATTACTAATATAACTATGTGATAATCAGACTCAGGTTTGAAGAAAACCAGTTCTAACTTTTTCTAGCTACAGTCCTAACAATTTCTATTTAATTTCAATTGTTGATTAAGAGAGAGGTCCTACGGACCAGGTAAGTCACAAAGGATGTTACAAGAAAAAAAATAATATAATTGATGAATTTTTGCATTCAGTTCATTTGTTATTCTTTTGGTTGCCAGTGCATTACAAATCCACTAGAAAGAGGAAACAACAATTCTCTCTTCTTTGGCAATATTGGTCTCTATTTCATTGTCTAGGGTTTACCTATTTGGTTTTAGGTATGTTTATTATTTTATTGTTTGTGCTTTTACTAGTCCAGATTCTTGTTGTTCCTTTCTAAGGGATGCTTAAGCTCCCCAGCAAAATCATGACCTAATTTTATTGCTAAGGGCATTTTTGTTCTCTATTTATTTTAGGTAATTTGTTGTCATTAATATAATTGAACTCCTAAAACTTTACAAATATCACAATAATTGAATAACAAAAACCTGAAAGAAAATATTGGCATAAATGTCAGTGGAAGAAAGTAAATTACCAGATCGTATGCTTGTTGTGCGAGCAAGACTTTCTCGGTGCAGAGGCTCAACGTGGTCTCCTGGTTAGTCTCTAATTCCTTCCTCAGCTTCTCAATCATTTCTTCCTGTTCCGGCGTAGCTTTCTTTGAGCTCTGAGACAGAAGACACTTTGTTTGTTCTCTCGTTTCCTTCAGCATCACTGATATATCACATTTCCCGCACAACGTATCACATCAACTATATCCTTGTGAAATAAATTTATACTCGAAACCCTAGTATGAATCCATAGAAACGAATTCTTATAATTGTGAACGAAAATTTTATTACTTTGAGATCGGTCGTCGAGTTCCCTCATTGTTGTCAGAAACCTCTGAAGCTCTGCCGGGAATGTACTCATATCTTCATTCATTGGGGAATAAAGAAATTCATCAAAACAAAGGGAGGAAAATAACAGTTGTTTCGCAAACAGATTTGGAAAATTGCGAGACAGAATTGATCCTTACAGTCGAGATAATCATCGACGTACACTCCAGTCCTTGCGATCGCCATGTTAAATTAATCCGCATGCAATCAAACCCTCTCGTCGTTTTTTTCTCGTTGGTTGGTTTCGCGCGCGACTCGCCGGGTTTTGAACTCGAGATCGTCTCGAGCGGAGACAACTTGAATGCAATGTAAACGGATAAAAGAGAGATAAGCACAGGTGAATAAAATTCTGGAAACGGACAAAATGTCGCAGTTCTAAAGCGTTTAATATAGCCGTAAACAAGGATTTAGGGGCTAGTGAATGGTATTCATAGTTTTGTTTATGATTCCATTTATATTATGGTGTTGCTTATAGTTTCACCGTGAAGCAACGAGATTTGGGGAATTTTTAAAAGATAAGTTTATAAAATTCATTGAAATAATTGGGATAATAACTTTTTTGTTTTAAAGGAAAAAATATTGAGAATTAGTTTAAATGGTCTATTTTTTGTTTTTAGAGCGTCTTTGTTATTGAAAGGTTATGGGTTCAATTCTCTTGATAATCTTGGGGTCAGGGTTTGTGGTTCAGTTGGTGGGAAGCAGTCCCATGGGGTGGATCTGCCTAGTACAAATATTTCGTAGAAGTAACAGTTGTCGATCTCTGGGGCTTATAAACCAAATAGAAGAAAAAAAAAATGTTTTGCATTTTATTTAAAGGACTTCTCATTTTTCTAATTGAGACACATATAGTAAAAGGCATATTACAAAAATTTGTAGCTCAAGCACAATTTTTTTTTTGATATAATTATGAGAAAAGAGTGTTTTACATCCTATTTAAAGGGCCCTTGATCTCTCTAATTGGGACACATGTAGTAAAAGGCTTATTACAAAAATTGGTAACTTAGAGATAGGGAATAACAATGAGGTAATGGAATACATTAATCATGATATGGAGCTCCCTCCATTATAAGGAGGGCACTAACTATTAACCCTCCCACCCATTTAGCCTATTTGAAAAGTTGAAGGTTGGGGTTGCCTTGGAGTTAGTTAGGTTTTTTTTATGAGAAAGGGAGTGTTGCCATAGTGTGTCCCGTCCAACTTGTACCAAAATTATCAAGTTCTCTTCGCTTGTCCTTTTGATTTCAAAGAGAGCATAAGCCTCTAAAGGAGCTTGAATGAGGGAATGAATGTTGGGGCCCTCGTGATGCCATATATAATTCTAGTTAATGGCAAATGGGGGCCACATCTAAGGATAATAAAATGCATCCCTGTGATGTGGGACTCATCCTAACGATGACTAGAGTTGTGATTATTAATGTTTGTGCTTAGTATTGCCTGTGTCAAAACAATGGACTTTATAGAGAATTATGATCTTCGCAAGTTACATTATTTTTTGTGTGATTGTATGCCCAGGGATGATCTTGTTTTTATAATATTCTTAGGCAAACTTCCTAATGGGGTCCACAAACCTAAGACCACAAGGCATAGGGACCACCCCTCTTTTTTATGACCTGCCATTTGGGTGATGCGATTTCTTTTGTTCTCCCATAGATCGTGGGTGTTATCCTTTCTGCCTTAGTCAACAGTGGTGCACTTGTATTCTTGCTTACTAGACAATCTACATTTCTTGCATTTGCTTAAGTGATCTAATGTTTGCAATATTTTTTTATTATATAAGCTCTTTTTTTCAATTTTGCACTCGTGAAGTCGATTTAACGAGATATAGTGTCAATTGTATTTCATCAATTAGGACATCACACAATTACTCCTAGCTTGAATATGACCTCATTAATTAAGTATCGTCCTTGAGTCTTGAAGAAGGCTAAATGGTATACAATTTTGACCTTTTGCACTTTGCCATCACCACAATCTAGCCATCAAACCTTTGTTGCTTGAGCTTTATAGAGATAAATAGTGTATCAAATTTAGACGTTTCAAAATTACATACATCATTTGTTTCCAAAAAGCTCAAACAACGTTATGACGAACTATGAAAACCTACACACTCAAACATAAAATCTTTGTTGAAATTACAACTTTGGATTGTTGAAATCATTATTTTTAGTGTAGAAATAGGTTTAATACCCCTAATGCAACCCAATTTTGCAATGTTAATAGTTGATATCTCCAATTCCATCAAATCAATATTATTCTTGCTATATTTGAAACAAAAAAATGTTGATTCCCCTTCTCATTATTTTGAGCGACTGGAAAATAATAAATTCATAGAGCATCTATTGTTAGACCTTAGTTTTTGTTGGCATTGTGACTAATGACATGACTCTGTTTTTTGTATGAACTTTTTTCTTGGAGGTGAGTGATGTATGATAAGATATGGAAGATTTAATCATCACAATGGTTTCTCCTAAACCCTTTGTGCATTTATTCCATTGTTTATCAATTACACTTAAAAAATTGGATGATGCATGGCACATGGTTTCTTTGAAGTGTGATCTATTTATTAAAAGGGAATTTTTCATCAGTTTCCTTACGTATAGACATTTAATATGTTGTCATTTGTGCTTCTCACTAGTTATTTTGAAATATGCACATCAATTGATCTTTATTATTTGCTTTTGTTGTTTACAGTATGAAAAGTTACAAAAGGATAACTAAGAGCCAATCAAGCACTAAGAAAGATCATAGAAAGCTAGTGGGAGGCACATAATAAATCTAAGAATATACAAATTGATGATTTGTTTCCAGTCATAACTAACTTGATTTGCTTACTATAATTTATCTAATTTAAATATGATTATTTCTATTCTTAACAAAGGGCCCAACTTGTTGGCTTGGCGAGGCACCTTTGATCAAGGAACATCACACCACCTACATTGTTGGCTCAAAATCATAATGGGTATAGACCCTGGGTTCGAACTCAAGGGCCAACAAAGAGATTTGTTGTAGTTTAGAAGAGCGTTGACATTTTCACCCTAATCGTTAAGAAGTAAGGTGTCTCTCCCTAGGCGTGTCGAGACTTAGACAGGGAAGTGTCCAGGAACAGGCATAAAGGGTAACGTAACAGAGAGTTCAATACCTGCATTTACCGCGGGAAGTCTTATTCGCATACATGCAACATGTGGAAAGTACGGATTTACGATACAATTAGAAAGACAAAGAGCATTCAAATTTATGCAAAAGTAAATTTAGAAGGCCCCATACAATTCAACACATTCAAAGATGTAGAAGAATACCACAACTCCCATTATATTAATAGATAATGCATCATCACATTCCGGTACTGCAACCCTTACGGCAAATCATAATTCACACCACATAATGCAGCTCAGAAAAAGATGAGTGAGGAATAAAACAAGACTTCATTTGAAGTAGCGACAACATCTCAGCATAGGATCTTCGCCTCTTGTCTAGTATCTTTTCCCTTAGCTTTTATAGACTTCTTTTGTTACCCCGCTCACCTGAACTTCTAGTCGTCCCCTTGGATATCATGGTCTTTCCTCTTAGATGGATTTTGTAACTCGACTTCAACTACTCCTTCTTTCTTCGCCAATCTCTGTGAACTCTGCTTTGCTTCCACGTTTGCACACTTTCCTCTTATCAACTTCAATGTTTGACAAATCTTGGTTGATTCATTTTCTTTCCTTAATGGATTTCTGTGCACTTGTTGTTCAGTCAAACTCGGTCAAAATGTGTCAATTTTGTCCCCCAAAAACGAAGGACCCAACATACCCCAACCTCATTGGGGACATACATAGAAAAATAAAAAAGAGCATAGTGCTCTAATACCACTAATCTAGATTTATGCAGGAACAAAATGAAATACATATTCAAATAGAAACACAGAGCTATAGAGAAAATTGAACTTCAATTCATTAATAAGAAAACACTGAGAATTGTTTGCATGTAGAATGGAAATAAAGTAGCTCAGGTGATGGTAGCATATCTCTGAGAAGAGATGTGACAGCTACATGCCACTTACCGCACTTGGAGGTCATTTTAAATGCAAACAAAATGTTAGCACCTGTGGCAGACAGCCCCATCAACCTCTAGATATCGTTGCCATGTATCAGATACTCTCAATCAAGCCAAAAGGAGCCCCCATGCAGTCAATTGATAAGAAACGTTGTGCACTACATTGTCATGCCTGAGGTGCCGAAGACAGACAAGTTTCTCAAATTCATCAATGTGGACGGTTTCAATTCTCGAAAGTTTGCCTTGAGTCGGGAAGAATGACTGCCAACTTTTTTGGTCACAAGCTTCATGAAAGTGTTTTGCATTTTATTTAAAGGACTTTTCATTTTTCTAGTTGAGACACATATAGTAAAAGGCATATTACAAAAATTTGTAGCTCAAGCACAATTTTTTGTTTGATATAATTATGAGAAAAGAGTGTTTTACATCCTATTTAAAGGGCCCCTCATCTCTCTAATTGGGACACATGTAGTAAAAGGCTTATTACAACAATTGGTAACTTAGAGATGAGGAATAACAATGAGGTAATGGAATGCATTAATCATGATATGGAGCTCCCTCCATTATAAGGAGGGCACTAACCATTAACCCTCCCACCCATTTAGCCTATTTGAAAAGTTGAAGGTTGGGGTTGCCTTGGAGTTAGTTAGGTTTTTCTATGAGAAAGGGAGTGTTGCCATAGTGTGTCTCATCCAACTTGTACCAAAATTATCAAGTTCTCTTCGCTTGTCCTTTTAATTTCAAAGAGAGCATAAGCCCCTAAAGGAGCTTGAATGAGGGAATGAATGTTGGGGCCCTCGTGATGCCATATATAATTCTAGTTAATTGCGGATGGGGGACCACATCTAAGGATAATAAAATGCATCCCTATGATGTGGGACTCATCCTAACGATGACTAGAGTTGTGATTATTAATGTTTGTGCTTAGTATTGCCTGTGTCAAAACATTGGACTTTATGCAGAATCATGATCTTCGCAAGTTACATTATTTTTTGTGTGATTGTATGCCCAAGGATGATCTTGTTTTTATAATATTCTTAGGCAAACTTCCTAATGGGGTCCACAAACCTAAGACCACAAAGCATAGGGACCACCCCTCTTTTTTATGACCTACCATTTGGGTGATGCGATTTCTTTTGTTCTCCCATAGATTGTGGGTGTTATCCTTTCTGCCTTAGTCAATGGTGGTGCACTTGTATTCCTGCTTACTAGACAATCTACATTTCTTGCATTTGCTTAAGTGATCTAATGTTTGCAAGATTTTTTTATTATATAAGCTCTTTTTTTCGATTTTGCACTCGTGAGGTCGATTTAATGAGATTTAGTGTTAATTGTATTTCATCAATTAGGACATCACACAATTACTCCTAGCTTGAATATGACCTCATTAATTGAGTATCGTCCTTGAGTCATGAAGAAGGCTAAATGGTATACTATTTTGACCTTTTGCACTTTACCATCACCATAATCTAGCCATCAAAACTTTGCTACTTGAGCTTTATAGAGATAAATAGTGTATCAAATTTAGACGTTTCAAAATTACATATATCATTTGTTTCCAAAAAGCTCAAACAACGTTATGACTAACTATGAAAACCTACACACTCAAACATAAAATCTTTGTTGAAATTACAACTTTGGATTGTTGAAATCATTATTTTTAATGTAGAAATAGGTTTAATACCCCTAATGCAACCCAATTTTGCAATGTTAATAGTTGATATCTCCAATTCCATCAAATCAATATTATTCTTGCTATATTTGAAACAAAAAAATTGTTGATTCCCCTTCTCATTATTTTGAGCCACTGGAAAATAATAAATTCATAGAGCATCTATTGGTAGACCTTAGTTTTTGTTGGCATTGTGACTAATGACATGACTCTGTTTTTTGTATGAACTTTTTCTTGGAGGTGAGTGATGTATGATAAGATATGGAAGATTTAATCATCACTATGGTTTCTCCTAAACCCTTTGTGCATTTATTCCGTTGTTTATCACTTACACTTAAAAAATTGGATGATGCATGGCACATGGTTTCTTTGAAGTGTGAGCTATTTATTAAAAGGGAATTTTTCATATGTTTCTTTACATATAGACATTTAATGTGTTGTCATTTGTGCTTCTCACTAGTTATTTTGAAATATGCACATCAATTGATCTTTATTCTTGTAGGTTTTAACCCTGTACAGAAATTACTTGCATACGAATTCTTAAACAAAGAAAATAAACAATGCGAGAGCATAACCCATAAAACACATATGCACAGAGATTTTTCCGTGGATCCCAAAACCGGGACTACCAGCTTGATTTTTCATTATGTTCCTTTCAATGTTACAATACATATTTATACATGCCGAAGCATCCAATACCATGGACCGAAAACCATCGCGTCCAAAAAACATGTGCGAAAATCATGCACAAAACCATAGGTGGGTCCGCCCAACCTAACATATGGTCCAAAACCAAAATTTTCCGGGGAAGTGGGGTTACGGGTGCCCTTCAAACCACCTATTAACTACGTGGAAAGAATATAACACAACCCAACAATTCTTTGCTTTTGTTGGTTACAGTATGAAAAGTTACAAAAGGATAACTAAGAGCCAATCAAGCACTAAGAAAGATTATATAAAGCTAGTGGGAGCCACATAATAAATCTAAGAATATGCAAATTGATGATTTGTCTCCACTCATAACTAACTTGATTTTCTTACTACAATTTATCTACTTTACATATGATTATTTCTATTCTTAACAAAGGGCCCAACTTGTTGGCTTTGCGAGGCACCTATGATCAAGAAAACATCACACCGACTGCATTGTTGGCTCAAAATCATAATGGGTATAGACCCTGGGTTCGAACTGAGGGGCCAACAAAAAGATTTGTTGTAGTTTAGCAGGGCGTTGACATTTTCACCCTGCTCATTAAGAAGTAAGGTGTCTCTCACTAGGCATGTCGAGACTTAGATAGGGAAGTGTCCGAGAACAGGCATAAAGGGTAACGTAACAGAGAGTTCAATACTTGCATTTACCCCGGGAAGTCTTATTCGCATACATGCAACATGTGGAAAGTACAGATTTACGATACAATTAGAAAGACAAAGAGCATTCAAATTCATGCAAAAGTAAATTTAGAAGGCCCCATACAATTCAACACATTCAAAGGTGTAGAAGAATACCACAACTCCCATTATATTAATAGATATTGCATCATCACATTCTGGTACTGCAACCCTTACGGCAATATAAGAATTCACACCACATAATGCAGCTTAGACAAATATGAGTGAGGAATAAAACAAGACTTCATTTGAAGCAGCGATAACTTCTCAGCATAGGATCTTCACCTCTTGTCTAGTATATTTTCCCTTCGCTTTTATAGACTTATTTTGCTACCCCGCTCACCTGAACTTCTAGTCGTCCCCTTGGATATCATGGTCTTTCCTCTTAGATGGATTTTGTAACTCGACTTCAACTACTCCTTATTTCTTCGCCAATCTCTGTGAACTCCGCTTCGCTTCCACTTTTGCACACTTTCCTCTTATCAACTTTAGTGTTTGACAAATCTTGGTTGATTCATTTTCTTTTCCTCAATGGATTTCTCTGCAATTGTTGTTCAGTCATACTCGATCAAAATGTGTCAAAATTTTGTCCCCCAAAAACGAAGCACCCAACATACCCCGACCTCGTTGGGGACATGCATAGAAAAATAAAGAAAGAGCATATTGCTCTAATACCACTAATCTAGATTTATGCAGGAACAAAATGAAATACATATTCAAATAGAAACACAGAGCTATAGAGAAAATTGAACTTCAATTCATTAATAAGAAAACACTGAGAATTGTTTGCATGTAGAACGGAAATAAAGTAGCTCGGGTGATGGTAGCTTATGTCTGAGAAGAGATGTGACAGCTACATGCCACTTACCACACTTGGAGGTCATTTGAAATGCAGACAAAACATTAGCAACTGTGGCACACAACCCCATCAACCTCTAGATATCATTGCTATGTATCACATACTCTCGATCAAGCCATAAGGAGCCCCGATGTAGTCAATTGATAAGAAACGTTGTGCGCTGCATTGTCATGCCTGAGGTGCCGAAGACAAACAAGTTTCTCAAATTCATCAATGTGGACGGCTGCAATGCTCGAAAGTTTGCCTTGAGCCGGGAAGAATGACTGCCATCTTTTTTGGTCACAAGCTTCGTTAAAGTGTTTTGCATTTTATTTAAAGGACTTCTCATTTTTCTAATTGAGACACATTTAGTAAAAGGCATATTACAAAAATTTGTAGCTCAAGCAGAATTTTTTGTTTGATATAAATATGAGAAAAGAGTGTTTTACATCCTATTTAAAGGGCCCCTGATCTCTCTAATTGGGACACATGTAGTAAAAGGCTCATTACAAAAATTGGTAACTTAGAGATAAGGAATAACAATGAGGTAATGGAATGCATTAATCATGATATGGAGCTCCCTCCATTATAAGGGGGGCCCTAACCATTAACCCTCCCACCCATTTAGCCTATTTGAAAAGTTGAAGGTTGGGGTTGCCTTGGAGTTAGTTAGGTTTTTTTATGAGAAAGGGAGTGTTGCCATAGTGTGTCCCGTCCAACTTGTACCAAAATTTTCAAGTTCTCTTCGCTTGTCCTTTTGATTTCAAAGAGAGCATAAGCCTCTAGAGGAGCTTGAATGAGGGAATGAATGTTGGGGCCCTCGTGATGCCATATATAATTCTAGTTAATGGCGGATGGGGGACCACATCTAAGGATAATAAAATGCATCCCTATGATGTGGGACTCATCCTAACGATGACTAGAGTTGTGATTATTAATGTTTGTGCTTAGTATTGCCTGTGTCAAAACATTGGAATTTATGGAGAATTATGATCTTCGCAAGTTACATTAATTTTTGTGTGATTGTATGCCCAAGGATGATCTTGTTTTTATAATATTCTTAGGCAAACTTCCTAATGGGGTCCACAAACCTAAGACCACAAGGCATAGGGACCACCCCTCTTTTTTATGACCTGCCATTTGGGTGATGTGATTTCTTTTGTTCTCCCATAGATCGTGGGTGTTATCCTTTCTGCCTTAGTCAATGGTGGTGCACTTGTATTCCTACTTACTAGACAATCTGCATTTCCATCATTTGCTTAAGTGATCTATTGTTTGTAAGATTTTTCTATTATATAAGCTCTTTTTTCCAATTTTGCACTCGTGAGGTCGATTTAATGAGATTTCGTGTCAATTGTATTTCATCAATTAGGACATCACACAATTACTCCTAGCTTGAATATGACCTCATTAATTAAGTATCGTCCTTGAGTCTTAAAGAAGGCCAAATGGTATACTATTTTGACCTTTTGCACTTTGCCATCAGCACAATATAGCCATCAAACCTTTGTTGCTTGAGCTTTATAGAGACAAATAGTGTATAAAATTTAGACGTTTCAAAATTACATACATCATTTGTTTCCAAAAAGCTTAAACAACGTTATGACTAACTATGAAAACCTACACACTCAAACATAAAATCTTTGTTGAAATTACAACTTTGGATTGTTGAAATCATTATTTTTAGTGTAGAAATAGGTTTAATACCCCTAATGCAACCCAATTTTGCAATGTTAATAGTTGATATCTCCAATTCCATCAAATCAATATTATTCTTGCTATATTTGAAACAAAAAAAATGTTGATTCCCCTTCTCATTATTTTGAGCCACTGGAAAATAATAAATTCATAGAGCATCTATTGGTAGACCTTAGTTTTTGTGGCATTGTGACTAATGACATGACTCTATTTTTTGAATGAACTTTTTCTTGGAGGTGAGTGATGTATGATAAGATATGGAAGATTTAATCATCGCTATGGTTTATCCTAAACCCTTTGTGCATTTATTCCATTGTTTATCACTTACACTTAAAAAATTAAATGATGCATGGCACATAGTTTCTTTGAAGTGTGATCTATTTATTAAAAGGGAATTTTTCATAAGTTTCTTTACGTATAGACATTTAATGTGTTGCCATTTGTGCTTCTCACTAGTTATTTTGAAATATGCACATCAATTGATCTTTATTCTTTGCTTTCGTTGTTTACAGTATGAAAAGTTACAAAAGGATAACTAAGAGCGAATCAAGCACTAAGAAAGGTCATAGAAAGTTAGTGCGAGCTACATAATAAATCTAAGAATATGCAAATTGATGATTTGTTTCAACTCATAGCTAACTTGATTTGCTTACTATAATTTATCTACTTTATATATGATTATTTTTATTCTTAACAAAGGGCCCAACTTGTTGGCTTGGCGAGGCACCTGTGATCAAGGAACATCACACCGCCTGCATTGTTGGCTCAAAATCATAATGGGTATAGACCCTGGGTTCGAACTCAGGGGCCAACAAAGAGATTTGTTGTAGTTTAGCAGAGTGTTGACATTTTCACCCTACTTGTTAAGAAGTAAGGTGTCTCTCCCTAGGCATTTCGAGACTTAGATAGGGAAGTGTCCAGGAACAGGCATAAAGGGAACGTAACAGAGAGTTCAATACTTGCATTTACCCCGGGAAGCCTTATTCGCATACATGCAACATGTGGAAAGTACGGATTTACGATACAATTAGAAAGACAAAGAGCATTCAAATTCATGCAAAAGTAAATTTAGAAGGCCCCATACAATTCAACACATTCAAAGATGTAGAAGAATGCCACAACTCCCATTATATTAATAGATATTGCATCATCACATTTCGGTACTGCAACCCTTATGGCAAAATCAGAAATCACACTACATAATGCAGCTCACACAAAGATGAGGGAGGAATAAAACAAGACATCATTTGAAGCGGCGATAACATCTCAGCATAGGATCTTTGCCTCTTGTCTAGTATCTTTTACCTTAGCTTTTATAGACTTCTTTTACTACCCCACTCACCTGAACTTCTAGTTGTCCCCTTGGATATCATGGTCTTTCCTCTTAGATGGATTTTGTCTTTCGACTTCAACTACTCCTTCTTTCTTCACCAGTCTTTGTGAACTCCGCTTCGCTTGCACTTTTGCACACTTTCCTCTTATAAACTTCAGTGTCTGACAAATCTTGGTTGATTCATTTTCTTTTCCTCAATGGATTTCTGTGCAATTGTTGTTCAGTCAGACTCGGTCAAAATGTGTCAAATTTTTGTCCCCCAAAAACGAAGGACCCAACATACCCTGACCTCGTTGGGGACATGCATAGAAAAATAGAGAAAGAGCATATTGCTCTAATACCACTAATCTAGATTTATGCATGAACAAAATGAAATACATATTCAAATAGAAACACAGAGCTATAGAGAAAATTGAACTTCAATTCATTAATAAGAAAACACTGAGAATTGTTTGCATGTAGAATGGAAATAAAGTAGCTCGGGTGATGGTAGCTTATCTTTGAGAAGAGATGTGACAGCTACATGCCACTTACCGCACTTGGAGGTCATTTGAAATGCAAACAAAACATTAGCACCTATGGCAGACAGCCCCATCAGCCTCTAGATATTGTTGCCATGTATCAGATACTCTCGATCAAGCTAAAAGGAGCCCCCATGCAGTCAATTGATAAGAAACGTTGTGCACTGCATTGTCATGCCTGAGGTGCTAAAGATAGACAAGTTTCTCAAATTCATCAATGTGGACGGCTGCAATGCTCGAAAGTTTCCCTTGAGCCAGGAAGAATGGCTGCCATCTTTTTTGGTCACAAGCTTCGCGAAAGTGTTTTGCATTTTATTTAAAGGACTTCTCATTTTTCTAATCGAGACACATATAGTAAAAGGCATATTACAAGAATTTGTAGCTCAAGCACAATTTTCTTTTTATATAATTATGAGAAAAGAGTGTTTTACATCCTATTTAAAGGGCCCCTCATCTTTCTAATTGGGACACATGTAGTAAAAGGCTCATTACAAAAATTGGTAACTTAGAGATAAGGAATGACAATGAGGTAATGGAATGCATTAATCATGATATGGAGCTCCCTCCACTATAAGAAGGGCACTAACCATTAACCCTCCCACCCATTTAGCCTATTTGAAAAGTTGAAGCTTGGGGTTGCCTTGGAGTTAGTTAGGTTTTCTTATGAGAAAGGGAGTGTTTCCATAGCGTGTCCCATCCAAATTGTATCAAAATTATCAAGTCCACTTCACTTGTCCTTTTTATTTCAAAGAGAACACAAGCCTCTAGAGGAGCTTGAATGAGGGAATGAATGTTGGGGCCCTCGTGATGCCATATATAATTCTAGTTAATGGGGGACCACATCTAAGGATAATAAAATGCATCCCTATGATGTGGGACTCATCCTAACGATGACTATAGTTGCGATTATTAATGTTTGTGCTTAGTATTGCCTGTGTCAAAACATTGGACTTTATGGAGAATTATGATCTTCACGAGTTACATTATCTTTTGTGTGATTGTATGCCCAAGGATGATCTTGTTTTTATAATATTCTTAGGCAAACTTTGTAATGGGGTCCACAAACCTAAGACCACAAGGCATAGGGGCCACCCCTCTTTTTTATGACCTACCATTTGGGTGATGCGATTTCTTTTGTTCTCCCATAGATCGTGGGTATTATCCTTTCTGCCTTAGTCAATGGTGGTGCACTTGTATTCCTACTTACTAGACAATCTGCATTTCTTGCATTTGCTTAAGTGATCTAATGTTTGCAAGATTTTTTTATTCTATAAGCTCTTTTTTCAATTTTGCACTCGTGAGGTCGATTTAATGAGATTTAGTGTCAATTGTATTTCATCAATTAGGACATCACACAATTACTCCTAGCTTGAATATGACCTCATTAATTCAGTGTCGTCCTTGAGTCTTGAAGAAGGCTAAATGGTATACTATTTTGACCTTTTGCACTTTGCCATCACCACAATATAGCCATCAAACCTTTGTTGCTTGAGCTTTATAGAGATAAATAGTGTATAAAATTTAGACGTTTCAAAATTACATACATCATTTGTTTCCAAAAAACTCAAACAACGTTATGACTAACTATGAAAACCTACACACTCAAACATAAAATCTTTGCTGAAATTACAACTTTGGATTGTTGAAATCATTATTTTTAGTGTAGAAATAGGTTTAATACCCCTAATGCAACCCAATTTTGCAATGTTAATAGTTGATATCTCCAATTCCACCAAATCAATATTATTCTTGCTATATTTGAAACAAAAAAATGTTGATTCCCCTTCTCATTACTTTGAGCCACTGGAAAATAATAAATTCATAGAGCATCTATTGTTAGACCTTAGTTTTTGTTGGCATTGTGACTAATGACATGACTCTATTTTTTGAATGAACTTTTTCTTGGAGGTGAGTGATGTATGACAAGATATGGAAGATTTAATCATCAATATCGTTTCTCCTAAACCCTTTGTGCATTTATTCCGTTGTTTATCACTTACACTTAAAAAATTAAATGATGCATGGCAAATGGTTTCTTTGAAGTGTGATCTATTTATTAAAAGGGAATTTTTCATAAGTTTCTTTACGTATAGACATTTAATGTGTTGCCATTTGTGCTTCTCACTAGTTATTTTGAAATATGCACATCAATTGATCTTTATTCTTTGCTTTCGTTGTTTACAGTATGAAAAGTTACAAAAGGATAACTAAGAGCGAATCAAGCACTAAGAAAGGTCATAGAAAGTTAGTGGGAGCCACATAATAAATCTAAGAATATGCAAATTGATGATTTGTTTCCACTCATAACTAACTTGATTTGCTTACTATAATTTATCTACTTTAAATATGATTATTTCTATTCTTAACAAAGGGCCCAACTTGTTGGCTTGGCGAGGCACCTGTGATCAAGGAACATCACACCGCCTGCATTGTTGGCTCAAAATCATAATGGGTATAGACCCTGGGTTCGAACTCAGGGGCCAACAAAAAGATTTGTTGTAGTTTAGCAGAGCGTTGACATTTTCACCCTACTTGTTAAGAAGTAAGGTGTCTCTCCCTAGGTGTGTCGAGACTTAGATAGGGAAGTGTCCAGGAACATGCATAAAGGGAACGTAACAGAGAGTTCAATACTTGCATTTACCCTGGGAAACCTTATTTGCATACATGCAACATGTGGAAAGTACGGATTTATGATACAATTAGAAAGACAAAGAGCATTCAAATTCATGCAAAAGTAAATTTAGAAGGCCCCATACAATTCAACACATTCAAAGATGTAGAAGAATGCCACAACTCCCATTATATTAATAGATATTGCATCATCACATTTCGGTACTGCAACCCTTACGACAAAATCAGAAATCACACTACATAATGCAGCTCAGACAAAGATGAGTGAGGAATAAAACAAGACATCATTTGAAGCGGCGATAACATCTCAACATAGGATCTTTGCCTCTTGTCTAGTATCTTTTACCTTAGCTTTTATAGACTTCTTTTGCTACCCCACTCACCTGAACTTCTAGTTGTCCCCTTGGATATCATGGTCTTTCCTCTTAGATGGATTTTGTCTTTCAACTTCAACTACTCCTTCTTTCTTCACCAGTCTTTGTGAACTCCGCTTCACTTGCACTTTTGCACACTTTCCTCTTATAAACTTCAATGTCTGACAAATCTTGGTTGATTCATTTTCTTTTCCTCAATGGATTTCTGTGCAATTGTTGTTCAGTCAGACTCGGTCAAAATGTGTCAAATTTTTCTCCCCCAAAAACGAAGGACCCAACATACCCTGACCTCGTTGTGGACATGCAGAGAAAAATAGAGAAAGAGCATATTGCTCTAATACCACTAATCTAGATTTATGCATGAACAAAATGAAATACATATTCAAATAGAAACACAGAGCTATAGAGAAAATTGAACTTCAATTCATTAATAAGAAAACACTGAGAATTGTTTGCATGTAGAATGGAAATAAAGTAGCTCGGGTGATGGTAGCTTATCTCTTAGAAGAGATGTGACAACTACATGCCACTTACCGCACTTGGAGGTCATTTGAAATGCAAATAAAACATTAGCACCTATGGCAGACAGCCCCATCAACCTCTAGATATTGTTGCCATGTATCAGATACTCTCGATCAAGCTAAAAGGAGCCCCCATGCAGTCAATTGATAAGAAACGTTGTGCACTGCATTGTCATGCCTGAGGTGCTGAAGACAGACAAGTTTCTCAAATTCATCAGTGTGGATGGCTGCAATGCTCGAAAGTTTCCCTTGAGCCAGGAAGAATGACTACCATCTTTTTTCATCACAAGCTTCGTGAAAGTGTTTTGCATTTTATTTAAAGGACTTCTCATTTTTCTAATCGAGACACATATAGTAAAAGGCATATTACAAGAATTTGTAGCTCAAGCACAATTTTCTTTTTATATAATTATGAGAAAAGAGTGTTTTACATCCTATTTAAAGGGCCCCTCATCTCTCTAATTGGGACACATGTAGTAAAAGGCTCATTACAAAAATTGGTAACTTAGAGATAAGGTATAAGGGCCCCTCATCTCTCTAATTGGGACACATGTAGTAAAAGGCTCATTACAAAAATTGGTAACTTAGAGATAAGGAATAACAATGAGGTAATGGAATGCATTAATCATGATATGGAGCTCCCTCCACTATAAGGAGGGCACTAACCATTAACCCTCCCACCCATTTAGCCTATTTGAAAAGTTGAAGCTTGGGGTTGCCTTGGAGTTATTTAGGTTTTCTTATGAGAAAGGGAGTGTTTCCATAGCGTGTCCCATCCAAATTGTACCAAAATTATCAAGTCCACTTCGCTTGTCCTTTTGATTTCAAAGAGAACACAAGCCTCTAGAGGAGCTTGAATGAGGGAATGAATGTTGGGGCCCTCGTGATGCCATATATAATTCTAGTTAATAGCGGATGGGGGACCACATCTAAGGATAATAAAATGCATCCCTGTGATGTGGGACTCATCCTAACGATGACTAAAGTTGCGATTATTAATGTTTGTGCCTAGTATTGCCTGTGTCAAAACATTGAACTTTATGGAGAATTATGATCTTCGCAAGTTACATTATTTTTTGTGTGATTGTATGCCCAAGGATGATCTTGTTTTTATAATATTCTTAGGCAAACTTTTTAATGGGGTCCACAAACCTAAGACCACAAGGCATAGGGACCACCCCTCTTTTCTATGACCTACCATTTGGGTGATGCAATTTCTTTTGTTCTCCCATAGATCGTGGGTATTATCCTTTCTGCCTTAGTCAATGGTGGTGCACTTGTATTCCTACTTACTAGACAATCTGCATTTCTTGCATTTGCTTAAGTGATCTAATGTTTGCAAGATTTTTTTATTATATAAGCTCTTTTTTCAATTTTGCACTTGTGAGTTCGATTTAATGAGATTTAGTGTCAATTGTATTTCATCAATTAGGACATCACACAATTACTCCTAGCTTGAATATGACCTCATTAATTCAGTGTCGTCCTTGAGTCTTGAAGAAGGCTAAATGGTATACTATTTTGACCTTTTGCAGTTTGCCATCACCACAATATAGCCATCAAACCTTTGTTGCTTGAGCTTTATAGAGATAAATAGTGTATAAAATTTAGACGTTTCAAAATTACATACATCATTTGTTTCCAAAAAGCTCAAACAACGTTATGACTAACTATGAAAACCTACACACTCAAACATAAAATCTTTGTTGAAATTACAACTTTGGATTGTTGAAATCATTATTTTTAGTGTAGAAATAGGTTTAATACCCCTAATGCAACCCAATTTTGCAATGTTAATAGTTGATATCTCCAATTCCACCAAATCAATATTATTCTTGCTATATTTGAAACAAAAAAATGTTGATCCCCTTCTCATTATTTTGAGCCACTGGAAAATAATAAATTCATAGAGCATCTATTGTTAGACCTTAGTTTTTGTTGGCATTGTGACTAATGACATGACTCTATTTTTTGTATGAACTTTTTCTTGGAGGTGAGTGATGTATGATAAGATATGGAAGATTTAGTCATCAATATGGTTTCTCCTAAACCCTTTGTGCATTTATTCCGTTGTTTATCACTTACACTTAAAAAATTGGATGATGCATGGCACATGGTTTCTTTGAAGTGTGATCTATTTATTAAAAGGGAATTTTTCATAAGTTTCTTTACGTATAGACATTTAATGTGTTGTCATTTGTGCTTCTCACTAGTTATTTTGAAATATGCACATCAATTGATCTGTATTCTTTGCTTTTGTTGTTTACAGTATGAAAAGTTACAAAAGGATAACTAAGAGCCAATCAAGTACTAAGAAAGATTATATAAAGCTAGTGGGAGCCACATAATATCTAAGAATATGCAAATTGATGATTTGTCTCCACTCATAACTAACTTGATTTGCTTACTACAATTTATCTACTTTAAATATGATTATTTCTATTATTAACAAAGGGCCCAACTTGTTGGCTTTGCGAGGCACCTGTGATCAAGGAACATCACACCGCGTGCATTGTTGGCTCAAAATCATAATGGGTATAGACCCTAGGTTCGAACTCAGGGGCCAACAAAGAGATTTGTTTTAGTTTAGCAGAGCGCTGACATTTTCACCCTACTCGTTAAGAAGTAAGGTGTCTCTCCTTAGGCGTGTCGAGTCTTAGATAGGGAAGTGTCCAGGAACATGCATAAAAGGTAACGTAACAGAGAGTTCAATACCTGCATTTACCCTGAGAATTCTTATTCGCATACATGAAACATGTGGAAAGTACGAATTTACGATACAATTAGAAAGACAAAGAGCATTCAAATCCATGCAAAAGTAAATTTAGAAGGTCCCATACAATTCAACACATTAAAAGATGTAGAAGAATACCACAACTCCCATTATATTAATAGATATTGCATTATCACATTCCGGTACTGCAACCCTTACGGCAAAATCAAAATTCACACTACGTAATACAACTCAAACAAAGATGAGTGAGGAATAAAACAAGACTTCATTTGAAGTAGTGATAACATCTCAACATAGGATCTTTGCCTCTTGTCTAGTATCTTTTACCTTAGCTTTTATAGACTTCTTTTGCTACCCTGCTCACCTGAACTTCTAGTCATCCCCTTGGATATCATGGTCTTTCCTCTTAGATGGATTTTGTAACTCGACTTCAACTACTCCTTCTTTCTTCGCCAGTCTCTGTGAACTCCGCTTCGCTTGCACTTTTGCACACTTTCCTCTTATCAACTTCAGTGTTTGACAAATCTTGGTTGATTCATTTTCTTTTCCTCAATGGATTTTTGTGCAATTGTTGTTCGGTGAGACTCAGTCAAAATGTGTCAAAATTTTGTTCCCCCAAAACGAAGCACCCAACATACCCCGACCTCGTTGGGACATGCATAGAAAAATAGAGAAAGAGCATATTGCTCTAATACCACTAATCTAGATTTATGCAGGAACAAAATGAAATACATATTCAAATAGAAACATAGAGTTATAGAGAAAATTGAACTTCAATTCATTAATAAGAAAACACCGAGAATTGTTTGCATGTAGAATGGAAATAAAGTAGCTCGGGTGATGGTAGCTTATCTCTGAGAAGAGATGTGACAGCTACATGCCACTTACCGCACTTGAAGGTCATTTGAAATGCAAACAAAACATTAGCACCTGTGGCAGACAACCCCATCAACCTCTAGATATCGTTGCCATGTATCAGATACTCTCGATCAAGCCATAAGGAGCCCCCATGCAATCAATTGATAAGAAATGTTTTGCACTGCATTGTCATGCCTGAGGTGCCGAAGACAGACAAGTTTCTCAAATTCATCAATGTGGATGGTTGCAATGCTCGAAAGTTTGCCTTGAGCGGGGAAGAATGACTGCCATCTTTTTTGGTCACAAGCTTCGTGGAAGTGTTTTGCATTTTATTTAAAGGACTTCTCATTTTTCTAATTGAGACACATATAGTAAAAGGCATATTACAAAAAATTGTAGCTCAAGCAGAATTTTTTGTCTGATATAATTATGAGAAAAGAGTGTTTTACATCCTATATAAAGGGCCCCTGATCTCTCTAATTGGGACACATGTAGTAAAAGGCTGTTATGAAACCAGCTCAAGAAAAGATAGATCAATGCCTTAGAATTCAGCCTCTTCGAGGGGTCAACCTCCTTTACATTACATAAATGAACAATTCTTGGATGATTCAAATGACAAAACCTCCTTTCTATATATAGGAGTCTAAGGAGTCACAATATAATCCAGCCGACCTAACAATAATAATATAAAGCCACAAAAATAACAATAGAGGGATTCTATGGGGCACATAAATAACAATATGGGGGTAATAGTGGCACAACAATATAAATAAGGGGTATAACTACAATAGTAATGGGGTAATCACTAGTATTATAGGGACCCAACATGCCCCTCTCCTTCAAAAAAGTGTTGTCCTCAACGCTTGAGTAGTTCTGGATACTTCTGCATAAAATTTTCATCCTCCCATGTGGAATCTTCAGCGGATAAGTTCTTCCACTTGATAAGATACTCTGAAATTGATCGATTTCGTAGCTGTCGAGTTCTTGTTTCTGTGACTGCTTTGGTTCCAATATAATTTTTCCTTCCTCATCAAGTTCTGGCAATATTGTTTGAATTGGGAGCTTGTCGCCTATAACCTTCTTTAAACATGAAACATGGAAAACTGGGTGCAATCGAGAAGCTGCAGGAAGCTCCAATTTGTATGCCATAGTACCAATCTTTTGCAACACCTTGTACGGACCATAATACTTTGGTGATAATTTATTATCCTTCTTAGCTTGCTTTAGGGACATTTGCTTATATGGTTGTAGCCGTAGGAATACCCAATCACCTACATCAAAACTTCTTTCACTGCGATGTTGATCTGCCTGTTGTTTCATTCTATTTTGTGCCAACACAAGGTTATCCTTTAAGAGTTGGAGGACTTGTTGTTGATGTTCGATGTGATGTTCCACTGCCTGAACCTTAGAATTTTCTCTTAAATATGATGTGATGGATGGTGGTTGATACCCATAAAGTGCCATAAATGGGGTCATTTTTGTTGCTGTATGGAAGGAAGTGTTATACCACCATTCAGCCAGAGGCAACCATTTGACCCATTGTGTCTGTTTATCAGATACAAAGCAACGAAGATATCCTTCCAAACATTTGTTTACTATCTCAGTTTGCCCATCAGATTGAGGATGATAAGATGAGCTATGAGCTAACTGAGTACCAAGACAAGAAAATAATTCTGTCCAAAAATTTCCAGTGAAAATGGGATCTCTGTCACTTACAATAATCTTTGGGTTTCCATGTAGCTTTTGAACTGTTTCCATAAATGCAGTAGAAACTGTACTGGCTTTAAATGGATGTGATAATGCACAAAAGTGTGCATACTTGGTAAGTCTGTCAACTACCACCATGATGACACTCTTTCCCTCAGACTTGGGTAAACCTGTGATAAAATCCATTGAAACCTCCTCCCAACGTTGGCTTGGAATGGATAAAGGTTGTAATAGACCCGGTGTCTTAATTGTTTCAACTTTATTTTGTTGGCAAACCAAACATTCCGCCACAAACTTTTGAATATCTGATTTAAGGCCATCCCAAAAAAATTCCTTCTTAACCCTGTGGTAAGTTTTTAAAAATCCTGAGTGCCCTCCTAAGGGAGAAGTGTGCAATTCCATAAGAATCTTTTGTTTTAGCTGGGAATTCTTACAGAGGTATAAGCGATCTTTGTACCATAACGAATCATTTTGCCAGCTAAATGTATCAGAAGTACTGGAATCTTGTTGTAGCTTTCGAATAAGTGCCCACACTTCTTCGTCATTCTTCCATTCCTCCCTTGCTTCGTTTATCCAATCTGGTTGGATAATAGAAATGGCACACAACAATGCTTCCACATCCTCATCCTTTCTTGAGAGTGCATCTGCCACCACATTTTGCTTCCCTTTTTTGTAGATGATTTCAAAGTCATAACCCAACATCTTTGTGACCCACTTTTGTTGCTCTTCAGAGGATAATCTTTGTTCTAAAAAGTATTTAAGGCTATCATGATCCGTTTTTACCTTGAAGTGTCTTCCCATTAGGTAGGGTCGCCATTTCTTAAGTGCATGGAGTATTGCCAACATTTCCTTCTCATAAATAGCTTTGCTTAAAAACTTTCCCTTGATTGGACGACTTTCAAAAGCAATGGGTCTTTCATCTTGCATTAGAACAACACCAATTCCATTTCCTGAAGCATCACATTCCACAATAAAGGTTTTTGTGAAGTCCGGTGTAGCTAAGACCGGTGCTTGGCACATTGCCTCTTTAAGATGTTCAAAGGCCTTTGTTGCTTCCGGAGTCCATGAAAATGAATCTTTCTTCAATAATGTTGTTAGAGGTGCTGCTATTCTCCCATAATTCTTAACAAACTTGCGATAATACCCTGTCAACCCAAGAAATCCTCGCAGATGCTTTATGGATGTGGGGATTTTCCATTCCTTAATGGCTTTAATTTTGCTAGGGTCTACCTTAACTCCTTCATGAGATACAATATGACCCAAATATTCCACCTCCTGGACTCCAAAGAAACATTTGGATCTTTTTGCATATAATTGTTTCTCCTCCAATAGTTGTAGCACCCTGTCAACATGTTCAACATGATCCTTCCAAGACTTGCTGTAGATTAGTATATCATCAAAAAATACTAACACAAATTTTCTAAGGAATGGTTTGAAAATTGAATTCATCAAACCTTGAAATGTTGAAGGTGCATTGGTAAGGCCAAAAGGCATGACCAAAAATTCATAATGACCCTCATGAGTTCTAAATGCCGTTTTCGGAATGTCTTCAATCTTCATTCTGATTTGATGATATCCCGAACGAAGATCCAACTTGGTGAAGTAAATTGATCCATGCAATTCATCCAGTAATTCATCAATGACAGGAATGGGGAACTTATCTTTAATAGTGAGCTTGTTGAGCTCCCTATAATCCGGACACATGCGCCATGATCCATCCTTCTTGTGCACCAATACTACTGGAGCTAAGAAAGAACTTTGACTCGGTTGAATTATACCAGCCTCTAGCATTTCTGCAACCATACGTTCAATTTCACTTTTTTGGACATAGGGATATCTGTACGGCCTGATGTTTGGAGGAACACTTCCTGGAATCAGATGAATAGCATGATCATGATCACGCATAGGTGGGAGACCTTTGGGAGTCTCAAATACCTTGGAATGATTGTCCAGGACTTTTTGGAGATCTGGAGAAATAGATGATTCCAATGTGGAAACATCTAGCGAACATAATTGTGCAATTACACCTCTTTGCTCCTTTTTTAGAAGCTTTGTCATGCCATTAGAGCTGATTATCTTTCCTGGTTTCCCTGCAATACCCCTTAATTCAACTTCCTTTCCTTCCGTAGAAAATTTGATGAAAAGTTCTTGAAAATTAAAAGCTATTGTACCCAAGGATTGTAGCCATTGGACTCCTAGTACAACATCAGCACCTCCCATTGGAATGGAAAGCATTGGGCTAGTCAATACATATTCTCCCATGGATAGCTTGATATTATGGCACTTTCCAGAGCAATTTATTGTTCCTCCATTTGCAATCATCACTTGACACTCTGGTGCTGGATATAGGAAGCAATTCAATTCTTTTGCTACCCTACAATGAATAAAATTGTGGGTGCTTCCTGAATCAATCAACACTATTACCTTTTTCTTCTTGATTTGTCCTTCTATCTTGATGGTTTGAGGAGTGGTAATTCCTGCCAATGCATTACAAGATATGGTCGGATTTATTTTTTCTTCATCTAGGCTTTGTTCCTGGAGTATATCCTCTTCTTTTGACCTTTCTTGCTCCTTTTCTTCTTCCTCTTCACAATCTATGTAGAATAATTTCTTCTCAGCACACTTATGACCTTTTGTGTATTTGCTATCACAACTGTAACAAAGCCCTTTTTCTCTTTTTTCTTCCAATTGTTGTGGTGTCAACCTTGTAGGTTGTGGAAGACTAGGGGCAACAACACTTCCGTCTTTATAGTTGTGAGTGGTATGCTTCCTAGTTGCCATAATTTTGCTTTCCATTTTTCTTGCTAACCTGAATGCCTTCTCTAATGAATCAGGTTCCCAAAGGCGAACATCATGTTGGATATTATCCTTTAAAGACCCTATGAACACATCAATCCTATGCTCCTCTGGAATATCTTTTACCCTTATGTTCAATTTTTGGAACTCCTCAATGTGCTCCATTATTGAACCCTTTTGTTTGAGACTTATCAATTGGCTAAAAAAAATGTTGCTTTTTGTATCCTCATAATGTGCTATCAATTCTTCCGTAAAAATTGCCCAAGTGATAAATTGTTTACGAGAACAAAGCCATTGATACCATACAAACTGATTTGGTTCCAAATATACAGTTTCCATACGTACCTTTTGTGTGTTTTGCACATTATTGAGATCGAAGAATTGCTCCATCTGTAATATCCATGTGGCGGGATCCTTGCCATCAAACTTCCTCATATCGATTTTTGGAACATGGTGAGTCTTTGATCCAACATTAGAGTCTATGGAATCATGATTAACATTTCTTTTTTTCTCATCATGAGTTTCCTTTAGTACCCTTTCACCCTTAGTGACCATTTCTTGTAGCAACTTATTCATATGTATCCTCAATTCTTCCATCTTACCATCCATGCCATCAATTATAGCGTCCATGCCATTCACCTTAGCTTCCATGCCATCCATCTTAGCTTCTACACCTTTCTTTAAACCATCCATCTTAGCTTCTACATCTTTCCTTAAACCATCCATTTTAGATTTTGTTGCTTTTTGTGCAAGTGACACTTGTTGCACTTGTTCTTGTAATTTTGATATATCATATAGCATTTCTTCTTCTTCTTCATGAGTCATGCTAGAGCTTTCAGGTTCCTTACTAGGTGTTTTCATTTTCTTTCCTCGGGGCATCAGTTACCGATAATAATGCTCTATTATGCCCTTTGAATTCCTTCAAAATAAATTTTCAAACCAAGCTTAAGAATAAATTTAAGAAAATCTACACACCTTTTTTCACTTTGTGGGAGATCAATATTGCCTCTGATGTATCTCTGTACTTTTCGATCATCTAGTTTTAAATTTGTGACCCGCAGTAGCCCTCTGCGTCCTCTTTCCAATGCCACAAGTCTGACCCAAATTGGATTCTCCAAGGAAGAGTTATGTGAAATCTCCCACAGTGACTTGATTATAGACTAGTTTAGTAGAGCGAACTTTTACGACGTGCCACGAGTCACTGTTTCAACCTTTGGATCTGAAAAAATGCATACAAGAAACTACAATCCGTCCTCTTTCTGTACCTTCTTACGAAATTTCAATCTGATCCCCAGAGAGAAAGTTATGACGATTTTCCCCAGGTCGCCTGTTTTGAATGTAATTCAGGAGTCTGCAAAAAGACCAACTTCCTCAGATCATATCTCCGCAAATATCGCTCGAAAAGCTCTGAAATTCGGACCCAAGGTTCAACGCGATTTCTTCTCAAATGGGTTTTTTATGCGACTTTTGAAACGTCACAGAAAAAAATTTATAGAGAAAATGCCACGATGACCTGTTTGGAGAAGCGAAACCCTAGAATCCAAAGCTCTGATACCAAATGTTATGAAACCAGCTCAAGAAAAGATAGAAAAGATAGGTCAACGCCTTAGAATTCAGCCTCTTCGAGGGGGCGACCTCCTTTACATTACATAAATGAACAATTCTTGGATGATTCAAATGACAAAACCTCCTTTCTATATATAGGAGTCTAAGGAGTCACAATATAATCCACCCGACCTAACAATAATAATATAAAGCCACAAAAATAGCAATAGAGGGATTCTATGGGGCACATAAATAACAATATGGGGGTAATAGGGGCACAACAATATAAATAAGGGGTATAACTACAATAGTAATGGGGTAATCACTAGTATTATAGGGACCCAACAAAGGCTCATTACAAAAATTGTTAGAGATAAGGAATAACAATGAGGTAATGGAATGCATTAATCATGATATGGAGCTCCCTCCATTATAAGGAGGGCACTAACCATTAACCCTCCCACCCATTTAGCCTATTTGAAAAGTTGAAGGTTGGGGTTGCCTTGGAGTTAGTTAGGTTTTTTTATGAGAAAGGGAGTGTTGCCATAGTGTGTCCCGTCCAACTTGTACCAAAATTATCAAGTTCTCTTCGCTTGTCCTTTTGATTTCAAAGAGAGCATAAGCCTCTAGAGGAGCTTGAATGAATGAATGAATGTTGGGGCCCTCGTGATGCCATATATAATTCTAGTTAATGGCGAATGGGGGACCACATCTAAGGATAATAAAATGCATCCCTATGATGTGGGACTCATCCTAACGATGACTAGAGTAGTGATTATTAATGTTTGTGCTTAGTATTTCCTATGTCAAACATTGGACTTTATGGAGAATTATGATCTTCGCAAGTTACATTATTTTTTTTGTGATTGTATGCCTAGGGATGATCTTGTTTTTATAATATTCTTAGGCAAACTTCGTAATGGGGTCCACAAACCTAAGACCACAAGGCATATGGACCACCCCTCTTTTTTATGACCTGCCATTTGGGTGATGCGATTTCTTTTGTTTTTCCATAGATCGTGGGTGTTATCCTTTCTGCCTTAGTCAATGGTGGTGCACTTGTATTCCTGCTTACTAGACAATCTGCATATCTTGCATTTGCTTAAGTGATCTAAAGTTTGCAAGATTTTTTTATTATATAAGCTCTTTTTTTCAATTTTGCACTCGTGAGGTCGATTTAATGAGAGTTAGTGTCAATTGTATTTCATCAATTAGGACATCACACAATTACTCCTAGCTTGAATATGACCTCATTAATTAAGTATCGTCCTTGAGTCTTGAAGAAGGCTAAATGGTATACTATTTTGACATTTTGCACTTTTCCATCACCACAATCTAGCCATCAAACCTTTGTTGCTTGAGCTTTATAGAGATAAATAGTGTATAAAATTTAGACATTTCAAAATTACATACATCATTTGTTTCCAAAAAGCTCAAACAACGTTATGACTAACTATGAAAACCTACACACTCAAACATAAAATCTTTGTTGAAATTACAACTTTGGATTGTTGAAATCATTATTTTTAGTGTAGAAATAGGTTTAATACCCCTAATGCAACCCAATTTTGCAATGTTAATAGTTGATATCTCCAATTCCATCAAATCAATATTATTATTGCTATATTTGAAAGAAAAAAATGTTGATGCCCCTTCTCATTATTTTGAGCCACTGGAAAATAATAAATTCATAGAGCATCTATTGTTAGACCTTAGTTTTTGTTGGCATTGTGACTAGTGACATGACTCTGTTTTTTGTATGAACTTTTTCTTGGACGTGAGTGATGTATGATAAGATATGGAAGATTTAATCATCACTATGGTTTTTCCTAAACCCTTTGTGCATTTATTCCATTGTTTATCACTTACACTTAAAAAATTGGATGATGCATGGCACATGGTTTCTTTGAAGTGTGGTCTATTTATTAAAAGGGAAATTTTCATAAGTTTCTTTATGTATAGACATTTAATGTGTTGTCATTTGTGCTTCTCACTAGTTATTTTGAAATATGCACATCAATTGTTCTTTATTCTTTGCTTTTGTTGTTTACAGTATGAAAAGTTACAAAAGGATAACTAAGAGCCAATCAAGCACTAAGAAAGATCATAGAAAGCTAGTGGGATCCACATAATAAATCTAAGAATATGCAAATTGATGATTTGTTTCCACTCATAACTAACTTGATTTGCTTACTATAATTTATCTACTTTAAATATGATTATTCTTATTCTTAACAAAGGTCCCAACTTGTTGGCTTGGCGAGGCCCCTGGGATCAAGGAACATCACACCACCTACATTGTTGGCTCAAAATCAAAATGGGTATAAACCCTAGGTTCGAACTCAGGGGCCAACAAAGAGATTTGTTGTAGTTTAGCAGAGCATTGACATTTTCACCCTACTCGTTAAGAAGTAAGGTGTCTCTCCCTAGGCATGTGGAGACTTAGATAGGGAAGTGTCCAGGAACAGGCATAAAGGATAACGTAACAGAGAGTTCAATACCTGCATTTACCCCAGGAAGTCTTATTCACATACATGGAACATGTGGAAAGTACAGATTTACGATATATTTAGAAAGACAAAGAGCATTCAAATTCATGCAAAAGTAAATTTAGAAGGCCCCATACAACTACACACATTCAAAGATGTAGAAGAATACCACAACTCCCATTATATTAATAGATATTGCATCATCACATTCCGGTAATGCAACCCTTACGACAAAATCAGAATTCACACTACATAATGCAGCTCAAACAAAGATGAGTGAGGAATAAAACAAGACTTCATTTGAAGTAGCGATAACATCTGAGCACAGGATCTTCGCCTCTTGTCTAGTATCTTTTCCCTTAGCTTTTATAGACTTCTTTTGCTACCCCGCTCACTCGAACTTCTAGTCGTCCCCTTGGATATCATGGTCTTTCCTCTTAGATGGATTTTGTAACTCGACTTCAACTACTTCTTCTTTCATCGCCAATCTCTGTGAACTCCGCTTCGCTTGCACTTTTGCACACTTTCCTCTTATCAACTTCAGTGTTTGACAAATCTTGGTTGATTCATTTTCTTTCCCTCAATGGATTTTTGTGCAATTGTTGTTTAGTCAGACTCGGTCAAAATGTGTCAAAATTTTGTCCCCCAAAAACGAAGCACCCAACATACCCCAACCTCGTTGGGGACATGCATAGAAAAATAGAGAAAGAGCATATTGCTCTAATACCACTAATCTAGATTTATGCAGGAACAAAATGAAATACATATTCAAATAGAAACACAGAGCTATAGAGAAAATTGAACTTCAATTCATTAATAAGAAAACACTGAGAATTGTTTGCATGTAGAATGGAAATAAAGTAGCTCGGGTGATGGTAGCTTATCTCTGAGAGGAGATGTGACAGATACATGTTGCTTACCGCACTTGGAGGTCATTTGAAATTCAAACAAAACATTAGCACCTGTGGTAGACAGCCCCATCAACCTCTAGATATCGTTGCCATGTATCAGATACTCTCGATCAAGCCAAAAGGAGCCCCCATGCAGTCAATTGATAAGAAACATTGTGCACTTCATTGTCATGCCTGAGGTGCCGAAGACAAACAAGTTTCTCAAATTCATCAATGTGGACGGCTGCAATGCTCGAAAGTTTGCCTTGAGCCGAGAAGAATGACTACCATCTTTTTTGGTCACAAGCTTCATGAAAGTGTTTTGCATTTTATTTAAAGGACTTCTCATTTTTCTAATTAAGACACATATAGTAAAAGGCATATTACAAAAATTTGTAGCTCAAGCACAATTTTTTGTTTGTTATAATTATGATAAAAGAGTGTTTTACATCCTATTTAAAGGGCCCCTGATCTCTCTAATTGGGACACATGTAGTAAAAGGCTCATTACAAAAATTGGTAACTTAGAGATAAGGAATAAAAATGAGGTAATGGAATGCATTAATCATGATATGGAGCTCGCTCCATTATAAGGAGGGCACTAACCATTAACCCTCCCACCCATTTAGCCTATTTGAAAAGTTGAAGGTTGGGGTTGCCTTGGAGTTAGTTATGGTTTTTTATGAGAAAGGGGGTGTTGCCATAGTGTGTCTCGTCCAACTTGTACCAAAATTATCAAGTTCTCTTTGATTGTCCTTTTGATTTCAAAGAGAGCATAAGCCTCTAGAGGAGCTTGAATGAGGGAATGAATGTTGGGGCCCTCGTGATGCCATATATAGTTCTAGTTAATGGCAGATGGGGGATCACACCTAAGGATAATAAAATTCATCCCTATGATGTGGGACTCATCCTAACAATGACTAGAGTTGTGATTATTAATGTTTGTGGTTAGTATTGTCTGTGTCAAAACATTGTACTTTATGGAGAATTATGATCTTCGCAAGTTACATTATTTTTTGTGTGATTGTATGCCGAGGGACGATCTTGTTTTTATACTATTCTTGGGCAAACTTCATAATGGGTCCACAATCCTAAGACCACAAGGCATATGGACCACCCCTCTTTTTTATGACCTACCATTTGGGTCATGCGATTTCTTTTGTTCTCCCATAGATCGTGGGTGTTATCCTTTCTGCCTTAGTCAATGGTGGTGCACTTGTATTCCTACCTACTAGACAATCTACATGTCTTGCATTTGCTTAAATGATCTAATGTTTGTAAGATTTATTATTATATAAGCCCTTTTTTTCAATTTTGCACTCGTGAGGTTGATTTATATAGATTTAGTGTCAATTGTATTTCATCAATTAGGACATCACATAATTACTCCTAGCTTGAATATGACCTCATTAATTAAGTATCGTCCTTGAGTGTTGAAGAAGGCTAAATGGTATACTATTTTGACCTTTTGCACTTTGCCATCACCACAATCTAGCCATCAAACCTTTGTTGCTTGAGTTTTATAGAGATAAATAGTGTATAAAATTTAGACGTTTCAAATTACATACATCATTTGTTTCTAAAAAGCTCAAACAACATTATGACTAACTATGAAAACCTACACACTCAAACATAAAATCATTTTTTAAATTACAACTTTGGATTGTTGAAATCATTATTTTTAGTGTAGAAATAGGTTTAATACCCCTAATGCAACCCAATTTTGCAATGTTAATGTTGAAAATAGCAATAGGAAATGCTAAAAATAGAAATTCTATAAATAGCATCTCAGGTACCAGTGTTGGAAATTGCAACAAGGAATGCTAAAAATAACATTGCTATAAATAGCATTTCAGGATACATTCCAATTTTAGTTAGTCCCTGAACTAAAATTGAGAATTAAAATTCGAATTTGATCTTTGCCATTGTTTGAAAAATAATTAATTAATTCATCTTGAGTTAATTAGTTGGAGAAAATCAAACATGAAGTCTATGTAAAGACATGCAACAATTTTCCCTTTGATTGAGGAAGTTATCCCTTAATTAAAGTGATCAGGATGAGTTCTACTTTGAGTTGTAATTAGTTAGCTCAGTTAACTAAGTTAAGTCCAGTTAGATTAGTTCCAACAGTTTGTCGAACTGATTGTGAGTTCAGTTAGTTAATGCATGCATGCATGTAACTACTGCACTTCAGATAACTGAATATTCTCTCATAAATAACTCATGCATGTCAATTCAGTCAGAGACCCAGTTGAGATCAAAAGAAGGGATAATGTACTATCAGTTGAAGGATTTTTCCTATATAGGAAACTCATCCATGCAGAAGGAATTATCTCCTTTGGGACTGCGCAATTACTTTTGAGTTTAATGTGTTGTGTGAGAGGTAATTTCACAAAGGTGGCAGCATTGGACCCCAGGAGAAACTATGCGAGGAAATAGGAGGCATGGAGGGCAGAGGATAAGGTTTGTGAGAAGCCTTTGATTGTCTATGAGTAGCACTGTAGGATTGTACTGATAGTTGGATAGTTTGTGAGCTAAAGCTTTGTGTAATTCGGACATATTTCCACTTGTATGATATTAGAGAGATCGATGTTTTTAGCTAAGGCTTTCCCTAGAGTATTCTTATGTTTTCATGTGTGATTGATTTCTCATTCTCAGTTATATGTGTTCTATTTGATCTTGCTCAAAATCAATTAAGCTTCCGCACATTTGTTATAGAAGTATATCTTGTATTTTGCTTTAGTATATTGCATAATCTGTTGATCTACAGTGGGAAATTCTACAGTTAATAGTTGATATCTCCAATTCCATCAAATCAATATTATTCTTGCTATATTTGAAACAAAAAATGTTGATTCCCCTTCTCATTTTTTTGAGCGACTAGAAAATAATAAATTCATAGAGCATCTATTCTTAGACCTTAGTTTTTGTTGGCATTGTGACTAATGACATGACTCTGTTTTAGTATGAACTTTTTCTTGGAGGTTAGTGATGTATGATAAGATATGGAAGATTTAATCATCACTGTGGTTTCTCCTCAATCCTTTGTGCATTTATTCCATTGTTTATCACTTACACTTAAAAAATTGGATGATGCATGGCACATGGTTCTTTGAAGTATGATTTATTTATTAAAAGGGAATTTTTCATAAGTTTCCTTACGTATAGACATTTAATGTGTTGTCATTTGTGCTTCTCACTAGTTATTTTGAAATATGCACATCAATTGATCTTTATTCTTTGCTTTTGTTGTTTACAATATGAAAAGTTACAAAAGGATAACGAAGAGCCAATCAAGCACTAAGAAAGATCATAGAAAGCTAGTGGGAGGCACATAATAAATTTAAGAATATACAAATTGATGATTTGTTTGCACTCATAACTAACTTGATTTGCTTACTATAATTTATCTACTTTAAATATGATTATTTCTTTTCTTAACAAAGGACCCAACTTGGTTGCTTGGCAAGGCACCTGGGATCAAGGAACATCACACCACCTGCATTGTTGGCTCAAAATCATAATGGGTATAGACCCTGGGTTCGAACTTAGGGGCCAACAAAGAGATTTGTTGTAGTTTAACAGAACATTGACATTTTCACCCTACTCGTTAAGAAGTAAGGTGTCTCTCCTTAGGCGTGTCGAGACTTAGATAGGTAAGTGTCTAAGAACAGGCATAAAGGGTAACGCAACAGAGAGTTCAATACCTGCATTTACGTCGGGAAGTCTTATTCGCAGACATGCAACATGTGGAAAGTATGAATTTTACAATTAGAAAGACAGAGAGCATTCAAATTCATGCAAAAGTAAATTTAGAAGGTCCCATACAATTCAACACATTCAAAGATGTAGAAGAATCCCACAACTCCCATTATATTAATAAATATTGCATCATCACATTCCGGTACTGCAACCCTTACGCCAAAATCAGAATTCAAACTACATAATGCAGTTCAGACAAAGATGAGTGAGGAACAAAACAAGACTTCATTTGAAGCGGCGATAACATCTCAGAATAGGATCTTCTCCTCTTATCTATTATTTTTTCCCTTAGCTTTTATAGACTTCTTTTGCTACCCCGCTCACCTGAACTTCTAGTCATCCCCTTGGATATCATGCTCTTTCCTCTTCGATGGATTTGTAACTTGACTTCAACTTCTCCTTCTTTCTTTGCCAGTCTCTGTGAACTCTGATTCGATTGAACTTTTGCACACTTTCCTCTTATCAAATTTGGTGTCTCACAGATCTTGGTTGATTCATTTTCTTTTCCTCAACAGCTTTTGTGCAACTGTTGTTCAATTAGACTCAATTAAAATGTGTCAAAATTTTGTCCCCCAAAAACAAAGGACCCAACATGACATGCATAGAAAAACAGAGAAAGAGCATACTGCTCTAATACCATTGATCTAGATTTCTGCGGGAACAAAATGAAATACATATTCAAATAGAAACACAGAGCTATAGCAAAAACTAAACTTCAATTCATTAATAAGAAAACATTGAGAACTGTTTTCCCGTATAATGGAAATAAAGTAGCTCGGGTGATGGTAGCTTATCTCTGAGAAGAGATGTGGTAGCTACATGCCACTTACCGCGCTTGGAGGTCATTTGAAATGCAAACAAAACATTAGCACCCATGGCAGACAAACCTGTCAACCTCTGGATACCGTTGCCATGTATCGGATACTCTCAATCAAGCCATAAGGAGACCCCATGCAGTCAACTAATAAGAAACGTTGTGCACTACATTGTCGTGCCTGAGGTGTCGAAGACAGACAAGTTTCTCAAATTCATTAATGTGGACGACTGCAATGCTCGAAAGTTTGCCTTGAGCCAGGAAGAATGACTGCCATCTTTTTTGGTCACAGGCTTCATGAAGACTTCGCGCTTGAGCGCAGGGAAATGGAAGGAATCAAATAAGTCATTGTATATGAGTGAAGCCTTCTCTTACTTGCCAAGGAGATCTTCATTTTTTGTAATTTGAGGTTCCAACAAACTTGCAAGGACAATTACTTCAGACACTTGAGTCATGGATGCAACTCGTCGTCTATACACAACGGACACAAGAGGCTGGAACTTAAGCTTAGAACCAGGAGAATTTAACACCAAAGCCAGAGTGAGCAACTCGACCATATATCCTTTTATAATGGAGAGTTCAACATTGTCATGTAGACTATATAAAGAAACTTGTCACAGAGCATGTGATTAGATCGTTTAACTAATAAATACAACAACATTCTATACTTTATTTGAATCGTGGTAATAATGACGATTGTGACTGTAATGCCCTACTTGATCCTATCAAGCTAATTTTGATTTGTGTTTAATTAACCTGCAGATATTGACTTACAATTGTTAAATAATATTGGTATATACCTACACTTGTGAATCTGTAATTTTATTTTACTAATACGACTTTTATTATTTGTTATTATTATATTCCCAATGTGTCTTCTCAAATCTACCTTTCAATAAGATATGTTATTCTCCAATTTATTTCTAAATCAAATATCTATATATTATTCTCAATGTGTCTTCTCAAACCTACTTTTGGATAAGATATGGTCTTCTCTAATTTATTTCTAAATTAAATATCCCTATTTATATTCCTAAGGTGTCTTCTCAAATCTACTTTTGGATAAGATACGGTAAGGAAAGTCAAGGATATTAAATTAAAAGGATGAGGGGGTAGTCATGGTACTAATGGTAAGTGGTTGAGTTGGATGAGAGGAAGAAACATAAAGGGAAGGAGGATGAGAGGAGAAGGTGGGGGAGATCCTTGTTTTTTGTTTTGGAATTGGAGGATTTTATTTTAGGGGAGAAGGAATGTGATGAGAGGAGAAAGGAGAGAATGGAGAGAAAAATGAGAGCTCAAAATTTGATCTATTGGACAATGTTGGTTTTAACTTGGACACATTACAGGAGCTTGGATACATTATTTTTATAGGAATGTACTCATTATCTAAATCAGTTGGTAGTTGTGATGGTGTGCTTACAAATGATTTTGTCAACTTGAGGAATTTTATCAAGATATCCAAAATGTGATTTGAACTTAATCGACACATGCATTAATAGAACCACTGGGAGCTTATTTGACATATGTATTTATAGTACCACTGCTTAGATATGAAATTTGGGTAGCTTATTATCATTACTAATCAATTGGGATCGAACGTGTAACGCCTTTGAATGAATGGTGAGAATATTGCTAAAGCAAGACAACAATCGTGTTGTGATATCAGTTTAGGGAAGAACAAGGAAGCTCTTTCACCCCCGAGATAAGGGAAACAGGGAACATTGAAGCATGAAATATTTGATTCACTCGAAGAACAAAAGAGATTGGTGAAACTTTCATACACGGGTAAATAATTGGTGTCTAATGACAGTGCCCCATCACAACACCTCTTTGAAGCTTAGGAATAGAATATATATGAAGATCCATATCCCATAGCCATTGTGTTGTGTATCTATCAGCCTTGGTGAAGTTTTTGTACTTGTGGTGGCCATTGTGTCTCTATGAACTCTAAGCAGTGGTAGTAGATAATGTGTTTTATTTTTGTGTGGGTTGCTTGATAGTTGGGCAATACCCTAACTTGGTTATGCATAAATATTTTGTATCTTTATAATGCATAAGCTTTGTATTGGTTTTGTCTAATTGTATTTATGGTTTTGGGTGTTGTTGCAAGATATCTTTATTGTATTGGCTTATGTTTAACACATTCTTCAAATGGGTAGTACTACCTATACAATTGTAACCTTAATACAAATTAGGACTTCCATTTTTTCTTGGAAACTAACTATTTAGTTTCACTTTGTTAAACATAGCTTATACTTGAACTTCTTGTGTATTATCCTCGTTTTTTATCAAATGAGTGGATCTACCCTGAAAGAGTGCTTGAATTCTTCATTGTATTTGTTTTAGGCATGTTGATCAGCTGGTTCATTTATTTTTATTGTCACCCTATCCGCAGTAATCAAGTCCCATGAAGAAGATTGTTTAGTATGTTTGATTGAAATTTGTGGAGATTCTTTTTTATGTAAATTCCAAACGGTTAGTTAAATTTGTTATCAAATTAAACCATCCAATTAAAATTAGTTCATACTAACATGACTTGACTAATATGAAGATATTGAATCAAAACTAGGTTTTTGTGATATGACTTAATTGATATGAATCCAATTCAATGATGGGTGACTTGTTGGGTTAGTGAAATCCTCACTTAGGATACACAATTGATCTTATTAACATGTGGATTTTGAGGTTGACCACAGATTTCGTCAATTGACCGCATGCTTCTGAGTCAGGGTTTTGATTATGAGTAATGTTGGGTTCATCTATTGGATATGGTTTAGTTAATTTTTGTTGGATAGTCTTGTGGACAAAGGAATGGATCATTATACTCTTTTTTGTTGAATCATTCAATGACAATCTAATAAGAAGAAGAATTTGAAAGGGTTTTTCCCGTAGTGGGTTTTGCCCTAGTGTCTGACCAATCCTGGTGTCTCTATGTGTGAATACTTTTCTTCTATTGTTCCTTTACGTTCTGTTGCATTTATGATGATATTATTCTTTCTATATAATTGCATATGTTGTTGAATAATGTGGTAAATTTGAATAATGTTATGAGTTGCGGGGTGAAGTCAATATGTAAATGATAAAATGCAATTATCTAAAGCAAAGGGATTGATTTTGTATATGGATTTGAACTTTCTGCATTTACTCTCTGCATCCAAACAAAGCTTTGCACTTATGTACGTGTTCCAAGAAAAAAATATGGAGTGCATAGTATTTGGTGCGAAAGAAGATGATTTTGTGGCAATGCAAACAATTCTTTCAACAATTTGTACATTACCTACTATCATTATAATGATTACGAGATATAATATGTTATAAATATGAATATTGAATTGCCCTAAAAACCACTACAATACGCAACATTAAAATTGATAAATGAGAATTGATATTGTATATGGATTTGAACTTTCTGTAGTTACTCTCTACATCCAAACAAAGCTCTGCACTTTCATATATGTTCCGACAAAAAATACACAGTGCATAGTACTTGGTGTGGACAAATATGATTTCACAGGAATGCAAAGAAATCACTATTGTGTACTTCTGTACATTCACACATTGCTAATTATGACATTAATCTAGATTTTAGTGATTCAATAAACCGAAAAACCTCTTTAACAATAGTCAAATTCTCCAACCAAAAAATAAATGGAAATGTTAAGATTGCTTCACAATGAAAGAAATAAGAACTGTACCGTTACAAAGAAAACCATCATTGTGGACTACATTAATTGGCAACAATATCACTAAAAAATGATTCATCAATTATCCCATCAACATTGATAATGAAAAGACAATAGTACTTCCGCACATTGGAACTTGTGAAACAACTCTCTTAGTTTACCTTATGTGTGCTTCCATGCTTTTGCATATCCGTCTTTCCAATCTTAACATTGTATTAGCATAAGAGCTTTAGCTAACCAAAATAGAATGAGTTTTAGGATATTAATAAAATACTATGCTCATATCGATTTTTAAAGCATCTTAAACGGGGCAATCATTGCTAATATTAATGTTTTAAATGTTCTGATGTTTGTCCTCTAATTAATAGAAAACACCGCTACGAGTAAATATCGGTCCTCTACCAACTACACACCTGCAAACGTATTAAGTCAATGTACCCACACGTAGATGGAACTAGAAAACCACATAGGCATTAAAATATCAAATCTAGAAACATGATTTTCAAAGCATTAAAATATTAATACTAATGTATAGTTTAAAAATAACACAAACACATGTGTGCGGGACTACAAACAAAATCCATTGTGCAGAGGAAGCCCTCAAGCTTTCATTGTGAGAATCTTTGCACTCCGCACAATCTATTAATTATAAAATAGATATTGGTGTTGTGTCAAAGTGTGAACGAAGCTTTCAATTTTTCATTATGTGGACATCCACACTCCACACAATTTACTAAAAAGAATGTGCCTAATTACACTGAAATAACCATAATAAAAAATGCGGATATGAAAATAGAAGAGGAGCACAAAATAAGAAAAGTAGAAAGGCGAGCGAAAAGTGCGGAGTGTGGAGTGCAAAGCTTTTTCTACTATGCGAACTTTTGATTCTCTGCACTAGCGAGATAAAGTTTTCCATTCTCGTATAAATTTCCATCGTCATAGACTTTTTATATACATCTGTTTTCCACAAAGCGATTATTGCGAGTACTAATAACTTTTGCATGTTTCAAAAACGTTAAGCTATTTGTCGATTTGTTTCGCACAACATTTTTATGCTAATAGATAATGGTTAACCAAATTTACATTTCGGTATATGCAGTCGAGTTGGGAAACAGGGTTAAACAAATCTCCAATTAGTATTATTATGTTTCCTTATCTAGAGATTTTATTGCGTGGAGGAAATTATGTGCAAGAGAACGTTTACGTCATGTGTTTCAAAGCTTCGCATACATTTCCCGATAGCACAAATCAATGCCAATGTTTAGCGATATGTTTTAACATCGATAAAACAATTAATTAAGGGCTTTATTTACAAGATTAAATGTAAATTATTTTGGCAATTTTTTGGCTAATCGATTTGACAATTTTTCAACTTTGCCTTTGAGCTAGCGGTAGTATGAGCCATTGTTATTTATCTGATTATTAGTTACTAAAGTCTTAAATGAAAAATAGTTAAAAATTAATTTCGTATGTACGAAATAAAGTTCTACCTACACCCTCATTCTCCAACACATTCCCCTTTATCCACAAAGTAAAATTCCACACAAGGGAGGTTTTGTGCAAGCAAGCTCCGCATAATTAAACATAATAATAACAAATTAACATTAATAGTTTAACATTAATTTTGTCCCTGCCGAATAAAGTTCCCTATGCACCCTTTGTTCTCTTGCACATATCTTGTCCATTGCATAGTAAAAGCTTCGCACAATGAAAGATAGTGATATTAATTTGCTTAATACAATTCCCTCTTTGCACAATGAAACATAATAATATTCCTACACATAATACAGTTCCCTCTATGCACAACAAAACATAATAATAACATATGAACATTGATAGTTTAACATTAATGTCTCCATGCACCTTCGTTCTTGTGTAAATACCCCAGCCTCCGCACAATGAAAGCTTTTAACATTAATTCTGTCCCTACCAAATAAAGTTCCATATGCACCCTCGTTCTCTTGCACATACTTCGTCCTCTGCACAGAAAAGGATCCGCACTATGAAACATAATAATATTAATTCAGAACGTGTTTCATAGTTAAATTGATTAAAAGTCCCTCTACATTCTCGTTCTCTCGCACATACCTCGTCCTCCACAGCAACTGCTCTCCCTCACATCCAATGAGTGTCTACACTTGACATTTGGGTTGTATTGAGTGTCAATATAACAACACACATGATCACAATGGATTCATATTTATTTTATTTCATAAATTCCTACTACTTAATACACGTATATCATCGATATTAAAGCAATAACAACTAACAAAATAAAATAACAAAATAATTTTCGACTTTCGAGATTTATTTTACCATTTACCGTTAATGTTCACTTTGGTATATTCAATTGTTATTTATTGAAAGTGTTGAACGTGTCGATAAATCTATAAATTAGATCTAAAAGAAAAAAGGCGGCAAGAACTACTAGCCTTAGACTATTAAGTAATAATTGATAGTATTAATAAATGAAAATTTTTGTGTGAAATCATCAGAAAATGTGTAGGCGACCAGCTGGAACGTGTTATGGCAATTAGCTTTGTACCGTGGTCTTGAAAATCATGTATTATATTGTTCATAAATCAAGTTTCATTCAATGTTTTTTCGCACTCCAATATCAAAATAAAATGATCGACAAAAATTTAGTGGTGGGCTAACTCAGTTACCAAATCAATTCGTGATAGAAGTAGTTGAGCACGTCTACGTAGAATATTTATTTGCCATTGTCTACAATTATTGTTGGCAGTTTCAAAGCTAATTGTCATAACCACAAATGGATCTAGTTGTTTCAAAAACCCGCGTGACACTAGAATTGTGCATAATTTCAACCTAAATTCGCGATTACAATAAATTATTGTTATATTTAAAGTAATTTAAATCGAAAATGCACTAGAAAACCTTCTAAAACATAGGACAAGTAGACAACAACCTTATATTGTATCGCAATTTTTTGTTTGTAATGATACATACTTCAATGATATTAAACTAAGAGCAAAATGCACAGTAAATGGACAAGATGGTTATGGAATATTGATACTTATTTCCATTAGTAAACATTGGCTTTGATATTTTCATTTGTTATTTATTGAGAATATTGTATGCAGTAGTTTCCACATGAGAAATAACAACATATGGTAATTGGCATTGGAGCAGGAAATTGTGAATTTAGGCGTGATTGGGAGCAAAAATAAGTAACAAATAAATGAACCAAACTATTTGCACTCATATAATCAATGAAGCGGTATTTGAATATGCAAATGAAAGAGAAAAGAAACAAAGACACTTACAATAGCGAATACTTTATTGAGCTCACAACACGGCGGAGTCAACGTTATTCAACAATTTATTTTGTCAATTTCTCAGGTTCTTTCACATCTTTCTCTCCAACGTATTTCTTTTCTTGCACAATTTTCTAGAGATTTCTATTTGCACTTTTCACACCTTATGAATACATGTGTTAGAAATTAATTAACGGAGCAATGAAACACGTAAAATATTGCGTAAACACAATTACATGAACACAAAAAACAAGAGAGACGCAAATATACGTGGTTCACCCAATTTGGGCTAAACCCACGAAGAAACAACCAGTCCTTCCTTTTATATTATCCAACAAAATGAAGAGATACAACCTACAATAGATCCACTGTATTTTTCTCTTTGCTCTCACACAATCTCGTCTCTCTTTCTCGCTCATAATAATAATACACAATTGTAATACAATTCCCTCATATAAACTGAGGGTTTCCTTCTAGGGAAAAGAACACTAAATTAACATAACTTCTACTGTCGAATCATCTGCGTAATGAATGGCTTGGATTGATTACATAATTACAATATTTTACAAGGCAAATTTTCATCTATTTTTAGCTTTGGGGGCCCGCTAGCCCCCAAACCGCCACGTGGGGGACAAGTCCCCCCCTGCATGGAGGGGTGTGTATTCTTCCTTGGGTATACACCCGGCTAAAATAAGACCTCTGAATCAGGAAGATAATTCGGCTCCACACCCAACAACAAGGACTTGAACAAATGTTTCAACACATGCAATAGTCAATACATCTTATCAATTCTACCACATGCAACACACATTCCATTTTATAAATTTATTATTGTTTTCTCTTTTCCCTCTACTATTTGCATTTGGTTTGCCCATATAACCTAAATTACATCTCAATAAAGAACCAATGCAATTTTCGCATCTCGTAATGTGAAACCAAATAGTTTGTCTAATTCAAAATATGTTTACACAACACATAATTTATAAAACTTGCAGAGAATCAAATATCAAATATTCACAATGGATGCTTGAAGAATTGCTCAGGAGACCAACATTAACAGGGAAGCAAAATGAAGGCAAAAAGGCCTAAATCTTACACAACAATCTCCAACTTCCACACCAGGTACTGGTGCAACCTCATCCTCGAGTCTAGGAAAGAGAAAAACTCTTGGCACTAAAAAATTGGTTCATGGTGAGCTATCAAGTCATCGAGTTGGAGAAGAGGCTCTTCACAAATCCTTTCCAGACAAACCACATACAGTTCAAATAGCCAAGTCCAAAAGTTTTGTAAATAGAGAAAGCATTCAACAAGCTATGGACGTGGAAAATAACAATGTACCACTTGACTAGGTTACTTCTTGTTTAGTAGAGAGTAAAAAGATAATGGACCAAATTGTAGAAGAGGACATTATTTTCGATGAATGTCTTGTGACATTGCAAAATGAAAAGTATGAAGAACAAGTGGATATTGATATTTCTGACGTCGACATGAAGGGGCTCATGGTTTTGCATCAATCTACCACTAATGTAGTTGCTCATTTTGTTGTCAAAGTGACTGTAGAAAATCTCAGACTGAAGAAGAGATTAAAAGAACTATAAGACATTCTAAATCTCGTTCCTCTATTAATGACTCCATTGGCAATATGGCCACCTTCATTGTCAACTTTTGTTGCTGCAACACTGCAAGCATCTAACAAAGATGTCAATCTACTTAATGCACTGAAGTAACATATCATTGATAACATATGCCGAAGATTATCAATTATTGAAGATGCATGGCAGGCAATTTTTGATTTAACACGTTTGCAACAACAAATGAAGACATTTATGAATTTGGTTAATAGTAATCCTGAGGAAGACAAGAAATACGCTAACAACGATTTAGTTACTTTTAGGCAGAGGCTTGCACTACTATATGATATTGCAAAGAAAAACCAACAACCACTAGATGCTAATTGAATAAATCAATTGGAAGTTGGATGGTAAAGAGGATTAATACACTTGAGGATATCATTTATGACTATGATAAGCTAGGCATGAGATGAAGTGATACCTATCTCAGAGCAACAAAAATTATACAACGCTTAGACGGTTCATGCAGCCTGCACGATTCTAAATTAATTTCAAGCAACACATTAAAAGCCTAATTGGACCGAAAAAATAGAAAATGGAAACGAATTTTGATAACATCAGTGGTTTTACCGCAAAACACATTAACAAATGACTAATTACTTTTGCTAAAGTCAATAAGCATAACTTTGTTTCTGTTGCCCATATGCAAGAAGAAGTTAGGAAAATTGAAAAAAATAGATTTTCACTAAAAACATGAAGATGGAAATTACAGTTGCTCCTGACAGGGATTACATTAAAGATATGGTGAACATATTTGTTCAACAAGTCATAGACTCGTAACAAATCTAACAGAAGCATAGTCACGAAAAACGATTTTACATAGGATAAGTATTTTCAAATTGTTCGACATTTGATTTCCTGTTAGCTAATATTAGACAAATTAGCTTTGTTGATTATGTTATAGTGACCTTTGTTAATTACTATATACAAATCGTTGTTTTTCTATTGCATATGCCTTTTTTAGTGTTACAGTTTACGAAAGCGCAATGTCAGTTTCCGCTAGAATAAGTGCATTTACTTTACAATTTTCATTGTACAATTCTGACTTTGTGTAACAAATTTGTCTTTTATGATTATGTTTTGAATATCATATCATACATATCCAAATTATGGCTATGGTCATTGAAATTTGAATATGAATACAAATATTATTGAATCATCTGACCCTGTATCAATGTTATGATAATGTTTTCTATAAATTGTTGAAGATATGCTTTCAACTTTTCTATTATATTTAGTGTTGTTGTTGCTTTGAACGAAATTGAACATTTGACAATAGTTTTGGATCTTAGAAATACATCCCTAAATAATATGATACTAGCACAATGTCTTCAAAATTGCACAAATTTCATACGGTGGAATATGACAATCTAGAGAAACTTTTCATTGTAGTTACTTCGCACTGCCACATTCTGCACAATCAAAGCTCGGTTTAGCTGTGCCTATGCATATTAATTAATTAATTATGTTTCTGACACGCCTTTTATGCGTACAACAAAATAACTCTCGATATTACAATTCTGGTTCTATTAAGCAAGTTTGTTTTTAATGCCTATGTCTTGAATATGTTCTAGTGCATTAAATCTGTATTATTTGAGTGTGAGAGGAACTTAAATTAGCTATTCAAACTTTCAAGTATTTGTTACTTATAGATTGAACTACAATAATTATTTTCCATTTAAAACTATCTGACTCTATTGATTTTATGATAACATCTTGCACATAAGGTCATGAGACTGCGTTTGAGCTTTTATATTCTATATAATGGTGTGAAGTTGATGACAATGAAAATAAACGTTTAGCATGATTTTTGGTTCATAGATATCTATTGCATTTGTGATGTTTATTTTAATGATAACTCTAGTGATTCATATTTGAATATGAATACAATTGTTGTTACTATAAAAATGTTCATTACTGCTCAAGGCTTGTGAAGCACAAAGACTTATTACTCTGTTGCAGTTTTGTTTGCAATGGAAATGAGCGTTTGGTAAAAGTTTTAGATGTCATATATCTATTGCATTTGTTGTGATTAACATTTGAATCTGAATACAATTATAGTTGTAAATATGTTGATTACTGTTGAATACTTTTTAGACAAAAAGACTGATTATTCTGTCCCAGTTGTCTTTATTTATGGATGCATGTACAAAATCGAGAGTTGCAGAGATATGCAAAACACGCAAAAAAAAAAATCTTCACTTGGTTAGCGAGTATGGTGATTAAGCATTCTACACAATGCTTTAATATGTAACTTTTTAGTATTCAATAATTTGCGGTCCAGAATATGCTTCATGCATTCGATTTCTCAAATGACATTCAAATCATATAGTGCCACCCATGTTAAGATTTGATTGTGCTACTGCAATTTTTAATCAATCAATTAATTTTGTTAGCTAATTTTGTGTTATTTAAAACTTTTAGTTATTTAATTAGAAAATTATTTAGTTCAGAGTGCAGATGTCCACACAAATGAAAGCTTAAAAGCATCCTTCGCGTAGTGGACTTCCTCTACACTCCTGCAAATATGCATAATTTCACAAAGATAATCATAAACAAAACTTACATTATTTATAGATTTCATTGTGCGAAGAACTTTCATTGTAGAGTTTTGTACGCACTTCGCACAACCTTTACTTGATTGACTAATAAGATTCAGAATACAGAAACATGGATTATTTATTATTAAAATATTACCAATGATATCGTACGAATGCGCTGTTTGCCTCATAGGTATTGCAAATAGCGTAGAAATATCGATATTAGTAGTATGGTCCACACCTTTTCCTAAAGCTACTTAATAACATAGTAGCAAGGAGCAACATTGTTTATAGGTATCATAATGAAGAAACATACTTTTTTGTAAATCTAGTGATTAAAAAAACTTGTTATGAGTGCATGCATGTACAATTTGTATGATAAGTTTGTCATTTTTGGGAATGCGAAGGTCTTCACAATGAAAGCTTTAAAGCTTCCTCCACACAATGCACTTCTTACGCAACCCCGCACATATGCCTCATTACACAAAGATAACCATAAACAAAGCATCCACTATGTGAACAACTTTGTGCATAAACACTATTAAAGAAGAAAATACACACCACAAAAAAGAAAAGATTACAGTATCGATGACAACTTAATAAATGTTCCAGGATGCATAAAACTTTCAGTATCATCACATTTCCACAAAATCATTTTGCTCCTAACATTATCAGAAAGCTAACACTAAAAAGTAATGAATCTCAAACTATTTACTCAAGAAAGAGTATGGGAAATAGGCTCAATCTACAATGCAAGGAACATAAACAGGTCCATTGGCATAAGCACCGTTTGGTCAACTGCAATTCTTCACAACTATTAACAAATGCTTGTGTAGAGAAAGCGGATTATGGCTATAATCCCTAAATTTGTGATTGCAAAATTGCTCAAGCAATCTAAATATATAATTGATCTAACTTTTCTTGATTTTAAGCCTATGTCTTTGCCACTAATTGATTAGCGATACTCATAATACAAAGACATCGATTATATATTATTAAGATATTACCAATAATATTATGTTGGTCCATCACTTACCTTGGCCAAAAACTATTTTCCATTTAATACTTTTACAGATTTAGCTATGTGTGATATGTGCGAGAAAACATAAGGTGCAGAAGGAAATTTAAAACCTTAATTCATAATCCAATGTGTAACACCCTAAGGGTAAATGTGCATATAAACAACATAATAGGAACAAAAAAACAATAAACATATCAGCCATCAAAATCCATATATATATATATATATATATATATATATATATATATATATATATATATATATATATATATATATATATTAGTACATTTGCACATGAAAATCAAGGGAATGAATTTTTCATTAATAAATGCAGTGAACCAACCGGTGTTGAGATTGCCACATTCCACCCAACCATAGATTGGATTAGCCAAGTCTTTCTTCAATCAATCACCCCCGTGCCATATTCCAAGCATGAATGTGGGACTCATAGAACACATCAAAAAACACCAATCAATGTGGATGCCACCGGAGTTCTCCACCTACATCGTGAGGAATTTGAGTGCCTCCTAGTCTCTCAAGCTTTACCGTGCATCCGCAGTTTGATCCAGGGATCACTAGGCCCTACAACAAGACATACTCTCCAGGCTTTACTGTGCATTCTATCTAGGAATCACTAGGCCCAACGGAGAGGAAATCCACCTCTTGGCTTTGCCGTATATCCCGCCATTCATCGGTAAGGATTCCTTGGCCCAACGAGGCACACAATCTGGCTTTACTACAACCCACAATCCGGTTCAGGGGTTACTACGGCAGTGGCTTCGTGCATCCTCAATTTGGTTCAAGGACCACTACCACCATGTGTTTGTCAATTCAGAGATCCACCCCACTCAGCTTCGAATCCAATCAGGCCATCCCCCATAAAACGCATGAGAGAACCCATGTCATCAAAGCTATCAGGAAATGGCAAGGCTATGCTGAAAATACTGTCACACCTGGCAAGACCCATGCCATGGTAGAAAAGAAACACATGCAATCCCATGCATGCCAAATCTAGCACGGAAAATACACATGCAAGTTGATACCTGTAATGAAGCTTGTTGTAGCTACTTGATCCTGCCTTTCCCTGCTTGATCCTTGCTTCCTCTTGCCTTCTTTTCTTTTCTTGCTCCAATGCCAAAGTGCTCCAAGAAAACTCTAAGTGTCCAAGAGTATGAGAAAGAGAGAGAATAATGAGAGAGCTCCAAAAATGAACTGACCAAGTCTTGCCCATTGATCCTCAAAAGCCTTTTATTAATGAGGCCTCTATTTTCTTCATTTTCCGTTATTTTCCTTCAATTTCCTCCTCACATGCAACATGTGACCTTTCACCTTCATTTTCTCCTAATTTCCATTATTTTCATAAATAAATGTCCAAAAAATGTCATTTTGCCTCTTTAATGCCTTTGCCAATTTCCTTAGCCATAAACAACCAAATGAACACCCCTAGGAGGTCTTGCCCACCATTCAACTTGGAATACATGTCCCATAATCCATGGTATTTATATATTTTTACATGGAATTTTCACCAGGGTTGTTACAGAACCCTCCCCCTTGGGAGAACACCGTCCTCGATGTTCAATGACACCTATAACCAACATGACTACTGAAAACAAAACATACTGCCCATGGAGCTTTATAACACATCTTGTTGCAGTATTTACAATGAATGACCCGCTCAAAAGCAAAACATCATGACAACATGACTAGATAAAAACCATACCGCATATTGGAGCTTTATAACACAACTCATTACAGTATTTACAATGATATACACATATACACATTTGCTTAACCCACAAATAAATGATATGATGTCATATCAATCAACAAGGGAATCCAGAGGCTCACGCCTCCACCCTAAAAGTAATACCAGGATTCACCTCCTTCCCAGGAAGTCCAGAATCCACTACAAAGTCAAATCTACATTGATCCGGATTTAAACAGGAATGCAACAAATTACAGAGATAACCATAAACACAAAGATGCAGCGGAAATAATACTTCATTTCATTAATGTAAAATACTGAGATATGATTACAAACAAAAAATGGAAATAAACAGTTAGGGAGATGGTAGCTTATCTCTGAGAAGAGATGTGGTGGCTACATGCCTCTAAACTCTGTTACAATGAGGCTTGAAGGCCTATTTATTGTTCAGAAACAATGGAAAACCCTTAACATCCCAAAACCTAACCCTAGAAGATGAAACGCCAAATTGTGGGCTCCGTTTGGGTAAATTGGTACATCAATTTCCTGGGGTCGTAACTTTGGCATACGCTCTATGTTTGACGCGTACAATAGCTCGTTAGAAAGATCTATCCAAGCACTACCACTTTGGGAAGGGCAACATCAGTTCATGGACCCATGTTGCCCCAAGTGTTGAGCCTCAAACCTGCACTCATTTACCCATCCTCCCAGTAGCCTTTTCCTACTCATTTCCTTCTTTTGTCATCATTTCCTTCATCAACTTGTTCAATTCATTGCATTATAGGACTTTTTAACATGATTTGCTAATTGTGCTAATGATTGACTGTTGGTTTAGATTTTTGGTTCAAGTGCTGCAATTCCGCAGCTTATACAGGATTTCCGCAGCTAATCTCTGATTCCGCAGCCGATCCCAGATTCCGCAGCCATTTTCTTATTTTCTATGCTCCAGGTGTCCTCCAAGGGAAAGAGCCACATGCGCAAGTTTGTATGACTATGTACATGGTGCGTGTGCTGTCAGCTCAGCCAAACTGGTCGTCTACACCCCTGGTCAACGCGGAGGTAACTCTGGTCAAACGGCAAGGTTGCAAACGGTGGCACGGCTCTGCGTGTTCAGGTGGAGCACGGAACGCACAGCTGGCCTCTTCTTTAGCCACGAAGACTGCAGGGGACAAGAATCCAACAGCGGATTTATCAACCACGATGACCGTTTCCTAAATCCGTGCACGGTGCTGCTGAACGTGTCTTTTTGCACAGCTGTTAGTTAGCTTAGTTTACGCACAGAACAGTTTGTGTTCCTGCTATAAATAAAGCGTTTCCACACGCTGATTAGTTAGCCTTTAAGTTAGTCTTTTGCTGTTGTTATTCAGTTTGTAAAACTCTGTTTCAAGACTATTTTACACAGCGTTTACGCTCCCCACTGTATTTTATTATGTGCTGATTTAATACCAAGAAGACAGTTCTGTTCTTACCTGCGTAGCTGATCTTTTTAATTGGTTGAAGTGGATGGAGGGCCCCTGTCTGCTACAACCATTGTACAGTAGCTTTTAAATTTATTTTCCTGCATTTCTTTTTTCTAATTTCCCATGTATATTAATGTACAGTTTGATTTCTGCAATTTTGATTTCTTTTGACATGTATATTATTGTACAGTTTGAATTATGCTGCTTTACATTTCCGTACTTTTCATGACTGATCAGTGTGTGTTTTTGCAGCTTTATTAGGAGCCCGGGACAGTGTGCTTTTCCTTCTTTTTATCACTAGTGGCATTTGAAGTTGTCTTATCTAAACTGCTGACTTTTGCTTTGATTTTCATTAGTTTCCTTGCTTAGTTTACTTTATCAAGTTTTGTCAAGTTGCTAATCTCTTGATGGTTCTTTTTATCATAATTCACTAACTTTTATGGGACCAAAACATCATTTAATTGCAGCTTGGTTTATTTAGTTTTAGACTCATATTGCTAATTCACTCCTAACTCTTTTTCACATGATCAATTTAGCTAAAGGCAGAATGTTAAGGGAGAATTAAGTAGTGTGATTTGTCACTTAATTTTTACATTGCTTTAGATTCAATAGAGGAGTTAGAATAGTGTTCTTGCTTTCAATTGAGTTAATGTAGATGTCATTTTCATTCTTATCAGCAGTAAAGGTATTGGACTAGTGCCATTGGTCTTTTTGTTTGATGCTTTACTTTCATTTGAGGCTTTAATTTAATTCCAAGTTATTGTTCAAGTTTTCTCTTTAAATTTCAAGAAGCATTTAGAAACCGCCACATACACACACATTCACTCACTTGTTTATAACTTCATCACATCACATTAGGAAGATAAGTCAAACGTGAACTAAAAACGACAAAAAGAACTAGGAAAGCTTACTTAAGTATATATTGTACACTTCACTTCATCAGCTTACGAGCCCCGGGTTGACAATTTATGATAGCAATTTAGACAACACTAAATTGACCAAACATTTTGGCGCCGTTGCCGGGGAAGTGAAATTAGGTAGCCAATTCTTAAAAAAAAAAACAAGAAAATTTCAAGGAAGGAAATTGATAACCTCTCAAAGTATGCTCTCCTCTTGCACCTAGAGTGACCTGGAGGATCAGAAAAGAGAAAGTTATTGGTTTAATAGTTTCTTAAGTATGCTCTCTTCTTGCACCTAGAGTGACCTGGAAGATCAGAAAGAGAATTAGTATCCGAACTTGAAAAAAAATAAAAATGACATGCATAGAGCTAGAGATTCTAGGGGAAGGTTTTTAGCTAGAGCCAAGAGTTCGATTTTTACAAGTCCATTTACTTCAAGGGATAGACAAGAGACACCTCCCTCATCTCCAACTGACACTCCTAGCCCTAGGGTTCCCGGAATTCAAGAAGCAGGAGTCGACTCTCCCATACCTTCCATCGAGTCTGAATTAGAGAGAGATCCTTTCCTTCTTTCTCCAGAGAGACAAATTATAATTGAAGAAGTTGAATGACCTGAAGAAGAAGGAGGGAATCCTTCTCATACACCCTTAGTAGAAGAACCAGAAGACTCTGAAGTCTCTGGGGAAACTACCATGGCAGAGGAAGGAGCACCTGGATTTGGTAGAGGTAGAGGTAGAGGAGGAGGAGGAAACAATGGAGGAGGTAGAGGTAATATTGGAGGAAATAGGGATGGGGATAACTCATTCGGGTTCCCTATAGTCGATGAGGATTCCCGAGCCACCATGAAGAACATCTCACCATCTGTCCTCCCGAACTTTCATGGATCAAGGAATGAGGACCCTGAAACATTTCTATTTGAGTTTGAAGTCGTATGTCGAACTTATGATTATCTGGATGACTCTCAAAAACTCAAACTGTTTCCTTCAACATTGAAAGGACAAGCTTTGAAATGGTTCATGGGGTTACTCACTCAATCCATTAGGTCCTGGAATGATATGAAACAAACATTTTTGGATAGGTACCTGGACTATTGTATGCCCACCAATCATAAGGATGAGGTATTCAAAATGGTACAAAAGGAAGATGAAAACTTGGAGGAATTGATTGAAAGATTTCAATATAATCTGAAAAGAGCAAAAATGAGTAACTTGGATGAAGAGACCTTGAAAGCCCTATTACTAAAAGCCATTAGAGATGAATGGATAGATCTTTTGAATATGATGGGGAAGGGAGATATATCTCAGCTTCCACTTTCTGATATAGCAGAATTATGTGTCCATCTCTCAAGGGGGAAATCCAAAACTCAAAAAGGGCCTAGAGATCCTTCTCTCCTCAGAGTAAACAAATCTGCAACTGGATCAGTAAGTAGGGCTGAAATCGGCAATATGCTTGATGAATTTAAAACTGACATCTTAGGGAGTCTTAGCGAACAATTAGACACCCTTAAGATCCACAATAAACAGAAAGCAGAAGCTGAGGCCTTGGCCATCTTTTGCCCAAAGTGTAGAAAGAAACATGCTCTAAGGGAATGCCCCTTGGATGCAAAAGTTGTAGAAACATGTGTAATCTGTTCAGAGAACCATGAGACCAAGGATTGTCCTTCAATCCCTGGGCTCAAAGCTGTTTTTCAAGAAGATCCAAGTACACTTGAATCTCTCTGTTTTGTTGCAAGGAGACCTTGGCAAGGGCAACAAAATCAAGGGTTTAACAACTCTATGAATTTTCAACCCCCACCAAATTGGAATCCTTGGCAACAACCTTGGCCCCAACCTCAAAATTCCTTTCAATCATGGGTACAAGGTATGCAAAATCCTTATGGGAGATTTGCTCAGTTCTACCAATATCCTCCATCTTTTCAAAATCAACAAGCTCCGCAACTTCCAAATCAAAGTCCACAACTATCATTGCCATTTCCTCAACAACAACAACCTTCTCCACAAAATCAAAATTCTCAACTCTTGCTTCCATCCCAACAGAAGTCAAATCGACTTCCTTCTCAGCCATTGCCAAACCCCAATAATAAAAACCCTCAAAATGCTTACATGATGGAAGGTAAACCATTCCCTACCTATATGATTGTTCCTCTTAATGAAGTACAAATCAGATCAGGTAGAGTTCTAGATAAACCTTCTATAAATACTCAACAGCCGAGCATTTCTGAGGAAGAGTCTCTTGAAGCCAATAAGGGTTCTGAAGTTGCTCTTCAAAACCCAAACACTCGAAAAGAAAAAGAAAAAGAAATGACCCCCACAACTCCCATAGTTGAGCAACCTACATCTTCATCCACTCCTCCTTTTCCTGAAAGATTGCAAATCGACAAGGGAGTGGAAAAACAAATTTGGTTGCCTGACTATAATTTTCTAGATGAATTGAAAAATGTCTGTATCAAGATTCCCTTGTTACAAGCCATTAAAGAGATTCTTATTATAGCAAAAACAATAAAGGAGTTGAGTCTTAAGAAACCAGGAAGGAAACCAAGAGATACCAGAAGGATCCACCTGGTAGGGAAAATTGCAGACGTCATGATGGGAAAGATTACTATGCAGAAATATGTAGACCCCGGTAGTCCTATTGTCAAAACACATATCAATGGGGTAGAAATACCAAATACTTTGATTGACTTAGGAGCCGCTATCAACATTATGAGTAGACAGACCATGGACCAGTTAAAACTTCCTAACCTTCTCTTTACACCTACTTTACTGCAACTTGCAGATCGATCAATCATTAAACCTGATGGTGTATTGGAAGACATTCCAGTCTCCCTAGACTCTTGGGAATATCCAGTTTATTTTATGATTTTAACTCCCAAGAATAATCTAGGAGGACATCCTCTTATTTTAGGAAGACCTTGGCTAGCCACAGCTGATGCTTTCATAAGTTGTAGGTCTGGGGACATGTATATTTCAGATGGTAATTCAACAAAGAAGTTCAATCTGTATCCTCCAGCGAAAGCAATTACAAAAATAGGAGATAATGAGTGGGTTGATGATGAAGATACTATACAACCTGTCTTTACCATTTCTGAGATTAGTGAAGATAGTCAAATTCTGAACACATTAGAAAACTTTGAACCATCTTCAGAATATGACTCCACACAATTTCAGTTGGATTCTGACATTGAGTGTCTATCATCTAGACAGATGTCTCTTTTCTCTATGAAAGAGTTTGGTAGTTCTGCCATTGAAATTTTTCCAAGAAAAACACTGAATATCAACAAAAACTTGGAAAAATCACAACAGGAAGAGCTAACCAAAGTCTTGCAAAAGCATTCTACTGCATTTGCATGGGAGTATACCGATATGAAAGGTGTTGATCCTAAGACTTGCATTCATCGCATCTATATCGAGGAAAATAGCAGACCAATCAGACAACCTCAAAGAAGGATGAATCCAAATCTTAGGGAGATAGTGAAAGAAGAGCTCCAAAAGTTACTCAATGTAAACTTCATTTACCCCATTTCAGATAGCCGGTGGGTTTCTCCTTTGGTTATAGTACCTAAAAAGAATGGTAAATGGAGGGTTTGCATTGATTACAGGGAATTGAACAAAGCAACCTTGAAGGATCACTTTCCTTTGCCCTTTATTGATCAAGTATTAGATACTTTAGCAGGCAAAAAGTATTTCTCATTTTTGGATGGTTTTAGTGGTTACAATCAAATTCAGGTAGCACCTGAAGATCAGGACAAAACCACATTTACTTGTCCATGGGGAACTTTTGCTTACCGAGTACTTCCTTTTGGATTATGCAATGCACCCGCTACATTTCAAAGGGCTGTACTAGGAATTTTTTCAGATCTAATCCATGATTGTGTAGAGTTCTATATGGATGATTTTACAGTTTACGGTAATACATTTGAAGAAGCCTTAGAAAATTTGGAAAAAGTACTTATAAGATGTAAAGGAACAAATCTTTCATTAAGTCATGAAAAATGTTTTATGATGTTTACTGAAGGGATTGTTTTAGAACATCATATTTCAGGAGATGGAATTAAAGTTGATAGATCAAAAGTTGAATTCATCTCCAAGTTACCTATTTCAAATTGTCAGAAAGATGTTAGAAGTTTTCTTGGATTTACTGGATATTATAGAAGATTTATTGAAAACTTCACCAAGATAGCATCTCCACTCTTCAAATTACTTACAAAAGATTGTGAATTCAAATGGGATCCTGAGTGTCAATCTGCATTTGAAACTTTAAAGACTAGAATATCTGAAGCACCCATTTTGAGAGGGCTAAATTGGAAACTCCCTTTCCACATTTCTACTGATGCTTCAGATACAGCTCTAGGAGCTGTCTTGGGACAAAAGGATTTGGTCCCTTATGCCATTTACTACACCAGTAAAAATTTGACTCCCACTGAGTTAAATTATACTGTGACTGAAAAAGAGTTCTTAGCCGTTGTTCATGCAATCAACAAGTTTAGACATTATATAACCGGCTATGAAACTTTTGTCCATACTGATCATTCTGCAATTAGATATCTTATGAACAAACCTGTTACTAATGGCAGAGTTACAAGATGGCTTTTACTTTTACAAGAATTCAATATTACTGTGTTAGATAGACCAGGGAAACAAAACACAGTAGCTGATTTCTTGTCTAGAATCCAAAACATTAACGAAGATTCTCCTGTAGAGGATAAGTTTCCAGATGAATATTTGTTTGCAGTAACTACTAAAACTCCTTGGTATGCAGATATTGCTAACTATTTAGTTACAGGGAAGCTACATCCACACTTATTTCCTAATGAGAAAAGGAAAATCATTCAGGAGAGTTCACATTATTCCTGGATTTCTAATGACTTGTTCAAAACAGGGCCAGATTGTGTGATCAGAAGATGTGTTCGGGAAGATGAAATACCTGACATCCTTAAAGCATGTCATGATGAACCGTGCGGTGGACACTTTGCTGACAAGAGGACGGCCTATAAAATCCTTTCTTTAGGATATTATTGGCCTTCTCTCTTCAAAGATGCAAAACAATATGTCAAAAGGTGTGACAGCTGCCAAAGAGTTGGGAGACCAACTCTTTCAAATGAAATGCCATTACAGCCATAGGTATGCATCGAACCCTTTGAAAAATGGGCTTTAGATTTCATTGGACCTATTAACCCACCATCTAAGCAAAAGAAGTATATATTGGTTTGTACTGATTATGTTACTAAATGGGTAGAAGCAAAGGCATTGCCTTTTGCCACTGAAAATTCAGTTGTTCAATTTCTTTTTGAGGATATTTTTACTCGTTTTGGTGTCCCAAGAGAAATTGTGATAGATCAGGGAAGTCAATTTACATCTAACTTGATGGAGAAGCTGATGGAAGAATACAAGATCAAGCACAGAACATCTACTCCATACCATCCGCAAGCAAATGGTCAAGTGGAATCTACAAACAAAGTTCTTGAAAGCATCATCACCAAAACTGTTCATCTCCACAGAAGATATTGGGCAGAAAGGCTTCCTGAAGCCTTATGGGTCTATAGAACTACATGGAGGAACACAACAGGACATTCTCCCTATGAACTTGTTTATGGGAAAGAAGTCTTGCTCCCCATTGAGTTCCAAGTCAAGACCTTCAATATGGCAGTTCAATTGGGGATGAGCCTATCAGAAGCCCAAAAGCACAGAATGGAGCAGCTGAATGAGCTAGATGAGATAAGACAAGATGCAATTTTAAGGACTGATCTAGTTCAGCACCAAAGAACTAAGTGGCATGATCGACACATCAAAGAGAAGAAGTTTCAGAAAGGAGATTGGGCACTATTGTTTGATTCCAAGTTTAAGGACTTCAAAGGAAAATTTCAAACTCATTGGCTTGGACCATATGAGATTGATGAAGTCTTTAGCAATGGAGCAGTTCAAGTAAAGACTATTGATGAGTTTCAGACTCCTATCATTGTGAATGGCCACCGCTTGAAAGTCTACCATAAGCCACTCTCAAAGGAGGAATTTTTTAAATTGTTCCAAGAAGATTCTGCAATGAGGCTGGTGGAGAAGAATTCTTCTCCTCCATCAGCCTGATCTTTGTTTCTTTCAGTTGAAAAAAAAAAAGAAAGAAAAAAAAAAAAAAAAGGAGAAAAAAAGAAAAAGAAAAAGAAAAAAAAGAAAAAGAAAAAAAAAATCTCTTGTATAAGCCTGAAAACCAATCTTGGATTGGCGGTCTTATGCAGAAAATATAAAGTGAAAATCAGGGTCACCTGACACTTTATATTTTCCAAATAAAAAAAAAAAAAATCTCTCTTTCTCTTTCCATCTCATCCGCCATTTTGTCCATCTCATCCGCCATTTCATCCATCTCATCATCTCCATTCCACTTCATTTTTTCTTCCAGTTCATTCATTCCATCTCATTTCCACCAATAAAGTCCCTCTCAGGACTATTCCATTCTGTTAAGTTTGTTCTAATCATCTATGTGCAAGCAGAAAAGTGTTGTTGCAGTTTCCGCAGCTCATACCAAGTTTCCGCAGCCAGCACACTCTGTCTCTGCAATCAAAGCAACTCTGCTTTCAAAAAGAAAAATTTACAGTCAGAGGTATCATCATCATCAAAAGGGCAGCAAGGATACATAGCACCTACAAGGTCAGGAAGCAATCAAAAGTTAGCCACCATAATCAACAAAGGGATCAAATGCAAACGTATGAAGGTATGTTCCAAATCTTTAACCAACAGTTTAATGTCATTTATGCATGGTTTTCAAATCGTGGTAGGAGTCACTTAATGTAATGATTGACAAGATTATCCCACTCCTCGTCCACTCCTCGTCCACGATCACGCTTAATCCACCTCATCACCCTCCTAACGGTCCCCTAATTACTATTGATTCAAACTTAATACGGGCTGCTCTTCCATTAACTACTCGTACCTCAGTGACGTATACCAGTGTACCACGGCTCTACATATGATCATTTCCGTAGCCAAGTGTACGTAGCCACCCGACGCTTAAGGATTTGGCCGTTGCTTCATCTACTCATATCTCCATTTCCCGCATGCATAAACTCATTGCCGTATTGTTCTCTACTCTCTCATACCACCGTTTCCATTCTCGTTTTCATACACCACTCTCGTTTTTACTGTAAACCTCTCTGTTTTCTTTTTCCTCACCTCTCTGTTCAAAACCCCGATCACAAGTTCTGCACCATACCGTTTATTACATTACGGCTACTCTGTTACAGCCGTAATTCCCCTGTTTTTCCCGTGAGCATTCTCCTCAAGTGTCCATATACCACTGTCAGAGCTTCAAGTAAAACTGAGAGCCGAAAATGGGGAAATTGTTAAGAGCAGAACCGGAGGGTTCGAAATTTTTAGAGGGTTACCCACAGACAAAGGAAGCACTGCAGAAAGCCAAATGGTTGAAGTTCATCCAGAAATTTAAAGGGTACAATAAAGAGGTGACAAAGGCATTTGCCCGGTCATTTAATGTAAATAATGGAAATACCGTGGAGGTAGGAGACTTGCAGTTCACCATAACAGAGAGCACCTTGGCCACAGCAACCGGTTTGCCTCAAACAGGAGAATGCTGGTTCAAAAACAGAACAGTTGAAGATCAAGAGTGGAAAAATATGCTCAAGAATCCAGGTATGGATACCTCCATTTTCACTAAGGGAATCCCTGTACATGTCATTAAGGAAGAGTGGACTTCATTACTGTTGCTTGTTCAAAAAATTTTAACATGTGAAGGCCGCTTCGGTACCATGTATGTATACCATGCAAGAATCATGATGCACTTTATGGATGACCATGCTATCAACCTACCTTATTTCTTGTTAGCTAGTCTAAGGAAGATGAGTGCCATTGTTCAGAAACACGTGGGAAACATTGAACCCCACTTGTATCATCATGGACTCATTAGAATTTTAATTGAGGAACAGTTGAAAATTAAAAAGGATACGTGGGAGAAGTTTCTAGTTAGAAACCATTTTCAAGAGGTAGCTGAAGCCTCTAGCAGCTCTCCTAGGATACCAAAGAGAAGTAGGAGACAAGGGAAAGAAACTGCCCAAGAAACTGCTGTAAAAGAAACTGCCCAAGAGACTGCTGAAGAAACTGTTCAAGAAACTGCCCAAGAAATTGCTCAAGAAGAAAGGAAAAAGGGAGGCAGAACTAAAAGACAAAAGAGGGATAAAGGGAAAGCCATTGTGCAAGAGTCATACCCTTCACCTGAGCCCTCAATTGAAGAAGACTCCCAAACACTAGCTGATAGACTTGCTCAACTCCATGCTACTGCCCTCTCAAAGAAGAAACAAAAGCAAAAACAAAGTACCTTGCAAAAGCAAAAGAGCACTAGTGCCGTGAGAAGGAGCAGCAGACTACAAAGGAAAATGAGGGTCACTAAAGACAAACAACCACATTTTATTGACTTGGGAGAAAGTACACCTGAAAAGGTTGCTACCCAGCTTGATTTTGAATCAAGTTCCCCACGTGTTGAGGTCACTCCTCCACGTGAAGAAAGCCCATTTCAGCAAGACCCTCAAACATAGTTTGAATATGAACCAAGTCCAAGAAGATCACCTGACATTGACCCTGACCAGCAGGAGGTGTACAATTACTTGGAAACCTTAGAGCAATCAGCTGCCGGTCCTAGCACTATCTTGCCTCTTGATCAACAGGTTCAATCTCTAAAACAAGAAGTGTTTGAGCTAGAAGTCCTGAATCGCCATATTAAACAGGAAAATGAAGCATTGAGAGAACAGAGCAAGGTGGACAAAGTTGTCCACGACAACACAATGCTTCACTTGGGTCTTTGGCAGAAAAAGAATAGGAAATTGAAGAGGAAATGCAAGAAATTGAGCAGGGCCTTGATTAACTTGAAATTTAGGTGTTTGGTTAGAAAACCAAGAACAAATTTGGCAGCAAGAAGAAAAAGGAGAAGGTTGGATGTCTTGGCAGAGGCATCTGAGCATATGGACTGAAAAATCATGACAAAGTTTTGGTTGCATGAGGACATGCAACACCTTCACAGTGGGGGTATGTTGAGCCTCAAACCTGCACTCATTTACCCATCCTCCCAGTAGCCTTTTCCTACTCATTTCCTTCTTTTGTCATCATTTCCTTCATCAACTTGTTCAATTCATTGCATTATAGGACTTTTTAACATGATTTGCTAATTGTGCTAATGATTGACTGTTGGTTTAGATTTTTGGTTCAAGTGCTGCAATTCCGCAGCTTATACAGGGTTTCCGCAGCCGATCCCAGATTCCGCAGCCATTTTCTTATTTGCTATGCTCCAGGTGTCCTCCAGGGGAAAGAGCCACATGGGCAAGTTTGTATGACTGTGTACATGGTGCGTGTGCTGTCAGCTCAGCCAAACTGGTCGTCTACACCCCTGGTCAACGCGGAGGTAACTCTGGTCAAACGGCAAGGTTGCAAACGGTGGCACGGCTCTGCGTGTTCAGGTGGAGCACGGAACGCACAGCTGGCCTCTTCTTTAGCCATGAAGACTGCAGGGGACAAGAATCCAACAGCGGATTTATCAACCACGATGACCGTTTCCTAAATCCGTGCACGGTGCTGCTGAACGTGTCTTTTTGCACAGTTGTTAGTTAGCTTAGTTTATGCACAGAACAGTTTGTGTTCCTGCTATAAATAAAGCGTTTCCACACGCTGATTAGTTAGCCTTTAAGTTAGTCCTTTGCTGTTGTTATTCAATTTGTAAAACTCTGTTTCAAGACTATTTTACACAACGTTTACGCTCCCCACTGTATTTTATTATGTGCTGATTTAATACCAAGAAGACAGTTCTGTTCTTACCTGCGTAGTTGATCTTTTTAATTGGTTGAAGTGGATGGAGGGCCCCTGTCTGCTACAACCATTGTACAGTAGCTTTTAAATTTATTTTCCTGCATTTTTTTTCTAATTTCCCATGTATATTAATGTACAGTTTGATTTCTTTTGACATGTATATTATTGTACAGTTTGAATTATGCTGCTTTACATTTCCGTACTTTTCATGACTGATCAGTGTGTGTTTTTGCAGCTTTATTAGGAGCCGGGGACAGTGTGCTTTTCCTTCTTTTTATCACTAGTGGCATTTGAAGTTGTCTTATCTAAACTGCTGACTTTTGCTTTGATTTTCATTAGTTTCCTTGCTTAGTTTACTTTATCAAGTTTTGTCAAGTTGCTAATCTCTTGATGGTTCTTTTTATCATAATTCACTAACTTTTATGGGACCAAAACATCATTTAATTGCAGCTTGGTTTATTTAGTTTTAGACTCATATTGCTAATTCACTCCTAACTCTTTTTCACATGATCAATTTAGCTAAAGGCAGAATGTTAAGGGAGAATTAAGTAGTGTGATTTGTCACTTAATTTTTACATTGCTTTAGATTCAATAGAGGAGTTAGAATAGTGTTCTTGCTTTCAATTGAGTTAATGCAGATGTCATTTTCATTCTTATCAGCAGTAAAGGTATTGGACTAGTGCCATTGGTCTTTTTGTTTTATGCTTTACTTTCATTTGAGGCTTTAATTTAATTCCAAGTTATTGTTCAAGTTTTATCTTTAAATTTCAAGAAGCATTTAGAAACCGCCACATACACACACATTCACTCACTTGTTTATAACTTCATCACATCACATTAGGAAGATAAGTCAAACGTGAACTAAAAACGACAAAAAGAACTAGGAAAGCTTACTTAAGTATATATTGTACACTTCACTTCATCAGCTTACGAGCCCTGGGTTGACAATTTATGATAGCAATTTAGACAACACTAAATTGACCAAACACCAAGATTTCCCAAAAAATGTCGTTTAGGGCCTCAAAACGGTTCTAGAAGTTCAGGATCTGAAAAATTGCTAAAAACAGTAAACTATGCTACAATTTAGGAAGCTGAAAAAACTAAAAGAGATATTTGTGGGTGTCCAAATGGGATAGGTGGGTGGCCACCAACATCCACCTGGATCATTCCTCCCCCCTTAAGAAGCAATGGTCCCCATTGCGTTGAGTTCCTCCCTGAGATGAGGAAGCTTCTGCTGAGCTGGGTCTCTGGTGAGTTGTTTTGCAATCACTGATGTGTCCAGAAATGGTGGGAAGCATGGTTGATGACGGTCCACATTGAACACTTGGTGCAAGCAAAGGAATGGAGGAATGTTGTGCTTCAAAGCATTGTTTCCCGTAGCCTTGGTACTGGTGTAAGGACCATGTCGGAGTGGTCGGAGCTTCTAATGGGCTCTTGTAAGGCGTTCATTCTGCAGATGCAACCAAACTTTGTTGCCCACCTGAAGCTTGTGTGGTACCCCTATGGGTGAGGAGAAGTTGTTCCTGTGTTCTTTCATGACCGTATTCCTTTGTTGCTGCTACTGCGTGGAGGAATCCTTCGTGGGAGTCATGGATGTGGTGACGATTTTCCCCTTACTTTGGGACCGAACCAGACAAAAAATAAATTTCCTCGTCTGTGAGATGAGCTTGCTGCCTTTCTTAGCAGTGATCAAAGAGGTGACAGTAGGTGGGGCTACCTCTGGTATCCTGTATAATGAATTACTTAAAGAAATAATGACAGCGTGAGGCCTTGACTCATACACAGCATGTCGCCTCCACAAGTATGGTTGGCCTAATAGTACATCACAAACATCCAGAGGTGTAACATCACACAATACCTCGTTTGTGAAGGGCTTGATGTTGTAGGGAAGGCGACATTGCTGGCGAACTTTGAGATCTCGTCCTTCATGAAGCCACCCGATACTGTATGATTGTGGGTGTGGTGTAGTTGGTAGGCCCAATCGCTTTATGACCTCTGCCGAAATGAGGTTCTTTTGGCTGCTACTGTCAACAATGAATTGCAGCGGTGAAGCCTTCACCCACATTTGTGAGTGGAAAAGATGTTCCCCCTCCTCTGGATCTTCGGGCTCATTTTTTTGGATCTTGGCAGTGTCAACAGTGGCACTAAGATCCGCATCAATGATCTGCTTCCCTTTACCATTCCCCTTGTCGGGTTTTGGCTTAGGGTCGAAACATGCATCTAATTCCGAAGCCTTCAACTCGACCACCAACGACTACTTGGTCCGACACTCACTTGTGTTGTGAGTGGGGCTCTTATGGAACTCACACCACTTTCCTGTGTCCTTCTTTGGCTTCGTGGTGTTGTTCTTTTCCTGTGGCTTCGATGGGTTGTCTTGGGTCACCCCACATTGGCTTTGTCCTTTGGGCTTCGAATTTGCAGATCCAAAGTCTCGCTTCTTCTGTTTGAACTTTTGCTCGTTTTTGACAATGTATCAGTGCGTCGTGCCGAGCGAGGAGATGTTCAGGAACTCCATATTTTCCTGGATGTATCTCGGTAGGCAGCCGCGGTATTTGAGTACCAAATGCAGCTCAAAGTCCTTGATACCCAACTGTGTGTAAAGGGTATGAAAAATGTTTGTGAACCCTGGCACATCTTGGTCCCTTTCCTGCTGTAGCGTGGTCCACTTTATGTATTTGTCCTCGTAGCTTTTGACAGGGTAGTACTGCTCCTTGATGGCATCCCGTAATGAATCCCAAGTGGGTGCAACTGAAAATAGCGAGCCTTTGCTTTCATTCTTATGCTCGAAGTAGGTTTCCCACCAGTCCTTGACGTAGGGGGCTGCTTTGAGAAGAGCGAAAACAATCTTTTCCCGACTCGAAAAATCATGAACAAAAAAATACCCATCTAGCATATTTAACCATTTATCTACGACATCTACGTCTATTTGACCCTCGAAGATGGGGATTTCAAAATTAACTTGTACCTTAAAAGGTGTGGTGTTTCCAGAGTAGTTGTTGGAAGCTGATGCGTCACCTCTGGGTAGTCGCTGAAGGACTTGCGCAAAGCTATCCATCATTGCGTTCCTTTGCCCCTCAAGTGCTTCTTCGAGCAAGATTTTGATAGGATCCCCTGCCCCCTCATCTTTCTTTTCATCCGCAATGGGAGGCCGTCGGGATTTGCGAGGCTGGTCTTGCAAAGGTTCGACCAGTTCAAGCCCTAACTCCTCATATCCCGACCTCGTTGGGGACATGCAAAGAAAAACAGAGAAAAAGAAAACTGCTCTGATACCACTGATCCAGATTTAAACAGGAACACAACAAATTACAAAGATAACCATAAACACAAAGATGCAACGGAAATAATACTTCATTTCATTAGTGTAAAATACTGAGATATGCTTACAAACAGAAATTGGAAATAAACAGCTAGGGCAATGGTAGCTTATCTCTGAGAAAAGATGTGGTGGCTACATGCCTCTAAACTGTGTTACAACAAGGCTTGAAGGCCTATTTATTGTTCAAAAACAATGGAAAACCCTTAACATCCCAAAACCTAACCATAGAAGATGAAACGCCAAACTGTGGGTTCCGTTTGGGTAAATTGGTACATCAATTTCCCGGGGTCGTAACTTTGGCATACGATCTCTACTGACGCATACAATAGCTTGTTAGACAGATCTATCTGAGCACTACCACTTTGGGAAGGGCAACACCGGTCCATGGACCTATGTTGCCCCCAGATTTCCCAAAAAACGTCGTTTGGGGCCTCAAAACGGCTCCGGAAGTTCAAGACCCGAAAAACTGCTAAAAATAGTAAACTGTGCTACAATTTAGGAAACTGAAAAAAACTGAAAGAGATAGTTGTGGGGGTCCAAATGGGATAGGTGGGTGGCCACCAACATCGACTTGGATCATGCATCCAATGTCCAGCGCTATAATCCTTCGCCATTTGTCCTCTCAGCAAACAATTACTAGCTCATTGTCCCAGGGTGCACTCTCAATGTGCATTTGATTCCATCTGGAAATGCTAATGACCAAAACAAATCCATCTGTGACCTTCCCTTCTCTGCTACACAGTCCCTCAGGAATCCGGTCACCTCTTCCGTGCAGTCACTTACCTTCCAAGTTCCACTCGCACCCCCATCCCGAGCAGTCCATCCCTTGGTGAGGCTTCCTCTGTTAAAGACACTGCTTCAGCGCATTGCTAAATTTGTTTTTCCTTGTTCAGGGCATGATATTTTCCCTTCGTGTTTCAATGTATGGATTTCTTGCATAAAAATTGTGTTGTATGAGTTGCTGATTTCCACAGAACGAATATTTAATCGAATAGCTGCGTGAAGCTGGCATCGCAATTCAGAGGAGTACACTATTTCTGTTTTCAAAGATAAAGCAGATTTCTTTCCCTTTTGGTGGCTTATTGAAGGAACTAGCAATCGTTTCCCTCATTCAGGAGACAGTTTCAAGCTAGTCTCATTGTGGGCCGAGTTACACTTTCTTCTTGGGTTGCGTATCACTCAGACACTAAAGCATATGGTGAAGTATTGTTCTCAAGCGGACACATTTTGTTTCTGGGCATGCCTGCGTATTAAAACAGGCACTGTCATATAGTGTGGACTTGTGCTTCCATTTATGGGCAGCGTATTTCTCAAGCCTAGCATGGAGCTGTCATGAGCTATAACTGCTATATGTATATATACTAATGGCTTTCATCAAATATTAGGTTCCATATCAAAAAAAAAAAATGTTATGAGTTGATTTTGTTCAACTCATGTTCTATTTTTCATAAATCTTTCTTACAGGTGATGGCCATGGACAAATTTGGAAGTCTTGTGTATAAAAAGAGGGACCATTAATGTTGCTGGCTTCAAATCCAAAGAAGAAATACAAAGACAATCTATATATATAGTGCATTGATTACTTGATTTGGTTGTTGCATAAAGAGTTTGGTGGCCTGATTGTAATCTTTATGGAGAAAAGTTTTGTCGGTTGTATTGTCAGAACATAGCGCTGATAATGAGCAAACTATTATTTTGGTGCTTTCTGGTTGCACACTGGTCATTTGCTACATTGAAATTGGTATTGTGCTACAGTGACTTGGTGATATTGGTATCCTGCTACTCATCTAATAATTGCAATTATTTATCAGTCTATAGACCAATTTGTAGCTGAAGACAACATCACTTCTCTGAATATATTGGTCTGAAATGGATAGAATAGATGATGTATTGAAACTATTGAATAACTTAATACTTTCCACTGTTGATGGGATGGTAAAAGTCAACAAAGAAACTCTTTTTGACATTCAAACTTATTTGCAAAATGCACATGAAAAGATAGAGTTTCTGCAACTTGAATCGCAACTGCAGCAAGAAGAATTGCAGCAATGGAGTCATCATTCTGAACCTGTTTCTGTTCAAAACATTGAAACAGAATCCCATAAGCAGCAAGTTGATTCAAATCCAACAAAGTCACATGTAGATGCAGAAACTCAGTCTGCACTTCCCAAGCCCATCATCAGACCTTGGGAACAACTTGTCCACAACAAGCACAGAACTGGTCTTGGATATGACAAGGACTTGTCCTTTCATATTCCAGACTACGCCAAGCCCATTCAATTTCAGAGTGCTGGATTCATTCATGACAGTTCACCTGCTCCTCATGATAGTTCAGCTTCAGCTGTTCCAGATTCTGCTCCTCTTCCATAGCAATAACAACAACAATAGATTGTGAAATGCCAACACTGTGACCGAGTTGGCCATCTGAAAGATCGTTGTTTTGATCTTCATCCATGTAAGCACTGTCATAAAACCACCCATTCTTCACACAGATGCTTCAGAAACAAATGTCCTGCAAGAACAAAGATTCATCTTGGATGGATCGCTTCTTGGCAATGGGCATCAACAGCCAAGAAGATATTCCAAACACGTCAGAACTTGTTCTCGAGTATTAAACAATCTTGCAGTTGAGTTTTCTCCAACATCTCACCTTGTATTTGACGGGGGGGAAATGATGGTCATCTACAAGCTTCAAAGTCACATCAAGCGAGTCTGAGCCACAACCTGCCACACCAGTTTCAGAGTTGTAGCCAGAGACAAAGATGCCCGTGAACATGCCTTCAGTTGGCAATCTGGGACACTTCCTCTAACAGAAGACTTCAGCTTCTTGCCAGTTTTGGAAGAATTCCAGGAACACAATTGGGAACACTTCCTCTAGCAGAAGACTCCGGCTTCTTACCAGTTTTGGAAGAGTTCCAGGAATTGCATTAAGCATTCCAGAGTTGTTGGTCATCCTTAAACCATCATAGGTTGAGACTTCCCTTTTTAGGTTGAAGTTCTCCCTTTTATGCGGGGTGAGACCTCCCTTTATTGGTTGAAGTTTCCCTCTTTAAAACAATAGGATCACTTCCTCTAGCAGAAGACTTCAGTTTCTTGCCAGTTTTGGAAGAGTTTCGGGAACTGCACTAAGCGTTCCAGTGTTGGTGGTCATCCTTAAACCACCGCCCTTTATACCAACATTTCATATAACACATTCAGCCTAGTGCTGCCATGCATTTTTTGCATTTTATTACAGCTCTCTTCTTGGACTCATACATAACCCTTCGGATTAAGGGGGGGAATGTTGGACACCTAATCCTAAATGGGTTAGTGTGGAAGCCGAATGGACAAAAGGAGTCCAAGAGACCTTGGGATGTGGAACCCAACGGTCAGATATTATACTATAAATGTAAATCATTTGTTAATAAAAATTGTACTGCATGTTTTATCTTTCATATTTTCTGGTTGCCCATGTGTGTTTAACATCCTCACATCAGAAGATTCAAAGACCAAGGCATATACCTGCCTCAAAACTACTATACCGGTCATAGCACGCTCATAGCAATCAATGGACACTATTGGGTACCAGTGCCCCACAATGGCCCTGCTCCTGAAGTGCTTTACCAACATAATGTTACATGTTCCAATTTCTTTCGTTGTTGCTGCTAATTATTGTAGTCGATTTCAACCACCCAACTGGGCATGTTCATTCTTCCTGTACCAAGAACATAATTTCCATTAGATTCAAAATAAATTGAAATAACTTCAAATCATACCTCATTAGTAGTTCGTCAATAAGGTACACTTGGAATCCTATTTGCTTCATGTCACAAGAAGTCAAACTAGCATCTTTGACCAGATCAACATGTATAAAAATATCACATCAGGTTAGCTCAAAACACAACCATCATAGATCAAATCATAAATCACATGTAACCATCATAAACCATAATGATAGATCACATATAATCATCATATACCATAGTCATAAATCACGTGCATAGTAAACTTGAAATAAAATGATGATACTTATCCTTTCCTCAATCCTTAGCTTCTACCTTTGTCTTTGTTCCATACACACTTCAGATCGGTTGCTACACTCAACAAACACCCAGTGCCTTCTCCTCAACCATGTGCATAGACACATAGTGTGCATCACACACATACAACCACATGACATACCACACCATGCAATACATGCATCTACACCTGACATACAACACATACACCTACACCCAATGTATACAATACAATGCATCCATCTATACCCGATGTGAAATACCACCCAATGCATGTACCTACACAGAGTACTACATAATGAGTACACACGCCGCAATACCATGAATACATGATGCATATACATAATACTGCATGCCCATAACACAACATCGACGACATGCACACAATACCACACATACATCAGTACCATATGTACAACATGTACACAGTCTCACCTATACATTGCACCACCTGCACAACATGTTCACAACATCACATGTACACGACGCCACCTATATAACGTGTACATAATGCCACATGTACACTACACCACTGTACAACGTGAACACAATACCACATGTACACAATACCACACGCACGATGTGTACGCAACACCATATGTACATAGCATCACATGCACGACATGTACACAACACCACATGCTCATAGCACCCTATGTACAACATGTACATGACACCACATGCTCACAACACCACTTGTACAATCATGCACACAACACCATATGTACAACATGCACGCAACACCACGTGTACATAGCACTGCATATCCAACATGTACATAGCATCATCCGTACACAACACTGCATATCCAACATGCATAGAGCACCATATGCACACACACTGCATATACATCATGAAGACAGTACAATATGTATACAACACCCCATATGCAATATTCACACAACCCTATTTGTACCATCCTGTACATAACATTGCATAAATAACATGTACACATGCTATGTATACACAACACCACAAGTGCACACATCATAGATGCAACATGTACAACATATACAACGTATGCTCAACAATAGTACCACACATCCAAAACCACACTGTCCTTACCAAGAAACCTTGCTTTCAGTATCTCATCCATGCTTATCCTAGCATGCCGCAGACCACACTACTTTCACTTTGTTGATGTATCCTTCAACATTACCTGTTATAACATAGACATAGGCATAATACAAGTATACAATATCAAATCATATCCACATGATACTAACCTCGTATATTTGTCGTGACTATTCTTCCTAATTGATTCCTCGTAAGACCAAGAACCTCTTCATAATGTTCTCTTGCATAAGCAATCATTCCTCCACAAGAATGATCCCTGCCAACCCAGTTAGATAGTAACATAGATACATGGATACATACATACATATATAAGCGTTAGCATAAAACAATCGTGATCCTGTCAGACAACGACATACATCCATACATGTATACATATATAAACTTCAATATAATCATGATCATAAAATAATTACCAGATAACATAAGGTCTAGGTGAAGAGAACTTCCTTATTTATGCACATGCATTAAAAGCAACAGTTCCCAACATAGCCAAAGCATATGACACCTCAAATCCAATTAGTTTACCTTTTCATGTTACCTTTCTCATGACTATACTGCTACCATCCATTTACCACAATGGACCCAGCCAGTCCAACTGACTGTCATCGCCTTACCTTCCGCTGCGCTTACTCATGCACCGAGCTTCATTTGAATCTTACATTACCTTTTGGGTACGGCAAATCTCTCCTCGAGCTCCACCAACTTTCCTCTTTCCCAACCAATTCCCACGAATCAAACCAATAAAAGAGAAGACAAGAAAAAACTAAGAAGAATACCACGAAAGTCCATAACAATATGACGCTACAACAAAGTGGCAAGGCCTTGCATTAGACATAAACACAACCACAAATCAAGCTCAAAGACCAAAAGCATGAGACTGACACCATGACTCAATCCCCATGGTTCCTAAGGAAAGCGCAACTTGAAACATCTTCAAGATTTCATGGCAACCTCTCTTGCCAACTCCCAACATCATGCTCACACATGTCAACCACATGTTGGTTGACATGTTCCAAATATCAAGACAAACATATTTATCAATTTGAAATCAAGTTTTACAAACAATCATGTCATAATCCATAGTCATTAGACATAATGCTACAACAATCAACTACATTCAAGTACATATCAACTGTCTCAATACATACATGTTAGTACAATCATCTTAAAACAAAATCATTTGAACACATACTCATATTAAGCAATTCATCAATCATTCAACCACTTGCAAACATACCATGTTAAATAAATCAACTAGGCACCAAACACTCAAACACCAAATAGACGTCATAATCAAACAACCAAGCACCAAATATACGACATAAGAAAACTCATACCTTAATGTATATCAGGGGAGGCTATCTTGTCTACACAATAAAGCTAGGTTAGCATGATACAAATTCACAACATATCAACTCAAACATAAATCATGATATCCCTAACAGTAACTAACTAACATGTTCATGTCATAAGCTCATAAGCATTTGTCGTTCATGCATAACAATCACATATGTATGATCAATCTAGATTAGTACGACACCATATCACAAATATGTCGGCTCATACCTAAATATTGCAACCATAACCATCTGCATAGGCCAAACCAGGTTAGCACAATACATATAACATCAAGATCTTCAATGCAATGAACATAACCATCACGCATATGACCAATCCAAATTACGACATCAATATCTCAATGAAATAACTCTAATCATCAAGTTAATAGCACATAACAACAACAAGTTAGTCTATCATGCTCATCAACGACATATAACACAACAATAGCAATGCATACAACTACAGGTTACTATCATTCTTGACTATCTGACACATGTGCATATAGCTACACTAGTCAACTAAGATCTATCATGAATGTAACCATAACATCAAAAGACATGTACGTAAACCTAATGTATATAACCCTAATGCATATAACAATCCTTAATCTACATACCTGCATGCCAAACATACAATACCTGTATGATGATTTGCTCTTATCCCAAAGTCCAACGCCGCAACTTCATTATGATGATCTGCATCTCCTGCTCTATCTCAGCCAACATATTAGCATCATAACATCCAATAGCACTATGGCGACCTAGATTGCATACAATGACTTCACAAAACATATTTGACCTACTATACATGCATAATCATAACCAAGACCATACATGCATAACAACTACATATACACACATAAAAAATGAGTACCAAACCATACACACATCATTCCAACTGGAGTCCTGTCATCAATGAATGACCATATCAACTACACAAACCATGACCTCATGCATGAAAACAACCATTACTCCATTGTACACATTGCCACATGCAACCAACAATATGCATAAGCAATGCCAAATCATCTACACCTACGCATAAATGCATGAAGTCGAACATAAGTGATCAATTCTTGTAATCAACCTACAAGACCGATACATGTAATCAAAATATTAAAAAATGTAACCTAACATACAAGGATGTAATTAGGTATCATGAAATCAACATGTAAGCGACATATAATCCATACACAGTCACTCACTTGTTCCAAAAATCAAGGCATCATGTTTATTAATTTGAAATCAGTTTTCACCAATACTAACAACCATGTCATAGTCGGCAATCAACTCACAATCATAGTCATAATACTAAAACTAGCACCCACTTGCACACAAGTGCATATAAATTGTCTCAACACATATTGTGTTAGTACAACCGTATTAAAACAAAAGCATTCCTTCATACAATTTTATAAGCACAAACACATATCACACATTTAATCAAGCATTCAAACAACCTATAAGCATACCCCCTTACTATCCATGGTCCACACTAAGGTAGAAGGAGGAAGCTACTATAATGCCCCGATCTCCAATGTCCAATTATGGAAATGGGATCTCCAAAGCTCTACTAAATTTAACCACACTTGAAAAGAAATTGATTTTTATTTCTCAAACACTTCATATGAGATTAAGTCAAAACATTTCACTTATTCCACTTGTTACGTCGTAAGGCATTTTCCTCTGAAATGAACTCCCCTAAATGTCTTTCTGTCTTAATCTTAACCGTTAGATCTATTGTTAGACAATTCAACAATTCTCTGCCGTCCAAAGAAAACCCAAGCCAACCCGTCCGTCTACCTAGCCAGTCCGTCTACCTAGCGCAGTTCAAATCTCCCCCACCAAACCCTCTTTCTTCTGCGCTTTCCTTGAACGAACAAGGTAAGCTCTCGTCGTTCTCAGCTTTCCTTGAACGAACAAGGTAATCTCCCCCCTATTTCAGCTTCCGATAATTAGGATGAATGAGGAGTTGCGTCCTGGATTTGGGTTCGCATTTGAAGGAATTCTCTTTTTGGTGGTCTTCGGCTTTGTTTTATAATTCTAGGGCTCAACACCTGATTCTAACAGACAGCCCATACGAAATCCCCTGGTATATAGTGACACCCAATGAGTCCTCAGCGATGCTTGGTATCTGGGAAAAGTGAAATCCCCTGGTATACAGTGACACCCAATGAGTCCTCAGCGATGCTTGGTATCTGGGAAAAGTGCCCGTGAGTGGTCGGTCACATTGACAATTTAATAAATTAAACCATAAAAAGTTGGGTTCTTCGCAGGCCTTAGATTGTTCATGATCCACTTGTACTTCCAGAGGATATGAATCCAGCACTTGCAAACTTACTCGAAGGTCTTCTTTGCAAGGGTAAGTGACTTTTCTCAATTGAATGTTTTACAGAGTAGATTTTAATTTTAAGAGTTGCATTGCTGCAAATTTTGAAATTCACCATAATAATCAAGCTGCCACTATTGGATTTCACAGATCCGAAGAAAAGGATGAGCTTAGAGGTTGTTGCAAGGCATCCGTGGGTTATGAAGGATTTCACGTCAACTGTCCAGGTTTTGGGGAAATGTGAACAGGGTAGCTCTAGATATCATTCTGATCATCATGAGCAAACTGTAGCTTCCTCTGAAGCATTGTCAGAATCAGTTTAACAGGGATGGTTATGGTTTTTATTTTTACATATTTCATGGCTGCTTAGTCATGGAAGAGATGTTGTGGTTCTTCAGAAGAGGGGGTTCCTCCAAGGATTTGAATTTCAAGTCTCTTTATTTACATAATACAACAATTGAGCTGCACCCCGGTGACGCTTTCCATTAGAATATTATACCTGCTTTCAATTTTCAATGAATTTGTGAGTAAACCACTAAGCTTGCTCTCTCGATTATTGAAATAAACCAGAGTCCACAGTCAAAAAAGGTCCCTTCCAACACAATAATTTTAATTTAGTCTCAGTTTTCATGATCAATGTCAAGGCAATGTGAAACTCACAATGTGTCTTACAACAGTGGCACATTCATCTTTTATAGCCTCTAGGCAAGCAAAGCAGACAGATATTCACATCAATGAACTAAACACGGTTGGGACTACTGCAAATTGATTCCAAACACCAAAACTCCAGAGGTTGGAGTTGGTGATGGGACTTGCTTTCATATTGCTTGTATCTTGTGTGGTGTTCCACCAATCAAGAGCATGTTTACCACCAGAGAAAAGGACCCTAAACCAATTGGGAAGAGGCGATCTAAAATTGCTGATAGGCACTGTTTTTTTATCGCAAAGGTCTTTATAGCGTTATTTGAAGGAAGGATAATCCCAAAAGGAGAACGTAACATTGAGAAAGGTCCTTTGGAAGGATTTCATAAGGAATTTTCAAATGGTTTGAGGCATACAAGATATGGTATATATTGTTGGTAGGATCTACAAGATCAAACAATTAATAATTGTTGAGAGATTTGATAGAGATTTTGCCCTGATTTGAAATGTCTTATGTGGACTTCTTTCCACCATTCCGATGTTGATATTTAAAGCTAATATAATGACTGGCCTTATAACATTAAAATCAACAACATCACTCAGATTCTCAGGCTTGTTTGAAAAGTTGTCAGGTGGCAGTAACATCTGCATCAGTAAAGATGAACTTTTAACATTCCCCAACTCTCTTGAGGACTTGGTTTATTTTATGCTTATAAGATGTGGGAAATTTATTTAGAACAAAGGAGGACATTTTAGATGCAAATAAAAGGAATATTTTAACACCCAAGGTACATCTTCTAGTGCAGCTTATTTTACTGTAGAGGAATGGTGAAGATATTTGTTGTGTTACATTTGTAAAAAGAGTGATTGTAGCAGCAATAATCTCTAGACTAAAGCAACGACTTGATTACCCTTCATTTGTCATCAATCACTACTTATCTATAGCAACTTCTACAGATTGTGGGAATAAGTAGCAAAAAACACAGAGATGTTTTCTATTAGCAAGGTAAATCCAAAGGCAAAGTTTTCTTTCAAGCTTGTACCAGAAACTGGCATTAGAATTATTCTCTGTGGAGTTGTCAAAGGTAATGCTGATATAATACAAATATCAGAACATGAAGGGGGCACTAGAGAAAGTTTGATAAGTTCTATAAAGCACAGGAATTTTGGGAGTCAAATGATGATTGTGAAGAACTCCTAGCAGCTGCAAATACTGCTATCAATGCAAGTGAAACTGCATGTTCATGACCATTTTGGAATAACTGGAGCCTATTTTTTTGCATTCTTCACTTAGGATGGGCTAGACCTCCTCAAGGAATAAATCAAATAGGTAGAGGACGTACATGCATCTACAAATTATATATCTGGAGATCATCAGAATGGAAGGCTGGTCTCATTATTACAAGCAAGCAGAAAAATATTGTCAAATGGAAGTGTGAATAACAAGCCCTTGAGGCTTGGAAGTTTGAATGACACAAAGGATATGGAGAGTTCAAAGGGTGCTCTCAGCTTTAATTATTGAAGACGGCCTCCAAGAAGCCAGCATAATTCTATGTGACGAACAACAAGACAACTCTGTTCAATGCACTAGTGAGGATTCTCCTTATGATACTATCTAGATTAGCAGTGACACTAAGAACACAAACAGTCACAATGCCTAAGGTAAATGGCTCCTCCAAATCTCAGAATATATACCATGATTTCAAAGAAAACTGGGAGAATGTTACCTTGTAAGCCTTTTCCAAATTATGCATAGCATCCAACATTACCTTTATTGCTACAACTCCAACCTACCACAGTGTCATTGGTAAGGGTTGCATCATGAAGAATTGCAAAATTCATGCAATTGATATGTTGGAATGTCTAAGAACGGATTATGGTAAAGTCATTCTGCTTAAGCTTTATTTGGGAACATAGAGGACTGGTCGATATTGAACCAATCCAATAAGTTTGGCAATTTTACTGGAGGCCTTTACCTTTAAATTATTTGTTGGATAGATTCCATAATGAATCAACAAATTAATTGACAAGAGGGGATTCAAGTTATATTAACTAGAAGCACACCTTGCAATAAAAGTTCTTATTGATGGATTCATCTTTGGCCGCATGGTTGGATCAAGTACACGGTGTGAGCTGACAGTGTTGAACAATTTATATGCATGCAAATTGATAAGAAAGAATTTCATACAGAAATTGATTTTTAAGGAAAATATCAAAGATGTGTAACACAAATCTGTTGTCCAAGTATATCAGGTGTTAAAGGCTTTGTTCTAACACTGGAGTAGGAGCACAAACCAAACTCATCTCTAACACTTGTAAGTGAAGTTGAAAAAGTCGATTGAGAAATAGAATTAGAAGTCTAAGTAAAAAAGAGTTGTCAAGAATATGTTGAAATGTCCAATTCAAAGCCTATACTTGATGTGAATTCCAACCAGCTTGTGACGTTGAAGAACAATAGTCTATTAATTGCAGTCATGGCAAGAATTATAAGTCATTGGTATTTGATGTGTGCACATAATTAACTTAGTGATAGTAAGCACTTTGAGGGGGTTGGAATGGGAAGGCAAACATAACTCTCCTCTATTGTCTCAGAATTGCAAATAGAATCATTGGTATTAGACAACTAAATAAACAAAAAAAATTCCCAGCTAAACAAAGATGCCTCTTTTACAATGATCAAGGCTTATAGTACAAGACTATGCCCAAACTGTACATTTTAATTCAATGAGAAGTAAGCTCCTAGAATTAGTTAAAATGAATGTTGGTGAATCACCAATGGATGACTAATCTAAAGGTGTGCAAAGCGATATCAAGAGAATGGTGAACCCATGAGTAACCAGGATGTAGTCCATATAGTCTCATGTGGTATTGATGTGGAAAAAGATACATTTAGAAACATTTGCAGGCAGTGTAGATCAATAAGTTCTCATGTGAAGGCAATGTTACAGATACATTTGATGGCATTTGCAACTATTTGTTTTGAAGGTGTATCTTTCCAAGTTAAATACACCAAATCATCATATACTAGAACGACACAGGTCTATTTGAGGCATTCTATTTATCTCAAGTTTTATTAATTTTTCTATGCTATGGTTAGCTACAGTCAGGCTTGAAAGCATTAGTAGTTGGAGAATGGTGGCTTTGGTGCTTGGTTATACAATAAGAAGTAAAGGAAATGTACATAAAGTGATCAAAGAGGAGATTGGGAAAGGTAGGAGACAAGGAATGCCAAAGTTTTTCAAAGAGTTACCAAGAGCACGAAGAGGTTCTATTTCAAGAAGCTCTATTACCTCTTCCAAGCTATGTTCTATTTACAAACATAATTATTTCTAAAAGCTCTGTTACCATCTACCATGTGTTCATGTTTCCATAAAATCCTCCTTAACTCTAATAAATTTGACCTGCTTGAGACATAAATGACAAACCTCCATATCTGGGTGAAGATTGTATATAGAGAGATTGAAAAGGCTCCAAATAGACCTGTCTCTATTAGTGAGTAGGCACTGTCAAGAGATCTGGGGGAATCCTTCAAGATCTCTGTGTGTCAATTGCAGATTATGTGTTGGTACGGTTGTAGCAAGCAAGTTCAGTGTCTCTGTTGTAGAATATGTGCTGGTAAGATGTAGCAATCAAGTTCATCATACTAGGAATTCCCTGGTAGGTTAGTTATGTCTATATAAATGAATCTTATGAAGAGCTCAGAGAGAGCACCTTTACGAAAATTGAGCAAGCTGTAATTCCTGCTTACAGGAACTACATTGAAAATTTCAGCATATTGCTTGATCATTTTGCCAGTGAAATCAAGCATTTGAGATACACTCCAGAGCAACTCGAGTTTATGTTATCACATCTGTTTACACAGAGATCAAGTAGGACTGCATTGTCCAACTAAAATAAAGTAGATATTCCGGGCCGGGAAGGTCAGGGCTTAAACACAACCGCATGATTACCAGGCATCCTTATTCTTTTTGGTCAATTTGGAGGTCTTTGCTAATTACTTACAGATTTTTTAGCATCACAATATATCAAATTACAAGCTTTTAATATAGGGTATGTGAGTGCTTGGGAAATTAATATTCAGATATTACATTTGGTGCAAAGCATGTAGTATTGTAGGCATTTATGGTCTTTAGAGGGCCCTAAGTTATTAGGTTTTCATTATCGAGCTAAAATTATTGCAAATTATCCAATCTACTAAGAGTAGCTGCAATGCTACAATGTACTATAAGTTATTTTGACAAAAAAAGGGGATAATTGAGTACATGGAATACTTGTAAACGGGATAACTAGATACATGGAGAACTTATGAGAGAGGGATTCCGGATTCCAATATCAATGATGTACCACTGTTCTAATGAGGAAATTATGTTCCTTTTACATTTTGGGTAGCAGTGGCATAAATGTAAGATAATGTCCTCTCTATTGCTCTCATAGGCAAAAACAGAGAACTTAATCTTTTATTTTGAAGTGGCTCAAATGTAACTCCATGCCACATTCTCACCATGGCTTGAGAGGTCCAGGGTCATGCAGTATAACATGTGGGCCGAATACTTACAATTCTCACCATGATTTGAGAGGTCCAGGGCCATGCAGCATAACTTATGCACTGAATACTTATTTGTAACATGAGAAACCATGGCTTGAGAGGTCAAGGGTCATGCAGCATGACCTGTGGGCTTAATACTTACAATTCTCACCATGGTTTGAGAGGTCCAAGGCCATGCAACATAACTTATGGGCTGAATACTTATTTGTAACATGAGAAATCACTGCACTCCATTTTGTTTAGAGAAAGGATTTGTATTTTGGGTAACAGTGGCATAAATGTAAGATATTATCCTCTCTATTTCTTTCATAGGCAAAATGAGTACCTGAATCTTTATTTTGAAGTGGCTCAAAAGTAACTCCTTGCCATATTCTCACTATGGCTTGAGAGGTAGAGGGCCACGCAATTGTAAATACATTTGTGTAACATGAGAAGTCACTGCACTCTCTTTTTCTTAAGAGTGGATTTGTGATATTCTTTTATTGACTGTGGAAGGATCAGCACTGATTAATTGTCATTACACAAAATGGTACCAACTCTCAAGGCCAACGAACCTTGATTCATAAATACCTTTAAAAGGCCATATCACTAGTGGGGATGAATCCAACTAAAAACTTGGCCTTGCATTGCACAGGACAGTAATGACTATTCAAATTAGTTATATGTTCTGAGCGTTATCATTGTATAGGGTGGTTGCATTAAAAGGCATCTCACTTGGTGTAAAAGATGTCAAAATTAGATTGTAACCTGTTTGATATGACTTATTTATTGTGTATCTTGTGGCCTAGAGTAAGATGTTTTATCTTGTTGTTACAAGCATAAAATCTCCTCTATCCCTTTCGTAATGGATTATGTTCATGTTTTCTTGGAAACGTATCTACATTGATTTGAAATCCCCTACATAATCTACTAAGAATTTTTTTAAAGCACCAGAAGTTGCAATTCCATTTACCTTCGTTGTTTATAAATTTTATGTTTAATTTGGGAGTAGATCAAGCTAAAAGTATTGCAAATTATCCAATATGCTAAGAGCGGTTGCAATGCTACAATGTACTGTAAGTTATTTTGACAAGAAAAGGGGATAATTGAGTACATGGAATACTTGTAAACGGGATAACTGGATACATGGAGAACTTATGAGAGAGGGCTTCCGGATTCCAATATCAATGTTGTACCACTGTTCTAATGAGGAAATTATGTTCCTTTTACATTTTGGGTAGCAGTGGCATAAATGTAAGATAATGTCCTCTCTATTGCTCTCATAGGCAAAAACAGAGAACTTAATCTTTTATTTTGAAGTGGCTCAAATGAAACTCCATGCAACATTCTCACCATGGCTTGAGAGGTCCAGGGTCATGCAGCATAACCTGTGGGCTGAATACTTACAATTCTCACCATGGTTTGAGAGGTCCATGGGCATGCAGCATAACGTATGGGTTGAATACTTATTTGTAACATGAGAAACCATGGCTTGAGAGGTCCAGGATCATGCAGCATAACCTGTGGGCTGAATACTTACAATTCTCACCATGCTTTGAAAGGGCCAAGGCCATGCAACATAATTTATGGGCTGAATACTTATTTGTAACATGAGAAATCACTGCACTCCATTTTGTTTAGAGAAAGGATTTGTACTTTGGGTAGCAGTGGCATAAATGTAAGATATTATCCTCTCTATTTCTTATGACAGGAAGCTCTGCAACATGATTTTTCAGACATTTGATATTGAATTGTGGACAGATTTCTTTTAGAAATTGGTTTTAGGGAGCGGTATGAAAGCACTGATAGAGTTTGGAGAGGCCGTTGCCCTGAGCCAGAGAGAGCCTCAGAAGCTGTTCAAGTTGTTGGACATGGTTCAATATCAAATGTCTAAAAACACTCCATTTTGTTTAGAGAAAGGATTTGTATTTTGGGTAGCAGTGGCATAGATGTAAGATATTATCCTCTCTATTTCTTTAATAGGCAAAATGAGTACCTAAATATTTATTTTGAAGTGGCTCAAAAGTAACTCCTTGCCATATTCTAAGTATGGCTTGAGAGGTCGAGGGCCACGCAATTGTAAATACATTTGTGTAACATGAGAAGTCACTGCACTCTCTTTTTCTTAAGAGAGGATTTTTGATATTCTTTTATTGACTGTGGAAGGATCAGCACTGATTAGTTGTCATTACACAAAATGGTACCAACGAGCCTTGATTCATAAATACCTTTAAAAGGCCATATCACCAGTGGGGATGAATCCAACTAAAAACTTGGCCTTGCATTGCACAGGACAGTAATGACTATTCAAATTAGTTATATGTTCTCAGCGTTATCATTGTATAGGGTGGTGGCATGAAAAGGCATCTCACTTGGTGTAAAAGATGTCAAAATTAGATTGTAACCTGTTTGATATGACTTATTTATTGTGTATCGTGTGGCCTAGAGTAAGATGTTTTATCTTGTTGTTACAAGCATAAAATCTCCTCTATCCCTTCCGTAATGGATTATGTTCCAATGTTTTCTTGGAAACGTATCTACATTGATTTGAAATCCCCTACATAATCTACTAAGAATATTTTTAAAGCACCAGAAGTTGCAATTCCATTTACCTTCGTTGTTTATAATTTATGTTTAATTTGGGAATGATCAGTATATGGTTTGCTAAATTTATGTGTAGTAAAATTGCAATAAGGGGTAGTATTTGGTTAATGTATGTGATTAAGGTTAGAGTTTATTTGAAAGCATATGACTTTATTGTTGTGGCATTAGCAATAACAGTATATGATACAAGATTTTTTGCTTATACTATTTAGATTGAAACAACCTTTTTGATATTGATCTCAAACTATTTTTGATAGTCTAAGAGTGGCATTCTTTCCAATTCTTTGGATTAGAATGCGGACAACCATTTTCTAAGAATTGTCTGTCCCTGGGCATTTTCCTGTTTAGTCCATAATTTATGTTCTAATTTGCTAAATATACAATGAAATATAAAACAAATAAGTAAGCCAAATCCCCTTCAATCAATGTTCTAAAAAGGTGTGAGCATTGTGAGTCATCTACCATGCTCCCATGTTTATGTTATTGAAGAAACATAGAATGACTAAATGTTGAACCAATTGTTTCAGTTAATGATTGCAGAGATTTTGGAGAGCTTTGGTAGAGCTAAAAAGTGCTTGAAGATTTATGGTTCGATTAGGATTGAGAGAATGAGAGCGAGCTTCAAGAGCATGGAAACTGATTCCTGAGATATAATTCTTCATCATGTATTGATAAGCTTGAGTGGACTGCTCTAGAAGACCATGTGGCAGAATGGTTGGAGGTGTTAAGGAAGACAGTGAAGGTCTTGGTTTCTTCTGAGAGGAAGCTCTGCAACAGGATTTTTCAGACATTTGATATTGAATTGTGGACAGATTTCTTTCAGAAATTGGTTTTAGGAAGCAGTATGAAAGCACTGATAGAGTTTGGAGAGGTCGTTGCCCTGAGCCAGAGAGAGCCTCAGAAGCTATTCAAGTTGTTGGACATGGTTGAAGGATTGGAGAGATTGAAGGAGGACTTCGGGGTGGTTTTTGAAGGGCCCAGATGCCTGGAGATCAGGCTTCGGTTGAGCGAAATGGAGAAGCACTTGGTGCACAGTGCTTGTCAAGTTCTGTGGGACTTTGGGAAACAGGTAGAGGAGGATTCAGGTTTGTTTATTGATGGGAGTCCACCAAAGCTTACAAACTACATTGTGAATTATCTCAAGTTTATGTTGACTGAATATGAGGAGGTTATGGCAATGGTCTGGGGAATGGAGAACAACATAAGCCTTGCAGAGGTTGTTAGTCATGTGATGGATTCTTTGGAGCTGAGTTTGGAGACCAGAGCCACAGGATACAATGCATCTGGATTGTCACACATATTCCTCATGAATAATTGTTGGTATATATTCAAGAGAGCCAGAGACAGCAAACTAGGGAATCTGTTGGGTGAGGCATGGCTAAAGCAGAGGAAGAGATTGGTTAACTAACATGTTTTGGGTTATGAAAAGGAAGTATGGTTCCCCTAGTGAAGCTTTTGAACAGAGATGGACTAGCTCTATCCAGTCATGGAAAAGGAGGAGCTAGGGATTTGTTTAAGCAGAGAATCCGCTCATTCAATTCCACATTTGAGAAGTCATATGAAGAGCACAAGAATTGGTTGATCTATGATGAAGAGCTCAGAGAGGGCACCTTTACGAAAATTGAGCAAGCTATAATTCCTGCTTACAGGAACTACATTGCAAATTTTAGCATATTGCTTGATCATTCTGCCAGTGAAAGAAAGCATTTGAGATACACTCCAGAGCAACTCGAGTTTATGTTATCACATCTGTTTACACAGAGATCAAGTAGGACTGGATTGTCCCACTGAAATAAAGTAGATATTCCAGGCCGGGAAGGTCAGGGCTTAAACACAAACGCATGATTACTAGGCACGCTTATTCTTTTTGGTCAATTTGGAGGTCTCTGCTAATTACTTACAGATTTTTAATCATCACAATCTATCAAATTACAAGATTTTAATATAGGGTATGTGAGTGCTTGGGAAATTAATATTCAGATATTACATTTGCTGCAAAGCATGTAGTATTGTAGGCATTTATGGTCTTTAGTGGGCCCTAAGTTATTAGGTTTTCATTATCCAGCTAAGAGTATTGCAAATTATCCAATCTGCTAAGAGTGGCTGCAATGCTACAATGTACTGTAAGTTATTTTGACAAAAAAAAGGGATAGTTGAGTACATGGAATACTTGTCAACGGAATAATTGGATACATGGAGAACTTATGAGAGAGGGCTTCCGGATTCCAATATCAATGTTGTACCACTGTTCTAATGAGGAAATTATATTCCTTTTACATTTTGGGTAGTAGTGGCATAAATGTAAGATAATGTCCTCTCTATTGCTCTCATAGGCAAAAACAGAGAACTTAATCTTTTATTTTGAAGTGGCTCGAATGTAACTCCATGCCACATTCTCACCATGGCTTGAAAGGTCCAGGGTCATGCAGCGTAACCTGTGGGCTGAATACTTACAATTCTCACGATGGTTTGAGAGTTCTAGGGCCATGCAACATAACTTATGTGCTGAATACTTATTTGTAACATGAGAAACCATGGCTTGAGAGGTCCAGGGTCATGCAGCATAACCTGTGGGCTGAATGTTTACAATTCTCACCATGCTTTGAGAGGTCCAGGGCCATGCAACATAACTTATGGGCTGAATACTTATTTATAACATGAGAAATCACTGCACTCCATTTTGTTTGGAGAAAGGATTTGTATTTTGGGTAGCAGTGGCATAAATGTAAGATATTATCCTCTCTATTTCTTTCATAAGCAAAATGAGTACCTGAATCTTTATTTTGAAGTGGCTCAAAAGTAACTCCTTGCCATATTCTCACTATGGCTTGAGAGGTCGAGGGCCACGCAATTGTAAATACATTTGTGTAACATGAGAAGTCACTGCACTCTCTTTTTCTTAAGAGAGGATTTGTGATATTCTTTTATTGATTGTGGAAGGATCAACACTGATTAATTGTCATTACACAAAATGGTACCAACTCTCAAGGCCAACGAGCCTTGATTCATAAATACCTTTAAAAGGCCATATCACCAGTGGGGATGAATCCAACTAAAAACTTGGCCTTGCATTGCACAGGACAGTAATGACTATTCAAATTAGTTATATGTTCTCAGCGTTATCATTGTATAGGGTGGTTGCATTAAAAGGCATCTCACTTGGTGTAAAAGATGTCAAAATGAGATTGTAACCTGTTTGATATGACTTATTTATTGTGTATCTTGTGGCCTAGAGTAAGATGTTTTATCTTGTTGTTACAAGCATAAAATCTCCTCTATCCCTTCCGTAATGGATTATGTTCATGTTTTCTTGGAAACGTATCTACATTGATTTGAAATCCCCTACATAATCTACTAAGAATTTTTTTAAAGCACCAGAAGTTGCAATTCCATTTACCTTCGTTGTTTATAAATTTTATGTTTAATTTGGGAATAGATCATCATATGGTTTGGCAAAACTCGGTATAGCGTAGATTTAGATTGGAAAAGGAACTAGTAAGTAGAAAATGGTCTCCCAAGTCTCAGGACATGTATCCTATGTGTTGTCTACAATTTATGTTTAATTTGGGAATGATCAGTATATGGTTTGCTAAATTTAGGTGTAGTAAAATTCCAATAAGTGGTAGTATTTGGTTAATGTATGTGATTAAGGTTAGAGTTTATTTGAAAGCATATGACTTTATTGTTGTGGCATTGGCAATAACAGTATACGATACAAGCTTTTTTGCTTATACTGTTTAGATTGAAACAACCTTTTTGATATTGATCTACAACTGTTTTTGATAGTCTAAGAGTGGCATTCTTTCCAATTCTTTGGATTAGAATGCGGACAACCATTTTCTAAGAATTGTCTGTCCCTGGGCATTTTCCTATTTAGTCCATAATTTACGTTCTAATTTGCTAAATATACAATGAAATATAAAACAAATAATTAAGCCAAATCCCCTTCAATCAATGTTCTAGAAAGGTGTGAGCATTGTGAGCCATCTGCCATTATCCCATGTTTATGTTATTGAAGAAACATAGAATGACTAAATGTTGAACCAATTGTTTCGGTTAATGATTGCAGAGATTTTGGATAGCTTTGGCAGAGCTAAAAAGTGCTTGAAGATTTATGGTTCGATTAGGATTGAGAGCATGAGAGAGAGCTTCAAGAGCATGGAAATTAATTATCTGAGATATAATTCTTCATCATGTAATGATAAGCTTGAGTGGACTGCTCTAGAAGACCATGTGGCAGAATGGTTGGAGGTGTTAAGGAAGACAGTGAAGGTCTTGGTTTCTTCTGAGAGGAAGCTCTGCAATAGGATTTTTCAGACATTTAATATTGAATTGTGGACAGATTTCTTTTAGAAATTGGTTTTAGGAAGCGGTATGAAAGCACTGATAGAGTTTGGAGAGGTCGTTGCCCTGAGACAGAGAGAGCCTCAGAAGTTGTTCAAGTTGTTGGACATGGTTGAAGGATTGGAGAGATTGAAGGAGGACTTCGGGGTGGTTTTTGAAGGGCCCATATGCTTGGAGATCAGGTTTCGGTTGAGCGAAATGGAGAAGCACTTGGTGCACAGTGCTTGTCAAGTTCCGTGGGACCTTGGGAAACAGGTAGAGGAGGATTCGGGGTTGTTTGTTGATGGGAGTCCACCAAAGCTTACAAACTACTTTGTGAATTATCTCAAGTTCATGTTGACTGAATATGAGGAGGTTAGGGCAATGGTCTGGGGAATGGAGACATTTGTGTAACATGAGAAGTCACTGCACTTTCTTTTTCTTAAGAGAGGATTCTTTTATTGACTGTGGAAGGATCAGCACTGATTAATTGTCATTACACAAAATGGTACCAACTCTCAAGGCCAACGAACCTTGATTCATAAATACCTTTAAAATGCCATATCACTAGTGGGGATGCATCCAACTAAAAACTTGTCCTTGCATTGCACAGGACAGTAATGACTATTCAAATTAGTTATATGTTCTGAGCGTTATCATTGTATAGGGTGGTTGCATTAAAAGGCATCTCACTTGGTGTAAAAGATGTCAAAATTAGATTGTAACCTGTTTGATATGACTTATTTATTGTGTATCTTGTGGCCTAGAGTAAGATGTTTTATCTTGTTGTTACAAGCATAAAATCTCCTCTATCCCTTCCGTAATGGATTATGTTCATGTTTTCTTGGAAACGTATCTACATTGATTTGAAATCCCCTACATAATCTACTAAGAATTTTTTTAAAGCACCAGAAGTTGCAATTCCATTTACCTCCGTTGTTTATAAATTTTATGTTTAATTTGGGAATAGATCAAGCTAAAAGTATTGCAAATTATCCAATCTGCTAAGAGTGGCTACAATGCTACAATGTACTGTAAGTTATTTTGACAAAAAAAAGGGGATAATTGAGTACATGGAATACTTGTAAACGGGATAACTGGATACATGGAGAACTTATGAGAGAGGGCTTCCGGATTCCAATATCAATGTTGTACCACTGTTCTAATGAGGAAATTATGTTCCTTTTACATTTTGGGTAGCAGTGGCATAAATGTAAGATAATGTCCTCTCTATTGCTCTCATAGGCAAAAACAGAGAACTTAATATTTTATTTTGAAGTGGCTCAAATGTAACTCCATGCCACATTCTCACCATGGCTTGAGAGGTCCAGGGTCATGCAGCATAACCTGTGGGTTGAATACTTACAATTCTCACCATGGTTTGAGAGGTCCAGGGCCATGCAGCATAACTTATGGGCTGAATACTTATTTGTAACATGAGAAACCATGGCTTGAGAGGTCCAGGGTCATGCAGCATAACCTGTGGGCTGAATACTTACAATTCTCACCATGCTTTGAGAGGTCCAGGGCCATGCAGCATAACTTATGGGCTGAATACTTATTTGTAACATGAGAAATCACTGCACTCCATTTTGTTTAGAGAAAGGATTTGTATTTTGGGTAGCAGTGGCATAAATGTAAGATATTATCCTCTCTATTTCTTTCATAGGCAAAATGAGTACCTGAATCTTTATTTTGAAGTGGCTCAAAAGTAACTCCTTGCCATATTCTCACTATGGCTTGAGAGGTCGAGGGCCACACAATTGTAAATACATTTGTGTAACATGAGAAGTCACTGCACTCTCTTTTTCTTAAGAGAGGATTTGTGATATTCTTTTATTGACTGTGGAAGGATCAGCACTGATTAATTGTCATTACACAAAATGGTACCAACTCTCAAGGCCAACGAGCCTTGATTCATAAATACCTTTAAAAGGCCATATCACCAGTGGGGATGAATCCAACTAAAAACTTGGCCTTGCATTGCACAAGACAGTAATGACTATTCAAATTAGTTATATGTTCTCAGCATTATCATTGTATAGGGTGGTTGCATTAAAAGGCATCTCACTTGGTGTAAAAGATGTCAAAATTAGATTGTAACCTGTTTGATATGACTTATTTATTGTGTATCTTGTGGCCTAGAGTAAGATGTTTTATCTTGTTGTTACAAGCATAAAATCTCCTCTATCCCTTTCGTAATGGATTATGTTCATGTTTTCTTGGAAACGTATCTACATTGATTTGAAATCCCCTCTATAATCTACTAAGAATTTTTTTAAAGCACCAGAAGTTACAATTCCATTTACCTTCGTTGTTTATAAATTTTGTGTTTAATTTGGGAATAGATCATCATATGGTTTGGAAAAACTCGGTATAGCGTAGATTTAGATTGGAAAAGGAACTGGTAAGTAGAAAATGGTCTCCCAAGTCTCAGGACAAGTATCCTATGTGTTGTCTATGATTTATGTTTAATTTGGGAATGATCAGTATATGGTTTGCTAAATTTAGGTGTAGTAAAATTGCAATAAGTGGTAGTATTTGGTTAATGTATGTGATTAAGGTTAGAGTTTATTTGAAAGCATATGACTTTATTGTTGTGGCATTGGCAATAACAGTATATGATACAAGCTTTTTTGCTTATACTATTTAGATTGAAACAACCTTTTTGATATTGATCTCAAACTGTTTTTGATAGTCTAAGAGTGGCATTCTTTCCAATTCTTTGGATTAGAATGCGGACAACCATTTTCTAAGAATTGTCTGTCCCTGGGCATTTTCCTGTTTAGTCCATAATTTATGTTCTAATTTGCTAAATATACAATGAAATATAAAACAAATAAGTAAGCCAAATCCCCTTCAATCAATGTTCTAAAAAGGTGTGAGCATTGTGAGTCATCTGCCATGCTCCCATGTTTATGTTATTGAAGAAACATAGAATGACTAAATGTTGAACCAATTGTTTCGGTTAATGATTGCAGAGATTTTGGGGAGCTTTGGCAGAGCTAAAAAGTGCTTGAAGATTTATGGTTCGATTAGGATTGAGAGCATGAGAGCGAGCTTCAAGAGCATGGAAACTGATTACCTGAGATATAATTCTTCATCATCTATTGATAAGCTTGAGTGGACTGCTCTAGAAGACCATGTGGCAGAACGGTTGGAGGTGTTAAGGAAGACAGTGAAGGTCTTGGTTTCTTCTGAGAGGAAGCTCCGCAACAGGATTTTTCAGACATTTGATATTGAATTGTGGACAGATTTCTTTCAGAAATTGGTTTTAGGAAGCGGTATGAAAGCACTGATAGTGTTTGGAGAGGTTATTGCCCTGAGCTAGAGAGAGCCTCAGAAGTTGTTCAAGTTGTTGTACATGGTTGAAGCATTGGAGAGATTGAAGGAGGACTTCGGGGTGGTTTTTGAAGGGCCCAGATGCCTGGAGATCAGGCTTCAGTTGAGCGAAATGGAGAAGCACTTGTTGCACAGTGCTTGTCAAGTTTTGTGGGACTTTGGGAAACAGGTAGAGGAGGATTCAGGATTGTTTGTTGATGGGAGTCCACCAAAGCTTACAAACTACGTTGTGAATTATCTCAAGTTTATGTTGACTGAATATGAGGAGGTTATGGCAATGGTCTAGGGAATGGAGAACAACATAAGCCTTGCAGAGGCTGTTAGTCATGTGATGGATTCTTTGGAGCTGAGTTTGGAGACCAGAGCCACAGGATACAATGCATCTGGATTGTCACACATATTCCTCATGAATAATGCACACACTACATGGATAATGGATTTCCACACTTTATGCCTTACAGCGTTTCCTTTGCAACATCTGGTGCAAATGTTAGTAACATAATAACTAAAAACATGCCACTTTTCCATTTCCTTACATGCAACCTTTCAAATTCCTTGCATGCAACTCTTCAAATTCTTTTCATGAAAATAGGCATATATGAGCTACATCCATATTATCATACTACAATATTATGCCATAAAAAAAAAAAAAAACATTTTCTTCAAACAACTACCATACTTTTACATTTTCTTCAAACAACTACTATACTATTACATTTGCATGTTGGCATTTCTTCAAACACTTTAAATGCAAACTAATATAGAAAACTATTTTCATACAAGTAAGCATATATCAACTACAACAATACTATTACACATCGATATTATCCCCAACCATAAACAACACACTCAATGGGGCATTTTATCAAACAGTTTGTATGCAATTAATCATTGAACCATTTAAGCATTTCATCAAACACTTTGCATGTAAACTAATATAGCGAATGATTCAATGCATATATCCTAAAATGTAGTAGTACAAGTTATGGAAACTGAACCATATGATCAGTGGTATTTTACCTCTCTATGGTTCAAGTTTCAACTTCTGAGATTTCATAGATGAAAAGTTATAATAAACATACCAACACAATCCTATTTGGTGCACAATTCTAGGAGTATTCAGAATAGCTTGACTTCCACTCGTCGTATCTCCTAAAATATAGTGAATAAATGTCTGAAATCTTTATCACGACATCAATGGGATTTCCCCTCATTGTGGAAAAAAATTCACCTCCTGAGAGTGCCCATAAGAAAAGTTATAACAAAAATGTCAGCATGATCTGTTTGAGGCCTGATTTTAGGAGTATTCAGAAGGCTCGATTCCCTCTACTCATATATCATAACATATTGCGACCCAATATCTGAAATTTATACCACACAATCAATGGTATGTCCCCTCAATGTGGACAAATTTTCAGCTTCTGAAAGCCTACATAAGATGAGTTATTGCAAAAATACCAACATGACATGTTTAAAGGTGCATTCAGGAAGGTCATCTTCCTTAGATCATAATTCCTAAAGTATTGTGAACCAATATCTGAAATTTTTACCACATTATCATTGGGATTTACCTTCAATATGGACAAATTTTCAACTTCTAATATGCCACATAAGAAAAGTTATAACAGATATGACATAAATGTCTAAAATTTAACCTTTGTTCTTCATTTCACCTATGATATAGCCCATCCAGTCCAAGTGTTTGAACCTGGAAGCTCTGATACCACTCTATAACACCCTCCGGGGTAAATGTGCATATAAACAACATAATAGGAACAGAAATACAATAAACATATCAACCATCAAAATCCATATATATATATATATATATATATATATCTATATATATATATATATATATATATATATATATATATATATATATATATATATATATATATATATATAAGTACATTTGCACATGAAAATCAAGGGAATGAATTTTTCATTAATAATTGCAATGAACCAACCGGTGATGGGACTACCACGTTCCACCCAACCATAGATTGGTTGAGCCAAGTCTCTCTTCTGCCAATCACCCCCGTGCCATATTTCAAGCATGAATGTGGGACTCATAGAACACATCAAAAAACACCAATCAATGTGGATGCCACCAGAGTTCTCCACCTATATCGTGAGGAATTTGAGTGCCTCCTAGCCTCTCAGGCTTTACCGTGCATCCGCAGTCTGATCCAGGGATCACTAGGCCCTACACTGAGACATACTTTCTAGGCTTTACCATGCATTCCATCTCGGAATCACTAGGCCCAACGGAGAGAAAATCCACCTCTTGGCTTTACTGTATATCTCGCCATTGACCGGCAAGGATTCATAGGCCCACTGAGGCACACAACCCATAGTCTGGTTCAGGGGTTACTAGGCCAGTGGCTTCGTGCATCCTCAGTTCGGTTCAAGGACCACTACCACCATGTGTTTATCAATTCAGAGATCCACCCCACTCAGCTTCGAATCCAATCCGACCATTCCCCACAAAACGCATGAGAGAACCCATCTCATCAAAGCTATCAGGAAATGGCAAGGCTAGGCTGAAAATAATGTCACGCTTGGAAAGACCCATGCCATGGTAGAAAAGAAACACATGCAATCCCATGCATGCCAAATCTAGCAAGGAAAATACACATGCAAGTTGATACCTACAATGAAGCCTGTTGTAGCTTCTTGATCCTGCCTTTCCTTGCTTGATCCTTGCTTCCTCTTGCCTTCTTTTATTGCTCCAATGCCAAAGTGCTCCAAGAAAACTCTAAGTTTCCAAGAGTATGAGAGAGAGAGAGAGAATAATGAGAAAGCTCCAAAACTGAACTGACCAAGTGTTGCTCACTAATCCTCAGAAACCTTTTTATTAATGAGGCCTCTATTTTCTTCATTTTCCATTATTTTCCTTCAATTTCCTCCTCACATGCAACATGTGACCTTTCACCTTCCTTTTCTCCTAATTTCCATTATTTTCATAAATAATTGTGCCAAAAATGCCATTTTGCCTCTTTAGTGCCTTAGTCGTTGCCTTTGCCAATTTCCTTAGCCATAAACAACCAAATGAACACCCCCTAGGATGTCTTGCCCACCATTCAACTTGGAATATGTGTCCCATCAGCCGTGGTATTTATATATTTTTACATGGAATTTTCACCAAGGTTATTACATAATGATATTTCACATTTGCCTCTTACATAAAAGTACATCATTCATTATGAGAGCATACCTTTAATCAATTAATTAACAAAGCCTTTAGTATGGAGTGTGAAAGCCCTGCACAATGAAATCTTGAAAGCTTCCTCCACACAATGGACTTCCGCCGAGTTGCCGCACATGTTTCTAATTTCACAAAAATAACCATAAACAAATCTTAGAATGCATATGCAGAGAGTTTTGTGTGAAAAGATTTCATTATGCGGAGAGCTTTCATTGTACATAATTTTGTTTGCACTCGGCACAACCTTTACTCAATTGACTAGTGATACTCATAATAAAAATATATGCATTATTTATAATTAAAAAATTACCAATAATATCATATGGGTCCACTGATGCCCTCGATGTTATTCAGAAAGACATATATGGATTATTTAATACTAAACTATTAACAATAAAATCATTTAGTGCGGAGATCCGCACAATGGACTTCCTTCGCAATAACATTTAATCAATTAATTAGCAAAGCCTTTAATACAAAGTGCAGAAGCTCATATGATGAAAGCTTCCTCCACACAATAAACTTCCTTCGGACTGCCGCATGTATGCCTAATTTCACAAGAAATAACCGTAAACAAAGCTTGTAAAGCTTATGCGGAGAGTTATGTGCAAAAAAATTTCATTATGCAAAGAGCTTTCATCGTGTAGAGAGCTTTCATTGAACAAAATTCTGTATGCATTGCCCACAACCTTTACTCAATTGACTACTTGTATTCAGAATACAGAGATGTGCATTATTTAGAATTAAAATATTAGCAATAATATCGTATAGGTCCATTGCTTACCTCAATGTTACTGCGAACAATAGAGATGGATTATTTAATACTAAAATATTAGCAATAAAAGCCTTTAGTATAGGTTGCAGAGATCCGCACAATGAAAGCTTGAAAGCTTCCTCTGTACTTCTGCACATGTGCCTAATTTGAAAGCATATGTTAAAAAATGTGAGAATTAATAGGCCCGGGGGCAAGGGCACTGAACAAATCTCCAACTAATATTATTATGTTTCCTTCTATGATTCTGCGCAACTATGTAGAAAATCCTATAGATTCACAAGCTCATGCAATATACTAAGGCAAAAGACAAGAATCTACTTCTACTTTGAACCAGTGGAAGCCAATAGATCTATGAAACAATATGAACAAGAAGAAGATAAATCTATGTCACATATCACAAGATGTATATGGGGAAAGCCAATGCTCAAAACCCTGCTATCTGTATTTCATATATCATAAATATGAGTGAATATACAAAGCTTGTTCTCACTAGAACATTTCCGCACAAGTATGCTCAACTCTCTCAGCTCACAAGCTAGCTCTTGGCCAACACTTAGCCAATTTTGCAACTCTCCAAGCCCCTAATCTCTTATGTAATTCCTAGGATGAATAGGCCATATTTAAGAGGGATTCATGCCTCCAAAACTATGCAATCCAAACATAGGATCAATCTCTGATGCATGCATGATATTTACACTCCAGTAAATAATACCATTGATAGTACATTGTCCCTGCACTCTAGTCTCAACTGGGCCTTTCTCTTAACTGACATGCATGAGTTTCTCATGAGGGAATCTTCAGTTAACTAGAGTAGCACTAGTGGATGCATTAGTGCACCAACTAACTGTTAGTCCTCTATTAGTTCCAAAAACAATTTAGAACTAATTTAATTGAACTTAACTCAGTAAACTGAGTGATCTAATTTCCAACTCAATTTAAACTCATATTGGACCCCTAAAACTTAGGGAGAACATACACATAACTTCAGAAAGACTTCCAACTCGAAATTCCTAAGCTAATTAAGTCAATTAAACTTAATTAACTATTTACAAGTTGCTATGAGGATAGAATTCGATTTTAATTCTCAGTTTAATTCAAAGACAAATTAAACTGCAATTTCTTGTTGCCATTTCTCAACACTCTCTCTCAACAAGAAAGGGATTATTAGCTACCCCGGTCTTGTCTCTGTGAAACTCGAATTTACATCTTGACATTGCCTTTGTCAAAATGTCAGCATTTTTCTCTTCCATGGGAATGTACTCTAACAACATAATCCAGCCCAATACGCAATCTTTGAGATGATGATATCGGATATCAATATGCTTAGACCAATCATGAGAAACTGAATTTTCAGTTCGTTTGATACAATTCTGATTATTGCAATAAATCACGGTTGGATCCATTTGCTGACCAAACAAACCAACCAAGATATTCCTCATCTAGATGGCCTCACATGTTGCCTGACTCGTAGCCATGTACTCTGCCTTTGCCGAACCGAGTGCAACCAATCTCTGTTTACTATTGTACCAAGAAACTATCGCTGACCCAATACTGAAGATCCCCCCTGATGTGCTCTTCTTGTCGGATGGACTCCCTGCTCGATCTGCATTAGTGAAGCCTTGAAGCTTCACTCCCTCACGGGGGCTTCACTCAATGAACCTATGACATAGCGCATGCATTCGTGGCATACTAAAGAATACCCTTAATTTGACTACATATTGGAAAATACCTCTAAAAATCACATTATTTAACCCCCTACCAATATGAACCCAATACACCTTACCAATTTAAAAAACCCCTACTTTCACTAAATATTGTAGGTATCCATTTTTTCATTAACATTTTTTATACCCTCTTATATTTTCTCATTAACTTTGAGCTTGATTTTTTATACCCTCCAATATAAAAACCCTTTACTCCCTATTATATGCTCAATATATTATGTCATTTTTTCCTCAATATATATCCCCCAATATGAATGCACGTGGTATGGTATTGCTCCCCCAGTGAAGCCCCATGCACTCCCTCTATCCGTCTATACCATAATCCATACTGAGAAGTGCCCTTGAGGTATCTCAGCACATGCTTTGCCGCCTTCCAATATAGCTTGGTTGGACCAACCATCGCTTGACTAATCTGGTTAACTAAATAGCACATATCTAGTCTGTGTTCACCAAGTACATGAGTGAACCCACAAACTGCCTGTAAACAATACTTCCACTACTTCCCCTGAAGTAGCATCCTCCTTCCTCCAATTACCTACTAGAGGAATCTCTATGGGTTGTTGCTCTCCATGCAGAATCTCCTGAGTATCCCGTTGGCATACTTGCCCTGAGACACAAACAACTCCCCATCTCCTTACCATACCTCCATGCCAATAAAGTAATGCATGAGCCCCATGTCCTTCATCTCAAACTCTCTTGCAAGGTCCTCCTTGCAAGACTTGATCAACTGATCATCACCTATCAGCATGAGATCATCAACATAAAGTACAATGATCAACAGTTTGCCTTCCACCACTACGTGGTACAGGCTCTCATCCACTTGACTCTTCGTGAAGCCCAACCCAGTGAAGTAGCCATCTATCTTGGTGTACCATGCACGGGGTGCTTACTTTAGCCCATACAACTCTCTCTTGAACCGACACACATGCGACTCACGGTCAAAGGTTTCAAAACCTTCAGGCTGCTCTATGTACACCTCTTCCTCAATCATGCCATTACGGAAGGTTGTCTTCACATCCATCTGATGTATCTTCCAACCCATTTGTGTTGATAGTGCCAATATAGATACAATTAATGAGTACCTTACAACATGATCAAAGGTCTCATCATAGTCAATTCCCTCTACCTGTGAAAAGCCACGGGCAACAAATCTATCCTTATGCTTCTCCACATTACCATTTGCAGTTTGCTTTACCTTGTAAAGCCAACGGGAGCTCACCACTAACTTGTCCTCCGATCTCGGGACTGTTGAAGAATCTAGAGCAAAATAGCGTTGTGATGATTTTTTGTTACTTGATAACAATTTGTGGAGTCTTTTTACTTTTCTTGTTAACTTATACTTCTTCTTCTTATTATTATTGCTTATGTGTGTATTTCATGAAACTACTATCAAAACAAAATAACAAGAACACAAAGTTTGGCTCTCTGTTAGGGACAAAACCTCTCCACTCTTGAGAGGAAAACCCTTTGTAAGTTTTCTCTTATTGAAGCTTCTTATTTAAACAACTGCCAAACCCTAGACCCTTGAGTAGGATATCCTCCAAGCATAAGTCAAATCCTTCTTCTTTCAGCACTATAATTTCTACCACATGATCCTCTGTCTTCCCATACTTTTGCTCCTTAGCACTTCATCCTTCTTCTGCTGCTTATCTGAGTTAGGAAACCCTAGAACATTAGGGCTTCTTTTATTTGTTATAGAGATAACCTTCTTTTCCTTTGTTTGGATACCTTGTAAACCTAGATGCACATCCAAATGAGGCTTCTCCTATTTCTATCTACAACTATCGTCAAATCCACAAAGTTTTCCTCGCTGCACATGTGGACAAAACCCTAAAACAATATTCTTTTTCCTCGCTTTCTTTTCCTTCCTTCTTTGCTAGAGAGAGAGGCCTTGTAGGCCTAGTTTGGCCCCAAAATAGTGATATATAATGATCTTTATTTCCTGTTGCTATGGCCTCAGGCAAGCCTTCCTTTTCCTCGCACGCATGGCTATAGCTCACCTGGAAATTGGCTTCTTACCCTCATTGTTCAATCTCTTTATCACACTATCCTTGTAACCTTTTTCCTTGGCTTGTCCTTGTCTTACTTCATCCTCTTTTGCTTGAGGAATTCAGAGCTTGGTTGTGCGTTGCATGAGTAGTGGAAAACCTCTATAAATAGAGGTTTGTCCCTCCTCTTTAGGCCGACTTGACTGTCCTCTAGGCCGACATGACAGTTACACTAAAATTCATGTTTTATCCATCGTTTTGTTGCTTGGAGACTTCGTTGATACTAGGAGAGTATTTTACTTATCTTGGAGGTGTTCCCATGACCTTGTACATTGACATACATAATGTAACACACCCTCAAAGGGTCTTAGCATAATTACATTTTGACTTTGACTCTCTAGAAGCACTTCAAAATGTGCTTGACCTATTTTCAATGAGCAAGAAGCTCATTGACAAATAATATCAAAATAATTTCTCTTTTATTGAATAAGTACAAATATCAAAATTATATTTATGAAGACCTATCCAAGTTACATTTCCTTCAACACTCCCTATTAACTAGGGAGGTATTCATACAATATTACAAGGTGTTTTGGCAATTTTCAATTTTGAAGTATTCACAAAAGAGAAACCAGATTAACAATTAATATGTTATAGCATCATATCCATCAACATTGTCATAGTGCAAGGCCTTGACTAACAACTCCATCTCTTTACGAGACCATGAGCTACAATGTTAACGAGACCAATGATTTATAGACACCTTCGTCATTGTCTCTCAAGGTACATACCCACCCGAGTGTTCTCTGAGTGTGACCTTCTAGGACTATTCTTATCTTGGGTTACCAGCCCTCAAAGAATATCGGTCCTCTTGCCTACTCTTGTCTTGGATGCCCTACACATCCTCAAAGAGTATCGAAAGTAAGATGATTACCTAATCCTCCCATTCTTTCTTCCCAATGAAGACAAGAATGTTGTGTCTACCTTGTGTCTACATTTCCATTCATGACCTTCATCTAGACTTACGACTGTTAGTCTTGGTCTAGTGCATGACCCATGAAATGGAAAAAAAAATTGTCACTCTTCTATAATCAGGGATGATTAAAAAAACTCCCTCTTGATCAGGGACCTGTCAGAGCTTCCTCTTAACTAGAGATTCTTTCCTTCATCAACAACTTCTTTGTGGGTCCTTCAGCTGCTTGATCTCCTTTGTTTATTGATGTCATGAAGTCTTTGTTAGAACTTCTTCTAGGTAGGGCACCATCCATGAATCACTTTCCTTCTTAGTTTGTCATGTCATTGCTTCGTGGAAAGTGACTATCAGGTTTTCTTGTCATCTTGGCTACTCCTTTGTATTCTTATCCATGCTTCATAATACTCTTCTCATGGATGCTTCATAGTACTTGCTAGGTTACATGCTTTGACCTAGTAGCCATCATGACTTCATCCTGATATTGCTTCAACATTGCTTTTTCTTTTGTTGGATGGCTTATTCATCATGACATCTCTGTAGAGTAGAATCAATTATCTGCACCTTTTGTATCTCCAAGGCCTTCATAGGTGTCAAGGGTATTTTCTTTATCAGAGTTGTCCAACCTTCTTTCAGGAGATATCTTCAAGGTCTTTGTCAGATAGTGATTCTCGGTGATCATGGTGTTCTTCACATGCTTGTTCTCTTTTCTTCATTTGTTTCTCCTTAGATAGATGGGTCAACCATCTAATGCTTCTTATGAGAGCATTCCTTTATTGCTTGCTTTTTAGACTTGTCAACATTTCTTCTCGCTTCTTAGTCAAAAATCTTATGCTTCTTATGTGAGCATATTCTTTTGTTGACCTTCATCGCATTGTAGTGCATTCCTTCAAGCATGTCCTTAGTGAAAGAGATTCTTTCATGCTTGATCATGTTATAGAACTATACCCATGACTCAATAATATACAAATGATAACATGACTTAAACTTTGATGCATGCATACATCATCTTGATTCTCCTTTGATCATCCTTGCTTCATTTGATTGACCTTGGTGTGGTCCTTCTTGCTTCATCTTAGCTTCCCTGCATATCATCCCTTTTCTTGAATCCCATGAATGGGATTCCCAATGAGACATTTGCCTTGGTTCATGAACCTTCTTTTGAAGATTCCATCATAGGATCTTAAAGATCCTTGCCTTGCAAATGTTTCCTTTCTTTTGATGAAGTAGGTCTTCTAAGATTCTTATCATGATCAATTTTCTTTCATCGTGTATGAGGTCCTATACTAGGTATGCTTCTTCTATATCGATATCTTGAGCTATATCTGCCATGCTCCTATATTCTAGAAGATATTTCTACTTATGCATTTTTGTTCTTATCACGAATGCTACATCTACATGAGTGTCTAGAACTCTATGTACATTATGTTGTTATATTATAGAGGGTGATTCTAGCCATGCAATTTAATTTATTCCTACATGCTCCTATTCTACTCAAAACTTTGAAAGAAGTTTAGAAGTAAAGAGTTTGACCTAGTCATAGTAGAGATCCAGAGGATCTTCCTTCTTTTGCTTCTTTCCTTCTTCTTTAATCTCTTGAGTTATGTGAGCTTCTTCCCTCTTCCTTTTGTTATTGTTGTCCTCCTTAAGCTTAGGACGATTCCTTTTGTAGTGTCCATATTCTTGGCATCCAAAACATTGGATCTTGGACATGTCTTTGTTGTTTGTTCTCTGTGGACCAAAATTGTCAAATTTACCCTTTCTTTTGGCCATGGTAGAAAATGCTTGCTCCTTTGATCCCACATCTTCTTTTGCCTTAAGTCTGGTTTCCTCTATTCGACATAGAGACCACATTTACTGGAATTGGTTGCTTCCTTCTTGGCATAAATGCTAGATGTGAAGTTTCCCCTCTCCTAAGGTAGAGCATTGAGTACAACAATTGTCATCTCTTTGTCAGACATGACTTCCCCAAGCTCTTGAAGTTGACCTCTCATTTCAAACATTTTCATGAAGTAGGGAGTTATTCCTTCCTTAGTTATCTTCATCTTGTATAATTCATTCATCAAAGGTATTACTTCTTCGGTGGTGGATACCGAGAATAGCTCTACTAGCTTATCATAAGTTTCTTTCGATGTTTCAAACTTGGAGACATAGGGAAAGAGAGAGTCTTTGATTGATTCTATCAAAATCCTTTGAGCTCTTGTCTCATCCTTATTGTACTTGGCTAAGGCTTGACTCTGCTCTTTAGCAGGGATAGTGATATTCCCTTTGACATGCTCTAGGAGTTCATTTTCCTTTAGAAGTAGATCAATCCTCTCCTTCCATGCAAGAAAGTTATTGGTACCTACCAATTTATTGCTTTCCTTGCAAAAATAAATTGATGTATATTCAAAAGGGGACATGTACTTACTTGATAGATTTTGAGATGTAATGGGATTGCTTCCTCCTTGAAGGCTTGGTGGCTTGTCTTCCCTGGATCTTGATGCTCTTCAAGTGGATTTTCTTGATGACTTGTAGCTTGATGTAGGTCCTGCTCCAATATGCTCTTCTTTGTAGGTGTCTTTATGTAAGGCTCTTCTTCTAGCTTTGTAGACCTCCTCAGTGAATGATGGATCGTAGACTCTTCTTGTACTTGAAGTGGTTGAGACTTATATACTTAATGCTTCAACTTTGTAGATGCTTCTTTTGATGGGTGTTCTTGAGTTGCCCTTTCCTTGATGTGTCACCTACGCTCTGATACCATGTTGAAGAATCTAGGGCAAAATAGTGTTGTGATGATTCTTCGTTACTTGATAACAATTTGTGGAGTCTTTTTACTTTTATTGTTAACTTATACTTCTTCTTCTTATTATTATTGCTTATATGTGCACTTCATCAAACTGCTATCAAAACAATATAACAAGAACATAAAGTTTAGCTCTCTGACAGGGACAAAACCTCTCCACTCTTGAGAGGAAAACCATTTGTAAGTTTTCTCTTATTAAAGCTTCTTATTTGAACAACTGCGAAACCCTAGACCCTTGACTAGGATATCCTCCAAGCATAATTCAAATCCTTCCTCTTTCAGCACTATAATTTTCGACACATGATCCTTAGCACTTTGTCCTTCTTCTGCTGCTTATATGAGTTAGAAAACCCTAGAACATTAGGGCTTATTTGATTTGTTATAGAGATAACATTCTTTTCCTTTGTTTGGATACCTTGTAGACCTAGACGCACATCTAAAAAAGGCTTTTCCTGTTGCTGTCTACAACTGCTGTCAAATCCACAAAGCTTTCCTTGCTGCACGTGTGGACAAAACCCTAAAACAATCTTCTTTTTCCTCGCTTTCTTTTCCTTCCTTCTTCGTTGGAGAGAGAGGCCTTGTAGGCCTAGTTTGCACCCAAAATAGTGATATATAATGATATTTATTTTCCTACTACTATGGCCACAAGTAGGCCTTCTTGAACCTCACACGTGTGGTTGTAGCTCACCTGGAAACTGTCTTCTTACCCTCGCTATTCTATCTCCTTATCACGTTGTCCTTGTAACCCTTTTCCCTGGCTTGTCCTTGTCTTACTTCATCCTCTTTTGCTTGAGGATTTCAAAACTTGGTTGTGCATTGTATGAGGAGTGGACAAACTCTATAAATAGAGGTTTGTCCCTCCTCTTTAGGCCGACTTGACTATCCTCTAGGCCGACATGACAGTTACACTAAAATTCATCTTTTATCGATCGTTTTGTTGCTTGGAGACTTCGTTGATACTAGGAGATATTTTACTTATCTTGGAGGGGTTTCCATGACCTTCTACATTGACATACATAATATAACATGCCCTCAAAGGGTCTTATCATAATTACATTTTGACTTTGACTCTCTAGAAGCACTTCAAAATGCGCTTGACCTATTTTCAATGAGCAAGAAACTCATTGACAAATAATATCAAAGTAATTACTCTTTTATTGAATAAGTACAAATATCAAAATTATATTTATGAAGACCTAGCCTAGTTACATTTCCTTCAACAGGGACCACATCCCAAACATTGTTACGAAGTATGGAGTCATACTCCTCCACCATGGCATCAACCCAAACCGGCTGCTACACTACTTCCTTAAAGGAAGATGGATCTGTCACAACACATTCACCCATAAGAGCCATGTATCCAGTGTACCTCTCAGGTGACCTCCTCTGCCTGCGCTGAGAAGTGGGTGCTCCCACATTCTCCCGTGCATCATCCAACAATCTGTCAGCCTCTCTGGTGCACTTTCTTCCCTCTATGGAAGACTCTGCCTGAGTGGATGTCTCCACTCCTAGATCCTCTGCATGTGCTGATCCACATAAATCTGAGGCTCCTCAACCTTAAGAGCTAAAAGCTCCTCATCCATATGTAGATCAGTCTCTCTCTCAAGGGAAACTCGCATGGGCTTCTCCTCATCAAATCTGACATCCCTATGAACCACTGTCATCTTGTTGGTCAGCAAGTACACCCAATAGTTGTGAGGTGTATCAGTGTACCCCACAAATATCCCCAACTCTGCTATCGGCTCAAGCCTCTTCCATGCATCTTTAGTCACATGACAATATATCGATGACCCAAAAATCCTGAAGTGACCAACATCTGGCCTCTTATTGGAATAAGCCTCCTCTGATGTCTTCATGTCAAGTATCTGATGTGGGCTGTGGTTTTGGACATAAACCGTTGTGTTGCATGCCTCAACCCACAAGTGTAGTGGTAGGCCCTGATCATGCAACATCGCCTTCGCTGCCCCTACTATGCTTCTGTTCTTCCTCTCAACCACCCCATTCTGCTGAGGGTTATGGGGTGTCGTCAACTCCCGTTTAATCCCTTCCGCTGCACAGAAGTTCTTAAACTCGTTTGAGACATACTCACCACCGTTATCACTCCATAGAGCTTTAACCTTCTTGCCCGACTCTTTCTCCACCAATGATTTAAACTCACAAAACTTTGTGAAAGTTTGATCCTTTTTCTACGTGAAGTATATCCAACATTTACGAGAATAGTCATCAACAAATATAACATAATACCTGTGTTTGGTCGTGGATGTTGTCGAAAATTCTCCACAAACATCTGAATGGACTTGCTCTAGAATAGCCTCTGCTCGACAGTCTTTGTCGTGAAAGGAAGACTTGGCGTATTTTCCTAAAGTACACCTCTTGCATGTATCAACTTGCTCAAGTGTACCTTTGGGAAGACCGGTAGAGATATGCTGCAATATCTTCAAAGCCCCATGATGCAAGTGGCCCAATTACTTGTGCCATAACTCGCCAACGTCTCGGCTCTGCATCCTTTCTTATTTTGTGCTCAAAGCAGCACACTCCTCTACCTCCAGCTTATAGAGATTCTTCACCTAAATCCCTATCTTCTTTACTTGACCCGTGGCTATGTGTCGAAGGAACACCTTTCCTTTCGAGAAGATCACATCATAGCCTCTATCCTCAAGCATGGCAACAGATACCAAGTTCTTCTTCAGCCCAGGCACATACATAACATTCTTCAAGGTGAGTGGAGCCCCATGCTCCCTCTGAAAAGTAATCGTGCCCAATCCAGTAACACTATACTTCTCGTCATCACCCATCTCGATATGCATTTGGAGATCTTTCTCCTCCAGGTCACTAAATAACTCTTTGTCGCCAGTCATGTGGAATGAAGCTCCATTGTCTAAGTACCATACACTTCCCATCATTGATGACACCATGCATGAAATGAGGGAAAAGTCCAATTCGAATTGAGAGGCCAAAGCCTCACACACCGCTCCTCCTTAGGGCTTCTTCTTAGACTTCTTAAGTGGACAATTTGTAGAAAAATGGCCTAGACAATGACAGTGAAAGTATTTCACTTTCGTCATGTCTTTCTTCTTACCTCCATGATAAGAACTCGATTTGGAATGGGAATCTTTCCCTTTCCCCTTCTTCGCCTTAATCGCTAAGGTACAATTCTTTTCATCATCAGTCTTTGATGAAGAGCCATCCCTGGTGTTCCTCCTGATCTCCTCTTGCATCAAATCCGACCATAGTCGTTCCCAATCTGGAAGCTTCTCCCAACCATTGACAGAGTCCTAATACCTATGCCAACTCTTTGGGAGTCCTAGAAGAGCAAGACTCACCATGTCATCCTCGACAACCATGATTCCAACACTTACAAGTTCATCACAACATTGAGTGGACTTGGTTAAGTATTTTGGAATAGTTTCACCTTTCTACATTTTGATTTTTCGAAGTTTGTCCTTCAATGCCAATTTCCTTTGGTCACTGTTGTTCTGATACAAGTTTGTTAATGCTTTCCACATAGCATGCGGAGTTTCCTTGCCATGGAGACTCGAGACAATGTGGTCTCGAACTCCCTCAAGGATTATCCGCCTCACCTTCGCCACACACTTCTTCCATTCGACCAAATTCTGTGGATTCGATGTTGTTGGCTTAGGAATTATTGATCAACGAATTCCTTAAAGCCATTATCCTCCAGCACAACCTCCATTTTGTCCCTCCAGGCTATAAAATTTGCATTGCCTTCCAAGGCATACTTGAGCCGTAAACCGTAGAACGCCATCTGTCGCTTCTGAAGTATGTATTGCAAATTTGAATTTTACATGTAACCCAAAGCTCAAAAAATCGAAATCTCCTCTAGTATATTGTTCTCAGCTCCGATACCATGTAGAAAATCCTGTAGATTCACAAGCTCATGCAATGTACTAAAGCAAAAGACAAGAATCTACTTCTACTTTCAACCAGCGGAAGCCAATAGATCGATGAAAACAATATGAACAAGAAGAAGATAAATCAATGGAACATAATACAAGATGTATCTAGGGAAAGCCACTGCTCAAAACCCCGTTATTTGTATGCTCAACTCTCTCGGCTCACAAGCTAGCTCTTGGCCAACACTTAGCCAATTCTGTAGCTCTCCAAGCCCCTAATCTCGTGTAATTCCTAGGATGAATATGTCGTATTTAGAGGAATTCATGCTTCCAAAACTGCGCAATCCAAACATAGGATCAATCTCTGATGCATGCATGATATTTACACTCCAGTAAATAATACCACTGATAATACATTGTCCCTGCACTCTAGTCTCAAATGGGTCTTTCTCTAAACTGACATGCTTGAGTTTCTCACGAAGGAGTCTTCAATTAACTGGAGTAGCACTAGTGTACCAACTGACTGTTAGTCCTCTATTAGTTCCAAAAACAATTTAGAACTAATTTAATTGAACTTAACTCAGTAAACTGAGTGATCTAATTTCCAACTCAATTTGAACTCATACTGGACCCCTAAATCTTAGGGAGAACATATACATGACTTCAGAAAGACTTCCAACTCGAAATTCCGAAGCTAATTAAATATTTTACAAGTTGTTATGAGAATAGAATTCGATTTTAATTCTCAGTTTAATTCAAGGACAAATTAAATTGGAATTTCTTGTTGCCATTTCTCAACAACAAATGCTTGTGCAAAGAATTTAATATAATGTGAGTTCTGATCACCTAATAAACTTAACAAATTATGGCTCTAATCCCCAAGTTTGTGCTTGCAAAGTCACTCTAGCAATCTAAATATATGATCAATCTAACTTTCCTTGATTTTAAGCCTTTGTCTTTGCCACAAATTGACTAAATATATTCAGAATACGAAGATATTAATTATTTATTAATAAGGTATTACCAATAATATTGCCTTTAATAATATTGTGTCTTTTATAGATTTAGTTATGCACGATATGTGCGAGAAAACGTAAGGTGCAAAAAGAACTTTAAAACTTCAATTCAAAATCTAATGAAATTTCACATTTGCCTCTTACATAAAAGTACATCTTTCATTATGAGAACATAACCTTTAATCAATTAATTAGCAAAGCCTTTAGTGCGGAGTGCGAAAGCCTACATAATTAAAGATTGAAAGCTTCCTTCACACAATGGGCATTGTCATATCCTTAATTTCACAAAAATAACAATAAACAAAGCTTACAATGCTTATTCAAAAGAGTTTTCATTGTACAAAATTTTATTTGCACTCTACACAACCTTTACTCAATTGACTAGTGATATTCGTAATACAAAGATATGCTAAAATATTACCAATAATATTGTATGGGTCCACCGCTTCTCTCGACGTTATTGCAAATGACATACATGAATTATTTAATACTAAACTATTAGCAATGAAATATTGCACGGAGTGCTGGGATCAACACAATGAAAGTGTGAATGCTTCCTTCGAACTTTCGCACTTGTGCCAAATTTCAAAGCTCCTGCTCAATGATGCGGGAATTGATACAATTTCAAGTTCTTTACATAGGGGGCTGAACAAATCTCCAATTAATATTATTATGTTTCGTTGTGCGGCTATGTACATGAGAATTATCCAAGACTTTTTGTCTTTGTTTCTTTAGTTAAGAAAAGAGAATCACGTTTTTGTATTATAAAAGGAACTATAAAACTTTAATTAGTAATTTAATGATATTTCACATTTGCCTCTTACAAAAATGATGTACATCTTTCATTATGAGAGCATAACATTTAATTAATCAATTAACAAAACCTTTAGTGTTGAGTGCGAAAACCTGCACAATGAAAGCTTCAAAGCTATATCCAATGCCTAATTTCACAAAAATAACCATAAAAAAATCTTACAATGCTTATGCTAAGAGTTTTGTGCAAAAATATTTGATTGTGCGAAGAGATTTCACCGTACAAAAATTTGTTCGGACTCCGCACAACCTTTACTCAATTGACTAGTGATTCAAAATACATAGATATGCATTATTTAAATTAAAATATTACCAATAATAGTTTAATATTAAAATATTAACAATAAAAACCTTTAGTGCGGAGTGTGGAGATCCGAACAATGAAAGATTGAAAGCTTCCTCCGCATTTTCGCACATGTGCCTAATTTCAAAGCTTTTGCACAATGATGCGAGAATTGATACAATTCTTGTGTGACTATCTGTGCGAGAATGATTTAGAATGTTTTGCCTCTCTTTCTCCAGTTCGAAAAGCAGATCTAATGACATTGCCATGTTTGATGACGTGGCATGAGAGCACCTTTGCTTATTTAGAGGTGTGTGAGTGCAAAGGTTTATGTTCCTTGCTCCACACACCATCCCTCCACACATACAATTTTTTTTCCCCATGACATCTGGGACCCACATCAAATAATAACAACTTTGACTGTCAACAACTGACCAAAAGGCGTCGTTGAGTAGAGAGGTAGCTGTGTGTAAGGAGTGTGTGTGGAAAACAAATGCATGTGTGGAGCTCTGTAGCTATTCGGAGGAAGCTTGCGTGGAACTCTACGAAGGTGGATATTCGGAAGAAACTCATGAGAAGAATAAATACATGTGCAAAGAATCTTCATTATGTGAAAAGTTTTGTGCAAAGAGAATCAACTAATTAGAAGTAGAGGTAGGAATTATAGTGCATCAAAATTTTGAAATTTATTGACAAAATAATTTATAAAACTTTAATTAGGCCGATAGGCCTTCCTTTGAAAGGGACTTTCGTCGTCCCTTTGTTTCTCATGCTGACACGTGGCGTCGGAATAGAGCGGCACAACTGGGAGTTCTATAATCTCGCGCTAACACGTGGCGTTGAAATAGAGCGGGCATAACCGCATAGTTCTGCAAGGGAGCGGCGTCGTGTATTCATGGATATTCATGAAGGCAGTTCTGCGGCTAAATTCGTGCAGTTCTCTTCCGCAGCTTATGCATTCTTAAGCTCCAGTAGTAATGGCGCATTGTGTTATGGTACCTTCTGTCCGTTTGGCAGCTACCCAGTTATGCGGTCCCTGTTTTGCGGTGCACAGCTGTTCTGCGATGCACAATCAACTGTTCTGCGGTTTCCGTGCTTCCATGACCGGGAGCCTTCTTGGATCAAACTACCGGCAGCCTTCTTCGATCAATCTCACAGAGTATAGCACTGTTCAAACTGACAGAGGAGCCTGGTTTGACAATCTCACGAACGGGTATCGGAGCTGGAAATCGTGAGCCGGAGCTGTTGTTTAGAAAACATCTGCACAACATCATTTCTTCCAGGTCAGGTCATCGTCTCTCTCAGTCCTGTTTAATTTTCAAGCTCTCTCAGTCCTGTTTAATTTTCACTGCTTGTATTCTCAGAAGCCCGGGTCCATTTCCTATACCTACCGAGACCTATTTCACTATTCTACTGTGAGATTGTCCTGAGACTTACCGGGACTCTATGGTTATCCCCGGACCTGCGTTATCCCAATACGTATCTTCTTAACTGGGATCTCTCTTCGTAATCGAAAAATATAATGATTTAAAGCAATCGGCCTAAAATTTCCAAGTACAATGATATAGCCCAAGGCCTTCCATGGGGCTGGGCTATTTGCCCCTCCTTTCGTTGCGGGATTGAATCCTCTGTAACATGAGCTGCTGCTTGAAATTATGAATAAAATTTTTAGCCATTGCATTCAGTTCGTTCGTGGATAGGCCATCTGGGTTTGTGCCATCTCCAGTCCTAACACAGTTGGGCATATCTTCATTATGAGGAACTTCCAAGACGTTGGATGCGGCCACTTTAGATTTGTTCATTCCCACATGAGAAAAGCTTTGGGTTGGCTCAACCAGGGGGGAAAAATCATGGGTTTTTCTTGAAAACTGAGGCGGAAATGGAGGATCAATCGGAGGAGAAAATTGATGGGTTTTTCTCAGAAACTCTGGAGGATTTGAAGACTCAAGCTGGGGAGACAAACGATGGGTTTTTTGTGAAAAAACTGGTGGGTTTGGAGCCTTACCCTTAGGAAATTTATGTTTTTTCGGCCTTGAAGGCTCAACCAGTGGAGGCCTAAATTGCAGCTCCTCTTCTTCTTCTTCAAAATTCTGTCCATGTTTATCAAATGTAGTCCTACGCATATTGCCAGCTTTCTTCTTATTATTATTGCCATTGGTGGGACCTCTGCTAGAGGTGTCTGCAATAGTCCCAATGACCAAATTGAATAACACAAAAAGCATTGAAGGGGTGAGCCAAGTGTGCATCACATTGCATACCTGTGGCAGGGACTACTTGAGTGGCACCATGAACATTATTTTCATTTTTTTGAGTTGTATGATCAAGTATTGTTAGGTTAGTGTTCTCATAGTTTGGGAATCTGAAATTCCAAATCAAAAACAAGGATACTCTGAAAAGAAATCATAAAACAAACAATCAAACAATTTCTGGGAAGCTCACTGCATTCCATCCGAGTAGACATGAGCTGTTCCATTGAGAGCACCAGATAAAGAGGTAACATTCAGCACCTAACCTTCAAAACTGTTATAAAATCCCTGGAATTCCTGCATAAAGATAATTCTAGCATTGTAAAGGTGAAACTTGTCAACTTTTTAGCATTGCTACCCACGGGAAAGCAAATTTAGGCTGAATACTATTGTGCAAATGGCTGGCATACAGATCAGAAGACAAATTGCTCTGGCATACCAAAAAAATGCTCTCACTTTCATTTTAATTTTATTTGGAGTTATTGTACTTCAGAGCTAAGAACTTCCTTCAACGACATACCTTCTGCAACACGAGTTTCCTTCAACAACATGCCCCCATATACCTTGATCTATCCAGTAATGTAGAAAATATATAGCAGTTAAAGCACAACTTGCCCATGCCACTGTATTAGATGAAGCAAAGTATCCAATAAACATATTGAGAAACTAGATCATTTTCAGAATATATACTCTACGCTAGTAGCCTCTCATGATAAGTAGTGGCACTTCTATCAAAGTATCTGGTGCTTGAGTGGCACCATGAACATTATTTTCATTTTTTTTGAGTTGTATGATCAAGTATTGTTAGGATAGTGTTCTCATAGTTTGGGAATCTGAAATTCCAAATCAAAAACAAGGATACTCTGAAAAGAAATCATAAAACAAACAATCAAACAATTTCTGGGAAGCTCACTGCATTCCATCTGGGTAGACATGAGCCGTTCCATTGAGAGCACCAAATAAAGAGGTAACGTTCAGCACCTAACCTTCAAAACTGTTATAAAATCCCTGGAATTCCTGCATAAAGATAATTCTAGCATTGTAAAGGTGAAACTTGTCAACTTTTCAGCATTGCTACCCACGGGAAAGCAAATTTAGGCTGAATAATATTGTGCAAATGGCTGGCATACAGATCAGAAGACAAATTGCTCTGGCATACCAAAAAAATGCTCTCACTTTCATTTTAATTTTATTTGGAGTTATTGTACTTCAGAGCTAAGAACTTCCTTCAACAACATACCTTCTGCAACACGAGTTTCCTTCAACAACATGCCCTCATATACCTTGATCTATCCAACAATGTAGAAAATCTACAGCAGTTAAAGCACAACTTGCCCATGCCACTGTATTAGATGAAGCAAAGTATCCAATAATCATATTGAGAAACTAGATCATTTTCAGAATATATACTCTACGCTAGCAGCCTCTCATGATAAGTAGTGGCACTTCTATCAAAGTATCTGGTGCTTGTTAGTCGCTGGAAATACAAATATGGTCCTCTATCATTGCCAGCCTTTGGTGACCATAAACCAGATTCTCCTCATTCAAGGAAGGAATGCCTGAAAAAGAATACGTCCTTTCTTTTGCCAACCTCACGCACTTCCCTCCTTTCTAGGGTGTATTACACTTGAAAGGAGTATAGTATCACCATGCCCTTCAACATAAGACCCTGCACCATCAATGTCCCTGTTAAGGGTTGTCACCTTAGCAATAACCACCACCAAATGAGTTGTAACCTTCGCTTCCACAACTAGTAGAGTCAAGACAATCCATCTGCTAGCGTGACATCTAATGCAACATCCTTCTATTCACTTACGCTCTGTATGCTATAGACATCATGCACTGTTCATAGAATGGTAAGTGTGTGCATAATTAGTTGTAAAAATGCAGCCCAACATTACTTCAGCCATGGTTTCCAGCATGCAGCCATATAGCAGAACCTTGTGGAAACAAACTGGATTCCAATAAATATGTAGCTTCACCCAACCAACTTTATGTATACATAGAGAGTTTACCTCTGAAATTTGGAAGGCAGGGACTGTAACACCTGTTGTGTCAGCCCTATTGTTAAGCACTCACCCCTAATTTCCTCTGTGGTGAACATGTCTCCAACATCAACATCTGCTGGTTTCCAAGGAGAACACAGTCCGTAGTAGGGGCAAGTTCTCATGATCTATCTATTTATTGGGCTGAGGCTCCTCCCTATTTCTCTTCAACATATGTCATTCTACTCTGAATTCTGCATGTGTGGTGCGTAAGAAACTGACATACTAACAATACCAGTAGACAAAACATGGTGTGAGCACACATTTTTAGAGCAAATTTTGATTGTCCACACCTAAGGATAGGTAGGAGGTGAGGTCATTCAAAGCCCTTCCTTTCAGGTCATGAAATTACATGGGTTGGTAAGGCTAAAATTATATTGAAACTGCCCACATTCTTTCCCCTTTCACATCATACTCCATTTGCCTCTTTTTAACTTTGTACAAAAAGAAAATGGGAATTGAATTACTCCTCTTTTCCAGATCGCTGCATTTAGATGGGTTGGTCAGGCTGCAAATAAATAGAAACTGCCCATGATAGTCTGCAATCTGGACACTGTTGTGTGACTGATGGAATCTGATGGTTTTTATGGTCTAGCCGCTGTTTTCAGGGTCCTATTTCTGACAAGAGGGAGGACCCAGATAGCTCTTATTACAAACATGAGCTTGGCCCCAGATAGTTCTTCTATATGCCTGGACTGAAGGAATGTGTGAACTTTCAGATTCAATAGCTATACATGGTGTTTGAATAGCGTGTTCGCTATATGCAATGGCTGCTATTCAACATCCCTAAAATGTGCAGAAATGCACAAGCACAGTGAGTACACCCGAATATAGCATATTAAAGAAAAAAAAATTGTGCCTTGTTCACAGAATAGTTAATATATCATAAATTATTACAAAGCCATATGGAGTCCAGTCAGCCTTTTAGAAGGGTCTGCAAAGGGTAAATTAAGTGAGCGAAATACATGGCAAATGCCTCGATTGAACCACATCTCTTAATGTGTAGGATCAGTATTAGGATTGGCTGGGAAATGTTCCTATTTCATTGATGTTTTGACGGTACTGTAAGACTATAAGCATCTTTGAGCCGCTTGAGGTGCTTCTGAATTTGAACAATATGTAGCTTGTCCCTGAATCAAATAACAAGCATTTTGTTAACGTGGACTACCTTGGGTGGTTAATATGAGAGGTTATTCTCCTCCCCGTGTAGGTTGTGCCCTTATTATTGTTTCACCATCAACAGTTAGCCTTGTTAGATTAGATTCCGCATTCATGTCACATCTTCTTTGACTAGAATTTTGTATTGTGGTGAAATTGATGAATTGCAGGTACTCCTATCACGGGAAAAAGAAACCTCTTGTTCTATTATGGAGACAACCTTGACAACGAATGCCATTCCTCTATTGCTGAATGGTTACACCGAGATTCAACCACTATAGATAATCGATGTTGGTTCCGTTACCTCATTGAAAACAACATCCTCGCACTTCCACATTACTCTATCTGATGGAACACATCAACATAAGACTTTGCTACCATCCGCATATGGCCCACAAGTTGTCTCTGGAGACATCCAAATTGGCTCAATAATTCTGCTTAAAAAAGCAGCTTGCACAATGCTCCAAAACTCCTCGTAAGGCCCACCATTTGAAATCACCCTCTTTTACTTTTGCCCGCCTAGACGTTTTTTGTATCAAAAGAAGGAAAATGGAATCTTCATTAATTCATTTCTTACTTGTTTACATAAGGTCCATCCGAGTCGTTGAGCTTGAAGTTGTGAAGCGCACAACAGCGTTGATGAAGGACACATCGATGCTGCAACATGCACAGGCGGGTTCAGCCCAATTTAGCTCTTCGTCAGCTGAAGATACCTTGCCCTCTGTAGTTACTCCACCGACTACGACAACAACTACAACAATTCCATTCATGGCACTCAACCCTTACCGAAAATATTGGTCAATCCAAGGTAGGGCATCTGCAAAGACATCATTGAAGGCGTACAAAAATGTGCGAGGCTCAAGAAAAGTTTTCGGATTTGACCTTATCAACCGTGATAAGGAAGAGATCCACCTTTTTGCATTTGCTGAACTGGCCGAATCTCTTTACAATCTAATTCAGGTTGGGCAACTATACATTGTCTCAAATGGCACAGTGAGAGAAGCAAATCCAAACTACAACCACCTCAAGAACAAATGGGAGATTTACTTGTTTGTTGCTTCCACTATCAATCCATGTCCTATAGATGATCCAACGTTTCCTTACCAGAGCTTTCACTTCAAGACTATTGCTGAAGTAAAAAGTGCAAATCCAAATACAAATGTGGATGTCATTGGTGTTGTTACCTCCACGTCACCTGCATCAACAATTCGACGAAAAGATGGAAGTGAAACATTAAGGAAAACACTCATACTAAAGGACAATTCGGGTTTTAGCATTGATGTAACATTATGGGGAGACCACTATGACTATATAGGACATAATCTTTCTGAATTCTACTCTTTCGACAACCCACCAATTCTTGAAATCAAAGGAGGTCGCGTGTCTGAATTTAATGGCACCACAATAGGGACGATACCAACGAGCACTCTCACAATAAATGCACAAGTTGAAGAAACTCACCAATTACATGCATGGTTCCGTGAAATCGGCTATAACTCTTCTTCTCCATCTTTGAGTAGAAACTATGGTGTTGCTTCGAAACGTGCCCTGCCACGAAAGATGTTTCATGAAATTGCTGGCATGAAGCCCTCTGATAAAGCAATCTGGGTTTCAGTTCGAGCAACAATTACTGCTCTTCATATGGACGCCTTCTACTTTCTAGCATGTCCATTAGATTTCAATGGAAAACAATGCATGAAGAAGGTTGTGGAGCATTCTAACAATCTTTGGCATTGTACAAAATGTAACGGTGACTTCCCAGAATGTGACTACCGTTACAAACTTAAAATTGAGCTACATGACCACACCGGGAATCTATAGAACGTCACAGTTTTCAATGATGCAGGGAACGAGCTCATGGGCATCACAGCAAAAGACCTATTCCTACTTTCTATTGAACCAACTGATCTACAGGAAATTTGTGGCCGGATTTCAGGGCACCGCTTCTAGCTAAAACTTTCCATTAAAACAGATTACTTCAATGGTGTTCAACGCTTGCAACCAATACTGATCAATTCAGAAGAAATTCAATATGCCTCTGCATGCAAGGAAGCACTCACTGACATTCAAGCAATGTCCGCTTCAAAACAACCTATTGTTCGCCGCCTTTTAACTTTTTCTTAGGGCTTCATCTACCACGCCTGTTTGTACATAAACAAACATTTCCACACAACTAATTGTCTCATCTTTGTAAATTACACACCCATGTTATTATGATGCAACCTGTAGTTTTCAGTGCAAATACTCTCTTCTAGCCATTCCAACATATGTATGTTTGCCATTTACATTTTACATAATATAGATATCAACATTTGTAAAGAGTCACTACATATTTTTCTCGTTCGTTGTCTACATGCTATACATTGATCCCTTGCTTGCTAAGCTATTCATTTTATCGCTCAAACATGTCAAACAAAAAAAATTTGAAGAAGAAGGGAACGAAATATTTTTAATCTTGTTTCTCTCCTCTCAATGATAGATGCTGAAATAACATATGATTTCATAGCATTCTTAGTTGCATGTTTTCCCTTCTACCTAATCTACCTACCTTCACCGATGTTGAAAAAAAAAATTAAATTAAATCTATGTTCAAAATGTAATGTTTTAATTTCACAATGGATGTGCACCCAATAAAATGAGATACCAAACATGCACTACTTGTTTATGAAAACTAACAACTATTACTTGTACTTGTTTAGATATGCCACCAAACAATCAAATTGCGGCCAAAAACAAGCGGCGGCGTATTCTTTATGCACAACAAGAGGATCGAATAAATGCACGATGTCGACTACTTTATGAACACCACAACAACCCTACTACTTCCTCTACATCCCTTCCCACCTCAAATGCTCTCCCACCTATACAAACCAACCCACCACACGTTCATCATATCCAATATAACCCTCCCCTTAACGAAGAACACCGTCGCTTTCGAGAAAGGATTGATGGACTTTCTACCTTGCATGTTTGCACAACATGCAAGGAAGCATACCCAGGAATGAAAACAAAGCTCTTCCACGGTAGACTCTCTTGTTTTCGTTGTGCATCATCTAAATCTACCAATCGTTTTTCTGAACTAAACAACATGGACCCTGGAGAACAACCCTGTGTCCTTCACCAATTAACACAAGTTGAAGAAATGCTCATCGCACGTGTCAACCCCATTCTACAAGTCACTCATTCCCGTGGTGGTCAATACAAATATAGTGGCCATACAATTAGCTTCCCTCAAGATATCACCAGTATTGCCAAATACTTACCCCGGATGCTCTCTGACTTAGACATCCTCATTGTGAAAAGGCAAAATCCATCTGAAAAGGCTTACGAATTCTACGTTTGCAAATCACGTGTCCTTGCAGCACTTGAATACAAAATAAAATATGACCCTTACTACCGTGATGTTCAATTGAATTCATCTGCAATTTCTACGCTGCCAAATCTCCCTACAGACATTTCTTCTCTTCTCCACAGTGTAACCACCTCCTCTTTTGAACCCCATCAAACCACTACTGATTCCACTTATAAACCTGATGTCATGCTACCTCCATTAGAAATCCAACCCTCTTCTTTCGTTCCAGTCCTCCCAAATTCATGTACTGAGCGTGACCATATTTGTAACTATTTTCACTTGACCCATTCAAGTTCAACAAGCTCTATCGATTGGCCTCCAATATCTTTAACTGTTATAAATGAATACAACACCATCGGCCTCCTTGCCATGGCATTCCCCACACTCTTCCCTACAGGCATCGCAATGATCATGCAACCAAGACTTACAAAAGTTGAAATGCATGAATATGCTTTGCACTTGTTGCACTACCATGATAACCGCTTTGGCCAACACCCAAGATTCTGCTACTATCTTTATAACATTCTAATGCGCCACCGTAGCCAAGCAACAACCAGTGTTTTCGTGAAGAAGTACATTGAGAACAACTTGCCAACAACGGTATCAGACCTACGCCAGTGTCTTCATGGCTCTCCGGATTCAAGATTGCCAGAGAAAATAATGATGTTCGGGTCAGCTCTACGAGGAACACGGTCTTTTTGGAACAAACGCCGATCTGAGCTGACTGACATGATCACGCAAATAGGAAGCCCAACATTCTTCTTCACTCTCAGTGCAACTTATACTAAATGGCATGACTTGCACACGATCATGCCCACCAGTGTTCCTTCTAATTCAGTCAACCCCTTCCAATGGAAAATCCGAAACATAATTAAAAACCCACATCTAACAGCCCAATATATGCATTGTAGATTTACAATTTTCCTTGAAGAAATCCTTCAAAAAGGCCTCCATGCAACCGACTACTGGTGCAGGTATTATTTAATATCCATTTCCCTCTACATTAATTTTATACATTGCATATACATGTATTAACTAAATGTACCCTTCATGTTATATTCAGATACGAATGGCAACATAGAGGATCCGCACACATACATGGCTTCCTCTGGTTACAAAAGGCACCATACATGGACACACTTGATTAGGACAATGCATTAGAAGTTGCTAATGCACAGAAATATTTCGACCACTACGTAATTGCTTGGAATCCACGTCAGGCAGAACACCGAACTATTCCGCTTCACTAGTCAACAATTCATAACCCGTGTCTCCTTGACACAGCAGCAATATTCGCGTCCAATCAGTTTGAAGACTACATAGAGCTCGTCAACTGCGTTCAACGTCATACAAAGTGTCATGAATCTTCTTGTCTTCGTAAGAAAGACAATGTGCTTAGCTGCCGATATGGAGTACCGTGGGAATTGAAGTCCACTTCTTCACTTTTCATTGATGGTAAGGGTCATAAAACCTACGTCCCTGCTTGCAATGATGAAAGATTGAATATTCACAACGCCAATCTACTCTATATTTGGAGAGCAAATGTTGATTGCCAACTAGTCCTTTCTCGCCATGCTGTATTGAAATATATTTCAAAGCATGCAACAAAAGCGGAGACAAGATCCGAGAGCTACCGTCAAATGCTATCGCGGCTATCACAAAGTGCCCTTCCAGAAGCACCTACTGGTGGTGTCATCCGAAAACTCCTTACAGAAACCATTGCAGATAGAGACATTGGTGCACAAGAAATATGCCATATGTTACAAAAGCTACCTCTCTCTCTTTGCAGCCGTACATTCCGTTCTTTGAATGTCAACAGGGCTGTTTTGAAACGTGTTTCGCAAGATACTGAAAATCCTGGTTCGACACCAAACTTTATCGTTGCATATATGAACAAGCCTGCCTCACTAGAACCACTGCCCCTCCTTGAAGCTGCTCGCTCGTGGTCATATTCTGCCCAGCGGAGAAGAAACCACTGGAAACACATATTCCCCCCAGTGATTGTACATGTCTTGCCCCATTACAATGTCATTCCTTCCTCTACTAATCCTTCTTATGCCACCTTCTGCTGGAGTGAATTACTCTTGTATTTCCCCTTCCGAACACTCCCTGATGATATCGGTTCAACTGATGCAGAAATTATTGCACACTGGGAACAAAAAAAGGGTGCATATACACCATGGCATGTCCATCGAGAACCCGAAAACACACAAAGCCCACCTACTGAAGATCAACCTACCCCACACACCCCCCCTGATTTCATGCAGATGAATGAATGGCAAATCCTCTCTCAACTACACCCAGGTTACAATATTGCAGTTGATGACCTCGACATGATTGGCTACCGCAACTTCGATGTCAACCACAATTCGTCACAAAATACTGTCCCTCCCCCCTTGTAAGAAACTGCCATCAATTTCATTGAATTCAACCGCTCAACCATTCAAAACCAACATCATTCATTTTCCAACCTTCCCCATGATCATACATTATCCCCTACCCAAAGCATAGCTTTCACCACTGTTTTTTCACACTTCAAAACCCCTTCGCCAAAATCCCCACGCAAAATCATCGTACAAGGAACAGCTGGCATAGGAAAATCCCATTTGATTAAATGTCTGCACCAAGCATTTGTGGAAAACTCGCCAGCCAACAAAAACCCTTTATTGTTACTTGCACCAACCGACGTTGCAGCTTTCAACATAAATGCCCTCACAATTCACTTTGCCCTTCATATCCCTATCCAGACAATGCATCCTCTCGAAGGCCAACCGCTCCTACACCTGCAAGAGCAACTCTGTCATGTAGAATACATCCTCATTGATGAAATGAGCTTTATTGGTCCAAAAATGCTTTCTCGCATTGACGATCGTCTAAGAGAGGCATTCCCTCTTCATCGGAATACACCATTTGGTAATCGCTCAATTATCCTTGTCGGAGATTTAGGCCAACTACCACCTATAAAAGACATTCCTTTATACGCTGGGACATCGCGTGGCACTGCACTTTGGCGCAGCTTCGACATATTCATAACACTTTCAACTATTTTCCGTCAACAAGGAGCTAGCCCGTCCCAAGTTGCTTTCCGGCAAATACTTGCAAATCTTAGGAATGGAATATCTACACTTGAAGATTGGCAACACCTAATGTCAAGAACAAGTTCATCTCTTACACATGAAGAGAAATGCACATTCGACGAGTCCATGCACCTATTCGCAACAAACAACGCAATTGTCCTGCATAATAAGAAAATGCTCAAAAAATTGAACATCCCAATAGCACTTTGCTATGCGGAACAACAAAGGTAGAAAACTCCTACTACAACAGAAGATGAGCACCTGCCTGCAAAGGTGCTCTTATGCAGAGAACAAAAAGTTATGCTCACCAGCAACTTATGGGTAAATGCAGGCCTTGTCAATGGTGCGCTTGGGAAGGTCATCTCAATATTTTATTCAATTGACTCAAAGCCCCCAGCATTACCATCCTTTGTAGTTGTTGACTTTCGACAATACAGAGGAACACCGTGGGACATTTCACACCCAACATATGTACCCATTCCTCCCATCACAAGGGGTGCACACCGTCAGATACCACTTCAAATGGCATGGGCTTTAACGATACACAAGTCACAAGGAATGACATTAGACAAAGCAACAGTGGACATCGACACTAGAGAACGCCAAGGGCTAACATTCACTGCAATTTCAAGAGTGTGGTCACTAGCAGACATACACATCAATCCAGCATTCCCATTCTCCCGCATTGCACAAATGCACAAGAATCCATATCTTAAGCGTAGACAGCAAGAGGAATCATTCCTTGCATCAAAATCTATTCAGGATAATACACTTTAGCCAATCGTACAACCTGTCTTCCAGAATTACCCACATGGTAAACACCACTCACTACATAACGAAGTTTCACATAGATTTGCTTGCTATTACATTTAGTTTCATATGATTTTATACTCGTTTGGAATCGTTTAATTTATTTTGAATATTCAAACAAAATCGTCAAACATATTCATTGTCACTTACAATGTTTCCTTTTTGGATGGCAACAGGTATGAATACATGCTACCTACGAAGGTTGTATGAGTGTTGCGAAGAAATTCAGCAACAAGAACTTACGTTACAAGATATGCAGACAAGGATCCTGCCACAACAATCAATGCCACTTTACCGTTTGCGCCCAGCCATTAAGTTGTTAAAGAAAATAAGGAAAATACTTAAGATAACAATTCACATCCATGAAAGGGATGCACACAGGCAAATGCGCCATCAATTGCAGGAACAACTCGCACAATATGGCACCACAATAAACACTAACTGGTGTTGCAATGCCATGGCCCATCATGCATATATGATTAGCTACTCATTCTCAATTACATCTCTACATAATAGAATGCTTTTATTGTACATATGTTTAGAAGCCAACGAATACTTTCATTGTATATATGTTTAGTTATATCTTACCAAACACATCTCCATGTCTAGAGTGACTTGTCCCTGTCGACTTTAGGGTCTTCAGATTATTATGGATGTTGAGAATTTTAGCTCTGGACCAAACTCCGTTGTTTTGTTCTCGTTTTGTCAAGATCTATTTATGCAATTCATGGAATTACAATGTTTAAATTTCTCTTCATAATTTACAGTGGTTATATTCTCCGCAGAGTTTTGTATGGCTGTGAATGTAATCAGTAAATGGGTTGGGCATTTTCCTTTTCCTTGGAGTATACATATATGCATTTTGGTATTTTAAATCACAAAGGAATCTTGTCTGTGCAACGAATATGCATACAGTTTTTAGACTAGATCAAGAGCCTACTACAGACCAATACTGATGCAGCCCAGGCCACTCCTAGGCCACAGCTACCAGGATCTTTTACAACTTCCATGCATACAAACCATGCATTCAACACTCACAAGTGTCCGCTTAAAGATAAATTATAAAAACCACGCTGGCATTAAGTCCAATTCCCAACTCAAAAAAAAAAATGTGCGCCCTTACGGTCATTTCAACCCACAACAGAACCCATATGACTGCCACTATCTTATCTTAACAACAAACAGTTCGAAGGTTTGTTAACAAAACAGCGCGGAGGTTTTTTTTCAATTCAGCATCTTCACAATTCGGTTACCCAGCATAATAACCATACTACGCCATGCTCCCAGTCCTGAGTCATATGGATAAAAATGTGATTTTACTCTATGGCGAAGACATATAATTCTGATCTCGGAATTGTATACATATACAGCTGTTCAAACTTCGGACTTTTATATCAGTTTCAAAACCGCTCCTTAAAAGAATTCATTAATACGCAATCATAAGAAAGGTATACATATTCCCTTATATATATTCGGTCAATTCATACATGTCCTCTAATGAACTCTTAAAAGAACCTTGTCATGCGCATACCATAGGGTCACCATAGATCGCCATTTAATATATATTTTCCCACGCTATATATGTATACGCTAATCAAACAGCGTTACTCCTCCCTGCGCAACCATAGCTCTATATATGTGACAGTCATGGTTCATAAATCGCATCAACAGTTTTATAAAACATTGTTACACCATTAAACTTCCACCGCAAGCAACATACAACAAGTGTATAACCCACGAATATTCATATAATACGCAGAGAATAGAGAATTGGAGAATTCAACTTACGCCCGGCGCAGGCTGTCGATTTACTATATATATATAGATATATATATATTGGGTCTTATAACCACCAGTCGCATCTGCGCATATATACAATGAAATTTCAAACGACTATTACACATAAGCATACCTCCTCCGCATGAAGTTCTTTCTCTGCTCCCTCCAATCGACGGCTATTTACTCGGCGACGGCTCTATATATATATTTATTGCAGGTATAACGCCGATACATTCAAAGATATAACCTGTGACTGTCGTTCCTCCCTAATACAGTTTCACCGAAGAATAAACCACGCGGACAGCCATGATTTGTAAATAGAGCGCACTGCTTCGGCAATTAACACATACGACCGACATTCAAGCACTTTACCGTTATAACGCATATACATCGGCTGCATTATAACATTACACTGTTAGTATTAACAGCAACCCACCATTACATACATACGACGGCCATCAAATATTGATTACAGAACATATTTCGATAAATGAATATGGGACAGCGACAATTCACATGGGACAGCTCCGATAGTTATAACACACAGATCTTTACCCATTCACCGGCAATTTATCAATGCACGCACCATGGCATATACTTCCCCTTACGCTCATCCATTATAACATTATATAACTGCATATATGTGCGCCATATAAAATCAATTACAAACAGAGACGGAAATTCAAGAATCATCAGCTGCGCATTTAACAAATACGATCCATCAGCACATATGCAATTTCAACATGGTCATATTCACATAAACAAACATTTATACAGAACTTTACATTATGGCCAGATATACAATCTATGGCCCTTTTACAACTGCCCGAAGGCTCCCAAGAAGAACTTCTCACACTCACTCCCTCACGCTCACTTCTTCCATGCCTTTGAGGCTTCATAATTTATTAAACTTAGCATGATCTAAAATCCTAAAATTACTCAACAAACCCTTAAATCTCTCAACATCCCTAAAGTCTAGATCTATCCCTAAAGTTTTGCAACTAAATCTAATTTAAATAGATTTTAGGTGTGGACTTCAACTAAGTCCCGTACATAGCATTTCTACTTCCTAGAATTTCTATCTAACTCTATTTTCTCTCATATTCCTTTTAATTAAAAGAATATTTACAAAATCCTCACTTTGTCCTATTTTATTAAAAATAACAAATTAATTAACAAAATATTAAAAATTGTCACACCCCCTTTAATCACATATTTACAATGAAAAAAATGGTCTTGATGCTCCTGCATCAAATACCCTACTTTTACGTTATACCATTTTAGTTTACACACGCATTAATCAAATCAGCTGAAGTATTCCCTCTGGCATTGGACAATTGTGGACTCTCAGCAAGTTTCTCACCAGTCACAACAATATATCAGGGACTATCCTAGTGGAACTTACTAACTTATCCTCACTGTCGTGACTTTCTCTTTATCACAATATGTTGCATGGGGAGCTTCCAAGAACGATAATATCATGGAAAGGTCTTTCTCAGCTTAACCTTGCCAACAACAAAATCACATGATCAATTACTGCGTCACTTGGGCTGTTGCCTGTTCTTAACAGCCTTAACCTCTCAAACAATTTGCTTTCAGGGGAAATACCCCTTGAAATAGATAACCTCAAGTTGAGCTTTCTTAATGTGTTTGGCAACCACTTGTCTGGCTCTGTCCTTATTGGTTACAATAATCTGGCATATATACATAGGGTATTGATTTCGGTTATTGTTGTGGCCATAGTAGTCTGCTTGATTGGTATAGGTTTCCTCCATAAGAGACACAAGATTTTCGTGCAGGTTAACACAAGTACAGAGTCTTGGACACTCACATCCTTTCACATGGTTGAATTTGAAGTGTCAGACATTCTGAATGGATTGACAGAGTATCATGTTATTGGAAGTGCACATGCTGGCAAAGTCTACAAGGTGGCACTGGAAAATGGTAATATTGTTGCTGTGAAAAGGATCTGGAATAACGAGAACCCACGATCTGTCCAAGAAAAGAGTTTTCAAGCAGAGATAGAGCTTCTAGGAACGATTAGGCATACCAACGTTATAAAGCTACTTTGCTGCATCTCTGGTTTGGATTCTAAGTTGTCAGGCAAGAAATTGATTGTGGTGGACAGGTAAAAAAGAATAAACAGAGGGTTTTTATTTCCCTTTTTGAGGCTAGACCTTCAAGGTAGAGATGTTCAGTGCTAGGCTTCTCATGTCCATTTATACTTACTGCTCCTCTGTTCTAAAGAGATGATCAACTATTTGGTGAGTGATACTTCGGGCATCTGTAACTTTGTAATGTCTATCAAACTGCTTGAGGCGAACCTGGGACCTCTCTATGGCAGATCTCTACACTATTGATGTGGACTAAGAGGAGAATATATGCAGGAAAACCCCATCGTTTGCTTGACTGGCTGTAACTGTCAAAATGTGATATGATGGGTATCTACAATTTGTACAGTAAATAATGTTCTCAACGTGCATGCATGCAGGCCTAATCTGGAAAATGTCAGAGATCTATTACGTTCCAGCCATGTAAATAAATAGAAAGGATCTTTTATAGATTGAAGGATCAGTTCTCTGGTTTGAGTTTGACATGTTTTGGCCTTCGTGTCTGTGAAATGCATCTGGTGCTTTTACGTTCAGTGGGGGATGAAAGGATATGTGTAGCATTGTAAATAGGTAGATCATATAGCAAATTATGTACAGAATAATCAATTTTCTTGCTGAATTTAACATGCTTTTAGCCATTTTGTTTCTGAAACCAGAATGATTATTGCATTAAGGGCACTGGTTTTGTTACTGGTAAGCTCAGTATTGTTATCCCAGCATGGGATTAATGGTGTGTATGTTCACTACAATACAACAGCTGGGCCTGTGGAAGGCAAGCTTAATGTGCATTTGGTCCCCCATACACACGACGACGTGGGGTGGCTTAAGACCGTTGATCAGTACTACGTAGGCTCTAATGACAGTCTTCAGGTCTTATTAATTCCTCTATTCAAATATCAAGCCTTATTCTACATTAAAACAGTTTGTTGTAATGCATCTGAATGAAATGTATTTACCATGAACTGTGAATCATATCTGCACCCGGCGCAACCTACCTGTGTGAGGAACATATTGGATTCTTTGGTCTACTCATTGCAAGAAGATCCAAACCGTAAATTCGTTTATGTAGAACAAGTATGTTTTCTTACCAAATAAATCATCAACGTCCTTATGAATAATGGAGAGTATATATGTATACTGAAATGATTTATAACTGAGTTTGCAGTACCCAGTCTCTTCAAGTTGATATATCTGACCTGTAGTGCTTTGAATTCAAAAGAGGAAAAATTGAACAGCTAAAACTTCTCTCAAGCTGAATGGACCAATTGTTTCTCTTGGTTTTCAGAACAAAAATATGCCAATCAATCTTATCACCTTTCACCCACTACTATTTGTCAACTCATTCATTTGATCCCCAAAAAAAATCCTTTTCCTATGTGAAGGAGAGAAAAAGACACCCCTGTACTATGCGGCAATCCAGACCCAAAATGTTTTGGCAAGTTTGCAAATCCACATAACATGCCTAACCGTTATGCATCTCCCAGCAAACTACACAACGTGCATTTGTAAGGTCAGTGCTACATAGTCTATCTTTTGCTGTTGAACCCATACGAAGATTGAACCACCTAAACATTCTAATCTCAAAATACTTGGATGGCTAGATACCTTGAGGCTTCAGGCCTCCTCAACCACCTTGTTTCGGTATCCTGAATGTTCCATTCTTGTCAAGGTGATCTGCATATTCTCTATCCAATAATGAAGGGAAATATTTACTGCCAAGAACACAGTTTTGCTATGCAGATAGACTCTAGATTCACTAAAAAGTTTAGGTAGAAGAAGTGAGGTGACGAGATGGGATTTGTACTCAGTTCAAATCTAATTTCATTAAAAAATTTAGGGACAGTAAATAGGGTGATGGGACTTATATTAATTTACAAATTGAGGTTTCTCAATGGCCATGCCTTAGAGTAAACTTGTAACCCATGTATGGAACTGAGCTGTGTTTACATTGCCTGCAGTATACCCCAGAACAAGGGTTTGCATACTTAATAGAACTGTTCTCTGTTGTATGAACATAAAGTATTCAAGTACGTGGTCCACTGCTCTTTGTTTTGGGTTTTATGAATCAACCAACAACTTTTTTTATAAAGAAAAACGTTTCTCACTTTAGATAGGTCGATGTTTACAACAACCTATTGAAAAAGTAGTAAGGGCATTTATCCAAATGTAGTAAGAATGAATGGAATATAAATTCATTCATTACAACCACCATAATAAAGAAATAATCTAAACCTTGGTGTCCAAAATCACAATCCTAAAATAATTTGATAGCCAGCAGAGCCATACTTCATAACATAGTATGGCCAAGGTCTATTAAATTTAAGGGATCAACAACACGGTGCATTTTCTATTCTCTGAATGGTTAAGCAGGTAGTTGAGATGAGTTGTTTTTCCATTGAATGCAGTATACCCCAGAACAGGGGTTCGCGTACTTGATAGAACAGTTCTCTGTGGTATGAACAAAAAATAATCGAGTACATGGTCCACTGCTCTGTGTTTTTCGTTGGTTAAATGCTCTGTGTTTTGCAATAAGAGAGAGCAGGTTGGGCTCTAGAGCCCAAATGGCAAGATTCCTTCTACATTAAACAACAAAAACATGTAAGCATTTTAGCCTTTCGTCACATTCACATACTTGAGTTTTATATCATTTGGATGTTCAGCTTTGGAAAATGCTCCAAACACTCACAATGGGTTGCACACTGCTATTAATCTGTATTCTAATGCTCTCAATTGCTTAGAAATTTGCAGATATGGACAAAAATCCAATTCCAATATCAATTTACCATGTCCAATAATGTCAAGATTACAAATGATAAGAAGCCGTATTTTGGTTTCTTTATCCAAGTTGAAAGATATTGTATGAAATCACGACACACATGGTTCTTTTTGTCTTCGACTCGTCCACATAGTTAACCAGGTATCCCATGGAGTTGCAAATTTGTATTTTCCAGATTCATTTGTCCTTTGCAAATTTCTCTTATCCATCGCTATTTACAATTTTCTAAAAAAACCTCTTGGGAATTGAAAGTAAGAGCTTATGTCTTTCCAAATATTGAAGTTTTCAATTTCAAATTGTTAATGGTTTCCTTCTATATAAAATTATAATGATAGTGATCTCTGAACATCCTTCTTGATCAAGTCATATTAAGGTTACCTTTATGATATTTATTAAGTTCAGTTTGATAGATCCTTGTAATGTGTTCGAAACTCTATCCTTGGGTATGGAACATGAACTCTGTAAGGGCCATTTCAACTTTAGTGGGTTATTCTCAAATTTCTGTATCTTATTTGCTCTTCAACTAAAAATATGATTCCAATATATGAAGTTGAAGCTCCTGGATTTAAATTTTCAAAATATGTTTCCAACTTCCAAGAAATGAAATTGAAGCTCCTAGAATACAATTTTCTTTGGAGCACATAATTTTTTTCCAACATGTTGTATTTGCCTTTTTGCATAAGAAAATGGAAGGAAATATATGCGTGTATTTTTAAGTCAAAATTAAAATAACCATAAACAACACCATGAAACTTCTTGTAAATTACAAATACAACTGTTCAATAGATAACATATCTCAGTAGAAAAAACCAATTGTAGACGGATATTGTTTCCACCCAGATGTAGAAATCCCAAAGACTCACCCCAAGTTCAAGGCCAAGATGTGATAAGGGAAAACTCTCCCCAAAAAAACAACAATGTGAAACCAATTGTCTCTGTAATCACGCACACATGTAGTAATAGGTCACATTTTTGGAGTTGATTGGGTTTATCTTTTATGTTTTTGGTTATGTTTTTTTGTTGGGATTTTGTAATCAACTGAGTGGGATTTTTGTCCCTTATTTCGCTCTCTTTTAATAGACTTCTATGGACCCTTTCTGAGGCTACATGCACAGGTCCTAGAGGTCATATTTACCCTACTTCCTTGCAAGGGTTTGGACTTCAAAAAATACAATCTAAGGTCCAAATTCATCCTTCTACACAAAGATATCCATTTGCACAAGACTATTTTTTGGTTCATCTATAGACGAGGCGAAGTTTCTATCGTGGGTTTATATAAGGCTAAATGAGTAATAAATATATTAATTTTAAAATCAATTACTTATTAAAAAAATATCTTATATACAAGTTGGTTATACAAGCAATTGCATTACTTATTTTAAGAAGATTTCCCAAAATACTTTGAAAAATAGAATACATGAATTTAAAATGAGTTTCAAAATTTTAATAATATTAATTTCCATAATTAATTAAATTATTTTTATTAAATGAATTTTATTAAAAATAATAATAATAATGTTTACGAAAAGTATCTTACAATTAGTTAATGTTTTAGTTGTAGTGTCAACCAACAATGTAAGTGATTTGTTTTAATATTTGCAAATCACAAATTTCTCGGCTTTTCATTTACCATGTAAAACACGGTAATTTACTTTTTATTAAAAAAAACGTGTTGCCAATAGTCTATTGAGTTTTAAGTATGAACGCGTTATAGACTTAATATATTGATATGAATGATTTGGTTTTGGTTTTGTTTTTTTAATATCAAATGTGCTGGTACAGGATGGTCATCGTGGTTATTGCCTTCGTCACTAGTAAGCTTTATATAACTATTTATAGAAGTTTCTTCCTTTTAATAATCCTATCAACCTTTCTTTATACCTTTTGAGACAATTGCTAGTTAATAAAAATCTTAACAATACCATGATTAACACCATTTCTTCCTTTTAATAATCCTATCAACCTTTCTTTATACCTTTTGAGACAATTGCTAGTTAATAAAAATCTTAACAATACCATGATTAACACCATGATAAACATATGACGCTTTTGCGAGATTAAGCCTATTCCATTGATATATGCTTAATATAAATGGTTATATAATTTATAGGTCGGTTACATCGAACCCTACCAATGTGAATGGAAATTCTGATATATATATATCTCCACACTCCGGATTGAGGGAAAAAAACAGAGCTCCATTCGGCGAAGTGATTACAAACACCATCCATATTTTACAGAAGCTGATCAGGCAACGTAGCAATTCACGATGCAGATCCTCGTTCAAGGGCCAGGCGATGGCATCCGTGCATTTACAATGCCGGCAAGTGAAACAGTAGGGCAATTAAAACTATCGGTCCTGCAATCGATAACAAATGCAAATAATGGCATCGATATCAAGAAGAGAGGCAAGCAAACGGGTCAATTTTATTTTTCCTGCGGGGGGAAGGCTTTAGCAGATAACTGTAGATTGATAGATATGGATATCGGTCACAATTCACTTATACAGTTGATACCTAGGGTTTGCGGCGGTGGCGGAGATGGCGGAGCTACTGGTGCCGAGTCCAGGGATTGCTATTTAAAAATGTATGCGGAAAAAAAACCAGACAAAGTTGATCCCAATGAAACCAGAATTTGCAAGTGGAACACCTGTGCTCTGTCCCAAGAAACCCTAAAACCGCCATGCGCAATTGATCGCTTGGGCAACGTTTTCAACAAGGAGTCTCTGGTTAGGGCTTTATTGGACAAGACTTTGCCTAGCCAGTTTAGCCATATCAGGGGTTTGAAGGACATGATCACCATTCATCTTGACCCAATTCCGGGTGTCAGGGTTTATCATGATGGTTCTGAAACGAAATTTCAGTGTCCTATCACCGGACTTGAATGCAATGGCAAATATAAATTTTTTGCACTCGAGCGATGTGGGCATGTGCTCAGTGCCAAAGCCTTGAAGGAGTTGCAATCCACATCCTGTCTTGTCTGCCATGCTGCTTTTTCTGAGTCGGAGAAGATTGTCATCAATGGAAATGAGGAGGAAGTTGAAGCCCTGAGGCTGAAAATGGAGCAGGATAGGGCTAAGGTAAGGGAAAAGAAACAGAAAAAGATCAAGAATGGGGATGCGTTTGCAGATGGGGTCCCTCTTGACAAAACTGGGCAGAAGGACGATGCGATAGGGCAGCCTATAGTTAAGGTATCTGGAATTCATGCTAAGCGGAAGGGCGAAGAAAGTAGGGACAGTGAAGATGGCAACGACGAAGACAAGGCGAAAGCTGCATTGAAGAAATTCAGAGCAATAGATCATGCGCCTGCCCATGCATCGAAGGAAGTATATGCTTCTATTTTCACATCCTCAAAGAAATCAGATTTTAAAGAGACTTATTCTTGCAGAGCTCTTCCTCTTGGTAGAAACTAATTTCAAGAACAAATATTTGTGGAAGGATTTGAAATTTGTTTTGGACCATTGTCATGGATTCGAATTCAGTTTGAACTCATTTTGAGGCAAGTTGCAACTTATTTGTATAATGTAAGTTTGATGTTTCTGTAACATAGTCAATTTAATCTTAATACATTTTTGATTTGATGGCTATAGACTGTTAAATGAGATTTTGCACAAATAAATGTAATGGTATGTTTGGCTTCTTCTTATGGTTGGCTTGTTCAATAGTATCAACTTTCAATAGTTCTCCGTTGTTTCTGAATTCATTGATTCTCACAAATTTAAAATTTCATTGAGCTTTCTCTTTTCTTTCAAACAAAAATGCACATTTGAAAAGTGTTCAATTTGAACGTCAAATTCCAGCCCTGACTACATCAACCTCTGCTAAAGCTACAGGACAAAAATTAGAACTTATTTCATCACAACCCAGCATAATTTTAATATCTTAAAGCACCACTAAACTCTGATGTATATTGACTTGCCATAGATAAGTAAATTATGCAAAATAGAAAACAGCCTTTGTATAGGAGGCTAATAGGCTATTTGTGCCAAAAATTGAAATAAAACATATTTTCATCTCATCTTCATCTTCATCAACAAAAAGTATAACAAGAATTTTGTTCAATAATCGATTGTGGATTGGCAGTAGTGTTTCTAGTTTCATCAATATTTAGTGCAGCAAGAAAGAGGTCCAAATCATAGGCTTCGGGGATTCCATCCCACTCTTTATGAGGCACGTCATCCCACTCCTTTTGAGGCACATCAGTATATTCTTCATCCCTTCAAGCACTAGGTGAAGGTTTGAATGGCACTAGGTTTGGTGATCCTAGGATGTTTGTGATCCCAATCTGCTGCCCTTCATGGAATGAATGAAGCTGTAGGTGCTGCGGTTTCTTTCTGTTGATGAAGAGCTTGCCGCATTTGAAAGAATACAATTGGGAATGGTTTGCAAATGTACCCATTTTCTTTTTGACAAATCCACTATCTAAATGACATCAAGGCACTAGGGAATGCTTCTAGGGGTGATCTGTAGTGGCAATTTGAATTTTTCTGGATTTTCTGAAGTAGATGAATTATTTTAGTAAATATATATATATCTTATTTGCCCTGAACCAACACTACGAAGTGTTATATATAAATATAGAAAAAATTACAAACCCAAAAGGAAATCTTGTTTGCCCTATTTTCTGACTTCCTGCAAATTTTCACCCCATAGACAGATCTGTTTGATTTTGTCCCCATTTCAATTGATTCAAATTTCACCCCACACAAAGGAGATTTGGATTGATTCGAGTCTTGTTCACCCTTTTATCTGAGTCCGGATAATTGTTTTGCTCCCATTGAGCAGATCTGATCATTTTTTCCTCCATTTGGAGTGATATTTTCCAGTATCTGTTTCTCAAATGGTGTTGTGTTTCTTGTCTTCTTCACAAGAAGTTCACTCACCCAGCTCAATCACAGATATTAATCAAATCATAGGGGCTGATTACACACATCCATCTTCATAAAATCATCAAACAAATGTCATGAGAGAAATTGATTCTGATCCAAGCTCTTGCGGGTATGAACCATAGAAATTGAAGTTACCCTGTTAAAGTGTACTTGTCAGTAGGCAGTACTATAACTACTTCTATTGATGGTAAACCTGAGTATGCTTTGCTTATGGTGCAAAGCATGAAAATTGAGGATTGTACTATATCATGGACGTCCTTATGGCTCCAAGCTACATGGTGCAACTACAATAATGAATAGTTAGGTGACAGACATTCAACTGCTATGATGGAGCATAGTGCACAGACTAAGTCATGAGTGAAGTAGAGAGGAACCGAAATGTCAATGAAGGATAAAAATTGCCAAGACAGAACAGAGCAGGTTGTAATTTTTTCTATGCTGAACAATCGGCCAGGCTTAAGTAAGTTCAACCAGATAGCGTTAAAGAATCAACAATATGATAGGTGATTTATGGAATGATATCACATGCATCTATTATTTCACAACCGTTGGGGCAGAATATGATCACTTCCATCTATTTCACAAATTTAATCCAGATTATTTTTCATTGAAGGTACAATTACTATTGTTTATTCCTTAAATATCTGTTGGACTGTTGCTATGAGAAACCTGCAACTGTGGCTTCTCCATATATCTCTGTTAGGCTCCATTTGTGTTGCACATATGTTGCATTGATGTCAACTGCATTCATTGGTGTCAAGTGATGTCAAGTTCAGGGGGAGCTTGTTGATGTGTGTTGTCATGGCTTTTGGAGTGTAAGTTGTCTAGATTGGTGTAATGAATGGAGTTGCATAATCAAACTTTAAAGACCTTCTTCAGCTCCTTGGTTCAAATGTGAATGTAAAGTGTATAGTTGGACAGCCCTCTCAAAGGCCTTTCCAATAGAATATTGCACTTAGCCTAACACCCAAGGGATGGGGACAAATCAGAGTTTGAAATGTTGAAGTTCAGTCATGGTTCCAAAGGCTCAAGTCTTTGTGAGGGCCTCACCTCATCGGATTAGTGCCAATTGATAGCGGAAGGCGGAAGCTTAGGAAGAATACATCGATGGCCAATGGATGGTGACTCAAAAAGTGTTGGTCATAGCGGTCATGTTAAATTATGGTATGTTCTATTCTTAGAGCAATTTTTTTTTTTTCTTATTAACCACAGATTAGTAATTATATATACATTTTTTTTGTCTTTCTAGTTAAGACTAACCTAAGTACCCACGGGGGATTTGAACCGGTGACCTATCGCAAGGAGTGCCTTAACAGCGCACCCATTCACCGTCAATCCAAAGCCCCGTGGGCTAGTAATCATATATACATTAAGTAAAGTGCAGATAGAACATTAAACAATCGACAGAAAATAAGCCAAGACAAGAGACACAAGATGTGGCGGCTTGCCAGGGACAAACCCCAATGCGGGGAAACCCTTTGATCAAATCTTCTTTTATCTTCAATATATCAGAAGAATCTGCTGTAATTTTATATCAGCAGCAACAAACCCTAGATCAACAAAGTCAAACTTGGTCAAACAACCCCGGATTGACTTCTAGTCAAATTGAAGAACTTGGTCTTCAACAACAATAAGTAGCAGCCCAAAATAGTGCTCAAAACATGGTCAAAACAACAGTCAATATATCAGTTCCTGTAGTCAACCTTAACTAGTCAACGCTGCCCCAAAACAGTGGTCAAACAGAGGTCAACAAGGCTGATCTCAATTGCAGCTAGCAAGAGAGAGACTCCCCACACAAATCCGCAATCAAGGGAGCCTATACGCTGGTCAACACAGTCCTCTAGCACCCAAAACGTGTTGCTGTACGTTCCTGCGTCCTCCTCCTTCCATGTCACAGCTTGCTGCCTTTTTGCGTCCTCTATACCCAAGATACTAGGAGAGAGAAGAGATGTGGAGATGAGATGATGAGAAAATGAATCAACCTCTCTTGTATTTATATGATTCACTGAGCATGTGTGCCACACATTTAACTGCGGGCCGACTTTGACAATTTGTCAAGTAAATACAAATAAATTCATATTTCCATAAATATTTGTCGGAATCGGATGATATTTAGATCAAACCTACATCTCTTGACAAGAGAAATCTAGGAAAAATATCAGCTGCCATAAATGAGGTGACCCACATGGAGTTTGGCCCTAGTTGCCAATTTTAACAGGTTAATCATCAAAGAGCCTTGTGGTAAGAGCCGAAGCATCTATCAGATTGCTAGACTAGAGATGTTGTTGCAAATGATGAACACAATCGAGGAGTGGCTAGTGGTGGAATGGTAAGACCACTAGTCACAACACTTGGTCATGGGCACCCTAGCGAGAAGCACCCAGGCGTTTGTTGGACTGCTTGAAGCACAAAAGCCCATCTATTGAAATGTGCGCAATGATCGGAAAGTGGTGGAGCGGCAAGGCTATCGGTCATATCCCCTGGTCACAAGGAGTTCAATAGTTAATGTCTAGGCACTTATTAGACAACTTGGTTTAAATAATTTGCTCATAATTGAAAGAGCGGCGAGCGACTGGTGGCATGTAGATGACATGGTAGAGATTGGTGGCAGGTCGATGACATGGCACTCTAAGACTGGTGGATTTGGGATTTTTGGGTGGCCAAGTGGGCCTTTTTCAAGTGACATATGGTATTGATGTGACATGACTAGTGGTAGAGAGATAATGTGATAGGACACAATTGGTTGGGACAAATTACATGACAATTGAGTTGGGATGATCACATTGCACGACAATGAATGGTAAAAGACTTCAAACCCCCCCTTGTTAAAATCTGGAAAGTTTCGGGGGGGCCCCCAAAGTGAGGTTTATGTTGTCAAATATAACTAGTCTACAAGATCATAGGGTGTGTTGTAAAGAGTTGGTGGGAGTTTAATCTGCATATATGATAAATTTTATACCTCCCTTGTTAAAATTCAGATAAGTGAGGTGCCCTCGAAGTGATGTTGTTACTGTCAATCATAATTGGATCATTTGATGCGCATTAAAAGTTCTAGATTGATCTAGGTTTTGTGGTGAAGTTTAAAAGGTAATCGTGCATTCGATGGTTTGACTATGCATAAAATATCTAAAGACCTAGATATCTGGATTGCAAGTCAGATCTAACCATTTAAGGATGTGGTCTTGGCACTCAGTCATATGGGGTGTCATTGTAGCCCTAGAGCTGGAGTTAAAAGCAATTTGGGCTTAAGTTGCATTGAAAAATATATGGGAACAAATACGGATATGGGTTTGAAATGGATACGACAAATTTTCAAAAATCCGGATATGATATGACAAGGAAACGACACACACACATACATAAATATATAACAAAATAAGAATTTCATATTACCATTCAACTTTTAGAATCTAGATTCTATATTTAAAAATACATAATCATCATCATGAATTCAACATAAACAAATCATCATCATCCATTCAACATAAACATTGTCATCATCATTAGTGATTTTCATAACATTCAACATATCATAGAGTTTTTGTTTCAAATTTCAATCATCAACATGAAACATCATCAGTAAAATTAATAATGCACACTACATAGTACAAAGTACAAAATGAACTATGATTGACAGTTAACTATCATATGGCATATTATGGTATTCAATGCTCATTGTTCAAAACACACACATATATAAATATATAACAAAATAAGAATTTCATATTACAATTCATCTTTTAGAATCTAGATTCTATATCTAAAAATACATAACCATAATCATGAATTCAACATAAACAAATCATCATCATCAAATCAACATAAACATTGTGTTAATTTTAGGTATGTTAGCTCAATACTATGTTGCCGGGAAACGTGGGTTCGGGGACGGGAACGGGGACGGGGATGGGGACGGCATTTTAGGAAACAGGGTGCGTGGTTTCGTCGGGTAATATAATAATATTAAATTTTAATAATTATATTTTATAAATTATAAATTTATAATTAATAATATATATGAAATTTGAATTTGTATATTTTTTCAACTTTAAACAAGAAAACTTTAATGATAAACATTTAAACATGCACATCATTGAACATTCAACATTGACATTGAAATTTCAAAATTTATCACCAAAAAACTGTTCATTGTTTACATATTAACATGAATCATGATATGGGACAGATTTTGTCACACACAGCTGATTGAGATACACTAGCCAAGTTTCCTACAAACTCAGGAGTACGCTCAAAAATCCTAAATATTCTGAGTTCTCAAAGACTCAACATTTTAAACTTCATTTTATTGGACTGCCTTGTGTGTTTGGTGGGACAACAGTGAAATATATGCTGCCAGCAGCCATAATTTATATTTTAATGCAGCCACAAGCCTTAAAAAAACCACAGAATTTATATGTTAATGTAATGATTCAATTTTTCAAAAATTAAAATATATATACTATGAACTGTTTTACTTTTTCCTGAACAAATTCTGAACCATTTAATTAGATTTTGTTGATCCATGGTGAAATTACATTGCAAGGGCAAGCAACACCATTGTTAGAGGGTAGATAATGAACTGGCTTGAATGTTGTGTAGATGATTGAGTTGAAATACATTCTCACTAAACGGTTTATATTGTAAAGAATAACACAGAGCTATATTCAGTGTATGAATGCATTTATGTAATGCCATTCATTAATGCAAAAAATGATGAAGATTTTCTGCGCTTTATTAATCTAATTGCAACTATTTCAGGTTAAAAGAACTGAAACATATACTTCTCATATTATAGTATATAGTATAAAAAATTAAAAATTTAACAAGTCTGGGCTGCGTAGAGGTAAGTTTGTGGCATTGTCATCTCCGTTTAGGGCTTCGGTTGGGTATAGGAGTCTGCATAGGGAGGTCAAGGTCTGTTCCTTAGTGAACAGTGAGCTGTTTTGTGTAAACAGTGGCATGAATCAAGCCCTACAGCTCAGCGTTTGACAACAAGGAGGAGGGACTATGCCGCAGCTGTAGGAGGCAAATTGAGTGTATAAAAGTGGACTGACAGTTGTGGCTCATGTTGCAGACAGTCCGAAACAGCAAGAAATTCTGACATTCATTCCGGCAAGCCTTCAAAAGAACCCAAAGAACCCAACCCGAAGAACCCAAGAATCCAAGAACCCATTAAAGGAAAAGAACCCAATTTTTTTTTTTGAAGAACCCGGTTCTTCATGGAAGAACCCGGTTCTTTTGGGTTCTTCTGGGAAGAACCCGTACCCGAATCCGGTACTTGGGTGTGGGAACCCGGGACGGGTTCGAGAACCCCACCCCCGGGTGCGGGAACCCGTGCAACATAGGCTCAATATCTTTTCCAAATTAGCAATCACATCAGCATTAAAGTAAACTGTAGATAGAACGTAAACATAAATCGTAGAAGACAAGCCAAGACAAGAGGACACAAGATGTGGCGCTATCCAGGGACAAACCCCAATGTGGGGAAACCCTTAATCAAATCTTCTTATATGTTCTTTAATAGTTCAGCAGAGAGAGAGAGATTGTACATTTACAACAAAAGTCAAGACTTTGACTTATCTAAATAAGAGCATAGATTATCTCTAAGAAGGTGATACATGAGATGGCTGAACTCAGTTGAAGACATGTTGCTTCCACTGATTCTCCAAGGTGACTTCTTCACCCATCATTGTGCTGCACCTCGTCATCATGTTGCACCTCATCGTGCTGTACCATGATGCACCTATAATTGTGCTGCACCTTGTCATCATGTTGCACCTCATCGTGCTACACCATGCTACACACATCATCACTAAGTTGGACCACATGACCATGCTGCACACATCATACTACTGTACCTTATGCTGACATTGTTGTCCCATGTGCCATTGTTGCACCATACTGCCACAGTTGTCCCATGTGCCATACTGTACTAAGCACCATGCCTAGCTGTCCCATTTACCATGTTGTACTAAGCACCATTGCCTAGTTGTCCCATTTGCTTGCTGCATCTTGCTGTTGCTGCTGTTCATTTGTGTCATTGCTGCACAATGTCATTGCTGCACAATGTCATTGCTGTCCTATTTACCATGCAACTGTCCCTTGCAGCGCCATGCTTGCCACTGTTGCCTAGTTGTATTGCCGTAGCTGCTATCCCTAACAGTCATGCTATCCCAATTGTGCCATTATTGCATTATGCCATTGCCATACCTTGCTACTGTCCCAATAGCCTTGCCATACCGCTGTTCATGACTGATCTGGTTAGGGCACTAGGCAACCCTAAACTCCTCACACAGTCCTCGAACAACCCTCAAGAAAACTGCGACATACTCTCATGAGACACCTGCCCTAGCATGCTGCTGTTCTAGGCATATTTGAGCCCTCATCCTCTCCACGATGTCCTTGTTTTGAGGTGGTTAGGACTGCGGCCTACCACAGTCCCACGTTGTCACCTACAACCCACTCAAACCTTTTTGTTGCCCCAAACAGATTTGTAATTGAGGTCTCCAACTCGGCCTACCCAGCAAGTAACCTCAACCTCCTTCTTGCAGCTTGGTGCCTTGTTTTAGGCCTTAAAACAAACCTCCTTTTTAGCCGCATTAGGCCTGCGTCTAGGGCACCATATGCCTGCGGCTATGGCATCATAGGTATGTTTAGGACAACGTCTATCTTCATCTTGATAGCAGCTAGGATACCCTTGAGACATCGTAGAGGATAGGGCATCTCTTCATGACTGCGTCCTCTAGGTTAGGACAACGTTAGGGCATCCTCCTTAGGACTGCGTAGATCATCTAGGATTGCGTCTAGGGCTTGTAGAGGGCAGCGTGTAGGCCTCCTTCCCTCCTGCGTCTTAGGGCTACTTCCTCCTAGATTTCTCTCACACTAAAACCCAGAACAAGTGGAGAGAAATCAAGAGTGAAGTGTGTGTGAAATGACTCTCAAGTCATCTCCTTTTATACTAAAACATTGAGCACATGTGGGGTTTATTTGGTTGCTGGCCGACCTTGACGAATTGCCTTAGAACACAAATAAATTCATAACTCATGAATACTTACCGGAATCGAATGATATTTAGATCAATCCTATACCTCTCGATGAGAGGAATCCAAGAAAAATATTAGCTTCCATAAATAAGATGACCCACATGGAGTTTGGCCCTAGTTGCCAATTTTAACACATTGTCAACATCATTAGTGATTATTATAACATTCAACATATCATCAAGTTTCTGTTTCAAATTTCAATCAACAACATGATAACATCATCACCAAAATTAATAATACACACTACAAAGTACAAAGTACAAAATGAACTATGATTGACAATCTACTAGCATATGGCATATTATGGTATTCAATGTTCATTGTTCAAAAGTTTAAAACATCATGGCATTCAACGTCATATCCAAGTCAGGAAACTTTGGTTCCACATCCCATAGTTTGGTGGGATTGAATTTGTATTCGTTACTCTTGTGTGATAGAAGGTGAACGCTCGAATGAACATACATTAGTTCCTCAAGCTTCATGGAGCCCAATCTGTTTCGCTTCATCGAATGGATGAAGGCATATGTACTCTAGTTCTTTTCTGCTGAAGAGGAACTATCAACCTATGACAAGATCCTGATGGCCAATTTTTGGATATGTGGAAGCTCCCTACCATTGTAGTTCCACCAATCAATTGAACTTAATCGAGTTTTGTCCCGCATAGAATCAATATTTGCACCCAAACCCTTTGATCCCACAAAATGAGCAAACTCTGAATGAATATGAATCCCAATTTCAGGATCTACAAATAGCTTTCTAAAAACTTTTTCATAGCCTTGTGAGACTTCTGGGTCTTTGTTTGGTGCAGTTCTTTCTGGATCACTTAGAAATTTTGCATAATAATATTTTGGATTCACTACATAGGCCAAAAGGCGCAATAGGGTGGTCATCTTGTTCCACCTTTTGGGCAATATATCTTTTACTTATTTGTATAAGACTTTATCCGAGTCCTTCTCCTTGCCATTTATAACCACCCTTATCTTCTTTATCATGGAGTCAATGCTTTCATACACCTCTCCCAAATTAGGCATATTTGTGTCAAACATGTAGAGCAAATTCACAATTGGCTTCGTAAATGTCAAGAGGTACTCCACCCTATCCCACCATTCAACCAACCTTTTCACTGCTTGTGCTCTTTCAGATTGGGATTGCCTCCATTGGTTCCAAAGAGAATTGCATACCATTGATTGTAATGCTTCTTTCACCTGCATAAGCCTTGTTAGGACTATGATGTGAGAAGCAAAACGAGTCTCGACAACCTGCAAGTGCCAATGTTTCAATAAATAAAAATCATAATTGATTTAATACCTATTATGATTCACGAATCATTACATTTGAGAACCCAATTTACATATTTGTCATTTGAATTTAGAGTCGTAGAAATTAGAATTTATGAAATAAACTTTAAGGTTTAGGTACTTTAAAGAGCTCCAACTTCGCAAATTCCCTGTAGATGCCTTGGGACATGTGGTGGTTTATGATGAAGGCTTGAATTTCTTTTGCCTCTTCAAAAATAACTCGAATCCACTCAATTTGCTTCCCCATCTTGCTCAACATGAGGTTCAATGAATGTACAACTCAAGGGGTCCAAAAGACTCGCTGATATTTGCCTTCAATAATTACGCTTGTTGCTCTACACAACATTGCATTGTCAGTTATTACTTGGACAACATTTTTAGGCCCCACCAATTCAATTGCTTCAATCAAGATGTCAGCAATGAATTATGAATCTTTTAATTGCACCTCACAATCCACTACTTTCAAAAACATTACCCCCTTGGGGCTCTGAGCAATCACATTGATGAAAGGCCTATTCCTTTGATCTTTCCATCCATTTGAAATGATGGACACCCATAAAATATGACATGAATTACAAAAGGGGAATTAATTTAGCCTCCAAATCTAACTTCTCAACACTCAACAATGTAGTGCAAACCTTCTCATATCCAAGGTTTTTATACACTTTTGGGGCTTTATTCACTGCTTTGATCATCTTTGCCCAGTAAGGAGATAACTGCATTTGCCTTCTCTCGAACTTCATTATTAAAAATCTTTTCAAGTGGTCCCAAATTAGAACCTCCTTTGAACCAGGGTTACCAATTCCATAAGAGGGAAGTGGAGCCTTTGATGAAGATGCTACCAACCTTGTTGGTTGTTTGTATTGAGCGGTAGGATTTGCCTCATTTTCTTTAGTATTTGCCTCGTCTTGTTCTTTATGATGTTTTGCAAGTTTTTCCTTCTGCCCCATTCATTTTTTTGGGCCAATGTATATTCGAATCCCATTGCTTTTAACCCAAGTAAATGTATTTTAACTTGGGTGTATGATCCCTCAAACTGCGTTTGACACTCACTGCAAACCCATACCAACGATCCCCTTCCCCAGATCTTTGGATCAAATTTAGGGGCAAATTCAAATTCGTGTTCCTCATTATGAATGGATGAACTTGAAGCTGACATGATGATGAAATGGAAATTGCAAAATAAAATTGACAATTACAAATTCAAGCTCAAAGAATTTTAAAATTTATAACTGTAAAAATATGAAAAACACCAAGCATACTCCCAACTATCAACATCTATTAGCATTGTTCGCTGCAATAACGCAGTCATTGAAAATGATTTTGGGCTTTTCACATATACTATTGATTATGATAATTTTCAATTTCTTCGTGTAGGATGTGCTTCAAACTTAATAGGCCGTATCAAAATTCCCCCACAACATTCAAGCAAGAGAACCATCCCATCAAGTTGATTAAGGGAAGATTCAAGTTGTAGGAGTCGACACACGTTGGGCAAGATCATTGGGAATAATGAGTCACTAAACCAATGATTGATTTCTAGTTGTAGTGATCAATTTAAGAGACCAACAAATACGTAGTCCTAAAATCATTGTAATGGCATATACATGATTCAACAATGACCAATATAGAGAGTCATTTGGACTGTAGAAAACAATACCCTTTGCATAGGGGTGCTATTGCATGATGTCCAAACAACCAACAATTTGCTGGTGATAAATATAGTGTACAACCCAACAATACATTAATCCACAATTGAAGTTCTAAGTGACTTATGCAGCTATGCCCCTATCTAAATTACTTATGTTCGTTATTTTATATGGTGGGGCATATTCATATTTGATGTTGTGTTGAGTCATGAGTGGTACCAATGTATTAGGGTAAGCGTCATATTAAAGTTTAAACATATAAATAGAGAATGACAATGGAATCTAGACACATGCCACAGTGCCACTACAGTCAACAACTAAGACAAGCCCCAAGCCTTAAGCCTCAAGGTCTGTGAGACTTATTGCCTAATGGGTGAACAACCAAATTCGGAAATTCCTATAACTATGGCAAACAACTCTTAGTATGGAAAACGAGTATTTCTCATTCCTTCCTCAAAGTTCAAGCAAATACTTAAACTTGAAAGGCAAATATTGAGGCATTTCGATGAGCATAGGCAAATACTAAATACCTCTAGGCTCTTGTTGATGGTCTCCTCTCCAACTCTATGCAGTGACGACGAACAATCTCTTCGGCTCCTCCAACTCCAAGTGGTGATGACGGACAGTCTCTTCGACTCCTCTAACTCCAAGTCAATTCAAGCAACGATGGCTTCGACTTGGCGACAACTCCAAGCAACAATGAAATCATAAATTATAAAATGTTGAATCATAAAATAAGTTAAGAAGGTGCCAAGCCAAAAAAATTTAAAATTTAAAAGCCAAAAGCCAAAACATAAAATCCATTCTTAGCATACGTTTTCGCGTGATACGTTTCCCTATTACGATGCGTATCCATATTTTTTGGAAATGGATCAAATTTTTCATGAAACTTTGTTGAAATGTTTTGGATCTCAAGTTGACCATTTCCAAAAAAGTGAAACGTGACTAAAACGTTTCAAGTCTTTTTCCAAGCCGTTTCGCACTCGTTTCAGGATCTGAAACGCTGAATGACGTTTTTGGGAGATGGGGGCAATGTTTCCAGTATCCTAGAGTCTGCGTGAATGGAAATTTGCATGTCTAAGAACTTGTTGCATATGAGTGGACCCAGATCCAGATTTGCAAAAACGCATGCTTAGACAGGGTCCCATCATACGGTCATGTGGAACCAAAGCAATCCCCTGAGGAGCCAAAGGAATATGAAAATATTTTGGGTCATTCGGACCAGATTTCCATGAACAAAATAATCCACTCTCTTGATTATATATGTCAACCCTGCCATGAATTGATGATCCAATCAAGTATAAATGGGTCAAAGAGAGAGTGATGGGAGGGGTTGTTTTCTCTATGGCCCAAAAGCACCTAGTTAACAATTTTTTTTTAAAGTTAAATAGCTCCTAAGCTAATTTCATTAAAAAATTAGAAATAGAATTCTCTAGAAAACAAAAAAAATTAGAGTTCTTTAAAAACCCTATCAATTGCTTCCTTTTTGTAAAAATTCACTTCATTAAGTCATTTCTTGCACATTATTCAAGAAGAGGAGCTTCCTATAGTAGCAACAAGCATTTTGGTTTTGTTTTGAAGCATTGGGAGCAAGCTTTGGTGCATTTCTAGCAAGAAGCATGTGGGAAAGGAGAAGGGCATGGGCAAAAGAGTGATTAACATCAATTGTTTTGGTGAGTGATTTATTTTTTGTTTTTGCAACTTTCATGGCTTCTCAAAGTGGTGTTTCTAGTGCCCCTAGATTTACTCAAGGAATTAGGTAGCAAAAGTACTATCCTCTTCGGAGGTATGTTACCAAAGTCAAGCAAAAGGGTGTCAGTGGTACATGGGAATGGAAGTGCAATTTATGCAAAAGTGAGAAGACCTTCAAGGGCTCTTACACAAGAGTGAAGGCTCACATTTTGCAAGAAGATATAAAGGGTATGGAAGTTTGTGCACACACTTGAAATTCAAAGGTGAGGGCTACATTCATGAGAGAGCAAGATGATGCTCAAAGGTTGAAGGATCGAAGAAGCAAAGTCAATATGGGTGGCATTAGCAATTTTTGCTTTGATGCTAGTAATGAGCCATGGATTGTTCATGAAGAAAGAAATAAGAGGATGCTAGTAGTAGAAGAAGAGTTATCCAAGGCATCAAATCTAGTTATGTTAAAATTTGGTACCGGAGGACAGGTGGTTCCCTAAGGTTTTGATCTTTGGCCTAGGGAAGAGTGTCCAAAAGAATTTAATTTTTCTCCTAAAGTGACTTTATAATTTTTTATAAAGTCAAATCTAATTTAAAAGTGACTTTAAGTGATAAAGTTACTAAAGTCTAATTTTAAAGTGACTTTAATAAAGTCAATGTAAAATTAAAAAGGAAAAGTGACTTTGGAAATAAATGACTAAGTGGGTCTTTATTAAAGTGGAGTGAATTAAAAAATAGAAAGTGAGATTTAAATGAGCATTTAATCTCAGCCCTAGATCTCAATCTATTTCAGCCATTGGATTTAGGGATTCCCCAAAAGTCACTTATGGTTAGATTAAAAGAGGAAAAGGAGGAAAAGGTCATTCATTCTTTCATGAGCAGATTGAGAGAAGGAGAGCAAGAGAGTAAGAGAGATTTCTGGGTAGTGAGGAGAAGAGGGTAGCAGCTTGGCACACATTCCAAGGCAGCGTTTCAACAAGTCTGTACAACTGAGTTAGCACACAGTGAAAGGCAGGTTTTGGGCACAATTTTCTAGAAAGGCCGTACAACAGTTTTGGTTTAGATTCCAAGGAGGCCGTACAACAAGTTAGCACAGAAATCGAGGAGAAGAAAAACTAAAGTTTGTTGGCACATTTTTCGAGGGAGGTCGTACAATAAGTGGCTGTACCTTGGCATGCTTTTCTAGGCAAAAATCTGTACAGCCATACTACTGTTTTCTGCACATAAATCGAGGAAAACTGTACAACAACATTTATGGCAGCTTGCACGCTTTTCTAGGCAGTTCGTACAATAGCATTTAAGGCTGAAATTTGGGCACAAAAATCGAGGAGGCTGTACAACATTTATTGCTGTTCTGTTTTGCTGTTTGCAAGTTTTTCCAATTGGTTGTGAGGCACGGAAAACGAGATAAGTTGTAAAAGTTTGCTTGCTGATTTTTTGCTGAATATTTCTCTTACTGTAAAAGCATTTTCCAGAAATAAGGAGCTTTCGAACTGGTTTTCCCCAAGAGTTGTAGGGGGTTTTTCCAGGGTCACCTTGACAAAAAATCACTGTGTTTAAATGAGTTAAATGGCTGTTTGTATGTGCTGATATTTATTTCTGCATTTTTCAGCATTCTGTTATATTTCCAAAATTTGTGTTTTCAGCAAAATTTATTTTCCTGTTGTTGAATGTATGGATATGGGAAAGGGCATTTAATTATTTTGTAGAAAGAAGGAAAAACTGAAAACCGTGGTGGGAAATGAGAAATTTTTACATGGTATCAGAGGTTGAGTGCTGAAGTGCAATTTGGGACAGCAAGGAGGAAAATTACAGTCTGCTGATTTTTCACTCAGAAAATTCCAGCAAGCTGATTCGTCACAAACAACAATTTTATCTTTACTACAGCAGTGCTATTTTTCAGTTTTAGGACAGCAGGATGTTATTGGGATTGAGGGTGGAGGATAGGTTGGATGGGCATACAAATTACAGCGTTTGGAAGGAGAGAATGCAGAGTATCTTTGAGGAGGCAGAAGTCTGGGACATCATGGTGCATACCACAGAACCCTGTTGTTGTGCCTACTGATGCTACTCAGTTGGCTGCTTATAATAGAAAGAACAACAAGGGTAAGAGACTGATTCTAGACGGAGTCAAAGACCATTGCATTCTTCATGTGAGAGGAAAGAGAAATGCCCATGAGATGTGGACAGCATTGTCCAATCTCTACCAGAGTACCAATGAGAACCAGAAAATGGTCATGAAGGAGAAGCTGAAGACCATTAAGATGGGTAATGATAGTGCAGTTGGATATCTCACAAAAATTACTAATGTGAGAGATGAGTTGACAGAAGTTGGAGAGGTCATTCCACCCACTGAGTTGGTGCGGATTGTAGTAAATGGCCTCCCCCGGTCATGGATGAACTTTGCTGATGGGGTTTGTGCACATGAGACCCTTCCCACATGGGAGAGGTTTTGGGATGATTGCATTTAGACAAAGATCAGGAAAGGTATTCCTCCGACTTCATCAAGTTGCATCACCTTGTTAAAGTTGAAATTGCTGTAACAAGTATGGTGATGGGTGCAACTTGGGCTGAGTGGAGAAAAGCAGATTCAGAGAAGGGAAGTATGGAGGGTGTTGATTGATGAAGATTGGTGGAATAAGATTGATTTATTTGAGATGCAGACATAGAGAAATCTTTCCTAGGAGAGGTCTATGATGGCATGGATACCATGGTTGAGAAAACTGTGGACATTGTTACACAAGAGGTTCCCACTCTTCTTTTTGTGGATTTTGATTTTACTGAGCAAGTGAGGCCCATCATTGTTACGAGGTGGAATGCCTTCAACGCTCCATTGTACACTTGCGCACATGCTCTAGTTCAATAATGATGAAGAATTCACTGCTCAAGTCAATGGGAAGTTGAAGGCCACATAAGGACAAGGAGGTGGCGGATTGAGTGAAGAAATCCTTTTAGAGGTTGTTTCCAGCTTCTTGACAAATTGATTTAAGGGAGGAATTTGCATGTTTTGCTGCGGAATTAGAGGATTTTGCAGACATATCAACTTTGGATGAGAGGGCGACCATGAACTTGTTTAAGTGGTGGACTTATCATGGGGTAAATGGTAATTATTTGCAAAGTCTTGCCACTTGTATCCTATCAAGTGGCAAGCTCTTCATCAACATAACATAATTCAAACACTTTTAATTTCATTCACTCTATGAAGCGCAACATGTGGGGATTATAGAAGGCTGAGGATCATGTATATGTCTGTTCAAACCTATGCCTTTTGTCTTGTAGGGGTGAAATATTGGGATTTTGCATCATTGAATCACATGAGAGTTAATATAGACTTGGTTTTCCTTCTAAAATGTCATTTATATGTCTCGCTTTTTCTTTTCTTGCAAGATAATGTGTTGTCAACTTAATGTTTTGGTTTACGTTTTCATTTGCCAAGGTTTGCGGTTCCAGCTGTAACCATTTCAAAAAATTCTAGGGGTTTCAACGTTTTGTGCAACTTAGCTACTTGAAATATCTAGGGTAATTGTTTTGTCCTTGTAACAATTTGTAGCCCCTAGAGGGCTAAATGTCAGCTATGTAGCAGTCCAAACTTCTAGTTGCCTTCATTGTCTTGATAATCATGTCTCCTTGTGGTAGGTCGCAACCCTAGAGGGTGGGGGGGGGGCAATCTCTTGCATAGAAAAACTCTATTCTCTGCCCCCTCAGAAAACCACTGAAACTGTCCTCAGGATACCACCGAACTTTGCCTTAGTATTCCATAGAGGTTTGCCTCAGGATACCATCGAAATTCTACCCGAGTATACCATCGAAATTCTACCTCAGGAGAGCATTGAAATTCTCTTAGAACTAAGCCGCAATAATAGAGCTGAATTTTGCCTTAGAAATCTAGCTGGAGATAGAACCGAACTTGTCTAAAAAATTTGGCTACAGAACAAACTCGAACTTGCCTTAAGCTATGTCGAACTTACCCGAAGAGAGATGCTAAATTTTTGCTTCAGGGTTGCCATCAATTTTTTTTTGCTTTTTTTGTTTGCCTAGATAGATGAATCCCATGATTTTTAAACTAGAACAAAAGATAAATGAGAAATTTACAAACTAGGGTGGAATCTTTCACCCCCAAAATTAGTTATAGTGGAAATGGGGCTTAAAACCCTTAGAGCCACAACTCAAGAAAACAAATGTATTTGATCCAATTTGATGAATGCCAATTTGATTCCAATTGTGCTATATTTATAGATTCCTTCATGGGCTCCCAGATGTGAAGGGTTGTGAATGCAACACCCAATTTTGGGTTTTTTTGCGCTAGGCGACCCAAAATTTATACAGTGTTGTCCCAACATTGGAAAAATTGGGTTTTACACCTTTATCAAGACTATAGCCTATGGGGTTGGATAGGCTATTTCGTCCTCCCTTAGCCAATCAATTGGGAGAGGACATTACAGTCCCCCTTCCTAAAATTGCTTGCTCTCAAGCAATTGCAAATTTGGATGCTGTAAAATTCGTTTTCCTTCCCATGTGGCGTCTTATTTCGGTAGATTTTTCCATCTAATAAGATATTCTAAAATTGCTTTGCCCCTCATTCTCTTTTCTCATACTACCATGATTGCTTCTGGAATTAGCTCTAGTTGTCCTTCACCCAAAGGGGGCATTTTGATAGAAGTAGTGACCTGCTAGTCGACGACCTTCTTGAGACATGATACATGGAAGACGTTATGAATTTTTCTTTCTCTTGGGAGTTATAACTCATAAGCCAATTTTCCAACCCTTCAGAGAACTTTGTAAGGCCCATAAAATCTTGGTTTCATCTTTTTTGCACTGCTTTTCTTTACTATAGATTGTCTATACAACTGCAATCTAAAAAAAAACAAGGTCTCCTACCTCAATGTTGCATTTTGTTTGATGCTAGTATGTGTATAGCTTTTGTTGGTATTTGGGCAGCCTGCACATTTTCTTTGAGTATCTTGAGAATATAGTCTTAGGCCAATAGGGCCCTGCGATCTCCAAAAGTCAAGTCGATAAAAGACGGAGTGCCATAGCCGTATAGTCCTTTGAAAGGTGTCATCCCAATAGACAAATGATAAGTGGTGTTGTAACAATGCTCCTCGAGGTACATCCACTTGTTCCATGTTTTTTGCTGACTAGCTACGTAGTTATGTAAGTATCACTCAATCCACTTATTCACGATCTCTGTTTGGCCATTTGTTTGCAGTTGGAAACTAGCACCGGGGGTCAATTTCTTTCCCACTAGCCTAAAGATTTCTTACCAAAATGCACCCATAAATTTGCTATCCGATCATTGATTATATTTTTAGGTAGTCCATGGAGTTTGAATACTTGAAGAATAATTCTGCTACTTGCTTGGCTGAATAATCAGTGGGAATTGCAAATAAATGTGCAAATTTTGTTAACTAGTCAACCACTATGTAGATGCAATCTTTGCCTTGTACGTTGGGAAGTCCTATAATGAAGTCCGTTGAGATGCTTTCCCATTTTTGTTCTAGAATTTGTAAGGGTTGGAGTAAGTTTGTGGGATGTGTGTGCTCGACGTTATTTTGTTGGCATATTATGTGTTCCTAGATGTATTTTAATATGTCATCTTTGAGGCCTTTCATGAAAACTGCTCCCTAGTCTATCGGTAATCTTTGAAGAACCTTTGGTGTCTTGCTAATGTTATGTCATATGTAGCCTTAAAGGCTTTTTCCTTGAGCATGGATTCAGGGACCAAATACATCCTGTTTTTATAGAAAATAATGTCATTAATTATCTTGTACCTATCATCTTGGATGTGTCCATTTGTTAGTACATAGACAAATTTGTTTTTGGAGTACTCTACCAATAGGTGAGCCTTCCCATCTTTGATGATCTCCATGAGGGAACACGTTGTTGGTTTTCTGGAAAGTGCATTGTCCACAACATTCTTATATCCTTTTACGTATTCAATATCAAAATCATATGCTTGGACCTTACTTACCCATTTTTGCTGTCTTTTGTTCATGTCTTTTTGTTCCAAGAAATGTTGTAAGCTAGTGTGTTCTATTTTGACTATGAACTTGCTTCCTACCAAATATTGCCTGAACTTTGCCAAAGCATGCATAATAGCTAGGATCTCTTTGTCATATATGGAGTAAAGCCTCTCCGAATCTTTTAGAGATTCCGACTTTCGAATGTGTCCCTTCTGCATCAATACAACTCTTATTCCTTCTTCAGATGCATCACAATCTAATACAAACGGTTGACTGAAATTGGGATGTGCCAATACCAGGAATGGACCATTACTTCCTTGAGCTTATTGAATGCCTTGTTTGATTATTTTGTCCACCCGAAAAACTGTAAATAATAGCTGCAAATTCCAAAGAATCCTCGTAACTTTGTCAGGGTCTTGGGTGTAGGCCAATCCAATATTGCTTGAATCTTCTTCTGGCGTACCTGCACTCCTTACGCACTAATTATATGCCCAAATAAAGAATTTCTGTCTTCTCGAATTCACACTTTGATGCCTTAGCATAGAGTGGCTGTTCTTTCATTTGCCCAAAATTTCATCTAGATGTTCCAAGTGGCCTTCCCATGTCTTGCTGTATATGAGGTGGTCGTCAAAGAATACTGATAAGAATTTCCTTAACTGTTTGTTGAATATGCTATTCATATAAGACTGGAATGTAGCAGGAGCATTGGTTAGCCCATATGACATGACCAAAAACTCAAAGTGCCCATAGTGGCATCGAAAAACTGTTTTTGGCACATCTTTCTCTCGAACTCGAATTTGATGGTATCTTGATCGTAGGTCAATCTTTGAAAAGTATACTACTACATGTAATTCATCGATATTGGGAATGGGGTACCTGTTCTTGATGGTTTTATGGTTCAGTGCTCGGTAATCCTCCATGTGCCATCCTTCTTTTTCACCAAAACTAACAATGAGGCAAACGATCTTTCTCTCGAACTCGAATTTGATGGTATCTTGATCGTAGGTCAATCTTTGAAAAGTATACTACTACATGTAATTCATCGATATTGGGAATGGGGTACCTGTTCTTGATGGTTTTATGGTTGAGTGCTCGGTAATCCTCCATGTGCCATCCTTCTTTTTCACCAAAACTAACAATGAGGCAAATGTTGAGTTGGGTCTAATGTGGCCCATAGCTTGGAATTCTTGGATTGACTTCTCTATCTTGTCCTTGAATTTCTATGGCTGCCGTCAAATACCTGACCATGCTTACTCAACACTTGTTGAATGTTCGCCTTGTGCTGTGGGTTGTTGCTACTGGGTGTCTTTCGGCTTGTAATCACACATTTTGCAACATACACTACGTCTCCATTGCTAAATATGGCTTCCATTCTTTTGGCGGAAACAACTTGAGGGCTGGCATTAGTCATGCCTCCCAATACTACTTCATTGCCATTCAATGCTTTGAATTCATTCTCCATTTCTTGGTAATCCATAGTGATTTTCCTAAATTAGTATAGCCATTGAATCCCCAACACTAAATTGATATCTTCAAGATTTATTACATAAAATTCATTAGTGAGTGTAATTATTGAGAGTTATGCTCCCACCTGGAATTACTCATGTCCAATTCAAGCTGTACCCATTTGCTACTATCACATTGAGGCTTTCAAATTCTTCGGTGGGAAGACCACTTTTTGCTATTAACGCTGCATCGATAAGTTGTGCATAGCTTCTCCATTAACCAAGGATGTGATGTGTTGTCCCTTGATAACTCCCCTAATCTTGAAAGTTTAATACTTGGGGGTTCCTGATAGACAAGCAATCTTAACTTTCAGTGGAGATTTCTTCTCCTCATAGGGATTTTCCTTCTCATTTGGCTGTTCATCCTTTCGGTAGCTAGGTTCATCATTTGGAGTGGGCTCTTCTTCTTCATCCTCCCATTAGAGACTACTTCAATGTAAGGGATTTTTCCTTTGCCTAAACATCGGTGTTGTGGCTCCCATGGTTCCTTGAAAGTGAAACATAGTTTCTTTCTCTCTAGCTCACTTCGAATTTCATCATCCAACTTGACCTTCCTGGGCCAATCACGTTGAAAGGGTTTTTTACACTTGTCTTTTTGAGGGATGAAAGGCTTGGATGGGGTCTTAGATTTGGTCATTACATTTCCCATATTCTCTTCTTAGGGTGCGGGACTGAATGCGTTAACCCAACAATGTAGGGGTTCAAATAATCCCTCTGTGAAGAGAATGATTAGTGTTTCTTTAGATATGTGTAACCATGATCACGGTTCGTTTGAATTCTATGATATACTCATCTGTTTGAATTGTTCCAACGATCTAAAGTATATGTCTGGGTTTTTCCAATCAAATCGATCTATCAACCTCTGTGTAAAGTCTAATAAGAAGTGATGTTCGCATGCCCTAACGTAACCAGTCCATGATACCACCATTCATGTGCTTCTCCTTCCAAATGTAGTGTGGCAAATTGGATAGCTTTGCTTCTAGCATATGATTGAGTTGGAAGTAGGTGTCCAATTTTTGCACCCAAGCTCTTACTGAACTTTTAAATGATCCATCAAAATAAGGGAGGGATAATTTACTTACCTTGTGCATTAGATCATAATTCTGATGTCCTCTAGGTCTATTCCTGTGTTTCATCTTGCTGAATTCTTAGAAAGACATGGTTGCCTTTGTATGTTCTTATAGTGCTGCACATTCCCGAAAGTATTCATCAAAGATTCCATTATGTTCTGCCACTCCTTGGGTTGTCATTGTTAGATTATCTAAAAATTGTGGAAGTAAGGGTCTGTGAATTCTTCCACTATTCACCCCATTGATTGCTTAAGCAACAACATTGATTGTGGTTGTTGCTCCTTTCAACACCCTTCCTATTACCAACATTCAAACCATTGTTTCCTAAACCATTTATAGCCTGGAAAATGAGTTGCGTTATTTGTCGTTGCCCTTCGACTAACTGATGTTGATGTTGTATGAGCATATTAGTCATTCCTTGCTGCTCCAGAATTATTGCCTGCAAGAGATCACCAGGGTCTTGTCCTTGTTACCGCTCAATTTAGCAGGGGTCCTAGGAAGGGTTCCTAAGGGACTACTACTAGATCAAGTGGCAACAATGAGACAGGGACCCGCTGTCACCTCAGTTGATGTCCCTTGCTCTTTACAAACTTTCACTAATGGGAGGAGTTCTGGTACAAGGAGATCACAAGAAATGATAAGCTAATGATAGGGTGTATAGTGATCCCTAAATCCCATTCACAAGAGAGTCAAATCATAGGGCTTGCTTGCTTTAGATGCAAGGTGAGGGGCTCTCTAAGAAAGGCTCAATGGAAGCCTAGGCCTATCGATTAGAGGTATTCTTTAATGAGGGGTGCCCTAGACATAAGATTCCTTTTAGGAACAAGGTTTCCAAGTGGCATTGGGAGATAAGGAATGATAGACATGTGGGACCACAAAGATACCCGAGGGCACCCAAACAAGACCTAGGGTTTAGGGTGTAATCTTCAACCAATATTCAAGCAAGGGGGAAGAAGGGATCAATAATAGATGAACTTCCTTTGAGTTTTCAAGCACAAAAGACCCCTTGGAAATCCACTAACCTAGAAAGACCTAAATCCAAGTAATTTTGGAGCTAGGGCTTGGTGTTTCTTACAAATCGATCACGGGATTTGCTTCAAACTTTGAGGGCTAGTGGAGGACGCCCCAAAGCAGTTCCTTGCCAACTTGCTCAACAAATAGATGGCTAAAATGGAATTCGTTGGATGCTCTAACTAGGCTATCTAGGGTTAGGGAAAAAACATTGATAAAGGAGGAGAATTTAGGGTGATGACCAAGGGCTTGTAGACCAGTGCCTAGCCAATTTTAGAGAATGCAGTCAAAGAGAGTTCGATTTAGGATTTCGCTCTTTCAATGAGCCCTACTGTAACTTCACATGCCTTAAAGAAGCAACTACAAGGTCACAACAAGGATTTATACTTCATTTTTGCAAATTTACGATGTTTCAAGGTGAAAGATATCAACCCACCCCTAGGAATAGTTCGATCTTCTTGTCAAGATGAGTAACGTATGCAACAAACCAAGATTATCAAGTGTTCAAGAATTTCACATCAATAATTAGGGCACACATATAATCAAAGCATAGCGTTCCACACATTAGATAATAAACATGAAAAATTTCGCATAAAAGAGAACTTACATGACAAAAAGATTATATCCATCATTAGAATTGCAACAATGAAGATAACAATCTTCCAAACATCAAAATGCATCAATTAACATCCCAATTTGTCCAGTAATAGCAGGTCTGTGTTCTTTTTTCCAAAGAGATACAAATCTAAGTGATGATGAGAGATCAAATGATCCTCTCTTATATTTTTACACTCTTTTAAGGAGTTCGAATGGCCTATTCTAGACTAATGATGCCGTTAACAGTAAAATAATTTGCAAATAACAATACTTTAGTGACAAGCCCACCAAATTGCTCCACAATATGAATAATTAGCCTCTCAAGAGGGCTGAAATGATAGACAAGTAGCTAAGAGGGCCCTTTGGAAGGCCTCATGTGCCAAAATGAGAAGGGCTCCAATGATAGCGATGAAGGGGGTGGCCCCTTGATCTCCAAGCAAATGACTTGTATTGGCCCAAAGTGGCTATTGGGGCACAAAATCATCCTCATGGGCCTCCAACTGAATTAGACAGGCATGAATACCATCTGCAAGGGCTAGAACAATGATGCAAGCCCTCCGTTTGTCTCCCATGGTGAGACACAACACCATCTAGGCCCTGGATCAATTGCCAAGTATGTGGTGCAATTGTGTAGGTCTAGGTGCATCATCATCATCAAATACGAGGGACATGAGCGGGCAATGAATGGTGTTGAAGGATCCCATGACATGACTATTTTCTCCTTGCTATAGTTGGAGGCCCATGGCTTTCAACACACCCTATAAATGCCAATATGACCCTCTGGATGGCTTGGACCCTGTATAGGGAGACCAAACCCGAAGATGAAGACCCACTTGCAATCATATATAAGATCCAATGTGTCTCCTCACCTTCCAGTACAACAATTCATTAATGAAATTGAGTAATTGAGCTTACAAATTATGGAACCAAGTGGATACTTCATAGTGGCATGCCCTTCCATAACGGGCTTTAGAATGTACAGGTGTTCCTAGGTACAAGAAAGAGGTTAATCAAGGACCCTATTAGGTGGTTTCAACCTCCAAGGGAGTGACAGGTTCATGGTACATCCCTTAAATGGCAGGTGTCATGTGACATAATGATGAGTGGTTTGGGAGCATCAGGGGAGGCTCTAAGCCACATGCCATGGTACAAGGGCAACAATAACGAGGGAAGCCCACACATGGGTGTATAGATGAAGGTGTATATGTGGGTGTATCATGGTACATGATTTATCTTGACCTTTGTTTTTCCACCCTTCTTCATATGCCTTTTGCCTTTTATTGATTTTTCTTTTTATAACTTCTCAGGGATTTAGGGAATGAGAGCACGATGTGTAAGATATAGCAGTGATTACCCCCTTAAGGTTGGGCAGTTCATCACTCAACCAGGGGTTGGGACAATCATGGGTTCCTTAATGATACAATGGTTTCATATAGGGGCCTTAGGAACTAGGGTGATGGCCATAATGATAGGGGGTAGAGGTAGAGCTCATGTTGGGTTTTTGCCCATGTGGAAATTGGCTATTATGAGTGGAGGAGAGTGATGCATGTGGTGTTAGGAAGCGGGACCACACAACCAAAATCGAGGTTTCCCATGTTGTGCCATTCCTAAAGCTAAGAGCCAATAGAGGAGATCCCATGGGACTAGAATGTAGGAATTTACAGGGTAAGTTCCTCAGACAGAACACCAAAGGACACTGCTCACAAACAAATCACAGATCAATACACCAGTACTTTTGATGTGGTTAAAACCCTCAAAGAGGGAAACAGTCCACGGCCTGAGCCAACGCGGCCACTTCAGGCAATTTATTAATAAAAGAATGAAATTTTACATAAGCTTCTCTCATGAACAGTTAACCTACAAATGACCCTCCATGCTCTTTAAATGGAGATCATGGACCAATCGGGTGTTTAAGCCACGGATCAAGTGTCGGTAATACCGAGGAGAGAATGAACCGTCGGATCACTAGATCAAGTTATACTTAACTATTTCCTATGTGTCGGAATATCCTAACATAGAATACAAGACTAACCACGAAATTGGACAAAGGAACTAGAGTACAAACCAAGCCCACTCTTTCCACTGAATTCCCCCACTAATCCATGTCCAAATGTGTCCATAATAAGCAAAGATACTGAATCACAAAAATGAAAAGCCATACCTTTAGGATTGGAAGGCTCACCTTTAAACATATGATCATGACAGAATGAGCAAGGGCTCGTAATGGCTGGCTTAGGTGGCGGACATGGTGGCACATCGAGCTATCTGGTGACTGCAAGGGGCTATTGGATGAAGACAATCTTGGATAAAAAATTCTCCTGGGTGTCATTCACAGGTGGTGGGTAACCGTCCTACTTGCCCTACTTTGTCTCACATAGTTGAATGATGGGTGTTCCTTTTTCTTTTTATTGTAATGTCACTAGTATCTTCTAGAAGCATACAAGGTTCATGCACTCACAGGTTGGCAGGATGCGCAACTTTGATCTCATTGTAATATCCTAGGGTGATTTTTTTTCCTTGTAACAGTAGCCCTTGGAGGGCTAAATGTCAATGATGTAGTAGTGTGAACTTCTTGTTGCCTTCATTGTCTTGAAAATTGTGTCTCCGTGTGGTAGGCTGCAACCCTAAGGGTGGGGGTGGGGAATCTTTTGCATAAAAAATATTCAATTCACTGCCTCAAAAAATCACTGAAATTTTCTTGAGGATACCACTGAAATTTTGCCTCAGGAGAGCACTGAAATCTGCCTCAGAGCCAAGCCACAGTGACAAGGCCAAACTTTGCCTAAAAAATAGCTTAGACAAAATCGAACTTGCCTTTGAAATCTGGCCGTAGAACATTCCCGAACTTGCCTCATACTATGTCGAACTTGCCTGAGGGGAGATGCCAATTTTTTGCCTCACGATTGCCATTGGATTTTGCTCTTTTTCCAGATAGATGAATCCCACGATTTCTAGACTAGAACCAAAGATAAATGAGAAATTTACTAACTAGGGTGGAATCTTTCACCACCGAAATGAGTAGAGGAAATGGGGTCTTAAAACCATGAGAGCCGCAACTCAAGAAAACAAATTTATTTGATCCAATTCGATGATGCTAATTTGATTCCAACTCTTCTCTATTTATAGATTCCTTCATGAGCTTCCAAATGTGAGGGGGTGTGAATGAAACCGCCAATTTTGGGTTTTTTGCCCCAACCAACCCAACATTTACAGAATGTTGCTTCAACATTGGAAAGAATGGGTTTTACCCCTTTATCAAGACTATAACTTATGGGGTTGGATAGGCTATTTCATCCTCCCTTAGCCAATCAATTGGGTGAGGACGAAATATTCGACTTGTTCATATTTTTTTTTGGATAACATTGCATAAAGAGTTTAAAGTGGTTTTGATATATCAGCCATCATCATGGAAGAGTGGAGAAGCATTTCTTCTATTTGCAACAAATTCATCACTCCTCCTTGGAGACAGGCATTAATTTTACTCAAAACATTTGAACCACTTAACTTTCTTTTTCCATTTAAACTCTGTCAAACTCACATGGAATGCAAACAACGAATGTAGAAGATAAGCATTAGATTTCATATATTATTCACAAGATGTTCATTTATAATACATTGTACATGACTTTTGGATTCATCTTCCAATGTCTCTTGGACTCCGGTGGCTGTTCACATTCCACACCAACCCATAGAGGATTATGTGTCCACCATTCCCCCTCTTAATCCGAAGAGGTATGTATAAGTCCAAGGAGAGAGCTGTAATACAAAATGTGCAAAAATGCATGGGAACACTAGGCTGAATTTGGTCTATGAAATGTTGGTATAGGGGGGGTTGTTCAAGGATGACCATCAACACTTGAACGCTTAGTACAGTTCTTAGAACTCTTGCTAATTTGGCATGATGCTGAGGTCTTCTGCTAGAGGAAGTGCTCCTCATGTTTTAAAGAGGGAAACCTTCAACCTTGAAAGTGAGGTCTCAACCTGTGATAGTTTAAGGATGACCACCAACTCTGGAATGCTTAATGCAATTCTTGGAACTCTTCCAAAAGTGGCAAGAAGCTGAAGTCTTCTGCTAGAGGAAGTGTCCCCAATTCTTTGAAGGGGCATCACCGATTGAAGGCATGCTCAGGGCATCTTTGTCTCTGGCTACAACTTTGAATCTGGTATGGCAAATTGTGGCTCAGGTTCGCTTGATGTGGCTTTGAAGCTTGTAGATGACCATCACTTCCCCCCTTGTCAGATACAAGGTGAGATGATGGAGAAAACTCAACTGCGAGATTGTTCAATACTCTAGAACAAGTTCTGACATATGACTGAAATATCTTCTTGGCTGTTGAAGCCCATTGCCAAGAAGTGATCCATCCAAGATGAATCTTTGTTCTTGCAGGAGGTTTGTTTGTGAAGCATTTGTTTGAAGAATGACTGGTTTTATGACAATGCTTACATGGATGAAGATCAAAACAATGATCTTTCATATGGCCAACTCGGTCACAGTGTTGGCATTTAACAACTCTTGACTGTGAATGTGGGGGAGCAGAATTTAGAACAGGTAAAAGTGAACCATCAAGAAGAAATCCAGCACTCTGAAATTTGATGTGCTTTGAGTAATCTGGAATATGAAAGGACACGTCCTTGTCATAACCAAGACCAGTTTTGTGCTTGTTATGGACAAGCTCTTCCCAAGGTCTGATGACCGTCTTGGGAAGTGCAGATTGAACTTCTGTATCTATTTGCAAATGTGCTTTTGAAATGAGCACTGGATCTGAATCAACATTATTGACTTGATGACTTGTTGGCTGCTGATAGGATCCTGTTTCAAAGTCAGATAAGGGATTGTTTTGAACAAAAACAAGTTCAGAATGATGCCTTTTCTGCTGTAACTCATCTTGCTGAAGTTGAGATTCAAGCTGCAAAAATTCCATGTTTTCTTGTGCATCATGTAGACATGGCTGATTTTCAAAGAGAGTTCTCTTGCTGATATTTACTTTCTCATTTACTGTGGAATGTATTAAAGTATTCAATAATTTTGATATATTATCCATTCGACCCATTTCACAACAAATGCAACAACATCAGCCAATGTGCAATAATTCTTAAAGGAATTCAATACAAAAGTCTTCTCATAAAGGTCTTCTTTTATATAAAGTGTAGAGAATTCTGGTGATATTGAGTCTCTAGCTAGAAGTTTTGTGGCATCCTCTCTATCTCATCGTGCAGGTATTGAGAATGGTTTAGATCTGCCGAGCCCTTTGGGTGTTGCTAGAGACAATTCTGACACAAGCAAGTCATCGAGACTATTAGTGTTTCACACATCTGCGATACTATCTCAACATCTGCCAACAATCAATCGTGGGAGGAGTATTACCAGGTCGCTCACCGCACCAGTTTCTTCAAATCAAGACTGCTCCAAGGCATATAGACAAAGGAATTGGCTTTGCCTTCGCTTCCAATGCGCTTGATTATGTTTTGTTTGACAAGCAGTCTCAGAATTTCATCTCTCTTCTGAGGTTGTGCTTTCAACTTATGAAAATAGCACAAAGTAGAGGCAACAAATAAACTGCGTGGCAACAAATAAATTCTCACAGATATGCTCATTTCAACGCCAATGCTTTTATTTTCGTTTTCAAATAGTGGAGTGTAAGCGATTTATGGATTCCACAATTGCAACCTTTTAATGTAATACATATTCAACATAATACCATCAACATATTACCATCAACCATAACACCAGGAGATAGGACTCGACCAGAGGTGGTATAGCGATATATGGAAAGTTGTTACCAGTGGATTCAACATATGCAGTATAGTGGCATGGTGGTATATCCCTTGTTGCACCACGGGGTATACCAGCAGTAGCGGAGTCGAACCGGTGGTGTGGGAGTATGACAAGAGTCCGGTCAATGATTGATCGGGTGTCGACACCCGATGAACAATATATATGGATCAACGTATATGGAACAATGTATATGAAACAATGAAACAATGTATATGAACAACGTTATACCAGTGGTATTAGAGGTCGACTGTGGACCAACGATATTAGAGCACTGTCGGGCACGAAACGTGGATGTATGAAAATAGTGGCATGAAACTGCATCGGGAGGCGGATTTACCACCTGCGTGTAGGAGCCATCATTCGAATGTGTGTTATGTATTACACAGTGTATGGGAGAGGTCTTGTAGAGTCGATGGCGAGAGGGAGCAACGCTATCACTGTGCCACTCTAAATCATGATCAATGTAGTTCCTTTTGAAGCGGGGGTCCAAAATGTCGGATTACCGAAGAATGAAGCAACATCAAATGTACCGCACACAGCTGGGTCTCTGTGTATACCACAACATCAATATGTATACCACACACAGTGATAAAAATGCTACCACAACAACACTATATCATCATCGCGAGCGTCCTCAGAGCAACGGAGCATCCAGGAGGCACAAGAGTATGGAGGCCGAAGGCACAGTCAACTTGGACAAGTCGGCTTTCTACGACCCTGTGGAATCGGTGTCAGAGGTGGTATAACATATGGTGGTATCGGGTATTACACTGGACTGGAGCCGTAGAGCATAACAGTCGAGGGGCCGAGCGGTGGTATTAAATAAACTCGAGCCAACAGTGGTATGGGCAATCGCACCACCGAAGTAGAGCTGAAAACACATGTAATAAAACTATCAAGACATTATTATATGGCAGATAGGAGCAGCGATTCAGTGAACCGATACCACAGAGAATAATGGCAGAAGCGTTTTTGCATGGAAGAATATACACAGTGCATGGTTGATAAGCGCTCAAGGCAACCTAAATGATATGTCAGTATTTGCAGGAAAATAATGGCTCAAAATGGAGCAGGACCAGCAATTGCCCGCTCTAATACCATGTCAAACTCACATGGAATGCAAACAATGTAGAAGATAAGCATTAGATTTCATATATTATTCACTTCTCTTGGACTCCGGTGGCTGTTCACATTCCACACCAACCCATAGAGGATTGGGTGTCCAACAAATCCCAAAACACATTGTGGACAGTTTGACAAATTGTGAAAACCTACATCAATATATTCTTATTCAGCTACAATATTTTCAGCAAGTTTTTGTCATGAATCATCTAAAAACAACATAAATTTCAAAGTTGATTTTATAAGCTCGAATACACAATGTCTTAAATGGTCAAAACCAGGTGACAATTGCAGTCTTAAGTGGTCTACCTGTTATAATTAGCCACCACAATGCACAACAAGAAACAGATTCCAATACACTAGTGATATCCTTGTTTGTGCAACTAGTGACTTGATCATCTTGGGAGATAATAGTTTCAGTTTATGGAAAATGGCAACAGCCCTATACACAACAAGAAATATACTCCAATAACAATGGAAGAGATAGCGTTGCTTGTGGAACTAGTGCCTCTGGGGAGATTAGTGAATAGTGGTTGCTTTGTAGTTTGTGCTTGTGTGATGATAACCAAGAATGATCTGGCCTGAAATTTTATTCAGTGTCTGAAATAAGCTTGCAAATAATTCTTTTTGTGAAACTGCAAAAGAACAAGGAGGGAAATACATTTTAAAACTGAAATAGCTTGCTGAGTGAACTAGAGATGGTGTTACGTGGCTCAGGAAAAGGAACAGGAAAAGCCATAATACTTTCTCTGACCTCGATCTGAATTTCATTTCTTGTAATCTGTACTCAGAGCAAACAAACAATCTTGCTGTAAATTGCCAACCAGATGCAAACTGTAACCAACTTCATAGACTTTAGTACCCTGCTTGTCCTAAAGGAGTGGTTTGCAGACCTCAGAAAACCCAACATTTGAAGGGAATTGGCAATATCTATTGTCGTTTCCTATTTCTTGAACTTTAATCACAAGGATAAAGAACATTACCTTTCTTTTATTTTGTCCACTTAGACTTGACAAGGTGGTTCCCTGCATTAATATAAATATCTTCCTATAACACAGAAATTGGGTTGTAATCCTAGGAGAACTTTTGATATGGATATTCAGTAACTTTTGAATTAGAGAAAACCCTCACGGGGTATAAAAACTTCAAAATATGCTGTGGAGTATGCTTATAACCCTGTCTTCACTTATGGCATGGCTTCAATGCACATGCAGAGTTCTTCATATATAGTTTTAGCACAATTCAAAGATTGGAGTTTGAGCTTCTATGCAGTAATGGTACCGAGCCATTTCTCTCTCCATTCTCTTGTCAGGCTTCTGCTGTATAGCTTTCCTTAGCAGCTAAATTACCGGGAAATAGAAACGGATACAGATCCACCAAATTCTTGAAAAGCCAGGTTCTGGATGGTGGGGAAACACCACGTACAAAAAATACAATATATATATATATATATATATATATATATTTTTTTTTTTTTTTTTTTTTCTTAAAAAAATATATTTGAAGAGAAATTAAAACCGTTCATGAGTCAGAACGTTGGAACTGAAATCGTTAGATAACTCATAAATATGAAGATTGAAATCATGACGCATCATCCTTTATACAAAAAGGATAACTGCAATACAAAATTGAATGTCTCATCAATGATCACTCTCTTGATATAATGTACATTAGGTCTAATTACATGTCCAAAAATGGGTCTGCATGCTCATAATTTGAATATTTTAACTTCACATCATGATCAAGCTGTCATTTTCCTTGAAATCTAAAAATTGCCATCTAGTAACAGTGGTAAATGAATATTGTACATTTTTTGAGAATATGCCATAGTCTATAAATTGTTGAAAAATGTAACTAGGGTTGGTCTTCATAATGACACGTGTAATCATGATTTTATATAATTGATGTAAAGAAGAAAAATAAAATTATTTTTGTAATGCTTTAGTCATGGGTTTCATCCTCAAGGAATTTTATTTTTAGTTAAGGCTCCCATTGTGAGCCTTTAGGATTAGTCATCATGTCATAAAGTCTATAAAGTCAATGTCAAAGATGAAAGACCCATTTGGGCATGTAATTTACTGTAAAAGGAAAAATTTGTGAACCCTACAAGACAATGTCACAAGGTCACCTTGAAGTCGGTCTTAAGATAATTCTAGAAAGGCATGTCAGCCTTGTCGTTGGGAGATGTCGGCTCATTTTGATGAGCAAACCACTATATATAGGCAGCCTGACCTTCATTTGTAGACAAAAATTCATTCTAGGATAAGAAGGCAAAAATAAGTGCGTAGTTCATGAAGAAGGAAGCCTATAACCAAGCGAAGGAAGGAGGAACATAATTAAGGATATTTTCTGATCTGTTTTGAGTTGATCCACTCCGCACATGCGAGGAATAGATGCTGTCCACTGCAGAAGAAGCTGAGGTATGACAATCAAACTTGAAGGTCAGATCAAGGTAAAAGATAAGGTGGATCTCAAGCCGAGTTGCCAAAGAAGAAGTCTCCATCTAGAGCAAAGATAAATCAAGGTTCGAAGTTGGTCAACCACCTGTGATAAGGTTTCTAAAGCAGGGCTGAAAGTTGCAGATCTGAAACAAGGGACCGAAATCTGAAGGATAGCCGAGATCGTGAGAAAAGAAAGAAGTTTGACTATCGTTGACTCAAGGAGGAAAAAGTTAAATCAAGAAGGCTTGTGACTTTGTCTAGGAGAGGTTGTTGTGTCAAGGGTCTTGGTCGTGGTTTTCATATTCGTCAATTGAAGTCTCTATAAGAAGAAGAATTCGTTTTGGGTTTTCCTCTCAAGTGTGAGAGCTTTTGGCCCTGACTGATCGCTTACGTTCTATGTCTCTTATCTCTTTATTGTTTATGCTATGGTAGCTGTTTGATGAAGAAGAACACTATAATAATCTAAGTAAAGAAAAGATCATAATCTAAAGAAGTAAAAAGCATTCACAAGCAGTTATCATTGATAGAGAAATCTCCTAATTCTGATGCCCTAGATTTCTCAACATGGTATCAGAGCTAAGGTGACAAATCAAGGAAAGGGCATCTCATCAAGGGACACACAAGCACTCAAGGATCAAATCTCGAAGGACATCAAAGCAAAGTCAAGATCTACAAAGAAGTGTCAAAACCCTAGATCGAAGAAGAAGTCTACACTAGAAGAAGTCTTGGGATCCTCAAAAGACCACAAAGGCCCTACTCAAGTTGAAGAGACCTACAAATCAAAGTATCTTGAAGACTATTCATCCAAGAGAAGCAAGATCAAGGATGTTGTCATCATCTTCAAAAGTTCTAAGGCAATTTCCCTTTCATTGAAGCAAGGTCCTTACCATTGAAGAAGATCATCCTAGAAGCATCAAAGACTTCATCAAGAAGCCATCAACAAAGGACATCACCATCAAAGGATCTAAAGTGATCTGCCTCTTTGTGGAGTCAAGGATCATTCTTGAAGAGAACTATCTTCTTCAAGGAGAAGCTCTCTATTATCTATATCATCATCAAATTCAAGGAGGCAGCAAGTGGAAGAATCATATTCACAAGTAAGTATATTTATGTATATTTGAATATGTCAAAATATCTTTTTGCAAAAAAAGCAACAAATTGGTTGGGGCTTCAAATTGTCTTGCATGGAAGAAGAAGACCGATCTGAATCTCATTGAAAATGAGGTCATGGAACATGGAAAAGGCTCAATTGCCAAGCCATCGAAAGAAGATGCTCAAAGGTTTCTCATAGAATCCATCAATGATCCCCTCATCCCATATGTATCTAAACTTGAAACTTTAGAAAAAATATATGACAAATTGGTAGAGTTGTTTTTCGTAAGCACTGTAGGAGAAGCTGTCTCATTAAAGTAATAACTCTACAAGCTAAGGATATCAAAAGGAGAAGGAATAGCCTCATTCTTTATGAGGATATCTAAAATAAGGGATCAACTTCAAGATCTTGGAGAAATAATGTCTGACAAGGAGATGACCACCATAGCACTAAATGCACTACCATAAGAGTGGGGTAACTTTACTTCAAGCATTTATGGGAAGAAAGAAGCTACTCCATTCCAACATCTATTGTCACTATGCAAGATTGAAGAAACCAAGCTAAAGGAAAAAACTGATGTGGGATCAAATGAGCAAAATCAAGCATATGCTGCTATGGCAAAGAGAAAAGGAAAATTCGAAAAATTTGGTCCTCAGAAAAAGAAGAAGAACATGGCTAAGATTCAATGCGATGGATGTCAAGAATATGGGCATTACAAAAGAGTGTCTTAAGTTCAAGAAGGACAATAACAAAAGAGGAAGAGAAGAATCCCATATCACCAAAGAAGTGGAAGAAGTTGCAAAGAAGAAATCCAAGAAAGAAGAAGATAGCGATCTCTACTATGACTGAAATAGTCTTCTTCACCTAGTTCTTTTCAAGTTTTTGTTTTTTAAGTTCTTTTATTGTAAGATATGGCAATAATGAGTCACTAAGGAGCATGATAGGATGCATCATGGCATCATAGAAGCATTGAAAGTAAGAGCTTGTGATCATAGAGAAGCATGAAAGATATTTGAAATAAAAGTCTATGGCAGTCACCTATGGATAGTTATAGCTCTTGGTAACCTCATTAGAAGCATAAGTGGTACTTATGGGAAAAGGAGAAAGTTATCTAGTACAAAGCTCATCACACATTAGTGAAGAGGAAGCATTTGCTAGATGAAGATTACTTAGATTTTGTATTGGAATCTTCGTCGGAAGGTTCACCAATTAAAAGGAAGCAAGTGTTTCATCAAGAATTCCAACTTGTGGAATTCATGGGATGATGGTATGATGACAAAAGAGGTGAAGTAGATCAAGGGATTAAAGTTCTTTCAATCAAGGAAGTTGTTGAAGGAAGTCTAGATGACCTAAAGGAAAATGAGGTATTTATGTTTGTATTCGATATTGTAGATTCATGTCATATGGTTGCAAGTAACATGAACGAATGCTCTACCTCGAGAGCATGATCAAAAGGAAGGATCTCTTCCTTTGAAATGATGCAGGAAGGCACGGGTCACACATTAACTAGATGAAATCAACATAATATGTCCTCATATGAAATATGAGGTGGTTGACAATAATTGGAGGAACTTTGATTGAAAGTTCTTGGGAAGAAAAATGTGTGAAGAAAGAAGGGAAGAGATCATGGAATATGCAACTATGAAGAAGGCAATCAACATCCAAGCACTGAAAGATTTGACTAGGATATCTCCATGAAAGATACAAAGACTCTGATGTAGTTTGAAAAAGCAAGAGACCCTTGACAATATATATATCTTGGAGATGTGTCAATATGTATGCCGAATGTTGTTGTAAACAAAAATATGTCATGATGAAAGACCATCACAAAGGTAATTTTGATTTAATGTCATTTCTTATTTTTGAATGATATCTGGATGGGCTTATGCAGGCTTGCCAAGGGAAGCGCTGTGGATGTCTTCCACCACTAATGACCATGTAGTTGGATGAAAGATCCTTAAGGAAACATGGCATGAAGAAGGCAGTAAAGCATGAAGGAGGACCAAAAATGGACTAATGGATCACTTTCCAATGAAAGGAATGATGACATGACTGTCTCATGGATGAAAGTGATGGATGATCTGTGCCCTATGAAGAAGTCCCAAAAAATGTAGACTCTATGACAAAGAAGAAATTCATGACTTCAATGGAAGGAGTTCTACAAGCAGTTGGTTATCCCATGATCTCCATCCGAAGAGCTACTGGAAGCAAGTCACTAGTCAAGAGGGAGTTTGGTCAAGTCCCCGGTTGAGAGGGAGCTTGGGTGCATTCCTTTTATAGGAATGGGTACATTCCCTCAGTGGAATGAGTATGTCCTCCCCAAGTTAAGAGGGAGAGATAGACATATCATTCTTGTCTTCACTTGGGAAGACAAAATGGAGGATTGGGTAAACATCTGACATCTGATACTCTTTGAGGATGAGTTAGGGCATCCAAGATAAGAGTAGTTGTAGAGGACCAATATTATTTGAGGATTGGGAATCCGAGATAAGAATAGTCTTGGTGGAACATACTCTGAGAGAACCCGGGTGGGGTATGTTTCGAGAGAGACAATGATGAGGGTGTCTATACATCATTGGTCTCACTAGTGTTGAGCTTTGATCTTGTGGAGAGATAGAGCAGTTAGTCAAGGCCTTGCTATGTGACAATGCTAGATGATATGATGCTATACAGATGGGTTACCAATTCGACTCTTCTTATGAGAATTCTTCAGATTGAGAATGTCCAAGTACCTTGTATGGATTATGAGTACCTCCTTAGTTAAGAGGGAGTGTTGAAAAGTGTAACTAGGTTCGGTCTTCATAATGACGTGTAATCATGATTTTATGTAATTGATGTAAAGAAGAAAAATAAAATTATTTTTGTAATGCTTGAGTTATGGGTTTCATGCTCAAGGAATTTTACTTTTAGTTAAGGTTCCCATTGCGAGCCTTTAGGATTAGTCATCATGTCATAAAGTCTATAGAGTTAATGTCAAAGACCATGTCACAATGTCACCTTGAAGTCGACCTTAAGATAATTCTAGAAAGGCATGTCGGCCTTGTCACTGGGAGATGTCAGATCATTTTGATGAGCAAACCACTATATATAGGCAGCTCGACCTTCATTTGCAAACAAAATTTCGGTCAAGGATAAGAAGGCAAAAAGAAGTGCGAAGCTCATGAAGAAGGAAGCCTATAACCAAGCGAAGGAAGGAGGAACATAATCAAGGATGTTTTTGGATCTGTTTTGGGTTGATCCACTCCACACGTGGGAGGAATAGATGTTGTGGATTACAGAAGAAGCCGAGGTATGACAGTCAAACTTGAAGGTAGGATCAAGGTAAAAGATAAGGTGGATTTAAGTATTAGGGGGTTTACACACTTCTTCACCCCTTCTTCCAATTTAAGTATTAGGGGGTTTACGCAGTGCATTATATTAGATATATTTTGGGATTCAACTGCGTTAAGTCAGTCATTCACATATGACCATTTCCATGAGAGGTAGTCGTAACTGACTAATTTCTCATGGTTTTTGAATAGTTCGATTAGCACTCATTGCATCGGGTGATGCTCACAAGGGTCAAGAAGTGGGATTGAAACTAGTGAAATGAATCACATTGTGTCAATCATCACTTCCGGGGCTTGCACCCGTAACCAGGACTTCCCGAGAGGTCACCCATCCCAGATCGCCTCTGGCTCAAGCGCGCTTAACTGTGGAGTTTTCCCACAATCAAGCTCACTTAGCTTGCTACCCCATTTGCAAAACTTAGCAAGTATTGTGCCTCATGAACCATTGCTAAGGTTTTGCAAATGGGGTAGCAAGCTAAGTGAGCTTGATTGTGGGGAAAACTCCACAGTTAAGCGCGCTTGAGCCAGAGGCGATCTGGGATGGGTGACCTCTCGGGAAGTCCTGGTTACCGGGTGCAAGCCCTGGAAGTGATGATTGACGCAATGTGATTCATTTCACTAGTTTCAATCCCACTTCTTGACCCTTGTGAGCATCACTCGATGCAATGAGTGCTAATTGAACTATTCAAAAACCATGAGAAATTAGTCAGTTACGACTAACTCTCATGGAAATGGTCATATGTGAATGACTTACTTAACGCAGTTGAATCCCAAAATATATCTAAGATAAGGTGGATCTCAAGTCGAGTTGCCAAAGAAGAAGGCGCCATCTAGAGCCAAGATAAATAAAGGTTCAAAGTTGGTCAACCACACGTGCTAGGGTTTTTGAATCAAGGCCGAAAGTTGCAGATCTGAAACAAGGGACCAAAATCTAAAGGATAGCCAAGCTTGTGAGAAAAGGAAGAAGTTTGACTATTGTTGACTCAAGGAGGAAAAAGTTAAATCAAGAAGGCTCGTGACTTGGTCTTGGAGAGGTTGTTGTGTCAAGGGTCTTGGTCCATGGTCTTGGTATTCGTCTATTGAAGCCTCTATAAGAAGAAGAATTCGTTTTAGGTTTTCCTATCAAGTGGGAGGGGTTTTGGTCCTGGCTGATCGCCTATATTTTGTATATGTTGTCTCTTTATTGTTTATACCTTTGTTACACGGGAATCACTCCCAAGAGGTGGGAAACCCTTTCCAATGGTTCCCACGCTCCCGAGAGCTTTGGAACTATATGGGAACGTTCCCTTTTCGGCAGGAGTTGTAATGGGAGCTGGGGAAAGTTCCGGGAGCTTTGAAGATTGTTTTTTTGGAGTTTCGGCGTTCTTTGGGGTTGGGGAATACAAACTCTGTAGAGAAATATGCTGAACTTCCCACAAAACATGGGCCTATGTTGAAACCTTCCCAAGAAGAACGGCCAAAGACATCCTTAACACCGATATCCTTAATTGAGAAACTGGAGCTATCTCTTGATGGGTTAAGGAAGCGTGTGGCACCTCGATGTAAGGGCAATATCTGGGATGTCATGCTGATGAGTATTTCTTTTGCTGTTTATGTATATATATTGCAGAAGATTGTGTGTGCATATTGTATGTGGTGGTCAATGCTTAAACATTAGAGTTGCTTTACTTTTTCTTTTAAGAATAACTAGAGAAACAAATGTAAAATTGTTCCTTCGTATTTTTAAGCGAGATTGTTTCAAAGACTGATAATGAACTTGACACTTTAATATTTTATATATATAAAAGGGAGAGACTCACGGAGAGAGACACCCAGAGAATATATTTATATATATAAGAGATTATATATTTAAATTGATTTTAATATTTGAATATTTTGATTCAATATTAATTTTGATTATTATATAAATTATATAATTAAAAAAATGTTTTTAATTGTTTAATTGTTTAATTATATAATATTACTGCTCCCGATTAGCCGTTTCCTATAAATTTTGGAGAAACCTCTAGCCATTCTTGACACCCGTACCCAAGTTCCCAATGTTTTCACGTTACAGAAACTCATGCAACATAGGTTTATACTATGGTAGCTGTTTGATGAAGAGCACTATAATAATCTAAGTAAAGAAAAGATCCTAATCTAAAGAAGTAAAAAGCATTCACAGGCAGTTATCATTGATAGAGAAATCTCCGAATCCTGATGCCCTAGATTTCTCAACATATATCATACTGTTCTAAGAGGACTCTTCACCTAGAGTTGGATGGGAGTGATCTAATTAAATCATCAATGACACAACCATTCTTTGTACACTATATTTTCTTATCTATGTATTGTCTCAAAGCTTTCCTGTTAGCATTATGAAAATTGAAATCAAAATTTTGATGCGTTAGACCTTTCCTGTTAGTATTATCATTTGCTATACAACTATACAGCCTACATATTGGTAATAAATATTTTGATGCGTTAGACCTTTGCTGTTAGTATTATCATTTGCTATACAACTATACAGCCTACATATTGGCAATAAATAATCCAACTAAAAGTCTAAATAAGAATGCTTTCTTTGTTGGATTTCAAACAGGTGGTAAATATCCTTAAAAGAATAAAAAATAAACCAAAAGCTCTAATGTTATTTGCATGGTATCCCTCATGTGAGGGCTAGTTGGCACAGGATCCGTTTCAGCAACATGGGATCCATTTCAAGGTTTGAAGGATCTCTTTATGGGGGTGGATCCTATGTGGTTTTGGATGGATCTGTATTTGTATTCGAAACACGGATCTTTGTATCCAACATCAATACTCCGTGGATCCGTGGATCCAGTAACACAGCTTATCAGTCACTCGGCTTAGCTCTGTCTTGGTCTCAGTTATTCTCTGTTGCTTGGCTCTTATGTCAGCTTTGGTGCTGCCTTGGCTGTTGGCTCCTCCTAGCAAAAATGCTTGAACAATGCTTGGGTATTTTATTTTGACTTGATCCTTGCCTTTGGGACTCCTTGCCCCATAAGCTCACTACAGCAACAAGAAGAATGCTCTGCTCATTCCTCCTCAAGCACCAATGCCTGCACCAACCATAGTATCTACTATCAACCCAAGTCACGTGGTTTGGGTTCAGCAGAGATTAGATTTGGTTCAAATTCATATTTTTAACGAGGTTTGCCATTAGGTTCATCTTTACACATTTTTAAAATATACATATATATACACACTAAAATGAAATATAGCATAAAATAGTAAAAAATCAACATCAATAAACTTAAAAATGTTATGATGGACATTGAAATTGCAAGAATTTGATTATGAGCTTGAGCTGTGACATGAGGTTAGGCTCTTGAGCTGCGGACTCACTTGGACTTTTGAGCCGCCGACTCAGTCGGGCTCTTGAGACGTGGACTCAGTTAATGGTTATGAGGTTTGATGAACCTCAGCAAACCTCAATTTTTTTAGGTTTGCTGAATTTCGAATCTCAAGAGGTTGAAGTTTGTTGAACCTTGTGACATCAACAAATGCTTTCAGAACAGAGCATCAATACGGAAAATTCAAGGATAGGCAAAATGCCCCACCAGGTCAAGCATCAAACATCGTCACCTACATGCATGGCATTCCTCCAAAGCGCATTACAGGCCTGATGTTGTTCTGCCGGTCCATACCAATTGATGCCAGTGGTCAGACAGCTGTCTAATGTTTCCCAGAAAGCAGAGGTTACCCCCATGTGAAAGTTTTGCGTCACTTTTCATCAAAGTCATAGAGTTGTGTTCTCGTTCACCATCTACGTGCTGTTATGCTAAACAGAAAGCATTCTATTGCAAAAAAAATGGTTTCCCCAACAAAGGATTTTGTTATTCCTCCCCAGGTGTATGCCCATCCTGGCCAGTGCCATTCAATCTGCTTCAGCAGAGAATTTTTTTGCTTCCAACTACATATCAACTTTCGGAAATAAGCAAATGCCAAGTACATAGTCCAATTATGAAAACAAATATCATAATGTATTGTCAATTGATATGCCGAAGACCCAAAAGTTTAAATAAGTTAATTTGATAATTTAGACAAGGTGCAAGGAATATGTAAAAGAAACAGTTGGCCTCTTTTGGGCATGAATTTTTTTGCTTCCAACTAATATCAACTTTCGGAAATAAGCAAATGCCAAGTACATAGTCCAATTATGAAAGACAAATATCATAATGTATTGTCAATTGATACGCCGAAGGCCCAAAAGTTTAAATAAGTTAATTTGATAATTTAGACAAGGTGCAAGGAATATGTAAAACAAAAACAGTTGGCCTCATTTGGGCACAATGCAAACATCCATACATCAATGAATTTAAGAATCATCGATTCAACCAACAAAACTGCAATAAATGAGCCACCTAGAACTATGAAGCCCTTCAAAACATTGAACTATTTGTTGCAATTAGAGTAATGATTCTCCGAATTGCAATGGGAAACTCTCTTGGCCAAGTCCAAAGAAAATTGTCTACTCTAGTGATTGATGGTGGCTCTAAATACACATACTGTGAGATAGCTTTAATGGATGGCGGCGTTGCGAGTGCGAGAGGACTCTTGCAAAAATGAAATGAGTATATGACAAGTAGTTCAAGTGGTTTTCATATTTTATCTTTTAGGTTTTATGATTGAAGATGATGAGACCTGTGTTAAAAGATATATTTTGTGTCTTTTATTTTTAACATGACTGTAAATGGTTTAGCGTTGGGGATGGGTAGGAGTACCCTATCAATTTCAGGGACTTGGGGTTGGTTCTTCAAAAGTCTTTAAATTTGATAAGGAAGCAGGTGGCTATGGAAAGTATGTTTTGAAGTCCTTGATGGAGTTCTCCCTCGGTTGAAGACGTTTATGAGTACGAAAGTTCTTGAAATGCTAGTTTATGTGGAAATTTGGTGGGATGGCGGCTTTGAGAGTGCGAGAGGACTCTTGCGGAAATGAAATGAGTATATGACAAATAGTTTAAGGGGTTTTCATATATTATCTTAGGTTTTATGCTTGAATATGATGAGACCTGTGTTAGAAGGTATATTTTTTGTCTTTTGTTTTTAACATGACTGTAAATGGTTTAGCGTTGGGGATGGGTAGGAGTACCCTATCAAATTCAGGGACTTGGGGTTGGTTCTTGAAAAGCCTTTAAATTTGATAAGGAAGCAGGTTGCTATGGAATGTATGTTTTTGAAGTCCCTGATGGAGTTATCCTTACTTTGAAGACGTTCATGAGTACATAAGTTCTTGAAACGCTAGTTTATGTGGAAATTTGGTGAGGACTGATCCCCATGCAACATAGTGTATATGTTATTACAGGACGGAATTATTGATTATAAATTGCACCAATGATTGATTATGGATGCCATTCAAAGTTTTAAACCCTTTTTGGTGGTTGTTGATGGTTGAAACGATTAGCTTCTCATGTGGTATATGGCATTTAAGTTGTTACCTGCTTAGAAATGCTTCAGAATATTGCTATAGTTACGTTAGTTCCTTATGGACTGTGATTGTTATCTTTGTTCGTAACTCTTTAGTATGGCGAAATTAATTTCTTCTGCTGATTATGGATGCCATTCAAAGTTTTAATCCTTTTTGGTGATGGTTGAAATGATTAAATTCTCATTTAATAGATGGCATTTAATTTGTCACCTGATTAGAAATGGACGTTAATCAACATAATGATGGATATCAGTGAGTTATCATTTTATGATTGATCCTGTAGACTGTTTCAAGGAAGTGTATACATGGATTATTGGCTTTTTCAAGGATTTTATTTTTCATTTTTTATTATTATTTCGGGGTAATTATCTTACATGCGTTGTGTTAATTTTCGTTCGAGCAATATATTGTATTGACATGAATATGATAGACAATGGACGGGATTGCACTAGGTAAATAGTTTGATGGCTAAATTGGTCTTTCACTTTTCGTCATTCCAATAATGTTTTTCAGTGGCTGTTTATTGAATTTTGTTTCTAATCTCTCTTCATAGCCTTGAACAATTATAGATAGAAAGAGTGGCGGATTTGAGACTAACTTCATCCGTTTTAGTTAAGAGAAACTGTTCTTTTTGGTGTTTATACAAATTAACTTATATGATGCAGTTAGAAATCTTTCCTAAAGAATGCATTTGTTTGAGAAATTGTTCATTTTGGTGTTGGTAGACATTAACTTCGAACAATGTGAAAACATTGGTTTTTTTAATAGGAAAGAGTAGAATAACATTTTGAAAGTGGAATAAGTTATTTTGGAGTTATTTTGATGTTTCTTAATTTTTCTTGAGTGAAGAGTAAGGTTTAAGAAATTTGACCTAATTAAATGGAGTTGTTTACAGTGTAGATATTTTTTAAAATGAAATTGAGCAGTGATTATTTTAGGAGAAACATGCACACATATAAGTTAGATATTTCAAGTGGGGTGTAATTTCTTAAATGAAAGTTATTCAAGATTGTAAATATCTGTATTTGTTGAATGTTATGTTTTTTAAAATTATTATGATTATTTTTAATTTAACATGGAAGAAGTTCTCTCTATTTTTTTTGGTTAATTTTAAAACCAACTATTTCATAAATGTGACAAACGGGCCAATTGCAACATGTCTCCAAAGATTAACCCATGCAATTGGGAAAACGGATTGTTCACCAAACCACTTGAGCTAAAATCTTTTGAATTTTTTGGAGAGGACATGGGGTGGGCTTTAATCCATTTATGTGTGCATGGGTTACGAAACCACTCAAAATATAGTCTATTTAGGTGCAACCATTCATTTGACCAATACATCAAGGTGTCCCATGGTTGTGTTAGGCCCTCATGGGAATTGAACCATTGAAAAAAAATTCCTTGCTTTTAACTATTGGATCAAACTCCTTTGGACGCTAATTATACTAAAAGTTGAGAGTATATGTGGCTAGCATATTTTTTTTTTCTACGAAAAATAGTGATTTCATTTCAAGGAGATGGTAATGTATTATAGATGCATTTAGCATTCGGACATCAACATATAAGTTTCACAATTTGTGGGCTCAAGTGACCTATACCCCTAAATTAAAAAAAAGAGAGACATAACTAGCATGCGTTGTAAAAAAAGTACCCAATCTATATATGAATCTTATCATATTGTTTTTAGGTCAATGTATATCAACAATTTAGTAAAAGGCTTTAAAAATAGTTTTTGGAACATTGATGGACCATCCATCATTCGTCATGTAAAAATGGAATAGAAGTTATAAAATGAGTGAAAACTGTGGACTAGGAGATGGCATTTGATGACAATAAGGTGTCATATTTCAGTTCACATTGCTCCCATGGGCCTTTTAGGATAGATAATATGTTGTAGCATACGACTCTATAGAGACATGTTAGTAAGTTAATAAGAGATTGAGGTGAATAGTGTTTCCATTCTTTGTTCAAAATAAATGATAGTAACAAACTTTCCATTTTATAAACATCATTCATTTAGTTGATGACTACAATTAAATCTCCTCGTATCTCCAAATTTTTAACATTATGATCTCCAATTGTAAAAAGAAGTTTTGAAGTCATCATCTTAGTGAAGTTATTTTATGTCAGTGCCTAAAAATGTTTTTATGTAATGTGTTTGTAAAAGGTACTATGCATGTAGCCCACACAAAAGATGGCGTGCCTTGGCTTGCTCCATCAAAATAACCCTAATAAACATTATCTACATTTCTAGGCTTTTTTTTAATAATAAATTTATTTTGTTTCTTGAGCCCTTTCAAAAATTGAATGGATTTGAGTTGCACATTGGAAATGAGTATATTTATATATTTTTCACTAAAACGCGTGGAATCTTTGAAACACAGAGTCCCCATGCAATGAATAACGACATTGGTTTGAGAGGTTTATATTTTTTTCCCAACCACATTTCAAAACATTTTTCTATGGCGTGCCCCTTCCAAGTCTCATTGCAACTTGTAATCCTATCTATCTTACTAGATTTTGTGTATGAACAAACTTACGAGTAAATGATTAACACTTTCTTCATCTTGTTTGTGGAGTGTACACTTCCTAGGCTTTGCTCATTCCTCTTTTGGAGGACATCCCAAGTTAATACCCCATATTTTCAATGCCATATACACGAAAGTTCTAGTTTTCATGTGCACATTAACTTTCTATTGTGGTTTCCACCACTAATACTAATATTTATGAACCTTATTGAAAAACATTGCTTCCTATAACTTGTAGCATATTCACATAATGAAAGAATTGTGGATCACATTAATGAATTTGCTCTCTTTGATTCTCTCATGAATTCTAATTAATGTTCCATATATTCATTCCATTGATCTATATCATTCCCTTCTAGTTCCACTATATTGACTCTCATCTATCCATGTTGCCAAATCTTTGTATTCTCATGATCTGTCAATTGAGACACCTTAAATATTTCTCTTTAACAACGTTAATATTTCATCAAATAATATATTGTAGTTCCCACATCCAACCCATGGATCAATTGCTAGTCTCCCACATACCCCGTTGCCAATATTTCAAGCCAACAATTTGCCTATAATTGGAAAGGCTTGCACTAGTGTCTTACACACTATTGAATCATTGTTAAGTGTTTTGTTTGACTTCCTTATCTGGTCAAGAATAGTTAAAGGCTCTACATGTTTTTGAAAATTGACTTATTTCTGCAGTTTCATTTAGAGATTAGTCTCCACATTTTTTATTTGTAGGTAGTGTTTCCCAAATAAATTATTTTTTAATCCTAATCCCTCTTCCCTGCTTTGATTTTAAAGGTAAGTCCATTTGACCCATGGGATACCATTCTTTCCTCATCTCCAATCTATACAAATTTGAAGATTTCTATTTAGATTGTTCAAGTATTCCTTTTGGCATCTAATCAAAGTGTGCCAAGAAATTGGGATTGCTTCAAGCACTGATTTAACTAGGGTTATCCTTCCTCCCAAGGGGAGCCACTTATTACACCACTTATTACACCAAATGCTCACTCTTTTGTTGTTTTATCAATAATCCAACTACATTGTTTAATCCCATACCCATTTGGTTCCAATAGAAACACCTAATATTTTATCCCTTACTATAGATCACTTATTTAATATGGATTTTTTATTTTTTATTTTTTTAATATTGCTTGTTCCTCCTCTAATCCATTAAAGGACATTGTAGAATTTAGCATATTCACTTTCATACTTGTAGCATAGTTTTTAAAAATCTCTTTCACTATGTTAGGGATCCCTTAGAGACCTGTCACAAAAATATGACATGTCATCAACAAGCATTAAATTTGTCTATACAAAATAGTGTTGCCTATATTTATCCCCTTTATTGACCATGATTTCCTTGTTTCCATTATATTTCTACATAATCCTTTTGTCGTCATGAGGTACATGATAAGGGATATTGGGCAGACTTAGCTTAAACTTTTAAAGGAGCAAAGAATTTTGTGGTTGATCCTTTTACTTGACATTCAAGGCCGTTGAGGAGATACAACCTATTATCTAGTTTATCACTTTTAAGTTACGTCTAATATGCATTAACATTGGTCTTAAGGTACCTCAAGCTTGCTATATCATACACTATAGAGAAATCCAATTTGATAACCAATGTTGGTATTTCCTTGTTTTGATAGTGCTAAACCATTTTAAGCTACACCAATTTCATCATGGATTTATATCTTATTGAGAAAACCAAATTGTTCATGTTATTCCTTAGGTAGTTCCGGGTTAGGGAACAATGCCAATGCACCCAATGGAGGGTGGGGAAACCTCCCTGCTTTATGTCACAAGTTGGCCCTTGGACTAGAGGGGGTAACCCTCAAACAATCACGAACAGTAATTGTTCCAAGTTACCTCAGAACAATCCCTTTAAGTCCCCAAGTGTTGGATTCAAAATGGATAGTTTTATAAATAGATGGAGAAATATTATAGGCCAAAGATGATAGTACACTCAAACTATATCTCATGTCAAGGGCTTGCCAATGGGTACATTTATGCCATTTAAATTGAAGGATGGAAAATGCAAAAGAAGTTTCAAATGTGAAAGACAATAACATACATATTCCTTGATATTGAAGAACACAAAATCAAGAGGGTTAATGAGGGCACAAGTCCTTCACCCTCATAATTAGAAAGAAAGCATATTAGGTTAATTTAAATGAAATTCATTGCATTAAGACAACCAAACCTTCATTTAGACCTAATAATTCAATGCAATCATACACCCTTCAAAGATGTACTTTCATTAAAAATATACTCTTAGTAACAAAAATACAATAATAACACAAAGCTTCAAAAGAAATATATTTATCCAAATTATAAATCATCAAAAAATAATGTATATTTCATTGTTATTAATTGAGAAGATGTTTAAAACAATAGAAATTAAAATAATAAGAACATAGTATGCAATAAATTCATTTAAGGTTGAAACAAAATAACACAAGAGTGAACACCTTCTCAAAGAAGAAAATATTTTATTAACATAGAAAAACTACATTCACATAAGAAGGAAGACAATTAGTTGGTTGGTTGGTCCCACAATTCGCTGCAATAATGCGGCTCTCTAGGCTACTATGAGCGCTAAGTTTTCTTTGCTGCAATAAACTCCAATCCTCTACAATGTTTTCAACTATCCTTTTTAGTTTCCTAGAACACTTAAATTTGAATCCTTTGTTACATAATTTAGAGTGAAGATAGCAAGAAGAGCTGCTTCTCTTCATTACTATTTAAATCCCTCAATTAAGCCCTTCTATTATCAAGCATTCAAGCAGTCTTGATGATGGATCCCAGTTGGGATTTGAAATGTTGACGAAAAATGGTTTTTACTGTGGATTCTCCGATAATTTCAAAAGATATAAACTATAGATGTCTTAAATCCAGAATCATTTCCCTATACAGAGGGGATACATGGAGTGAAATCATTTTACTCGAAAAATTTAGAGTGAAGATAGCAAGAAGAGCTGCATCCTCATAACTATTTAAATCCCTCAATTAAGCTCTTCTACTATCAAGCATTCAAGCAGTCTTGATGATGGATCCCAGTTGGGATTTGAAATGTTGATGAAAAATGGTTTTTATTGTGGATTCTCCGATAATTTCGAAAGATATAAACCACAGATGTCTTAAATCCAGAATCATTTCCCTATACGGAGGGGATACATGGAGTGAAATCATTTTACTCGAAAAATTTAGAGTGAAGATAGCAAGAAGAGCTGCTTCTCCTCATTACTATTTAAATCCCTCAATTAAGCTCTTCTACTATCAAGCATTCAAGCAGTCCTGATGATGGATCCCAGTTGGGATTTGAAATGTTGACGAAAAATGGTTTTTACTGTGGATTCTCCGATAGTTTAAAAAAGAAGAAGCTATTATATAATTAATGATATTTAAATATACCTCATTATTCATTACATACAAAAAGTAGAATCCACGATAACTATAGATTCAATAAGAGAATTTATATTTGGATTAATTTATAATCACGTAATTTATATTAAATATACCTCTATTTATGATTGGCATCATCATCACTATAGTCGCACATATTATATTTTTCCAAAAACTAAAACCTCTTTATATTTCATCAAATGAAATATACATGTTCTAGCCTTTGCTAATAACTCTAGGCTCATTTAGATTGATATGCCATTTTCCGTTTTCTTCAAAAACATAGGAAAGTTCAAGGGCATTCATGTTCATCCTCTTGCCAATTACTCTTCAGTCTATACTAGACTCGGTATACATTCTATATTTCAAAGTTAGACAATGAAACTAAAAAGGGCATATTATATATGGATGTCTATGGCCTTTATGTCTTTTCCATCAATAGTCTCCCATATACTAAAGGTGCTAGGCAAAAACTCTAAAGCTTCTTAGATAACTGATTGCCTATTTGTTCAACTCTCGATAAATGTGCTTGAAAAAGATCCAATCAAAGAGTTGTATGGACTCCTCTATGATATGAAGAAAAGGGGATAACCATAAGTTTTCCATAATATCATGTTTTTGGCCCATTTTATAACCACAAAGGAGTCACTAAACCCCTGCAACCTTTTAGACCTTTGTTTTTTTCCACCTCCAAAATTGACCACAAGCCCAAAAACTCGGCCTTACTATTTGTGCCTTTTCCATGTGCATATCTAATATGAACAATGTGGTTTTTTGCCAGAAAAAGCACACAACAATGCCATACTCAGGTGGATCACCTTGACATGCTTCATCGAAGAAACCCCATGGTATAGCTTTGTCAATGGAAACAGTGCTAGGACTCCAAGCTTCTTAAATTTTTGAATAACCCCATTTTACTTAGTCATCCATATGATAAAAGCAACATGATCTTTGCAAAAATCTCCTTTCTTTGAAAAGTCATGGAATTTTGAGCCCACCAAATGTTGTAGATGAAAATACATTGAAAACCATCAAAAGTAAAGACAATAGAGGTTGTCAGCCAGACTTTAAAACATTTGTGAAGGGAAGGCTTGTCCCACACAAGCACATTCCCCAATTCATGTTTGAAAAGAGTAAATACCTTTTGACTATAAGGACAAGCAATGGAAAGGTTCCGATTGGATTCACATGTGGAGTTACAAAGAATACACCAACCCAACCCGTTCCACTTACATTTTTGGTAGTTATCCCATGTGAGAAGTTTATTTTTTTCAGCAAGCCAAAAACAAAGCTTCTTCCATGAAGCATGGGTCTTCCCTAGCAATGTCCATCACTAGTCTCTCTCCCACGCAAAACTCTATACACGAGAATTTGTAAATAAATTTAACTATATATGCCCCTGCCCTATGACCGAGTTCTTTTTGATCAAACCATAAAATCCTCTACATCCTCATTTGAAAGAATAAAACATAAAAACAAGAAACCTACAAAATTACATATATCATAATATAGTAATAATATAATATTATAATTATCAATGTTAATTATAGTATATTATTATAATTTAAGAAAAAACATAACCTAATATATAATATATCTATCCATTCAATATTATATTAAATAAATAGGTTTCGATAGGTTTATATTAAATAAAATTTAAGTTATAAAAATTAGATAAAACATCCTATTTAATATTCCATGAATATATATATTTGAGAATTATTAATATCTTAATATATGTATTTATTAACTTAAATAACTTATTAATATCTTGAAAACTTATATAACTTGCCTTCTAGTATTTATCAAAAATATTAATAAGAATAATTAGTATAACATAATAAGGAAATCTTTGAAAAATTATATTATCTCTTTTATTATTTATCAAAATATTAATACGAATTATTATGTGATAGTTCAATATAATGATTAAATAATAAAAGAATTTAATTTTATGATATTATTTATAATTAAATTATAAATATTATTTTAATATTTTTTTGTTTGTCAAGTTGTTTGGGTTTTCCAAAGATTACATTAAGTTTGATTTGGAAAATCACGATCTAGGGGCATCTAAGCCATCAAAATCACTCGGGGATCGCACTGCCAACCCTTAACATGGCTAGATTTTTGCCCACAGAGTTTTGAACTGGTGACCTTCACATCACAGAGTGACTTACTGTACACACTATCATCACTATAGTTGCACATATTATATTTTTCCAAAAATTAAAACCTCTTTATATTTCATCAAATGAAATATACATGTTCTAACCTTTGCTAATAATTCTAGGCTCATTTAGATTGATATGCCATTTTCTGTTTTCTTCAAAAACATAGGAAGGTTCAAGGGAATTCATGTTCATCGTCTTGTCAATTACTCTTCAGTCTATACTAAAACTCAGTATACGTTCTATATTTCAAAATTAGACAATGAAACTAAAAAGGGCATATTATATATGGATATCTGTGGCCTTTATGTCTTTTCCATCAATAGTCTCTGATATACTAAAGGTACTAGGCAAAAGCTCTAAAGCTTCTTAGATAACTGATTGCCTATTTGTTCAACTCTCGATAAATGTGCTTGAAAAAGACCCAATCAAAGAGTTGTATGGACTCCTCTATGATATCAAGAAGAGGGGATAACCATAAGTTTTCCATAATATCATGTTTTTGGCCCATTTTATAACCACAAAGGAGTCACTGAACCCCTGCAACCTTTTAGACCTTTGTTTTTTTACACCTCCAAAATTGACCACAAGCCCAAAAACTCGGCTTTACTATTTGTGCCTTTTCCATGTGCATATCTAATATGAACAATGTGGTTTTTTGCCAAAAAAAGCACACAACAATGCCATACTCAGGTGGATCACCTTGACATGCTTCATCGAAGAAACCCCATGGTATAGCTTTGTCAATGGAAACGGTACTAGGACTCCAAGCTTCTTAAATTTTTGAATAACCCCATTTTACTTAGTCATCCATATGACAAAAGTAACATGATCTTTGCAAAAATCTCCTTTCTTTGAAAAGTGATTGAATTTTGAGCCCACCAAATGTTGTAGATGAAAATACATTGAAAATCATCAAAAGTAAAGACAATAGAGGTTGTCAACCAAACTTGAAAACATTTGTGAAGGGAAGGCTTGTCCCACACAAGCACATTTCCCACTTCATGTTTGAAAAGAGTGAATACCTTTTGCCTATAAGGACAAGCAATGGAAAGGTTCCGATAGGATTCACATGTGGAGTTACAAAGGATACACCAACCCAACCCGTTCCACTTACATTTTTTTAGTTATCCCATGTGAGAAGTTTATTTTTTTCAGCAAGCCAAAAACAAAGCTTCTTCCATGAAGCATGGGTCTTCCCTAGCGGCTTCCATCACTAGTCTCTCTCCCACCCCAAACTATATACATGAGAATTTGTAAACAAATTTAACTATATATGCCCCTGCCCTATGACCGAGTTCTTTTTGATCAAACCATAAAATCCTCTACATCCGAATAAAACACGAAAACAAAAAATTTACAAAATCACATATATGATAATACAGTAATAATATAATATTATAATTATAATTGTTAATTACAATATATTATTATAATTTTAAGAAAAAACATAACCTTTTATATAATATATCTATCCATTCAATATTATATTAAATAAATAGGTTTCGATATGTTTATATTAAATAAATTTTAAGTTATAAAAATTAAAATAAAACATTCTATTTATTCAATATTATATTAAATAAACAGGTTTCGATATGTTTATATTAAAAATTTTTAAGTTATAAGAACTAAAATAAAACATTCTATTTAATATTTCATGAATATATATATTTGAGAATTATTAATATCTTAATATATGTATTTATTAACTTAAATAAATGATTAATATCTTGAAAACTTATATTACTCGCTTTTTAGTATTTATCAAAATATTAATAAGAATAATTAGTATAACATAATAATGAAATTTTTGAAAAATTATATTATCTTTCTTTTATTATTTATCAAAATATTAATACAAATTATTATGTGATAGTTCAATATAATGATTAAATAATAAGAGAATTTACTTTTATGATATTATTTATAATTAAATTATAAATATTATTTTAATATTTTTTTTGTTTGTCAAGTTGTTTGGGTTCTTCAAAGATTACATTAGTTTGATTTGGGAAATCACGATCTAGGGGCATCTAAGCCATCAAAATCACTCGGGGATCGCACTGCCAACCCTTAACATGGCTAGATTTTTGCCCACAGAGTTTTGAACTGGTGACCTTCACATCACAAAGTGACTTACTGTACACACCATCACTGTCTATTCTACACCCCGTGGGCAAAATATTATTTAAATATTAATAACAATATAGTATTTATATAATTATAAAGATAAAATAATCATATCAATAATAGTATTATACAATTGTAATAATATAAAATTATAATTTAATTTAATCTTTATAAAAGTATGTTGTTGTAGTAATTTTTTTAAAGAAAACATCGCAACATTCTACTAAATAAAAAGTTACATTTAATACATGCATACTGTGCATTCCACTGCTTGTCCCAAAGAACTAATATAAGCAAAAAATAAGCGAGTTGTAGAAAATTAGCCTCGGAACCATAAAAACAAATAAAGCCAGTCATCCTGAAACTATGATAGGGTTTGAATGCCATTATTCATAAAAAAATAAATTAAAGTTGTGAAACTTTTAATATCTATTGCCATAACTTGTAATATATACACACAAATAAAGATATGATCCATATAGATATCTTGTTCATCAAAAGGAGCAAAAACACTAATGCTGTAATAGTAAAGTGTTCAGAAAAGTCCATTAGACTTCAGTGAAAGACTAGTGTTGGAAATTCTATTTCGCCCCATCCAATTGTTCAATGACTTGCTAATTTCCCATATGCTGTCTAATGCCTTAGATAGAATATCAACCTCATAAATTATTTTCTTATAAATATGACGATAAAAGATAAAATCAAAAGCTTGCTTTAAATGAAATATCTCCTAAAGTATTGGAATCAGTGTGTGATTGTGGCACCTTTGAGAAGTATTAAACCAATTTATAACATTTAAAGAGTCCTTGAACAATTGGAGAGAATGACAATCATATTCCAATGCCTGACATAAAATAAGTTTTAGAGAGAATAGTTTTGCATACATGTTGGAATCCTTTCCTAGACTAACTTTTTGATTTGAGAAAATGTTGATCGTTGAGGAAAAGGAGTCCAACCCCACAAACACCATGCTCATTTGATGCTTTGTTAAAATAAGACCATGGATCTTTTCAAATGATCTCTTCTATAAAAATGTTATGTGGCACATGATGAGACTCCTTCGAAGGCAAGAGAGTATAAACCACTCCTATTTTTTCTGAAATGAGGTATGGAGTAGATGGTGTATCCCTGAACGTGGTGTTGACATTATGATGCATGCGTTGTACTTGATGGAAACCCACTTGTAGTAGAACAAGTATATGGCAACTAGATGAATCTACATGACAGGTAATAGGTGACAGAATGATGGAACAAAGATGAATCTACAGGTCAGAGGTGGCAAAATGATGGAACATAGATGAATCTACATGTAAAAGGTGACATAATGATGGAAGAGAATAATGGCCAGAGGTTTGATACATGGAGATTGTTAGTATGTGTTGTCCTTGATATTTGATGAATGAACTAATTGATAAAAGTATAAACCGGATGTCACAAAATGCATGGCAATTGTGTTTACAGATGTGACAAAATGCAGGGCAGTTCAGAGAAATCAGTTCAGAAGTGATGTATGATGGAAAATCACATTATAACAGGTCAATTTAGAGGTAACAGGGCAATGGTACAGAAGAACAGGATGTTGGAACAAAGGACTACAGATCAGAATCAAGAAGTTGAAGAAAAAGGATGTTTTCAGGTATGTTAAGTTGTATACGTGGGTTCATTGTACAAAAAGAGCGTATACACACGTGTTCAATGTAAAAAAAGAGCATATACATATGCACACACTTTCACATGAGGAAAAGCGGGTATGGTGTTAGAGCCTAGATTTACCTCAGGCTGAAAAGGTAAGCTTCTAGGTCCCCATCAAACCACGCTCAGCCTCGTAGCTAGCCCTTCGAGACAGGAGAGGGCTCTCTCCGGGTCAATCTCAGCAAAAGATAAACGATGCGGCTTGAGATGAGTGATTTAACAACTGATCTTAGGCTAGGTATGAAGTGCAAGGATTTGATTTGATTTTTTGGGGGTTTTGTTGGAAAAAAGGGAAAGGCAATTTTGGGTGCGGGGATAAGTCCTAGTTTTTGCAGAGTTCTGATTGGGGCAAGGAAGGCAATCGTTTTGATGCTTTGGATTGAATGAATGGATGGATCAGACTGGTGAGGGGCTAAGGAGGGAAAGAGGGTCTCAGGAGTCCTCCTAAAACAGTTGAAAACATGTAACATTAAACAAAATTTCAAGGCAGAGCACAACAGTCCAATGAATTCTACTTCAATCACTCATTTGTTTAATTTCAGAAGAAAAGAGAAGGGAAAATGATACACATAAACATCAATGAACTTACAATTACTTAGAGAAAAACACCATCAAAACACAGAGCCACATGGATCCCAACAAGTGCTACAAAACCCTGGTCTTTCCTTTGCCAAAAATGCAGAGATAAAATGTACAATGATGTGCCAAGCAATCCCAAGTGTCCAACCATGAAAATGACTGAGAAATTACATGATATAGACAAGCCTAACTCCTTCCCATGCCTCTAGGGGTCGAGCTCATCATTCTAGGAGCTGTTTCAACCATATCTAAACAAGGAACTGAAAAATAGGCAAAGAAACAACTTGCCCCTATATGAAAGGAAACTGATTCATTCAGTTGTTTTTCACTTTTTAGTGAATGAATCTACCAAAACAAGTAAAAATGTGCCCAAAATTACATCATGGTCATCAAATTACATCATGGAAGATCAAGAGTAACATCAAAAAGTAAAACTAGTCAAAACTGGGCGAATTTCTGAGCTGAAGAGTGAAAATGAGGCCAAATTTCTCTATGCGCCGTGCCCAAATTCTCTATGTGTCGTGCCACTTTGGAGCTGATTTTGAGGCACTTCCCGAAGTCCAAATTGAGTCCAAGATAGCTTGTTGGAAAGCCTTGCCTGTCTACTTTCTAACCCAAGTGGAATTTCTGGATTTAGTGTCCATTTTCCCCTCCAAATGTCCAATCTCCCAAGACTGCTTCCTGTGTGTCAAAATAGGGGCAGTGAGGTCATTTTTTGAGTGTTTTTTGACCTTTTGAGGGCTCAAAACCTGCCCAAATTTCTTGGCCATAGGTAGGAAAACATAATTTATCATGAAAAATCCAGAAATGCAAATTTTTTTGGATTTGGAGCCCTCTAGCGAAAGCGAGCGCCACGTGGCGCGACGCATAGGGAGGAAAACCCTGTTTTTTAGTGCAAAAAATTTTCAAAATGCAAAAATTGCTCCAAATTTCTTGAAATTTGGGCTGGACCTTCTCTATCAAGAGCTATGATGGGCCAAGGATGCCTCGGCCAATATCCGGAGTCGATCATGCTCTTTTTGCCTCTTTTGCCTTTTTGATGCCTTCCTTAGTTTTGCCTTTAAATTTCTTATTCGTGCCTTGCAAACCTTGTTCCGCGCCATGTAGTGGAAAGCCATGTGTCTCAGAAATTCTTTGTCCCTATCGGCCTTGTCCAGCAGTCTCTCTAAGTGGATGTTGACTCTCTTGAGCCAAATCTCTCGATCAGCCTCTATCTCCTGCTGAATGGGTGTCATCTCATTTAGGCTTCTTTGGGCAGCCTGCTGGTCTTCACGGATGTTTTGCCACCTCTATGAGGCCTCCTGGGTGCATGTACCCCTATTGGTGAGTCACTGTGGGTCTCCTCCTCATGCTCATATGAAGAATCAGATGCCATCATTGCTAGTGAATGAACTGTTTTGGAGCTGTAGATGCTGATGTGTTGAAGTGTCTTAAACTGTCTTTGATGATGTGTTTGACTTTGCCACCAAGGGAAAACAGTGATATAGGGGACTGTAGGAGGGAGAAAACAGTGAGGGATTTGAGGGATTGTTGGGATAGGGTTTAGTTAGGGAGATAGGGAATTAGGGAATGACTTAGGTGTTTTGTATATGGACTAGGGTTTGGGATTTTGGGAAATAGGAATTGGGGGTATGGGATTAGTGAATTTAGGGGGTATGATTTTGGAGAATAGGGAAAACAAGGGAAATATGGAATGAGGAAGTGATGAGGTGAGGAGATGTTTGGAGGCAAACAGTCAATATAAAACCCTAGCAGCAATATCCTTTGCAAAAGATGAAACAATGATAGTACATGGATTTTACATGTGCACATAAATGTGCTCTCATCAATACATACCCAAAACATGAAATTTCATGAGTACATGGCAACAATGAGCATCAACATATGCTCCATGTGGCAACAACAATAAAAATGTAATACATGGCATATCCATCAAGTGCAAGGCCTCCACGAGCTATGACATAAGCTCTCAAAATGTAGCAGCAACAAATAGAGGTACTAACATCATCTTATGCTAGTACATGGCCACACAACACCTTGGCCATCAATGAACATCCTACAGTAAAGTCATAATAACCTAGCATCCATCATGCTCCATATGTGCATCATCATCAAAATCAATTGGTAGTAGCAATATGTCATAATAGGGTTTGCTTCCCTTTGAACACTCACCATGCCACAAGCACCATCAAACAAACACCAACATGAGATAAAAAACAATGATGGAGGCTCTACCTACTTGTCACATGACCGATCCATGCGTTTTTGGGCGATTTGAGCGAATCCTGGAAGTTTTTGGGCTCTCTGGCTGTATGCGCCACGCATCCAGCCCAATGCGCCGCGCCAGTGTAAATTTACACTGGAAATTGCAGCCCAATGCGCCGCGTCAGTTATGTGCACCACGCCACCTGCCTAGTGCATAGCGCTTTTTGCAAGAGACTTTTGGAGGCCTTCCTGGTGTCAAAATTGGGCACGGGATAGCTTATTGGAAAGGTATTTTAGTCTAATTTCCAACCCAACTTGAATTTTTCAATTTATAGTTCATTTGCCTTGTCAAAAATCAAATCTCCCAAGACTGGCCAAAATGTGACAAATGAGGCTGCCTAAAGGAAGAGTGCTGTTGTAGTCAACTTTTGAATGCCTTCCTCAACTCCAAATTGAGCTCATGATAGCTAATTGGAAATATATTTGTGTATAGTTATCATTTGACTCATCAAGAAAGTCATTTGGCCAACCAAGATAGAAGAAAACGTGATTTTCCCAAGGTCACTTCAGAGGTGCATTCATTTCTCCTGAGGCAACGGTATTTTTGACATTTTTCTAAAACCATGACACTTTTGTAAAAATTTAAGGAGGTTTTTCTTCCTTGGCCTATTTTTGACAAAAACCTTTCTCAGTTTCCCCAAATTCATCTTTTATTTCTCAGAAAAATCATTTTAGTAAAACCTACCCCGATGTGTGGAACAAGGGATTTGTCGAAATGAAGCGAAATGAAGGGGATAAGGGGCTTCTAAATTCTTGAGGAAATTTTGAGAAGTAGGGAGGGATGTTAGGAAATAGGGGAAAGTGGAATTTCAAATATTGAGTGAGGGGAAGGGGTCCAAAAGGGCAAAACACAGGCCTAGCCTAGAAAATAGGGTTTGTAGCAAGAAACTAGGGTTTGTGCGAAAATGAGGAATTTGGGGGATCTCAGTGATGGGAAGTGTTTAATAAGGTACATTAAGGATAGGGGAAGGTGTATGAACATCAGGATACAAGTTTTGCTGATGATTTGACCATCCAAGAGAAATTGCCTTCAAAACCCTAGGAGAGGGAAATGAACCTTACCTAGGCACAACTAAAGCATGAACAAGGTGTAAAATGACCCAGTGGAACTTGAAATGATGATGAAAATCCTTTGAATGATGGTACACTAAGCTAAATGGTGGCATGGACTGACATTTGGACAACTTTGAAAGGGGTAAAAGCAAACCCTAGACATAATACCTAGTGACTAAATTTTACTTGAAGACTCACTGAAATGACAAAATTTGACCTTGACACCTTAAAATCACTTTGTAAGAGCATGTTTGATCACTGGAGGAAGGCTGGAAAGACTGAAAATAACATATGGGATGAAAAATTAATGAAATTAAGGTGAAAGAATACCAAGGGTCAATACCATGGTATTAACCCACAATATTGAGTAGAGTAACGATTATTTGATCCCGTCTAAGAATACCACAGGTTCTAAGTGTTGTTTTGGTTTGAGGTATTGACAAAGGCTAAAACTATATAAGGAGGAGAAGATCAAAGGGCTAAGAGCACAAGTAATGAATATCTTATGAAGTGTTAGATCAAAATAAATTATGCATGTTATGGGTTTCTGATGCTTTGCTTGATCTAGACTAAGTATGCACCTGAGTGTTTGATGATGGATAAGATCTAATGATGGATCAGGATCATAATGACTTATCATTATGAGATCTGATAATGGATAGGCTAGATCTGAGTGCTAACAATGTTTTGTGCTTTAAATGCTATGATATGGGTATATTTGAAGACTGGAATCGCTGCGAAATTATTATTATTATTATTATTATTGATTAATATGAATAACCAAATATAGTCAAACATAGTTAAACAAGGTCAACTTTTATAGTCAGTGTATGAAATTACAATGCTTGTTCTCTTTAGAACAATACCAACACTCAACAAATTCAATCTCCAACTCTTAAGTAAGCTCAAGGGCAAATCTTAGCCTCTTCAAAAGCTCTCTAAGTCTCTATTCTAATGCATCATTTTTCAAATAATTTGGATAAATACAATATGCTCTGCTCAACCTTGAGCTTAACCTGCACAAGTATTTCCTATCCTCCACTTGATGAGTTCCTTTTGCCAATACTTAGCCAAATTTCCAAGCCTCCAAGATTCTAATCCTTTGCAGAATTCTTGAGAGAATTAACCTGTATTTAAAGGGAAATTCCCCAGACATTCAATCAGTTCTCGACGCATCGCAACCTTCCATATAAATTTCATTGAATGGTCGGCTTGAAATTGTCTTTAATTTTTAAATGTTCTTCAACCGATGTATTTGAATTTAATGTATATGTTATTATACTTCTACTTTGTTATTTCCATAAAAGATTATATGTACCTGATTCGAATGACCTTAAGAACCTGATTCTGGACGAGTTCCATACCAGCCATTACACTGGCCATCCAGGATACCAGAAGATGGTCACTGCACTTAGGAAGGAATATTTCTGGTCTTCTCCTCTACTGTACACCCAAATTCCATGACTACAGGATGCACAATCTGTACGACCAACAGATAGTATTATTCTCAAGAGATAATCAAATTCATCAGTACGTCCAAGTAGAGTATGCAGAAGAAAATATTGTTGTTCAGGGATGACTGATCTATCTGATCAGTGCTGCTGTTTTACTACTGTTTGTCAATGATGTCTTCATTAGATCTGAAAGTAAAATTGATTGTATAAGGAGATTGAGTCTAGTTGATTGATTGATTGAGAAATAAGGGTGATCCTTGTTGCTATCTATTTAGAATTCTGTAATATGACAATAGATCTTCAAAATATCATTGATTGGTACAGTTTGTGGTTCAAAGGTTTTATGATTCAGTATATTTAGAGGTATACACAGGTTGGGCTAAAGGAAGTAGCGTATACATGCAGGTTGACTTCATTGAAGAAGCATATACATTCTGACACATGACTTTTGAGGTTACAGTTGGTTCTGGTTGTTGACGCAATGTTCTGGGTTCAGATTTGTGTAGTGGTTATAGTGATATGTCTGTTCCAGTTGATTGGTTGAAATTGATTAAGTTTGAATGAATGTTTAATTCATTTGTGTCAGAGGTTCAGTGATTGTTTAATTCAGTTTTGTCAAATTTTCAGTGATTGTTTAATTCAGTATGTCAGAGGTTTTAGTGATTGATTGATTCAGTTATGGTTGATTCAGAGATTGTTGATTGGGTTTCAGTTATATCAGAGATTGAGTTTCAGTGATTGGTTGATATGGATGTATTTGCTGGATGTATTGCAGTGGTGATTGATTTTGAGCTTCAATGTTACTAATGTGTCTAGTGTGAAAATTTGATGAAACATGGCCTTCATATTTTGTTCTTGTGTACTAGGAGTATCCAGTCTGAAAATTTATGAAACATGGTCCCTGGAGGATACTGAGGGTTGGAGCATTCAGTAAGGAAGTCAAAGCTTCTTGCCAGTAGTGGCTGATGATTAGATCAGGGGGTTGGAGCTCCCTTCTAGTAGTAGTTGGAGAACGAGTGAAGGTTTTAGCCTTCTATAGGCCGACGCCTATGTACTAGTAAACATATTATCTAGTACAAGAGCTAGGAGGTTGTAGCTCCCTTCCAGTAGAATCTTGAGAACGAGAGAAGGTTGTAGGCTTCTGCAAGTGGGTGCTTGCGTACTGGTATGAGTCTGCACCACTACAAGATTTTAAATAGATTATTCTTTATATTAAAAGAAGACAGAGACAACAATAGCAGGAGGTTTTTCTCCCGCATTGGGTTTCCACCTTAAATCTTGGTGTTCATGTGTGTTTCTTATGTGTGATGGTTTATTCTGTTATTACTCCACATGGTTACTATTTAATTTTTAATAAAGTACTGCTGCACTGATTAAAGATCAACATATGATGAATTAATTGAATCGTAAGTTCACTGCATATACACTGGTTGCCTTAAGAACAATTGTGTGCACACGCGAGTTCCCTTCAATGAAGTAGCTTATATAAATTTGATTATGGAAATGAAAAATTTATTGATTTGTAAACATTGGTTGGCACCCCCCCCCTCAGTATTATTCCCAACACGTGGCTTTGTTCCTTGCCATCTAAACCCGCCAATAAATGAGAGGTGGAAGGTTCCTAAGAAATTCATCGCTTGATGAGTTCCACCAAGGCTTCCAAGCTTCAATGAAACTATTGCCTCCACTCCATATTGCATCCCCCTAACTGTTTGGTTCTTAGCCCAAATACTCAAAGTGAAAGGACAAAAAATAAACAGATGTGAAACCAACTCCTCAACACTTTTGCACAAAATGCACCAACTAGGACCTTCTTTGCGTCTCTTTTGCAAGTTGTCCCATGTTAGCACTTTATTTTTAATTAAGCACCCAAGAAACAATCTTGTCTTAGCCAGGAAAGTGAGCTTATATATTGGATTCCACCAAACAGGATTGACTCTTACTCTAGAAGTGATCCAGGGGATCCAAAAAATGCACAAAAATAAAAGTGCTCAAATTCTCTCGAAACCAGTTCCAAATTGTAGAGCATGTTGTTATGATTCCAAAGATGCTTGAATAACCTCAATCAGACACTGTATGAGCAAGTTATTGCGTTCTAAATTTTTGGCCAAATAATAAAAAAGTCAACTTGCAGGGTTGACTGTGTAGGGTACGAATGCTGACATGATAGTTCGTATGTTGTACATGGAAGGGCTGACTGGGAGTACAAACTCGTCAGGTGGGATCCAACCAGAAGTCGACATGTGGGCCAATCATGTGAGGGCACGTGGCACACAATTATTGGGGATATGGTATCATAGTTGGGCCAATCACAGAGTGACACATGGCCTAATCCTAGGGTGCCGCATGGCACTCCGATGAGGCCAAAAATTGGTTAACAGTTCATCTATCCTCCGGAGGAATGGACCTCACAACCTTTGGTTCACAAAATAGTCACTTGACCAACTGGGCTACAACAATCCTTATTAGCCCATGGGCGCGTAATTATATTTATGGTTGTATTGATTGGCAGTTGGTGAAACGGGCGGGCAGGCCTAGCCCCGAACGACTTGGACCACGATTATGTACATCACCATACAACTAAGAAACATAGGCAGAGGGGTGTAAAGAGGCAGAGCCAACCATACTTGGAAACTCCGCCAAGTGTTTAAATACCGTGCCTTATATGGAAACGACCCCATACCTTAAGCGGCGGTGAACCAACATGGAGGGACCTTCAATGACCCCACCAAAAACTATCCACCAACAGCTCCAAAACTTATGCAATGAACATGGCATCTGTGGCTCAAACCCACGACCTGCAAGATGTAAACTAGAATGCCCAACCAATTAGGATGGCACCATTTTGTTGAAACTTTTGCAGGGCCTAGAGGTATTACTAAGCAATCTTGCAGAAAGTTTGGAAAAGAGGGCATATCTTGCTCATTTTTTAACCTTTTTGAGTGCAACAAGAGCATATACAAGGGTTTTTTAGCATTTTGGACAACATGGAAGCATTATTTTTGTAGATTGAGACTTATATTTTGATGTAATGAGCACTTGAGCACTTTAATAAAGCGGTAAAAATTGGAAGTTGGACCCAGATATGTAGCCCAAGATGGATGAACTCCGTGAATCCTATTTTTACTGTAAAATTTATACAAATTAACTTATGTTTATATAATTTCACAATTTCGATCTGTTGCCTAAAATGACATAAACTAACTTGCAAATTGATCAATAAAACCTTCAATTTTTTTTTTGGATTAGTTTGGTATTAGTGCATGGTTTTTGTGAAGGTTTGAATTTGCAAGGTTTTTGAATGCTTGCAAGGTATATATTGAGAAGAGGAGAAGGAGCACTTGAAGAACCTAACCCTCAAATTGGCTCAAGAAGACCACATACTCCATAATTCATGGCACATGAAGAAGGACAAGGACAAGAATTGATGTTCGAGGATGAAAGAACTTTTAGAAAATATTTCTTTGATATGACAGAAATGGTGAAAGTATTGTATAATAAAAAAACAACACGGTTGAAAGGATAAATTTCTAATCGACCGAAAGGTGATGGTTGTAGCTTACATACAAAAACCAATAATGGATTGGCAAAATTTTAGACAAGCTAAAGGTTAGAGTGTCCAAAGTTACACTCAAGAGTTTAGAAAAAGAGCATTAATCTTGGGTGTTGATTTGACCTCACATGATACTCTTCTTAAATATATAGGTGGATTGCATATTTATTTTAGACATACTATACTTATGTTTAATCCCACCAATCTAGATGAAGTATGTGTTCAGGCTACTCATTTAGAATCAAGAGGAAAGAATGTTCCTCAAGGGTCTAGCAAGAAACCCTTTAAATTTGGAGACAAAGGAAAGGGGAAAGCTAAAGGCAAAGGAAAGAGAAGTGCTACATTCAAGAAAGGGGGACAAGAAACTACTTGCAAACATTGTTTAAAAGATGGCCATGATGAAGACCATTGTTGGAAATTACATCTAGAATTGAGACCAAAGAAGTTTAATAACAAGGGGAAACAAAAGACTGCTGCTACAACTCAACAAGATCTAGAATATGATTCAGATGATGAAACTAAAATCACAGCGATGGGAATGAAACGTGTAGCTTCTAATGGAAGAAATAGTTCTTCTAGCATGTCTATTGAATCTCAAACTGATAAAGAAATAAGTGAGCCTTTTCATATCAGGGTCATTACAAAGCATACAAAGGTTGATACACTATTTGATAGTGGATCTCAAGTCAATCTTATTTCTGAAGCAATTGTCAAGAAACTTAATTTAGAGACTACACCTCATGCAAAACCTTACCCTTTGGGTTGGATATGTGATGATTCCGGATTTCAAGTGACAAGAAAATGTAAACTCAAATTTTCCATCACTGCTATTTTTATAGATGAGATTGAACTTGATGTTGTACCACTTGACATTTGTGAGATTTTCTTAGGGAGTCCATATTTATATGACCGAAAAGCCATATTCTATCGTCATGAGAACAAGTATCATATTTTCAAACATGGAGTTGAATACATTGTTCGAGCACATCACAAGAAGATGAACTTATCTCTTGTTAGTGCAGGACAAATGAAAAGGCTTGTGAATGTTAGTAATAATTTTGGGTTGTTGATGATACAAGCTAAAGATACCACTGAATCTAAAGCTTTCTAAATGTGTGATTCTAAACTAAAGAATGAATTGGTTGAAGCTGTTAATAGTTATGAAAATATGTTTCATGAACTTGAAGGGTTACCTCCAAAAAGATGAATCCAACATGAGATACAATTGTAGCAGGATGCACCACTTATGAATATTGGCATGTATAAAATGTTAGTCTTGGAGAATGCAAAGATCAAAAAGAAAATCCAAGAAATGCTTGACAAAGGGGTCATCATACCTAGTACATCTCCTTGTGGGTCTCCTATTGTTTTGGTTCCAAATCAAGACGGACATGGCACATGCGTGTGGATTTCCGAGTTTTGAACAAGTTTATGTTAAAGAATCGTTATCCTCTTCCTTGCATTGATGATTTTCTAGATCAGTTAAAGGATGTTGTTTATTTTACTAAGTTAGACTTGAGCAGCGGTTATCATCAGATAAGGATCGATAAAGATGATATTTGGAAAACTACTTTTAATACAAAACACAAATTGTTTGAATGGTTAGTTATGTCGTTTGGGCTTTGCAATGCACTTGCTACATTCATGAGAGTTATGAATGATGTATTGTGACCATTCCTTGATGACTGTGTCATAGTATACTTAGATGATATTTTTATTTTTATTAAGACTCATGAAGAGAATGTCAAGCATGTAAAGCAAGTTCTAGATGTATTGAAAAAGGAAAAGTTGTGTTTGAAGATGTATAAATGTGAATTTGGGAAAACCTCTTTGGTTTACTTAAGTCATGTTGTAGGAGGTGGCGAATTGAAAATGATTTCCTCCAAAATTGAAATCATTGTGAATTAGCCTAAACCCAATAATGTAACAAAAGTTAGGAGCTTTTTGGGAGAAACCCAATATTGGAGAAAGTTTATTGCTAACTTCTCATCTATTGCAGCACCATTATATACTTTGAAAGTGTAAAAAAAGTATTTCAGTGGGGAGGGAAGCAACAGAAATCCTTCAACATTTTGAAAGAGAAAATTAGTACAAAACCAGTTCTAACACTTCCAGATCTCAAACTTCCATTTGAAATTCAAACTGATGCAATCCAATATGCTATGGGGACAGTGTTCATGCAACATGGTAAGCCAATATGCTATCATTTTGAGACCTTTTCCAATGCAGTAATTAACTATCCAACTTATGATAAAGAGTTGTATGCTTTGGTACAAAGTGTGAAGAAATGGAAGCATTATTTGATGGGTAAAGAAACGATTATTCATACTGACCATCAACCTTTGCAATATCTTCATTCATAAACCAATCTACAACAAGTTAGACATTTCAGATGAATGGGAATTTTGTAGCAATTTCATTTGGTCATCAGCTATAAGAAAGGTATTTAAAACAAAATTGCATATATGTTATCAAGGCCTATTGTTAATTCATATGTCATTCTTAAGCATAACTCTTTCATGCATGAAAGATATATTGAACAATATGCTCAAGATGAAGATTTTAAAGATGTTTATGTAAATTTGAGTCAAGGAAATTGTGTTGAAGAATTGGATTATCATGTTGTTGTTGTATCATCTTGGAAATTTGTGTATTCCACAGGGTGAAAGAGTTAATGTCATAAGGGAAGCTCATACTTCTCTTATTGCTGGTCATTTTTGTGTAGGAAAAACAATTGCTCAACTCCAGAGGTATTTCTTTTGGCCTCGTATGAACGAAATTGTATTGAGATATGTAAAATGATGTTCTCTATGCGCTATTAGTAAGCCAAGTAATAGGAAATTTGGTTTGTACCCTCCACTTCCTATCCCTTCTCATCCTTAGGAAGGTGTTTCTATGGATTTTGTAGGGGGACTACCTATGTCCACAAAAGGTCATGATTATTTGTATGTTGTAGCGAGATCGTTTCAACAAAATGTGTTTGTTGATTCCTTGTAAGAAATAGGTCACAGCTGAACAAACTGCAGAGATGTACTTCCAAAATGTATGGGTTCACTTTGGGTTACCCAGTTCTATTGTTTCTGATTAAGATTCTCGATTTATCAGGGAGTTTTGGTCAAGTTTATGGGAACTCATGGACACAAAGTTGAAGAAGAGCACACCATTTCATCCACAAACCAATGGTCAAACATAGGTTGTGAACATAACAATAGTGCATCTCCTTCGTGGATATTTTGGTAAGCATCCTAAGCTTTGGGATGAATATTTCCATTACATACAACATGCCTACAATCGAGCCAAACATTCGTCTACACAAGTATCTCCATTTGAAACTTGTTTGGGTTATTTTCTGAAGTCTCTTTTGGATTTTATCTTTGGCAAAGATATTGTGGTAGATGGACATAGTGATGTGGACAAAGCCAAGAAGTTCATTGAAAAAATCCAATTAGTGCATAAAAGGGTATAAGAACAACTAAAGAAAAGCCAAGCCAAGTACAAAACAAGGCATGATAAGCATTGAATTAATCATGATTTCCAAGTGGGAGATCAAGTTTGATTGTATATCAGCAAGGAAATATTACAAGGTGTCAAAGGTAAAAAGCTCAAACCAATAAGATATGGTCCTTTCTAAATCTTAGAAAAGATTGGTAATAATTCTTTTTGGTTAGATTTTCCAGCTTATATGAAAATTTACTCTGTTGTGAATGTGTAAAACTTGAGATTGTATGAGTCTCCTATGATATTTGATCAAGAGGAGAATGTTTATATTCCATCTATAGAAGATTTTGCTCCTGAATACTTGAATGAGTTGCAGGAAGATACTATTCTTGAAAAATGAATAAGGACTTCACACAAGGGCAATGCAGAGTATCTTTATGTGGGTCTCAAAGGCAATAATCCAAGTAAAGTAAGGTGGATAGAGACCGGGAACGTGAGGGATATGTACCCTCACTTACTTTCTAAGTAAAAATAGACTTTTGGTGGTCCAAAAGCTTCCAGTGGTGTTTTGGAGAATTTGGTATCTATGAATAAATACTAATTCCCTAGATAAGTAACCATACCTAGAACAATAGTTTAAAGCACTTTAGTCTTTTCCTATAAGAAATAGATAAGACAAAGAAGATGAGAAGACCTATTTGTAGTTCCACTTTCCTCTTGTCTCCTTTGTATCAATCCTGTTGCTCCTTCTCGTACTTAACACGCTTGAGAAGTACTTGTAAACATCAACATAAGACAAAGAACCAATCAAAGCAAAATATCTAATGATTACAAGTAAATGGAATCAGATACATTCACACATATAAGCATCATATAACAAGATATGCATATGGGAAAAAGGTTAAAATACTTTATTGAATAGAAGAAGGAATTACAACCATCAAGTCTGATTCGAAGTCACTCCTCTAGCTTTGGTTCCATCCACATCACATCATAAGCATGACATTCCGACAACATAACGACACTTACAATAGTCTCAAATCTCAAACTAACATTATCTCCTTACAATCATCAAATTCTAGCCCTTGATCACTTGGATGAGTGCTCAATTTATAGGAATATGGAGGAGGTTTTGTCATAAATGAGGGTATTGAATGGCCTTCCAAACTTAGAGTTAGTTTCCATGGAGGAAGGGGTGAGAGGATAGGAGGTTAATGTATCCTTAGCTTATCCAATTTTGATCTCATAGGAGGGGACAAGAGGTGGGATCCTTCTAGAATGATCTAAAACCAAGGAATATTCCCAGAACCCTATGCAAATTTCGCTCAATCTTTCCCAGCGCAGGTCAAAGTGGGCCTAAGTGCTCTGCAGAGCACCCTTACATGGGCCCACCCGCGTTGGTCCTTCAAGGAGTCATTTCAGGATGTCTTCAGGCCATGAAACTGTCTCGGAAGGAGGCATTCAATAGGTTGACTTGTTTAGGGCATGTAGCAACTGAAATTAGGGTTTGATGAGCCCTAAAACACTGATATGGATGATGGGAGTGATGTGCCCAAATGGATCTGTAACAGCTGCCCCCTAAAGCATGAAGTCAAAAATAATAATGTCAAGTGATATGATTTACAATGTGATGAGGAGATTCCGAAGTGGTTGGTGACCTGCATCGATTACAATACATAATATCATGATATTTTGATTTTTTCTCATGAATTGCTGAGGGAAGGCATACCCATGCTCAACATATAAACTTTCATTATAGGTACATAGATAGTCGTCTACATATATAGACCCATGATCGAATAACCATCAATGTAAAGCCATTGTACAAATGATTTTGTACATTTCCTGAAATCGCAGCACTGATGGATGAAACTAGATCTGGGGTCTTCTATCTCGCTCAATCGTTTTCTGAAGTATGAGTCTAACCATGTGAATATGTGATTTGAAGTCAAACATGGGAAGACACCATCTGATTACTAGCCTATGATGTAAGACGTTAACATAGGTGAGAAAAATCACTGATAATGATAATGATCCTCAATGTACTGCAGTACATTTTGCATGGTGTGAATGGATGATTTGATGTTGAACACCATGCAAAGTCTTTCATGCGAAGGTCATTGATGTCAACCTATCGCCAGAAGCGAGAAACCTGCCATTGATGTATGCAAGCCTCAAGGTACTAGAAGGGTGTTTCTAAGTCAACTTCTTGGATAATGTGCTAATGTCGACAAGAAGTGACTCGTCGTAGGAGGGCCTTGATGTATCCCACATCAATGACACGAAACTAATGTGATGATTTTGGAGACGAAATTTGACTGACGACACAAGGTTTAGGAATGGCGGTCATGAAAATGAACGTTTATTGTATTGCAAAGGATGAATTTTGACTGAATGAATTCTCTTGAACATATCGGCGACACTGAATGAATTGGCAGCATTGCTCCAAAACCAAAGTAATGGATGATGTTATAGACCATAGGTATGATAACCTTCAAGTAGATAACCCAACCCAAATAGTCTGAATGAATTGACAGCATTGACCCAAAACCAAAGTAATGGATGATGTGCTATACTGTAGGTATGATAACTGTCAAGTAGATAACCCAACCCAAATAGTCACGGAGATGAAGTGAAAGTGTCATGTTCAATATCGACCTGCTACCATAAAGTGGTTTTCCCCTTTCTCCCATTTTCCCCAACCATTGCTGACCAATACCTCTTTATTTTTTATCAAGCTTGAGGAGGATAACATATGCTTGTTGTATAATTCCACTCTTCGGGTGACTCCATCGCTATGTGATGTTTTAACGAGTCTAGCAAAGGTGAAACGTGGTCTTGTCTAGATGGACAAGTTTTTCGCTATTTAATATTTTAACTAGTTTAACGACAAAGATAACTCGGTCCTTTTCATGTTTAGAGAGTATGAAAAGGGACAAAAAGAAAACTCCACAAGTTCTTTTTCATTGATTTGTCTCTCAAGCCTGAAAAAGCATAAAACAATATGAGAGAGAATCTATTGACCATGTTCAGTCAACGTATTCCTTTTTCGTAGTTAATCTATCTTAGCCCGAAAAAGGGTTAAACTTATATTGAGTAGATGTCATTTCCAATCCGTTAACGAGCTGCAAAGGACAAGCGATCGATAATCTTTTCATATTTCGAGAGTCTGAAAAGAGCTTAAAGAGAACTCCACTTTGAGGAACGAGTGGTGTCTAGGATAGAAACTGGTTCCGGTGATGTTGGAACTTCTCAAAACATGTTGATTTATGTGAAGAGGTTGGCTAATAAGACCACTCATTGCAACTATTCCTCAAAAAGGGTAAAACAACCAAGTGAAAGCATATGATTGGCCAAGAAGACAGTGACGATGGAAGGATAAAAACCAAGGCTCGTCTTACAGAAAAGGCTGATAGAATGGCAACCACGAGGGTTAAAATGGAAATGGGTTCATTTTTACACAAGCTTGAAACGAAAACTATTCTTGGATTCAATTTCATTTTTAGACAAGCTTGAAATGAAGAACTATGCTTGAATTCAGTTTCATGTTTACACAAGCTTGAAACGAAAAACTATGCTTGGATTCAGTTTCATTTTTACACAAGCTTGAAATGAAGAACTATGCTTGAGATTAGTTTACATGCCCCCAACATGATGAAAGGGAGAGTCTCCTGTAACCAGATGGAAGTCGCTGCGGTGAAGAAGGACGATTATCCAACACCTTCCTGGCTTCGTCGAGATAGGGACAAAGGTGAATGGGGTGATTCCCCTCACATAAGCTACATGGAAACTTACTTTACCACTAGGTGCATGCCCCCCAAGCTTCATTACATCCACCTATGTAGACTACTCGCGGCTATGAGGTGGATGGAATGAAGGTTCATATACGAGATCAGGTGAAAGACTCGACTGGGATTTTATGAGATCTAATCAAAGATTCGAATTGGAACTTTTCTCCAGGGGACCTTGGTTCATTTTTTAATGAGCTTGACACAAGTCAAGGAACTTTGCTCATATTCCTTGTTTCATTTTTTAATGAGCTTGACACAAGACAAGGAACTATGCTCCTACTCCTTGTTTCATTTTTAACGAGGTTGACACAAGACCAAGAACTATCCTCATATCCTTGGTTTCATTTTTTAACGAGGTTGACACAAGATAAGAAACTATCCTCATGGGAGTTGTTTCATTTTTTAATGAGGTTGACACAGTAAAAGAACTATCCTCATAGACCCTTGTTTCATTTTTTAATGAGCTTGACACAAGACAAGGAACAATGCTCAGATTCCTTGTTTCATTTTTTAACGAGCTTGACACAAGACAAGGAACTATGCTCATACCCTTTGTTTCATTTTTTAACGAGGTTGACACAAGCCTAGGAACTATCCTCATATCTTTGATTTCATTTTTTAACGAGGTTGACATAAGACAAGGAACTATTCTCATGGACCTGTTTCATTTTTTAATGAGGTTGACATAGTAAAGGAACTATCCTCATATTCCTCGAACATGACTCACAAGCGGTCATGCCTTCCAAGAGGTTCTCATCAGATGGGAGAACAATGCTCTAGAAGGGATCCGTAGCAAGGAATCAATTAGAGATATCTGGTTCCAATGCCCCCAATACATAATGTACAACATCACTGAATTGATTGTCAGTTGATGTAGGCATGGAAACAACTGCCACATAATTAACCCGTGGCGGGGATGATACCATTGGTAAAAAAGGACCATTTAGGGAAGATGGTTGACTGAAAGCCATATTTGGACTGGGAAATGAAAGTTGGTCAACAGTGACAATTATGCCTTCATGCGGGAAACACATCACTCGAAAGAGTGTTGAAACAATAGCTGCCATGTCATAAACATAGTCGTGCCCAAGAAGTAAATTGTAATCTAAAGGGCTTGGGACTACCATAACATTCAGATAAATGATTTTTCCTCCCAAAGTAATAGGAAACTGAGGAAGGATCCCTAATGGTTGACTGGTTCCTCTGTTAAAATCCAACAGATTCTGGGTAACAAGCACAAGTGGTAGCGAACCAAGCACTTTCCAAGCAGATGAGGAAAGGATACTCATTGATGCACCTTCATCTATAATAGTGCTGGGTACAATCATATTACAAACCTGTACTATGATATGGAAAGGCACATAAGAAGGAAGACGACATCCTACCAGTCGATTCCAATCAAAGGAAGTGACCAGACTACTTGGAGGGGGTACTGTAGAAACGGGAATATTATCCCCTTGTATTACGAGAACGAGAGGATTTTCCTCCTGTCTTGATGGAACAGGAGGGTTGTCTCCAAGCTCATTAGAATATGAAGAAACAAAAAGAACCTGAGTGGTATCATACTCACTCTCTTCGGGAAAGGTACGATTAACTGAAGGTGAAATCAGGTCAACTATTACCTCAACCTATTGATTTGGGTCGGGTATAGACTCATAGGATTCACTTTTAGAGAGAGTATGTTTGACCGACGGTTGACTTGAGTCAGTTAATTCATCAACTAGTGAAGGATTAAGGGAGAGTCTCCTGTAATGAGATGGAATTCACTGTGGAGAAGCATGACGACTATCCAACACTTTTTTGGCTTCATCCAGATAGGGAAACTTAAATTTACCCTTCTTTCCATGAACTTTACTACCACTAGTTGATGGTGTGTCACCAACATGATCTCCAGAAGTTGACGAAACATGATGATGTAAACGAGAAGACCATTCTTCTAAGATCAGAGGAATACCAGAACAATTTCAAAGAAGATGGTCTCCCACACAAATTTTGGATGGATATCGAACTTTGTGAGGCTTGATGAACAATTTCTCATCAGATGTTGCATTCAAAGCAATGGTTGCTTGGTTGCCCCTTTGCTGAATTTACTTCTTCTTCTTCTTGTTCCATTTCTTTTTCTTCTTAGACACCTGGTTAATAGTACCAATACATTCACGAGGCGAAGAGGAATAAGGGGAGGAAGAAACAACCTAGGAAGAAGGCAAAGGGTCAATTTTAGGATCAATTGGAGGTTGATTTTGTCCAGTTGGAGGTGTACTCGGCTGGGGATAAATCCCGACATTTTGAACCAAGGAGGTTGAAAACAACCATACTGGTAAGCCAATGGTAAATCCTGGTAGGGATACTGTAGACATATAAGGAGCACCAATATTTCCGAAAGGAGGAAAAGGACTAGGATTCCCATAAAAAGGAATTCCTTGATCGGTGGACTCCGGATTTGCCGCCATATGTTTCAACCTAAGATCAACTAAGGAGTGAGTGTGGAGGATGTTATCCACATTCAATTAATTTTCTTTTAATCAATGTAACATAACAAAACAAAAGAGGGATAATCTAGGCAAAAGGTTTACCAAGCAACTGTGAACTGCAGAATACCTCCGACGAACTGAGAAGTATGGGTAGACAATCTCCCCGAATGCTGTGTTCGGTGTATCACAGTGTACAAGGCAACCGACTCGGTTACCTAAGGATGGATATCAACCTAGTGTTTTCCTCCCATATATACCTGAAAGTACGTGGAGGCCCAATCTATATTAGCGCTGTCTAATGCAAAACCACACAGTGAGAGCATTCCCATATACTTTACGTATTGTAACACCGCCCTATATACATGAAGGTACATGGATGAGCTACGATATACTCACGTATGTGGAATGAGGTATCATACTTGGGATGTATTGCAGACAAGTTAGTGATAGCTGCTATGTTTTACGACGTCAGAACACGTCTCTAGCCTAGAACCACTAAATGTTTTTCGTTATGTGACAATGCTCCATTAGGTTAATTCAGATAAATTTTAAGTTGATCTTCTTTAGAATTTTCCTTTCACGTGATGTATGTTTGCAACTCCTAAAGTGCAACTAATATGATAAGCATTCTTCTCATTCAGTTGAACAATGAAAACCTTAGCTAGTAGGGATAGAGCAACCAGATCTTTGACAAAGAGCAAAGAACACATCTAATGCAATTTCCCTAGCTATTCCTTTCAAGCATTCAAAAACTACAATATGAACGATGCAAGTTTTTCTTTTCAAATCCCTTAATGTTATGATGAACAAAAAGGAAACTAATGCACTTAAAACCAATCAATCTTTTTATAAGAATGAAGACTTTACGACAATTCAATTTCAAAGGAAAAGAAGACTTTTATGACACTTTCTTTCAAACAAAGATTAATTGACTATAATATAACTTTGACGATGGATCGATAATGACAAAGAAAAAATTTAAGAAAAATTAATCAATCAAGTCAAATTAGGGATGGAAAGTGGAAATACAAGTTTATTTCAGAGACATACTACAATCATTGATCTTTCAGCAAGCATAAACAGAAGGAATTTTAGAGAAAAAACCCAATCCAAAAGTGAAAATTTTCCCTAAGGTGGATCAACGTAGGTCAAAGAGGGCCTAACTGCGCTACAAAGCACTGTCTCTTACTCAAGGGTGCTCTGCAGAGCACTATCCCCTGACCAAGCCTGCGCTGATTCCTGAGAGGCCACTCAAGAGTCATTTAACCTCAAATTTTGACCAAATAACACTTCAACAAGGCTGAAATACAATTAATGAAAGGAAGTAAGGTCTGTTAGAGTGTCCTAGGATGTGGATAAGCTACTTGGAACAATGATCGGTCCCCAACGGAGTCGCCAATTTGTTTTGGAGAATTTGGTATCTACGGATAAATACTAATTCCCTAGATAAGTAGCCATATCTAGAACAATTTAAAGCACTTTAGCATTTTCCTATAATAAATAGATAAGACAAAGAAGCTGAAAAGGCCTACTTGTAGCTCTGCTTTCCTCTAGTCTCCTTTGTATCGATCCTGTCGCTCCTTCCCGTACTTAACACACTTGAGAAGTACCTGTAAACATCAATAGAAGACAAAGAACCGATCAAAGCAAAAGGTCTATTGATTACAAGTAAATGGAATCAGATACATTCACACATATAAACATCATATAACAAGATAAGCATATGGGAAAAATATTCAAATACTTTATTGAGTAGAAGAAGGAATTACAACCATCAAGTCTGATTCGAAGTCACTCCTCTAGCTTTGGTTCCATCCACATCACATCATAAGCATGACATTCCTGCAACATAACGACACTTACAATAGTATCAAATCTCAAACTAACAGTATCTCCTTACAATCATCAAATTCTAGCCCTTCATCACTTAGACGAGTGCTCAATTTATAGGAAGATGGAGGAGGTTTTGTCATAAATGAGGGTATTGAATGGCCTTCCAAACTTAGAGTTAGTTTCCATGGAGGAAGGGATGAAAGGATAGGAGGTTAATGGATCCTTATCCTATCCAATTTCGAGCTCATAGGAGGGGATAAGAGGTGGGATCCTTCTAGAATGATCTAGAACCAAGGAATATTCCCAGAACCCTATTCAAATTTCGCTCAATCTCGCCCAGCGCAGGTCAAAGTGGGCTTAATTGCTTTGTAGAGCACCTTTGCATGGGCCTAAATGCTCTGTAGAGCACCCTTACATGGGCCTAAGTGCTCTGCGGAGCACCCTTACATGGGCCTACCTGCGCTGGTCCTTCAAGGAGTCATTTGAGGATGTCTTCAGGCCATGCAATTGTCTGGGAAGGAGGCAAAAATAGTTTGACTTTTTTAGGGCATGTAGCAACTGAAATTAGGGTTTGATGAGCCCTAAAACACCGATCTGGATGATGGGAGTGATGTGCCCAAATGGATTTGTAACAAGTGGGGAGGAGTGATTTAGGGGATCCAAAAAATGCATAAAAATAAAAGTTCTCATTTAAAAAAAAAACTAGCGCCAAATCGTAGAGCTTGTCGTTCCGATTCCAATGACGCTTTAATTTCCTCAATTCAACATCATATGATCAAGTTATCACGTTCTGAAAGTTTAGCCAAACAATAAAAAATCAACTTGTATGGTTGACTGTGCATGGTACGGACACTGACGTGTTAGGGTTTCCTAGGAGTACAAACTCGTCAGGTGGGAGCTAACTAGAATCCCACATGTGGGCTAATCATGTGAGGGAACACGACACATGGTTATTGGGTGTATGATTTCATAGTTGGGACAATAACAGAGTGACATGTGGTCGTATCCCCGGGTGCCATGTGGCACTCTGGATGAGGCCAAAAAATAGTTAATAGTTTGTCTAGTCTTCGACATAATTATCCTCATGACCTCCGGATCACGAAATAGTCACCCAACCAACTGGGCTACAACACTCCTTATTAACCCATGGGTTGGTAATTATATTGATGGTTGTATTGATAGGTCGTTTTCAAAATGGGCGGGTAGGCCAGCAGGCCTAGCCCCAACCGGATCGACCCACAGTTATATGCCTCACCATACGACCAAAAGGCGGAGGCCCTATGAAGTTTTCAAACACTGCACCATATATGACAATGACTCCATATCTTACATGATGTTGAACCAATATGGAAGGACGTTTAACGAAGTTGCAAAAAAAAATCCACCAAAAGCGCCAAAAATTATGCAACAAACATGACATATGTGGCTTGAACCCGTGACCTGCAAGATGTAAACCAATGTCCCCAACCAATTGGGCTGGCACCATTTTGTTGAGACATTGCAGGGATGAGATTTATTATTGAGTAGTCTTGCAAATAGTTTGGAAAAGAGGGCATATCTTGCTCAATTTTTAACCATTTTGAGTGCAACAAGAGCTTATACAGGGGTTTTTGAGCATTCTGGAAAACACAGGACCATTATTTTTGTATATTGAGGATTATATTTTGATGTAATGAGAATTTGAGCACTTTAATAAAGCATTCACCATTGGAAGTTGGAATCGGAGATGTAGACCATGATGGGTGAACTCTATTATCAATTTGCACTTGTCTTATGTTGCATTTTTATCCTATTTTTACAGTAAAATTTCTGCAAATTAACTTATGTTTGTGTACTTTCACAATTTTGACCCGTTACCTAAAAGGACATAAAATAAGTTGCAAATTGATCAATAAAACCTTCACTTTTATTTTTGGATCAAGCAACGATCTGGAATCTGTACCCAGATTTGGGGGGATAGGTCCTTTAAGGGGAATGAACCCAACATAGGGTGTCCTCTCTATCCCTAATTCTAATGTGCAACCTTTTGACATGCTAATATAATTAGTCCACATGTGAGAAAATTCTTCATGAAGATCCAGCTGTGCAATACTCTTCCATCCTTGTGGCTAAAAAGTTTTCCAGCCTTCTTCAACAACTTTATTAAGAGGAAATATACCCCACTCATTGAGAATACTCACAAGCTATGGAGGAAGTCTAAATTTTTCAGGACAACCAACCCATGGATCCAAATTAATTATGAATTTTCCCCCGTTTCCAATCTTCCAAGATAGACCGCAACCAATCACATTGAAAGAATCAATGAAAAATTTCCAAATAATAGAAGAATTCAACGTCCTTTTATTCGAACTTCTAATCCATTCATCAAGAGAAAGAGGGAAGATGTATTTCCTAAACACCAATGTTGTCCATAGGATTTATGTTGAAATGATTCTCCATTTGACCTTTTCCAAGAGAGATTTTGCAAAAATGGGAAGGTTCTTTAGTCCCCAGCCTCCCCATGACTTAGGTAATGCAATCTTTTCCCAACCCACCCATGGAAGTGTTGGAAAATCAAAGATATTATATTAGGGTTTGATTCTCCTTTCTTGATAATTACTTGTGAGAGTGTTGGCTTCTTTTACTTCTTTATTATCTTATCTTTCATCAAGCAATTACCATATTATGTGTGTATTAATAGCACAAAACAAGAGACATGAGATATAGGCACATGCCAGGGAAAAACCCCCCTCGAGGGGAAAACCCAGTCAATATAATTCTTCCTTTCAATAATATTATTTGAAACTCTTTTCCCTAGACCAAGACTGAACTTTCCCTCCACACCATGTCAGCCTCCTAGATCTTTGACCCTTCCAACAACTTCGACTAGGTAGCATCTTCCGGCAACATGTAGCTTGCGACAACAACAAAATCTTAGGAGACTTCGATCTCCCAACCTAGATCATTAAACAGAGAGAGAGAGGCACCAAAAGTTTTATTTTCTTCTTCTCTAAAGACTTCCCAAACTCACAATTCTTTCCTTCTCCCACCAATAGACTTCACACTTCTTTAGCTCTCCTTGAGATATTGAACTTGCTTGAGAGTGAGTGTTTCAAATGACTTTGACCTCCTTGAATATATAGGCTTCTTGTGGGTCGAATGGGGGTCCTTAGAACGACATGATGTGGAGGGTACATAATTCATATTTGATTTGATACAAAACCTTTTTACATGATTCGAAAGCCCAAGAAGGGTCTCTTCGAAGTACAATGGCTCTATAAACTCAATATTAATCCCAGGAGTCCACAATGGGACTATGAATACTATAATGATGACCCAAGCATGAAACCCATGCTTTAATAAGTCTTTGTTACAATAATAAAAATTAGTTTCTTTATTCTTTTGACAAGTACATTACATAATGACTCAAGTGTTTTTTTTTTTTTTTTTCTAAATAAGTCTAAAATCTATTACTGTGACAAAATAATACAAGGAGGCTCTGGCCTCTGCAGTTCCTAGCCAAGGTTCATGGCATATTGCAACAAAATCAAATTGAGGACTGCCCAGATGTGGGAAACTAGTCCAATCCTAAATAAATTTGCTGCCCTCGCAGGGGAAACCAACATGGAAACATATAACAATGTTCTATTGAAATCAGTTTCAAAATTAACTATTCTGCTTAAAGATTCAAAAGTAAACCCATAGACTTGGTTGCCTGGAACCTGGAACCTGAAGACGCTTGTTGTGCTAGCTGTCATTTGGTGCTGACGGGCGTTCTTCAACAATGAGACATCTGTAAGCGTCGAGGTCCTCCTTATCTTCCTGCATCTTACCCGTGTCTTCCTTCACTTGACTTGCACGATTTTGCTCAGTGGTAGAAGGCTCGCCTTGAGCTGTATCACTTTTCTCCATTGCCTGAGTGGGACGACCTTCATCGCTAGAAGGCTCCTCCTGGAACATAACTGTAATGGTGGCCGTGATAGTAGGTCTATTCAGAGTGCAATGGTAGGTGAGTTGGGCTGAATGGTTGGCTTGCTGGGAGATGGAAGGTGAAGCAGTTGCAGATGGACGGGTTTGCGGGGGCAGGGGACGAATAGCGCAAGTGCGGCCTCTGCCATTGCGCGTAGCAGGATGAGGGGCTGAGATGTGATTTGATGAGGGGGAAGAGGATTCAGAAACCGTTGAGGGCGAGGAACATTGCAGTCTCCCTCTGTTGCTGCCTCTCCTGCTACACATACGCTGGCGCAGTCTGGGCATATTGATGTGGGGATGAGGGGGTTGCTTGTGTGAAGTCGACACTGAGCGGGTATTGGAGGCAAAAGGTTGAAAAGGTTCAAAGGCAAGAGTCAAATTGCATATCAGGCTTTGAGAGTAATGGATGCTCGTTCCCAAGTCTATGCAGTAGAGGATATTACATCGCCTTCCTGTTGCAGTGCGTATGCTTGGCTTCACAACATCCAGGGGGCAAGTGCAATTTAGTGGCAGAGGAGAAAAAATAGAGGAGGTGGGCCGAATATTACCCGAGGCCTCCATGATGCAGAGCCGAGGCAGGATGGTGCTGGTGAGTTGGGTCGAGTGTCGCATTGAATGGCAATTACGATTACTATAAGATGGATTAACTACTGTGTGTGCGAGCTTACGGATGGCCATGTGGTGATGCCACTTTCCAGCCCGTTCCTCTATCGTCTTGTCAACCTTTGGGTACACCCACATCTAGGAGACTCACGTACATTATTGAAGACTGAACATAGTTACATTTTCTAACACTCTCCCTTAAATATACAATGGAAAATCTTATAATGTACATATACAATGGAAAATATCAAACTATATGAAAATATGAATAAATTTTAGGCACCACAATGCCTTGGACTAGATTCCTGACCAGGGAAATATATCCGACCAGTCAATCAACAATTTAAGCACCAAAATGCCATGGACTAGATTCCTGACTAGGGAAATATATCCAAGTGGGACTAAGGTGGAATCTGTTGTACCTCTGAGATAATAATGGTTAGCTATTATGCTAGAGCATCTACGATAAATGTTTTGGGGGTTTTGTTTTAATTTTGGGGGACCAATGGATGAAATAGATATAGAACTGATATGCCTAACCTTTTGAATAATATCAATATCTCAACAGAGGGCTGCTATAAATATTTAAACAATGAAATAACTTTTATGATGATGAGCAGAAACAAAAAAGTAATATGATTGCCATAGTTTTCAAATTGAAAGCTAGATAATCATAAGTATGAAAACCTTTAAACTATGTTTATAGGTTTGAGAAAATACATATGAGCTTACAAAAGGTGCTAATGATTTATTAATTTTAAGGGAACTAATTAAACAAACAATCCATTAATTCATTCTCTTTATAGATTATCACTTCAGAAAGCTTATAGGAATAGATTGAAATACAATTACTCCTACCTAGTTATCTCTGCAAGACATAAGTATATGAAGAAAAACACGATGAATGACACTGGAAACACTTACAGGAAACAAAAACTGTGCAAAACAGAATTCATAATCCTTTGCTTCGTATTAATGATCCAGAAAGATTAATTACATCATATGTCTAAAAATGCTTCTTCAAGGGTGCAACTGTTGGGTCCCTATAATACTAGTAATTACCCCATTAATATTATAGTTGCATCCCTTATTAATATTGTTGTGCCCCTATTATCCCCATATTGTTATTACTGTGCCCCATAGAATCCCTTTATTGTTATTTTTGTGGCTTTATATTATTATTGTTAGGTCGGCTGGGTTATATTGTGACTCCTTAAACTCCTATATATAGAAAGGATGTTTTGTCATTTGAATCATGGAATAATTGTTCATTTATGTAATGTAAAGGAGGTTGCCCCCTCGAAGAGGCTAAATTCTAAGGTGTTGATCTATCTTTTCTATCGTTTCTTGAGCTGGTTTCATAACATTTGGTATTAGAGCTTTGGGTTCTAGGGTTTCGCTGCTCCAAACAGGTCATTGTGGAATTTTCGCTATAAATTTTTTCTGCGACGTTTCAGAAGTTGCAAAAAAAAACATTTGAGAAGAAATCGCTCTGAACCTCGAGTCCGAATTTCAGAGCTTTTCGCGCTATATTTGTGGAGATATGATCTGAGGAAGTTGGTCTTTTTGCAGACTCCTGAATTACATTCAAAACAGGTGACCTGGGGAAAATCGTCATAACTTTCTCTCTGGGGATCAGATTGAAATTTCATAAGAAGGTACAGAAAGAGGACGGATTGTAGTTTCTTGTATGCATTTTTCAGATCCAAAGGTCGAAACAGTGACTCGTGGCACGTCGTACAAGTTCGCGCTACTGAACTATTCTATAATCAAGTCACTGTGGGAGATTTCATATAACTCTTCCTTGGAGAATCCAATTTGGGTCAGACTTGTGGCATTGGAAATAGGACATAGAGGGCTACTACAGATCATAAATTGAGAACTAGATGATCGGAAAGTACAGAGATACATCAGAGGCAATATCGAGCTCCTACAAAGTGAAAAAAGGTGTGTAGATTTTCTTAAATTTTTGCTTAAGCTTGGTTTGAAAATTTATTTTGAAGGAATTAAAAGGGCATAGTAGAGCATTATTATCGGTAACTGATGCCCCGAGGAAAGAAAATGCAAACACCTAGTAAGGAACCTGAAAGCTCTAGCATGACTCATGAAGAAGAGGAAGAAATGCTACATGATATATCAAAATTACAAGAACAAGTGCAACAAATGTCACTGTCACAAAAGCTAACAGAAGCTAAGATAAATGGTGTGGGAGATAAGATGAATGGCATGGAAGCTAAGATGGAAAACTTGAAGATAGATTTGAACACAAATTTGAAGACGGGCATGGCAGATTTGAAGACAAATTTGACAAATTTTCTACAAGAAATACTTACCAATGGTGAAAAGGTAGTAAAGGAAACTCATGATGCAAACAAAAGAAATGTTAATCATGATTTCATAGACTCTAATGTGGGATCAAAAACCCACCATATTCCAAAAATCGATATGAGGAAGTTTGATGGCAAGGATCCCGCAACATGGATATTACAAATGGAGCAATTTTTCGATCTCAATAATGTGCAAAACACACAAAAGGTACGTATTGCAACTTTATATTTGGAACCAAATCAGTTTGTATGGTATCAATGGCTTTGCTCTCGTAAACAATTTATCACTTGGGCAATTTTTACGGAAGAATTGATAGCACATTATGAGGATACAAAAAGCAACACTTTTTTTAGCCAATTGATAAGTCTCAAACAAAAGGGTTCAATAATGGAGCACATTGAGGAGTTCCAAAAATTGAACATAAGGGTAAAAGATATTCCAGAGGAGCATAGGATTGATGTGTTCATAGGGTCTTTAAAGGATAATATCCAACATGATGTTCGCCTTTGGGAACCTGATTCATTAGAGAAGGCATTCAGGTTAGCAAGAAAAATGGAAAGCAAAATTATGGCAACTAGGAAGCATACCACTCACAACTATAAAGATGGAAGTGTTGTTGCTCCTAGTCTTCCACAACCTATAAGGTTGACACCACAACAATTGGAAGAAAAAAGAGCAAAAGGGCTTTGTTACAGTTGTGATAGCAAATACACTAAAGGTCATAAGTGTGCTGAGAAGAAATTATTCTACATAGATTGTGAAGAGGAAGAAGAAAAGGAGCAAGAAAGGTCAAAAGAAGAGGATATACTCCAGGAACAAAGCCTAGATAAAGAAGAAATGAATCCGACCATATCTTGTAATGCATTGGCGGGAATTACCACTCCTCAAACCATCAAGATAGAAGGACAAATCAAGAAGAAAAAGGTAATAGTGTTGATTGATTCAGGAAGTACCCACAATTTTATTCATTGTAAGGTAGCAAAAGAATTGAATTGCTTCTTATATCCAGCACCAGAGTGTCAAGTGATGGTTGCAAATGGAGGAACAATAAATTGCTCTGGAAAGTGCCATAATATCAAGCTATCCATGGGAGAATATGTATTGACTAGCCCAATGCTTTCCATTCCAATGGGAGGTGCTGATGTTGTACTAGGAGTCCAATGGCTACAATCCTTGGGTACAATAGCTTTTAATTTTCAAGAAATTTTCATGAAATTTTCTGTGGAAGGAAAGGAAGTTGAATTAAGGGGTATTGCAGGGAAACCAGGAAAGATAATCAGCTCTAATGGTATGACAAAGCTTCTAAAAAAGGAACAAAGAGGTGTAATTGCACAATTATGTTCGCTAGATGTTTCCACATTGGAATCATCTATTTCTCCAGATCTCCAAAAAGTCTTGGACAATCATTCCAAGGTATTTGAGACTCCCAAAGGTCTCCCACCTATTCGTGATCATGATCATGCTATTCATCTGATTCCAGGAAGTGTTCCTCCAAACATCAGGCCGTACAGATATCCCTATGCCCAAAAGAGTGAAATTGAACGTATGGTTGCAGAAATGCTAGAGGCTGGTATAATTCAACCGAGTCAAAGTTCTTTCTCTGCTCCAGTAGTATTGGTGCACAAGAAGGATGGATCATGGCGCATGTGTCCGGATTATAGGGAGCTCAACAAGCTCACTATTAAAGATAAGTTTCCCATTCCTGTCATTGATGAATTACTGGATGAATTGCATGGATCAATTTACTTCACCAAGTTGGATCTTCGTTCAGGATATCATCAAATCAGAATGAAGACTGAAGACATTCCAAAAACAACATTTAGAACTCATGAGGGTCATTATGAATTTTTGGTCATGCCTTTTGGCCTTACCAATGCACCTTCAACATTTCAAGGTTTGATGAATTCCATTTTCAAACCATTCCTTAGAAAATTTGTGTTAGTATTTTTTGATGATATACTAATCTACAACAAGTCTTGGAAGGATCATGTTGAACATGTTGACAGGGTGCTACAACTATTGGAGGAGAAACAATTATATGCAAAAAGATCCAAATGTTTCTTTGGAGTACAAGAGGTGGAATATCTGGGTCATATTGTATCTCATGAAGGAGTTAAGGTAGACCCTAGCAAAATTAAAGCCATTAAGGAATGGAAAATCCCCACATCCATAAAGCATCTGCGAGGATTTCTCGGTTGACAGGGTATTATCGCAAGTTTGTTAAGAATTATGGGAGAATAGCAGCACCTCTAACAACATTATTGAAGAAAGATGCATTTTCATGGACTCCAGAAGCAACAAAGGCCTTTGAACATCTTAAAGAGGCAATGTGCCAAGCACCGGTCTTAGCTACACCGGACTTCACAAAAACCTTTATTGTGGAATGTGATGCTTCAGGAAATGGAATTGGTGTTGTTTTAATGCAAGATGAAAGACCCATTGCTTTTGAAAGTCGTCCAATCAAGGGAAAGTTTTTACACAAAGCTATTTATGAGAAGGAAATGTTGGCAATACTCCATGCACTTAAGAAATGGCGACCCTACCTAATGGGAAGACACTTCAAGGTAAAAACGGATCATGATAGCCTTAAATACTTTTTAGAACAAAGATTATCCTCTGAAGAGCAACAAAAGTGGGTCACAAAGATGTTGGGTTATGACTTTGAAATCATCTACAAAAAAGGGAAGCAAAATGTGGTGGCAGATGCACTCTCAAGAAAGGATGAGGATGTGGAAGCATTGTTGTGCGCCATTTCTATTATCCAACCAGATTGGATAAACGAAGCAAGGGAGGAATGGAAGAATGATGAAGAAGTGTGGGCACTTATTCGAAAGTTACAACAAGATTCCAGTACGTCTGATACATTTAGCTGGAAAAATGATTCGTTATGGTACAAAGATCGCTTATACCTCTGTAAGAATTCCCAGCTAAAACAAAAGATTCTTATGGAATTGCACACTTCTCCCTTAGGAGGGCACTCAGGATTTTTAAAAACTTACCACAGGGTTAAGAAGGAATTTTTTTGGGATGGCCTTAAATCAGATATTCAAAAGTTTGTGGCGGAATGTTTGGTTTGCCAACAAAATAAAGTTGAAACAATTAAGACACCGGGTCTATTACAACCTTTATCCATTCCAAGCCAACGTTGGGAGGAGGTTTCAATGGATTTTATCACAGGTTTACCCAAGTCTGAGGGAAAGAGTGTCATCATGGTGGTAGTTGACAGACTTACCAAGTATGCACACTTTTGTGCATTATCACATCCATTTAAAGCCAGTACAGTTTCTACTGCATTTATGGAAACAATTCAAAAGCTACATGGAAACCCAAAGATTATTGTAAGTGACAGAGATCCCATTTTCACTGGAAATTTTTGGACAGAATTATTTTCTTGTCTTGGTACTCAGTTAGCTCATAGCTCATCTTATCATCCTCAATCTGATGGGCAAACTGAGATAGTAAACAAATGTTTGGAAGGATATCTTCGTTGCTTTGTATCTGATAAACAGACACAATGGGTCAAATGGTTGCCTCTGGCTGAATGGTGGTATAACACTTCCTTCCATACAGCAACAAAAATGACCCCATTTATGGCACTTTATGGATATCAACCACCATCCATCACATCATATTTAAGAGAAAATTCTAAGGTTCAAGCAGTGGAACATCACATCGAACATCAACAACAAGTCCTCCAACTCTTAAAGGATAACCTCGTGTTGGCACAAAATAGAATGAAACAACAGGCAGATCAACATCGCAGTGAAAGAAGTTTTGATGTAGGTGATTGGGTATTCCTACGGCTACAACCATATAAGAAAATGTCCCTCAAGCAAGCTAAGAAGGATAATAAATTATCACCAAAGTATTATGGTCCGTACAAGGTGTTGCAAAAGATTGGTACTATGGCATACAAATTGGAGCTTCCTGCAGCTTCTCGATTGCACCCAGTTTTCCATGTTTCATGTTTAAAGAAGGTTATAGGCGACAAGCTCCCAGTTCAAACAATATTGCCAGAACTTGACGAGGAAGGAAAAATTATATTGGAACCGGAAGCAGTCACAGAAACAAGAACTCGACAGCTACGAAATCGATCAATTTCAGAGTATCTTATCAAGTGGAAGAACTTATCCGCTGAAGATTCCACATGGGAGGATGAGAATTTTATACAAAAGCATCCAGAACTACTCAAGCGTTGAGGAAAACACTTTTTTGAAGGAGAGGGGCATGTTGGGTCCCTATAATACTAGTGATTACCCCATTACTATTGTATTTGCATCCCTTATTAATATTGTTGTGCCCCTATTATCCCCATATTGTTATTACTGTGCCCCATAGAATCCCTCTATTGTTATTTTTGTGGCTTTATATTATTATTGTTAGGTCGGCTGGGTTATATTGTGACTGCTTAGACTCCTATATATAGAAAGGAGGTTTTGTCATTTGAATCATGGAAGAATTGTTCATTTATGTAATGTAAAGGAGGTTGCCCTCTCGAAGAGGCTAAATTCTAAGGCGTTGATCTATCTTTTCTATCTTTTCTTGAGCTGGTTTCATAACAACAAACCTTGATAACTCATGAAGAGAGTTATTTATACAACAGTAGGACGAAAAATATACTAAACCGCTTTTACAAAAATAGATTATTTACACAATCAAAAATAAAACTGTCTAATGATCTGGTACTGATTTGGTGTTGCGTTGTTTGATGACTATCACTGAAAAAGTTGAAAAGTGGTTGAAGCTAGCTCACTGTTCCCTCAAAATATGAATGTTGTTCAATTATCCTTAATCAAGTAAATATGTTAATTCTTCCCAACATTTCTTATCTGGGATAGAAATATTTCTTACCATCCTGTAGATTTCATCCATCTCGGTGTATTTAGTAAAAGTGGGCTTTACCAAAAATATATGCTTGATTTCATCCAGGATGAAGAAAGAATCCTTGAGTGTTTTTACTATGAGAACTGGTGTTGCTGATCCTTTGATATTGGCTACTGAAGCGGCATATGTGCCCACCTTTGTTAACCTTTTGACATAATCCTCAATTGGCATCAATTTATCATTAATAACCATCATAGAAGGTAAACCTTTGGTGATCAAAGGTTCAATTTTGTTGAAGAATATTTGAACCATGTTGTTAACATTGCTGCACTTTTATTGTAGTTGAAGGTTGAGATTTCTCTTAGTGATAATCTTCTTTACTTCTAATATTTTTGCAGTTCTATCACTTATCCTTAACTCCTTAAGCTCATAGTCATCCTTGGAATTCAGAAATTTGATTATATCAGAGGCAGTCTCTGGCATATCCTCTAGCTAACTAGTTATGGATTCCATTGCTTCCTGAGCTTTCTCCAAGAGATCTTTTTGATTGAATATTATCTTAATGGAGGGCCAAATATCCTTGATTACTTCTGTGATTTCTTCCCACATAATTTCTTTTGCTAAACCCAACTTGTTTCGTAAGAAAGAATCTATGAGTTCTTTCTTCAACATTTCCACTTGGCCTTTGAGTTTGTTTGTTTCAGTTGTGTGTGAACTGTTTGATATAGATTTCATAAGCCATAAATCTTTGAGTTCATCCTTTAATTTATTGATTTATCCTCTCTGTATAGAAAGGTTTTGAACAACTTTAGTAAGTTGTTCAACTCCTTCTATTGTACCTGTTGCTGATGTGGTGGCTGTAGTAGAAACTGTAGTGATAGTAACTGCTGCAAGAGAAACTACATCTGTTGAAGTTTGACTGTTCTTGATAGCTTCCTCCTTCTCCTTAACCAATTTCTCCATCTACTCCTCCATTTGTTTTATTTGCAAATTCTGTTCTATGATGAGCTTCATCATGTCTGAATTTTGAGCCTCTGTCTCCTCGATTTCTTTGGCCATTGGATCCTCAGATGCTGGTAGTTTCAGTTGTTTCTTTAGTGCTGCAACTTCAGTGTTAAATCTGACAAACTGTAAATGTATGGTTTCAGCTATGAAATGACCAAAATCATAAATAACATTAGGCTTAGAATCATAAGGAAACATGTATAAGAAACCAAGGATGGCTTCATTGATAGACTGATATAGTGATAACTGATGAGCCGCAATTTTTGGTATAATTTGGGCTCATTTGGCCTACTTGCTTTGCTCAAACCATTCACTTTTTACTGCTTATGCATGCATTTCTTAGTTTATTCGTGTTGTTTGTAGGAAGAAGGGTAGACATTTTATCTACGTGACTAATGCATGATGCTTTCAGGTTTTTGGCATTAAAAGGGAGAAAAAGACAACGAAAAAGGAGACAAGGAGACAATGAGGTGGCACTGCTGGTTTTTAGGAGAGGATGTCCACGGTCTTGGGGACCTTCCTCGTGATTCCCACCAAGAACTCCAAGCTCCAATTCATCTCCCCACCGAGCTTAGAAGCAACCAACTATTCTACAGGAACAACAGTTATAACTGTTCTACAGGAATAGTAGTTATGACTGTCCTACAGGATCAACAGTTAAACTTTAGTTGGACAGCCGAGCTCCTAAAATCAAGGACATCTGTTGGATGATCGTTTTTGCATAAATACTGAGGCCGTAGCCTTGCAGAGAAGCTTTTTGAACCTTGGCATTACTCTTGTAATTGGAAAGTACGAGCTAGAGCTCAGTTTTTGTTCCTTTTTGTAAGCTAATTTGGCATGACATCAGATTATGAATAAAGAAGGCAGATTTTGATCTAGTTCTGAGTTTTCTCAAGGAGCTATAGCTCTCAGGTTAGGGCCCAACCTGAGAGCAATAGATCTCCTCAGTGTTGTAATGTGTTTGCATTTCGTTCCAGCACTTTGAGTTTGTTTATTTTCACATGCAATTCGAATTCACAGTTTGGTAATTTAGTCGTTTTCATGAGCATAGATAGGACTAGTTTATGGTGATTTGCTTTCAGTTGCTTAAGTTTGATAGGAGGATAGATATAATCTCTTGGAGCTCCAGCAAAAAGGTTGTAAAGGCTCACTTCCATCTCCATGTTAGGGATTGGGGTGCAGTCCATGACCAACCACCAAAAAGAAAAGCAGTTCTTCTCATTTCCATGCAAGCTGCAACATAAACGTTTTCATTGAAGATCCATCCATGCATTTTTGACATCGAACCATACTTCCACATTTCACTGCCACGCATAGGTTTCATTTCTTGTTTTCCATTTCTGTTCATAGGTTTCATGGCACAGTTATCATAGGTTAATGAATTTCTCGTTTTGATGCATAAGTCATTTGTTTCATTTACGTTGCTCCTTCTCCACCCACTTCCTTCTTCTTCTTCTTGATCTATCCTCAAGTCCTATTTAACCTCTGTCTTACGCATTTACCCTCCAACTCTCTCATTTCCCACATAGCTCCATCTCCTTCAACTTTCATTGATCCCATCCTTCCAATCATCAACCCACTGCATACACTCTTCCTCCATCTGATTCCTCTGCTCCTGAGCCATCACCAGCTCCATCTCCATCTCACCTATCCTCCCACACCACTCCAACCCTTCACCATCTCCCAAAACCTCCACGGCCAAACATCCTGTAGAATTGCACAGCCTTCCTGTAGAAACCCCTGAGTTTCCTGTAGGATCCCCTGCAGACTTCCTATAGAAGTCTGCAAACTCGGTTTCTGAGCATCCGAACGTGGTAGACTTTTGGGGATTGATGCTGGAGACCCTCTGGGACCTCCCTTAGCCATCCTAACCTTGCCCATGCTTTCCTTCCATTCCAATCTCTCCTGCACAACCAAACCCTAATCAAAAGCATCATCACAATAAATCCAACCACTTAATGAAAAAATACAAAAACATGATTTTTCAGATGCAAGTAGCTTAGATGCATGTATTTCAGTTCACTGCAAGTAATGGCATTATTGGTAGTTGTTTCATTCACAGTTTTGCATAGTTAGGGTCTAGCTAGTCAAATTAGGGTTTCCTAGGGTTTCCATGCTTGATTGGTTTTCAGTTTCCTTCTGCAATTAGACTAATCTCCTTTGAGTTAGCTTTCGTCCATCATTGATAAAGCTTCTTCTGTGAGCCTATAGAAGTTGGCTTGAGCCCTAGCGGACTTGTGCCAGCTGACCAAGTGACAGCTGCGACAAGAGCTAGTACTTGTGCATACAGCACCGTCGCTTCCAAGTTTGTACGAACTACCGGGTTGATAAAATTAAGAGACAGGAAGCTCCAGGAGTTGTAGCATTATTGCTACAATACTGGAGCCCACCATCTTTTTGGCGCCGTTGCCGGGGAAGCGTCAGAGTATTAGCAATTGTTGCTTTTCTTCTACTTTCTTACTCTTGCCTTCTGCTAAGTAGTTTACTTCATTTCCATTCTGCAAAAGTAGCATAGACTTTTCCTGCTTTCATAGATTAGCATTTCCTGCTTTCATAGATTAGCATTTCCTTTCTGCAAGCGTAGACTAGCATTTCCTTCCTGCAATTTCATTTGAGCAAAGTAGATTAGTCCTTTCCTGCTTTCAGTTAATTTTGCATCTTTCATAGATAGTTGTAGATCAATCTGTCTCAGTTTTGCAGGTACCAAAAGAAAAGCAAAGCAAAAGCAATCAAAGAGAAAAAAGAAAGTCTTTTTCATTTCATGCCTCGTAGGAACCGAGATAGATCAGGCAAATTCCTACCAAACACCCCCACCACATCACTGAGTCACCCTTCTCTCCTCTTTGGTGACAGTGACCCAGAAGAACCTATAGGTGAACATCCTGAGATATCCAAAGATCCTATAGTAGAAGAAGAGTTAGAGACTACTCCATTTGAAGCTATGGCTGATAATAGAAGAGAAGATGAGAGAATAGAAGGTGCCTTCCCCATCCGAGAGACCAATGGAGAGATGAAAATGAAAAACATTAGCCCCTCCGCCTTACCTCACTTCCATGGGTTGACCACTGAAGATCCAGATACCTTCCTGTTTGAGTTTGCTGTCCTTTGTAGAACCTATGACTATACTGAAGATGAGCAAAAGTTGAAACTTTTCCCTTCCACTCTCAAGGATGCAGCACTACGCTGGTTCATGGGTTTACCTGGGAATAGTATCACTACTTGGGCTCAGATGCAGCAAGCTTTCAACACCAAGTACCGGGATTACTGTAGGTCCAAGGAAACAAAGGGGGAAATCTTTCGGATGTCCATGGGAAATGATGAGTCCTTAGAGGATTATGAGGAGAGGTTCCAACTAAGCTATAAGCGGGCCAGGTGCACACTTGACCCTGAATCCCTCAAGTTGGTCCTACTCCGAGGAGTCCCTGAAGACCTCTTAGATACCCTTCACATGTTAGCTGGGGGGGACATTTACCAACTGCCTTATGAGGACATCAAGACTGTGTTTAGAAACCACTCCAGGGCAGCTCGGAAACGAGGTAGAGGAAACCACCTCTCAACTAGTGTCCCTTTCTCCAAACATGAGCTTGCAAACCAATTAGAAGATCTTAAGAGTGAGGTGAGACAAACCATTGCCATGCAGCTTGATACATTCAGGATTCAGCAAAAGAAAGAAGAGGCTGAGAGAGCCTTGGCTGTCTTCTGTCCTAGGTGCACAAGGAGGCACCCTAAGAACGAATGTCCATTGCATTCGGTTGAAGTGTGTTTCGTTTGTGAGGAGGACCATCCCACAAATCAGTGTCCAACCTTACCTGGGTTTAAAGCCATGTACCAAGGGACCGAAGCTCCCACAGAGCCTCTCTATTACCTCAACCAAAGGAGGCCACAAGGATCTAGACCTTATCAGCAGGGGATGCAAGGGGCATCTCAAGCTTATTACAACCCCAACCAGTCAACTCCTATGCCTTCCTGGGGTCCCCCTGCTCATCCTTCATGGTCCATGCCTCCTCCATGGTCTTATCCACCTCAGTACCCCACTCAACCTACTTCTCATCCATATCACTCACATACCCAGCCACAGCCTCAATGGAATGCACCTCAGTCGGGGTGGAGGCCCCAATACAACACTCCTCCTGCCATTTTGCCTCCACCACCAGTTCAACCTCAACCATTACCTCCTGCTCCTCCAAGGCAACCTCAAATGCCTGCTCAACCGAACCCGAACCCCAACAATAGACAGGCCCAGCAGGTATACACTGGGGAAACCTCATGCCCTACCTATGCTGTGGAGATCCAGGAGATCAACCTTCGATCTGGAAAGACTCTACCAGATCGCCAACCTCCTCCCCCAGAGGATGAGGAAGATAAACAGGAAAGTGAACCAAAGGCTATTCCACCCTTTCCTGAGAGACTAACAGCCACCACACAACCTAACCCAGAAGAAGATGAGCTTTTGGGTGAGCTCAAGCAGTTGTGTGTAAAAATCCCACTTCTCCAAGCCATCAAGGATGTGCCAATATATAACAAGCTGGTTAAGGAGAAGTGTTTCAAACACCCAGGCAGACGGAAGAAAGATGCCTCAACTATCAATGTCATAGGACAACTGTCTGACCTTATGCTAGGACAAGTCATCTGCCCAAAGTACCTAGATCCTGGAAGTCCTGTAGTAGATGTTCACATCAATGGCACCATTATCCCCCACACCTTGATTGATCTGGGGGCGGCCATCAATGTGATGACCAGGGATACCATGCTTAAACTCAATCTTCAGGGTTCCTTGAGGAAGACCTCGACAGTACTGCAATTAGCAGATCGCTCCACCGTGACTCCCGAAGGGATTGTGGAGGATGTCATGGTCTCCATTGATTCTTGGGAATACCCTGCAGACTTCCTGGTTCTGCAACCAAAGGCCAAGCTTACTGGATATCCTCTCATTTTGGGAAGGCCTTGGTTAGCTACTGCAGATGCTTACATAAGTTGTCGGGCAGGAAACATGACCATCAAAAATGGTCCCATGTCCAAGCAGCTAGTCCTATACCCTCCTGCCCAACCTTCTTTAGAGCATGATTTACCACTCTGGTTGGAAGAAGGAGAAGAAGACGAGGTGTACTCAGCACCTCTGTGCACCTTAGATACCACTAGAAAAGACCCCCCAACCGAGGATGACTTGATCGAGACCTTGATCCAGAATCCACCTTCCAGTGCACTACCCTTAGAGGAATTGGTGGAGGATGCCCAAGCTAGCACCTTAGTGGATCTCTGTACAACCAACCCTGTTACTCCCAGAGTCAAGAATGTGGAGTTCGGCCCTGAGAAAGCATTGAAGATCAGCTCCTCCCTATCTCCTTCCCAGGAAAAGGAGCTGTGTAGTCTGTTGGCCAACCACCTAGATGCTTTTGCTTGGAGCTATAAGGAAATGAAAGGAGTCCATCCTTCGGTCTGTACCCATCATATATACATCAAAGAGGATTGTAAACCGGTTAGGCAACCTCAGAGGAGAATGAATCCAGCCCTTAAAGACATTGTCAAGGAAGAATTGCAGAAACTGTTGGATGCCGGATTCATCTACCCCATCTCAGATAGTGAATGGGTGTCCCCTCTAGTGTTGGTTCCCAAGAAAAATGGGAAATGGAGAATTTGTGTGGACTACCGAGAACTGAACAAAGCTACCAAGAAGGACCATTTCCCTCTACCTTTCATAGATCAAGTGTTGGATGGACTGGCAGGAAAGAAGTTCTTCTCTTTCCTGGATGGGTTTAGCGGGTACAATCAAATCCAAATCAGCCCGGAAGACCAAGATAAGACCACCTTCACTTGTCCTTGGGGTACCTTTGCCTATCGAGTCCTTCCCTTTGGGCTATGCAATGCTCCTGCTACCTTTCAGAGAGCTGTCTTGAGCATCTTCTCGGAGCTGGTCCATGATGCAGTGGAAATATACATGGATGACTTTACTCCTTATGGGGCCAACTTCCAGGAAGCATTGTCCAACCTGGGGAAAGTCCTAACCAAATGCACCGAGATGAACTTGTCCCTTAGTCCTGAAAAATGTGAATTCCTAATGACTGAGGGGACCGTGCTAGGCCATACCATTTCTTCCCAAGGATTGCAGGTGGATCCTAACAAAATTGCTCTCATCAAGAGGGTTCCACCTCCTCAAAAGGTAAGGGATGTCCGGAGTTTCTTGGGATTAGCAGGATACTACCGAAGATTCATTAAAGATTTCAGCAAGCTAGCCTCGCCATTGTTTGGTCTGTTGGCAAAAGATGTGGAGTTTAAATGGACTGACGATTGTCAGAGGGCTTTAAATGAATTGAAGGACAAGTTGGTGTCAGCCCCAATCCTGAGAGGTCCAAACTGGGCCCTACCTTTCCACATCCACACTGATGCCTCGAACAAAGCCATAGGTGCAGCTTTAGGACAAGTTGAGCAGAAACTTCCATATGCCATTTACTTTGTTAGCAAAAACTTGTCCAAAGCTGAGCTGAATTACACTGTAACCGAGAAAGAATTCTTGGCTGTGGTCCATGCATTGAACAAGTTCCGACATTATATTACTGGTTACCAGACCTTTGTACATACTGACCATGCTGCTATTAGATATTTGATGAATAAACCAGATGTGAATGCTCGTATTATTAGATGGTTACTTTTATTGCAGCAGTTTGATCTAACCATTGTTGATAAACCAGGTAGAGAAAATGTTGTTGCTGACTTTTTATCTAGATTGGATTTGTCTGCAGATGAGGATGGAACAGTGGACGATCAGATGCCTGATGAACATCTGTTTGCTATTTCAGTACTCTCTCCATGGTTTGCTGATATAGCAAACTATCTTGTTTCAGCACAGTTCCCTCCACACCTATCTTCCAGAGAGAAGAGCAGAATCATCAGAAAAAGTGCCTCATTCACTTGGATCGGGGGCAATCTGTTCAAGCTTGGCCCCGATCAGATCTTAAGGCGTTGTGTAAGGGAGGAGGAAGTCTTTGATATCCTCCTCACTTGTCATGATGGGCCTTGTGGAGGGCATTTTGCAGCAAAGAGAACTGCCTTCAAGATCCTGCAGGCAGGCTACTATTGGCCCACACTTCATCAAGATGTCAGAAGATATGTCAGTCAGTGTGACCAATGCCAAAGAATGGGGAAACCGACCCAAAGGGATGAGATGCCTCTCCAACCTCAAGTGACTCTTGAGCCATTTGAGAAGTGGGGCATGGACTTTGTGGGCCCAATCAACCCCTCTTCGAGGCAAAGGACTTACATCATTGTGTGTACTGACTATTTGACAAAGTGGGCAGAGACCAAAGCAATCAAAGCAGCAACAGAAGAAAAGGTGGCCGAGTTCCTAAGAGAGAACATCTTCTATAAGTTTGGCTATCCAAGAGAGCTGGTCACCGATCAAGGGAGCCAGTTCACCTCCAACCTGGTTGAAGATCTCCTAGCTCATCACAAGATCAAGCACAGGACTTCCACCCCTTATCACCCTCAAGCAAATGGGCAGGTGGAAGTCACCAATAGAGCATTAGAAGGGATCTTGACTAAAGTGGTGAGCAGCAGCAGAAAGGACTGGGCAGATCGCCTGGTAGAAGCCACATGGGCCTACAACACCACTTGGAAGACCACCACCGGTTTCACACCATATGAGCTGGTCTATGGGAAGAAAGCTTTGCTGTCCATTGAGTTTGAATACAACACCTTGAGGATGGCAGCTCAGCTGGACCTAGATCTCAGCCATGCACAACAAGAAAGGCTGCTGCAGCTGAATGGCCTGGACGAGCACCGCATGCAGGCCCTCCTTCACTCAGAAGTGGTTCAACTTCAGAGGAAGGTGTGGCATGACCAACATCTCCATGACAAGCAATTTCAGCCGGGAGATTGGGCTTTGTTGTATGATTCCAGATACAAAGATTTCAAGGGGAAGTTGAGAACCAGATGGCTAGGACCATATACAGTGGAGAAATGCCATGACAATGGATCTGTCCTCATTCGAACCATTGATGAGGAAGCCATTCCCATGCTTGTCAATGGGCATCGATTGAAGATCTACAGGAGACCTCTCTCAAGACAAGAGTTTATCAAAACTATGGAGAAATCTGTATTGGTCATAGAGAAGGGTTCTGCCTCTGCCTCTGGCACACCCTGAAAGAATATTTGAAGAAAAAAAAAAGAAAAAAAAGAAAAAATAAATAAAGATCCTTGGGTGAAAACCTCTCTGAGGCGCCCAAGGCAGGTAGTAGGGGTGAAAACCTCATTGAGGCGCTCCTATTGCTTTTCAAAAAAAAAAAAAAGAAAAAAAAAAAAGAAAAAAAAGAGAAAAGGTTGAAAAGATCCTTGAGTGAAAACCTCTCTGAGGCGCTCAGGGCAGATGGCACGGGTGAAAACCTCCTTGAGGCGCCCCTGTTATCTTTCAAAAAAAAAAAAAAAAAAAAAGAAGAAAAAAGAGAAAAGAGTAAAGAAAACAGAATAAGCAAAATATGGTAAAAATTGCAGGTTGCAGATGCTCTATGGAGAAGAGGAAGCCCTTCAACTCACAGCCAAGGGTCCTTATCATGCTGTCAAGGAACCTCATCAGTACCTCCTCCAAGAGCACCCATGTTTTTCAAGGTATGTGCAATTTTATCATGGTTTGAATCTTCTACAGGAAGCTGCTGTCTTTCTACAGGAAGGCGCAGTCTTTCTACAGGAGGGCGCAGTCTTTCTACAGGAAGGCGCGGATTTTCTACAGGAAAGTGCAGACTTTCTACAGGAAGGCCGAACTTTCTACAGGAAGCTCTGTGTCTACAGGAAACTTCCTGTAGGAGTTTTGGACGGCCAAAATTCATCTTAAAAAGAGATTTCGCGACCATGGATTGGTTTGGATGCATGCAAGCCTCTGTTGGCATCCTTGCACGTTGCTGTCACCATGCCCCACCACCCGTGTCGACATGCGGCCAAGTCCCTGCACAAACAAAGAAAATCGATGAGTTCTCGCGGGAAAGCCATTTCCAAAGTTAACAAATGATGGAATCTCATACCACATGCATCAAGAGCTCCGGGATTGTGATCGAGAAGCCAGAACCGCCATCGTGCAGCATGCACCCAAGGAGAAAGGACTGTTACGAGACCCCTCGCGGGGATCCTGTAACAGTTCAACCTGCTCGAGTGGATACCATTCACAGCACCGCCATCCGAAATGAAACGCGGGCGCATGCAAGCCAAACCACCCACTCCAGCGTTGGCAGCCTGTAACCACGAGCTTCCGGGTCTGTGTAAGTCGCACGCAGCAGGTAGATCCGCTCACCATCGTCCGAGAACTGGAAAAATCGTGTGCAGCCGCGCAGGTAAGTGTCTCCACCCTTCCTTCCATCAAATCGCATGAATCTAACTTTGAAATTGTTTGCAAAGCGTAAAATTGAATGGTTGAGCGGCCGTATGGCCAGTCGACTGGCCACGTCGGCTAGTTAAAGTGTAATTGGATGTTTGGGTGGCGGCCACGACAAAGAGAATGAACGACATGCACGTGGGAACACTCTCGTCAGAAGCATGAGTTTAACAGGAAAGGCGGCGGCAAATCTGTGGGAATGAATGCAACAGCAAGTGAATACGCAGGCGGAGGATGGATGACGTCGCCCAACGGTCCGGCGGGGACAGCTCATCCCCCGCGCCACGGATTGCGCCGATTCAAAATCCAATCGGCTAAATCATGCGCATGCATTTATCATCCAACACTTCAACTCGGATAGCTATTCTGATCTCCTCTGCACTTTGATACGCCGAGTTGTTGGCTACCAGAACGCTGGTCAAGCACACCGCGAGCGCGGCCAACTACAGTCCTCCCCGAGAATTGCGCACGGCTTCTACAGGAACGCAGTTCTACAGGAACGCAGTTCTACAGGAGCGCAGTTCTACAGGAACGCAGTCTACAGGAACGCAGTCATCTACAGGAAAGCGGGTGCCTCGCGAAAAAGGTGGCCAATTAAGGAGGTAACCCTGAACTCTTAATGTAACTGGTTATTAGAAGTGGCAAGACCATCGTCCACGGTCGGGTTATAAAGATATTGGTGGAATTGTTGTTTGCTGTACCGTTGCTACCGTTCTACAGGATGTTGGTATAAGTAGTATGTGTTGAAATTTTGTATGTGCATGCTCTGTCTTCATAGACCAAATCTCTTTTGCATCTGCCACCTTTAGTTAAAACGACCGTGTTCATCATGCCGGGTGGGTTTATAAGACGAGAGCCCACTGATTCAACTAACTTAAGGAGAAACTCGACAGTGGTAGAGCTCTTCACCAGAGCACAATGGATGCCTTTTTGTGATAAGCTGCAGGGCTACGATGATGAAGTAGCCGAGGAATTCTTGCAGGCTTTGAAGCCTAAATCCCAGACACTGGCCACAGTAAACTTCAGAGGTCTAAGCCTCAAACTCACCCCAGAACATATCAGTCGGATCACAGAACTTCCTATGGGTCTGCCATGGGATAAAGAAGAGAGAAAGCTGAGTCAGCAGGCAAAGAAGGAATTCTTTCCACCTGAGGAAGAATTCTCGGAGGATAAAAACGGGGTGAGAAGAACGAGTCTATCACCACCTTGGAATGAAGTCAGTTTGCAAATCATGAAATATATTACTTGTGAAGGCCGGTTCAGCATCGTGTATGCATATCACTTTCGGCTACTCACTGAGTTGAGGCACCGAATTGACCTTCCTGTAGAGCAAAAACTGAGCATCCCTTATTATCTCCTGCAGTCCCTAATGGAGTGTGCTACAAAGCTAAGAGAGGGCATACCTGATCAGATAGCCCACCATGGGTTAATAAAGCTGCTTGTGGAAGATGCATTGCACTCATATAAGGTCCCCCTCTCATGGGAATCCTTCCGCAATTTGACCAAAGATGGGGATATTAAAATGTTGATCGAAGAAACGGGTTCCTCTAGCAGTGAGGAACACGAAGCAGTGGCCGAAGAACAAAGGAAGAAGCATGAGGAAAAGAAGGACCAAGAAAAAGGTGGCACACCTATCCTGTCAGCAAGGGAAAAGAGGATGAAGAGCAGAATGGACAAAGCAGAGGTAGCCCACGTCAGCCCAAGTACGTCAACAGCACCTACACCCAAAGCAAAAAGCAAAACTCAAGCAGGCAAGCAAGCAGAAGTGGAGACACCTGTGTCTACAGGAAAGCAAAAACAGGCTTCTACAGGAAGCCCGAAAACACAAACTCAGGCTTCTACAGGAAGCCCAAAAATCATTGAAACTCAGGCTTCTACAGGAAGCCCGAAAACAAAGACAAAGGCTTCTACAGGAAGCCCGAAGCTCAGTGAGAAATAGGCTTATACAGGAAGCCCAAAAGCAAAGACCAAGGCTTCTACAGGAAGCGCGAAAATCGTTGGAGAACAGGCTTCTACAGGAAGCCCAAAAACGGAGACAAAGGCTTCTACAGGAAGCCCGAAAGTGCAAACACAGGCTTCTACAGGAAGCCCGAAGACAGAGACAAGGGCTTCTACAGGAAGCCCGAAATTGGAAAAAGGGGCTCCTACAAGAGGCCCGAAAGTCATTGAGAAACAGCCTCCTACAGAGAGTCTGAAGGCAGAGAGAGGGCCTTCTTCAGGAAGCCCAACGGCGGGAAAGAAAGAATCTTCTACCAGAGGCCCGGAAGTGAGCAAAGCAGGGTCTTCCACAGGAAGCCCGAAATCTGAAAAGGAGGGGCCCTCTACAAGGAGCTCTAAGAGAGCAAAAAACAAGAAAGAGAAGGCTGGCATTCTCGAAAAGGAGGCAACAGCGGCACTGGCTGCCCTCAGTACACCTCCAAAACCGAAGGAGAAAAGGGAGAGGGAGACCCCTCTACCATCTGAAGCCAGGAGAAGCAAGAGGATGACCACGGGCAAGCCACAACCTCCACCCATCAGCCAAACCACTTTAGGGGACGTCCCTACTTCACCCAGTGCAAGAACCCCCTCTAAAACATCAGCCACCCCCGAAAAGGGGAGCCCAAAAATAACTTCCTGGACACGAAAAATAGGCCAGTCGCCTTCCGAAGCCCGGCTCAAGGAAATAGGAAAGGGGAAGGAAGCATCACCTTCGTCACCACCAGGGGCAGCAAAGGCAGGGCCGCCAAAAACGGGAAAGGAAGAAGCGCCACCCTCGGCAGAAAAGGAAAAACCACCAAAATCAGGGGAGGAAAAGCGTGCTCCGGGCTCTAGTTCTCGGCCAAAGACGAGGAGCCAGGGCAAAGTTGCTCAAGGATGAGCAAATAGTTTAGCTGGGGGGTGATGATGAGCCCCAAATTTTGGTATAATTTGGGCTCATTTGGCCTACTTGCTTTGCTCAAACCATTCACTTTTTACTGCTTATGCATGCATTTCTTAGTTTATTCGTGTTGTTTGTAGGAAGAAGGGTAGACATTTTATCTACGTGACTAATGCATGATGCTTTCAGGTTTTTGGCATTAAAAGGGAGAAAAAGACAACGAAAAAGGAGACAAGGAGACAATGAGGTGGCACTGCTGGTTTTTAGGAGAGGATGTCCACGGTCTTGGGGACCTTCCTCGTGATTCCCACCAAGAACTCCGAGCTCCAATCCATCTCCCCACCGAGCTTAGAAGCAGCCAGCTGTTCTACAGGAACAACAGTTATAACTGTTCTACAGGAATAGTAGTTATGATTGTCCTACAGGATCAGCAGTTAAATTTTAGTTGGACAGCCGAGCTCCTAAAATCAAGGACATCTGTTGGATGATTGTTTTTGCATAAATACTGAGGCCGTAGCCTTGCAGAGAAGCTTTTTGAACCTTCGAATTACTCTTGTAATTGGAAAGTACGAGCTAGAGCTCAGTTTTTGTTCCTTTTTGTAAGCTAATTTGGCATGACTCAGATTATGAATAAAGAAGGCAGATTTTGATCTAGTTCTGAGTTTTCTCAAGGAGCTATAGCTCTCAGGTTAGGGCCCAACCTGAGAGCAATAGATCTCCTCAGTGTTGTAATGTGTTTGCATTTCGTTCCAACACTTTGATTTTGTTTATTTTCACATGCAATTCGAATTCACAGTTTGGTAATTTAGTCGTTTTCATGAGCATAGATAGGACTAGTTTATGGTGATTTGCTTTCAGTTGCTTAAGTTTGATAGGAGGATAGATATAATCTCTTGGAGCTCCAGCAAAAAGGTTGTAAAGGCTCACTGCCATCTCCATGTTAGGGATTGGGGTGCAGTCCATGACCAACCACCAAAAAGAAAAGCAGTTCTTCTCATTTCCATGCAAGCTGCAACATAAACGTTTTCATTGAAGATCCATCCATGCATTTTTGACATCGAACCATACTTCCACATTTCACTGCCACACATAGGTTTCATTTCTTGTTTTCCATTTCTGTTCATAGGTTTCATGGCACAGTTATCATAGGTTAATGAATTTCTCGTTTTGATGCATAAGTCATTTGTTTCATTTACGCTGCTCCTTCTCCACCCACTTCCTTCTTCTTCTTCTTGATCTATCCTCAAGTCCTATTTAACCTCTGTCTTACGCATTTACCCTCCAACTCTCTCATTTCCCACATAGCTCCATCTCCTTCAACTTTCATTGATCCCATCCTTCCAATCATCAACCCATTGCATACACTCTTCCTCCATCTGATTCCTCTGCTCCTGAGCCATCACCAGCTCCATCTCCATCTCACCTATCCTCCCACACCACTCCAACCCTTCACCATCTCCCAAAACCTCCACGGCCAAACATCCTGTAGAATTGCACAGCCTCCCTGTAGAAACCCCTGAGTTTCCTGTAGGATCCCCTGCAGACTTCCTGTAGAAGTCTGCAAACTCGGTTGCTGAGCATCCGAACGTGGTAGACTTTTGGGGATTGATGCTGGAGACCCTCTGGGACCTCCCTTAGCCATCCTAACCTTGCCCATGCTTTCCTTCCATTCCAATCGCTCCTGCACAACCAAACCCTAATCAAAAGCATCATCACAATAAATCCAACCACTTAATGAAAAAAATACAAAAACATGATTTTTCAGATGCAAGTAGCTTAGATGCATGTATTTCAGTTCACTGCAAGTAATGGCATTATTGGTAGTTGTTTCATTCACAGTTTTGCATAGTTAGGGTCTAGCTAGTCAAATTAGGGTTTCCTAGGGTTTCCATGCTTTATTGGTTTTCAATTTCCTTCTGCAATTAGACTAATCTCCTTTGAGTTAGCTTTCGTCCATCATTGATAAAGCTTCTTCTGTGAGCCTATAGAAGTTGGCTTGAGCCCTAGCGGACTTGTGCCAGCTGACCAAGTGACAGCTGCGACAAGAGCTAGTACTTGTGCATACAACACCGTCGCTTCCAAGTTTGTACAAACTACCGGGTTGATAAAATTAAGAGACAGGAAGCTCCAGGAGTTGTAGCATTATTGCTACAATACTGGAGCCCACCAATAACCAAGCAAATAGGACAGGATAGTAGTAATATGCCTAGTTCTACCAGGAAACATAGATGAACCATAAGGGGGATTTCTCTTTGGTAGAGAACTACCAATTGCTAAAAATAGTTCTAGGGTTTGGGATCTCTTGGTAAAGCCCAATTTGTTATAAGCTTCTATCAGGTTTTCATGAGAAAAAGGATGAGTTGGTGTAGTAGCAGGGGCCTGCAACATTTTCTCAATTGAATCAACATTAATAGGACAGAGGATTTCTCCAATAGGTGAGATAATGGTTCTCTGGTTGGGATCATAGGATTCATGGCATTTTATCATGAAATCTTGAGCTCTGTGTATTCGCGGAAAAATATAGTGAGGTAATTGGGATTCCCAGAGCCCAATTTCATCACTCTGGTCAATTAGCTGCTCTTCCCACCAACAATAAATTTCAAATAAATCAAATTGAGAAGAAGTCTCAATGATTTTGCAATCCTTGTCAACTAATGGAGTATGGTGGAAATCAATCTGTGGTTGAATTAGAGGATTTGAAACTTCTACAATTGCTTTTCCCTTGAGAGGCATTTTGTCAAATGAAAGTGCGGACTGTAAATGACAAAATGGTAAAAGGAGTTACTAGAGTGGAGACATGTAACTGACAAGTGGACTTAGAAGGTGTGCTTGCGAACAGGACAAGTGGCTGCTAGAATGTCAGATAGTGGCTACGATGTTGAGCAGGCAGGCTTGAAGAATACTTTCGATCACAGAAGTTAACTATGTAACCTTTTAAATGCATGACACTGTGTTTATAAAGAGAAAAATGGAGTGGGAAGGTGGCACCAAATGTTTTAAAGTTCATTAATTATCCAACGGGTTAATTAACAGACATTTGGTTATAAATGTGCGGGATCGAAAATGAATGGGCAACAGATAGGCGGTAGATGATTGGACAGGAAATATGAAGTGAATGTGACGTGGGGTGGAGGTAACGACTATGAAGGATACTGCATTCGGGGGTAAGACAAAGTGGTTTGTGGTTTTGGGATTTTTAGTTCCGAAATACTAAAAGGTACTTTTATGGTTTAAATAGGCGGTACTAAAGACTACCGATTTCGATCCCCCCTTGCCGATAAACTTCGGACGATGAATGAAGGCCGAAGGGAGTGTGGGTCATATGATTGTGGAGGAGTGTGTGGGATGAGAGGTGAGGTGGAGGGAGTTTAACGTGTGAGTGGGGAATGAACGGTGGGGTCGCGATATGATAGGTGGACGCGGCGGCTGTGGGTCCGGGTGTTTTAATGAATGAAGTGATAGCATATGAATCAAAAATCACACTTTCTTCCACCCAAGGTTCATTCACTCATGAATGATGCGATGTGATATTGATCTTTAGGAAAAAACAATTTCGGCATCTCAAACTTTCACATTTCTACCTACCCTTCTATTACAAACATTTTTACTTATCCTTCCAGAGTGCATTTGAACTAGCAACCCAATATTTTCTTTTTTGAACAATCTATCTCTATAACTTATTTCTTCCATTGGCTCAGATTAAATTGTTGAGCCAATTTATTTTCTACCTACGAGAATTAATTTAAAACAAATCCAATTACGATGCAACTGTATAATTGGATAAAATAACCTAGTGTGGCATCTAAACAAACTGCACACAACTATTATTTTTCAAACTGAATTTAGAACAAAGTAGTGGCATTTAGATTTGCAACACTTTCAGAGTTGATTTCTTTTTCTTTTCTGTCTAACCTAACATTTTATTTTGCCTTTGTTTTTTAGGGCATCTACCCTAACATTTTCTTTGATATGGACATATTTATCAAAATATTTTCCTAACATTTTTTTTATTCAATATTCTTTTTGTCCATATCTTATATTAAAATTTTGTAAATACATTTTCATTTTCTGTCTAATTTATTCTAACTTATCAAAACCAAAAAATGCTACAACATTGGCTCCAATTGGGGACTGCTTTCTCCTATAGAATGTAGAGAACCTACAGATCCATGTGCCTTCTCCCCGGGTTATGGTGTGCTTTGCTATAAAAAATCTCACTGATAGCTTAAAAAGTAAAAGAAACCAATGTTTTTACAATGAAATGTATCCCAACTTCTTAGTATAGAATGAAATGTTTGAGAAACCTTCCATTTACAGGATAAGTGGAATATAGTCCCTCAAGATTTTGTAGCACAAAAGTGTTGTTACCCTTTACTTTAGCATTTTCTAAAGGACCAAACCATAGGTTATCAAACTTACCATTCTTTCCCTTTTCCTCCCTCCTGGAGTCCCATCTTAGAACTAGGTCACCTTCCTTGAAGTCCCTTTCTCTGGATCTTCTGTCAAACAGGCTTTTCATCTTATTCTGATATTTCTTCAATTTGTATTGAACTTCATCTCTGTTTTCATTTAGTTCAATAATCTGATTTATCCTTCTTGAAAAATCATCAGGTTCATCTGTTGAGTCCTGCAAGAATTTTAAAACTGGGAAAGCCAAATTGGTGGGAAAAATTGCATCTTTCCCATAGACTAACCGAAAAGAAGATTTCCCAGTAGATATTTTTGGAGTTGTTCTGTTTGCTCATACTACATAAATTAAATGAGAGTCCTAGCTCTTTTTATGATCTGCTAGGGTCTTTTTGATTACCTTTACCAGACTTTTATTTGAGGATTCTGCGAGGCCATTACCTTGAGGGTAGTATGGAGTTGAATGATGTAACAGAATCTGATATTTCTGGAAAAACTCAATCATTTTAACACTACATAATGTTGTTGCATTATCTGTGACAATTTGAGTTGGGAAACCAAACCTAGATAAGATATTTTCTTCAATGAATTTAATTACTACCGAATCGGTAGCATTTCTTACCGGAATTGCTTCTACCCATTTAGTGAAGTAGTATGTTGCTGTGAGGATCCATCTGTGCTGATTACTTGAAGTGGGATGGATTTATCCAACAAAATCTAATCCCCGTTGAAGGAAAGGTGCTGATATTATTGATGGTACTAGTGGAAGAGCTACTAGTTTTTTCTTACCAGCAAACATCTAAAAAGGAACACAACCTATGGCCTTTTCTCCCACTTGTATGAACAATGTTGGCCAATAAAATCCTCCCCTTAAAATATTGTCTGCTGTTGCTCTCCAAGCATAATGTCCTCCACAAAATCCTATATGGAACTGATCAATGATTCCTTTAGTTTCTGATTCTGTTAAACATAATAAAAAAATATTCAGTGGATCTTTCAAGTACAAATTTGCATTTATGATGCAGTACTTGATTGCTTTCAATTTAAGATTTTTACACTGGGCTTTGGAAAATGATGTTGGGCATTCAAAATGGAGCAGAAAATTTACAATGTCTTGATACCAATCTGACAATAGAAATTTGTCATCAATATGTAAAGGGCTAATCTGATTTGAAGGTAAAGGTTCTTGTGGATTCTTTTCTTTAGGTTGAAGAGAAGGTTCTTGTGGATTCTCCCCTTGTAAAATTAGGAAAGGTTCTTGTGGATTCTTCCCTTGTGCAAGGACAAAAGGTTCTTGTGGATTCTTCCCTTGTGCAAGGAAAAAAGGTTCTTGTGGATTCTTCCCTTGTACAAGGATAGAAGGTTCTTATGGATTTTTCCCTTGTACTTCTAAAATAGAATTGATTCCAAGCACTTTGCAATTGGATTATGCTAGAAGCTTGGCTAATCCCTGGCCTTTTACTAGCTTTGTAGTTTTGATAGTTAGATCAAACTCAAGTATTTGAGTGATCCGCCTACCTTTCAGGTTGATTTAAAACGATTTTTACAACACCATTAGGAACATAAGCAGTAATAGGTGAATGTAGGACATACATCCTGAAATATTTCAGGGCTTGAATGAGGGTATAGGCTTGCTTCTCGATTATGTCATACTTAAGCTTCGAATCCCTCATAGCCTTACTAAAAAAGGCTATGGGCTGGTCATGGGAATCTTCATTCTTTTGTAACAAAGCAACATCAAGGGTTGTTTCTAAGGCAAAAGAAAAGATATTGAATGGTTTAGTATAATCAGGGTTGACCAAGGTGGGAGCTTCGGAAATAAGTTTCTTGATCTAATCAAATGCATGCCTCGAAGAGATAGTCCATTTAACTTCATGATCCTTTCGGAGCATGTCAGTTATATCTTTTACAATCTTTGCATAATTCATGATGAATCTCCTTAAAAAATTAATCTTACCCATAAAAGCTTCAATTTCTTTCTTGTTTCTAGGTAAGGTCAATGTTTCAATGGCAGACACATGCTTGTGATCAATTACCACTCCTTCCTTTGAAATTATATGGCCCAATAATTTTCCTTCTTTGATAGCAAACAAAGACTTTTTAGGGTTCAATGATATCCCAAATTTCCTACACTTGTCAAAAACCTTGATCAAGTGCTTTAGATGTTTCTGATCAGATTTAGAAAAAACAGTAATATCATCAAGATAAATAAACACAAATTTGTTTACATGACCCATGAAATCTACATCGATCACTGTCTAAAATGTTGCTCCAACATTTGATAAGCCAAATGGCATTCTAGTGTACATAAATGTACCCCAGGGTGTAGTGAAGGCTTTCTTTTCCCTGTTTTCTGGATCAACATTCACCTGATTATAACCTGAAAAACCATCAAGTATAGAAAGTCTTTGTGCTCTTGAAACCATTTGAAGTAACTGATCCATTTTGGGCAAAGGGTAATTATCCTTTAATGATGTTTTGTTCAAATTTCTAAAGTCCACACAAAGTCTGATTTCTCCATTCTTTTTCCTGACAGGGACTAAATTTGCAACCCAATTAGAATATCTAAGAGGGAGAATGATCTGGGCATCTAGCATTTTCTTAAATTCCTTTTTGACAGTTGGTAGAAGGGCTGGATTGATCCTCCTAAGTTTTTGTTGATAAGGTACTATTTCTAGCTTCAAACGGATCTTACGCTGTATTAATGAAGTATCATAAGTTTTTAGATCAGCATAGGTCCAAGCAAAAACATTCTTATAATTTTGAAGTAACTTAAGATATTGAGTTTTAATCTCAGGGTCTAGAGATGCATAGATTTTGATGCTTTTGACATCATCATTTGTTCCAATGTTAATTTCTTCTATGTCCTCTTCTGAAGAAATGGATTGAGGATTTCAGAGGACATCAATTTGATCAAACAATTTTTCTAAAGGCATCAAGCCTTTGGGAATAAAATTGTTAGACAATTGAATAATATCATGATCAGCAATTTTTGAACTGAAATCTGAAGTATCGTTGTCACTTGTATTTTCATTTATTTTGGATTTATCTTCATCAATTTTTAGAACAGAAAATTGATCTACAACTTGCAAAAAAGATTTCAAGTGTTCATCAGCTTCAAATATCTGCCAGTGTTTCAGATTGTCTGGGATGGATGGTCTATACTTGACTTGTATTTGGTAGAGTAAATTGGTCTGATTAGGAATTTTAAATGAACTAGCAGAAAGAGCTAAGGCATCTGCATGCATATTTTGATCTCTTGGAATATAAGTCAAAATAAAAGCATCAAAGAAGTTTTCAATTGAATCCCATACTTCATTTCGGTAAGACCTAAGTCTAGGGTGTTTAGTCTGGAAAATATTTCTCACTTGTTTGACAATAAGTCTTGAATCAGTAAAAACACTTAAGTTTTGAACCCTTAAGCTTTTGGCTAATTGCAATCCCAAAAGGAAAGCTTCATATTCAACCACATTATTTGTAACTTCGAAGTCGAGCTTACATGATTGGGTAATGTTTTCTTTTTTCTAGTGATATTAAAACTACTCCAGCTCCTAATCGATCTTTTGTACAGGAGCCATCAAAGATAAGTTTCCATATATTAGTTTGATTTGGTACTGGACTTTCAATTAAATCTTCAATTTTAACTTGAGTTTCATGCACTTGGTTTTAAGAGAGTTGAAAGCGACCGAAATCTTGGTCAATTGCATAAATGGCATGTTTTGCAAATAGTGTGCACAAATCTCACCTCCCTATATAATCTTAGTTGTTCTCCCCCATAAACTGGAATAGTAGCATAAGACATATACATCTGAAGAGTTCCCCCTAATTTGGCGCAACAAGACCTTGAAGGAGCATTCCAAACTTGGGAGGGATATCTGTGACAACTATATCAAGTACTACACTTTTCACTGGAATTTGGGCAAGGGTGACTACTAAATCCTTAATCAATCCTAAGCAAGGCACCCTTTTAGAATCAAAGGTGTACAAGTCATGATAGGATCTAGTTATGTCAAGTTTCAAATGATCCATGATAGTTTTTGGCATGAGGTTATGTGATGCTCCAAAATCAAGCATACAATTATACAACATGGAATCATTTGTCTTAAGAGTTACATAGAAAGGAGGCACTATTTCATCTATCATATTTGAGCTTGGGCAAAAAACAACTGCTGGTTTTTCATCTTGCAGACTGATGATATCACCTTCAGCATCAATCGAGGTATTTTGTATCCATTTGGAGACCTAATTTTTATACCCAGGGTTTTTAGAAAGTTCTGAAAGAGGAATTGGGATTTTAACTATTTCTAACTCTTTTTCAACATTAAATGTAGTCAATGTATTTTTGTCATTTTGAGGAATATCAATTGGTTGTTCTAATGGTCGAATAAAAGTCATTTGAGTTTGAGCAGTTTTGGCACGAGGTTCAATTACTGGAGTTTCCTTAGGAGGTCTTCTAGGGCCAGGCCTAGGCCTAAGGTCATATCTTTTGTTCAACTCTGCAATTAAAAATTCAGAGAAGGCATGGTATTTAGAAACCTGTGAAGATTCTTCATCTTCTTGAACCTGATTTTGTTGTGTAAGAGGAATAATAACTGATTGATCAGAGGAAGTATCCATATTATTTATATCTTCAGTGATGGTCATAGTATTATCATCAGGTTGCTGATCATCTATCAACAAAGGAGTGGGAATCTACTGATCATTACTAGGTCTTTGAAGAATTTGTAATTGTGGATTTCTTTTATACTGACCTTGATTTTGATTTTGGGGTCTGGAAACTATTTGTTGAATTATCCTAGGTTGAGTCTCAATCTTGGAAATTCTATTAGATAGATTTCTAAGAAGAGAAGTTATTTAATCTATTTTAGAATCTTCAGTTTTAGTCTTAGAGGAACTAGAAGCCTCTGGTGTCAATTTGAGTTTTTTGGGCCTTTTCCTCTTTAGCTTTCAAAGAAGTTGAAGCAACCCTGTTTGCTTCTACCTCAATAGCATTTGTTTGCATATCTTTAAGAGTTCTTGAATTTCTCTCTCTCAGCATAACAACAAAATCATCATCAAAGGCTTTAGAAAATCTAGACTTTGCTGCTGCAACAGTAGGTTTACAATTAGGGGGCATTTTATGATAAAGCTTATTGAATCTTTTGATAAAGTATGATACAGGTTCACCAAAATTTCTTTTAAGTTCATCAAAATCAGTGAGAAAGTAAAGAGGATTTTTTTCACACCCCACTGGTTTTTAAATATATTTGTAAGTTCTTCCCAATTTCTAATGGAATTTACAGGTAACTGCCTAAACCAAATTCTTACATTTCCTTCAAGTGATTGAACAAAAAACCTCATGTAAATATTTTCTTGCTCAATATTCATGTTATCTGCAAAGTCTAAAAAGGCTTGAAGATGGTCTTCAACAGAAGGACTGGTTTCTCCATTATACCTGGGAAGGTATTTCAAGTATCTAGCTGGGAATGCATCAAGATTAGGAGGTAAGACTAAAGCTGCGTATCTAGCCTGTACAATAGGTCGGAAAGCCATAGTGGGAGGTGGTGTATGAGGTGTTTGTGTGGATGAAGAAGTTGAAGAAGATGAAGAAGGGGTTGAAGAAGGTGATTGAGGGGGTGAAGAACTAGTTGGAGGTGAAGAAGGAAGGGATCTCCAGAATGATTTCAAAGGAGTCTTAGGAACTAACTTCTAGACCCATGGATGAATACCTTCCTTTGTTACAAAGAGTGGATTTGAATACACAGAGAAGGTCTCTTCAGGTTGTTCAGAAGTAGAAGCTTCAGGTTGTCCAAAAGTGGGAGGAAATGAATAAGTGGTAGGGGATATGAAATTTGTTGGTCTATATTTTGGTAAATTAACACCCAAGTCAGACTCAGTTTTAGGTGATCCTGGTGGTAGTGAGGGTTCTGGATGAGATTCAAATGAATGAATGAGGAATGCTAATTTAAAATCCACTCCCCTGTTTAAGAGTTCAACAACCCTAGGTGATAGGTGGGAGTAATCTGGAATGGATGGATTATGACTATAAGGATCAAATGATGCTAAATCTTCAGACTGCAAGACTGAAGAAGAAGAAGAAGAGGGTTGATGTTCCCTTTTAGAACTGGATTTTCTCAGAATTTTTTCAGGGTCTAACAGAGGATCAACTAAGTCAGCCTTTGAACGAGATTTGGTGTTCTTAAAAGGTACCAGTTTTGAGAATGGAGTTGCCAGGTGAAGGATTTTAACATTTCTAGATCGTTTTTCACCTTTAAGGGAATATAATACATATCATTTCCCTAGGAAAACTTAATGAAATTCTAGTCGCTGACAATGGCACTAGTTTGATGTTGTACCTCTGAGATAATAATGGTCAACTATTATGCCAGAGCATTTAAGATAAATGTTTTGGGGGTTTTGTTTTAATTTGGGAGACCAATGGATGAAACAAATATAAAACTGAAATGCCTAACCTTTTGAATAGTGTCAATATCTCAACAGAGGGTTGCTATAAATATTTACATAGTGAAATAACTTTTATGATGATGAGAAGAAACAGAAGAGTAATATGATTGCCACAGTTTTCAAATTGAAAGCTAGATAATCATAAGTATGAAAACCTTTAAACTATGTTTACAGGTTTGATAAAATACATATGAGCTTACAAAAGATGCTGATGATTTATTAATTTTGAGGGAACTAATTAAACAAATAGTCCATTAATTCATTCTCTTTATAGATTATCACTTTAGAAAGCTTATAGGAATAGATTGAAATACAATTACTCCTACCTAGTTATCTCTGCAAGACACAAGTATATGAAGAAAAACATGATGAATGACACTGGAAACACTTACAGGAAACACAAACTGTGCAAAATAGAATTCAAAATCCTTTGCTTCGTATTAATGATCCAGAAAGATTAATTACATCAGATGTCTAGAAATGCTTCTTGAAGGGTGCAACCCTTGATAACTCGTGAAGAGAGTTATTTATACAACAGTAGGATGGAAAATATCCTAAATTTCTTTAAAATGAATAAATTATTTACACAATAAAAAATTAAACTGTCTAATGATCTGGCACTGCTTTGGTGTTGTGCTTTTTGATGACTATCACTGAAAAAGTTGAAAAGTGGTTGAAGCTGGTTGACTGTTCCCTCAAAAGCTGAACACTGTTCAATAATCCTTAATCAAGTAAATTTGTTAATTCTTCCCAGCGTTCCTTATCTGGGATAGAAATATTTGTTAACCTCTTGTAGATTTCATCCATCTCGGTGTATTTAGTAAAAGTGGGCTTTACCAAAAACATATGCTTGATTTCATCCAAGATGAAGAAAGAATCCTTGAGTGTTTTTACTATTAGAGATGGTATTGCTGATCCTTTGATATTGGCTACTGAAGCTGCATGGGTGCCCACCTCTGTTAAATTTTTGACATAATCCTCAATTGACATAAATTTATCATTAATAACCATCATAGAAGGTAAACCTTTTGTGATCAAAGGTTCAATTTTGTTGAAGAATCTTTGAACCATGTTGTTAACATTGCTGCATTTTTCTTGTAGCTAAAGGTTGAGATTTATCTTAGTGATAATCATCTTTACTTCTAATATTGTTGTAGTTCTGTCACTTATCCTTAAATCCTCAAGCTCATAGTCATCCTTGGAATTCAGAAATTTAATTATATCAGAGACAGTCTCTAGCATATCCTCCAGCTGCCTAGTTATGGATTCCACAGCTTCCTGAGCTTTCTCCAAGAGATTTTTTGATTGAATATTATCTTATTGGAGGGCCAAATCTCCTTGATTGATTCTGTGATTTCTTCGCACATAATTTCTTTTGCTAAACCAAACTTGTTTCCTATGAAAGAATCTGTGAGTTATTTCTTCAACATTTCCACTTGGCCTTTGAGTCTGTTTGTTTCAGTTGTGTGTGAACTGTCTGATATAGACTTCATAAGAAGTAAATATTTGAGTTCATCCTTTAGTTTATTGATTTCTCCTGTTTGGATAGACATGTTCTGAAGAACTTCAGTAATCTGTTCAACTCCTTCTGTTGTACTTGTTGCTGTGTAGTGGCTGTAGTAGAAATTGTAGTGATAGGAGCTGCTGCAAGAGAAACTACATCTATTGAAGTTTGAATGTTCTTGATAGCTTCCTCCTTCTCCTTAACCAATTTCTCCATCTACTCCTCCATTTGTTTTATACGCAAATTCTGTTCTATGACAAGATTCATCATGCCTGTCTTTTGAGTATCTGTCTCCTCGATTTCTTTGGCCATTGGATCCTCAAATGCTGGTAGTTTTAGCTGTTTCTTTAGTGCTGCAACTTTAGTGTTAAATATGAAAAACTGCTCATGTACGGTTCAAGCTATGAAATTACCAAAATCATAAGTAACAATAGGCTTAGAATCAGAAGAAAACATGGATAAGAAACCAAGGATGGCTTCATCAACAGATTGATTAGAGTGATAACCAATCAAATAGGACAGGATAGTAGTAATATGCTTGGTTCTATCAGGAAATATAGATGAATCATAAGGGGGATTTCTCTTTGGTAGAGGAACACCAACTACTAAAAATAGTTCTAGTGTCTGGGATCTCTTAGTAAAGTCCAATTTGTTATAAGCTTCTATCAGGTTTTCATGAGAAAAAGGATGAGTTGGTGTAGTGGTAGGGGCTAGCAACATTTTCTCAATTGAATCGGCGTTAATAGGACAGATGATTTCTCCAGTAGGTGAGATAATGGCTCTCTGGCTGGGATCACAGGATTCATGGAATTTTCTCACGAACTCTGGAGCTCTGTGTATTCGTGGAAAAATATAGTAAGGTAATTGGGATTCCCAAAGCCCAATTTCATCACTCCGGTCAATTAGCTGCTCTTCCCACCAACAATAAATTTCAAAAAAATCAAATTGAGAAGAAGTCTCAATGATTTTGCAATCCTTGTCAACTAATGGAGTATGGCGGAAATCAATCCGTGGTTGAATTAAAGGATTTGAAACTTCTGCAATTTCTTTTCCCTTGGGAGGAATTTTTTCAAATGAAACTACGGACTATAAACGACGAAATGGTAAAAGGAGTTACTAGAGTGGAGATAGGTAATTGACAAGTTTGAAAGGTGTGCTTGCGAACATGACAAGTGGCTGCTAGAATGTCGGACATAGGCTGCTAGAATGTCGGATAGTGGCGGAGCTATTGAGCAGGCGAGCTTTAAGAATACTCTCGGTCGTAGAAGTTAACTTTGTAACCTTTTAAATGCATGACACAGTGTTTATAAAGAGAAAAATGGAGTGGGAAGGTGGCACCGAACATTTGAAAGTTCATTAATTATCCAACGATTTAATTAATGAACATTTGGTTATAAATGCGCGGGAGCGAAAATGAATAGGAAACGAATAGGCAGCAGATGATTGGACGGGAAATATGAAGTGAACGTGACGTGGGGTGGTGGTAATGGCTATGAAGGATACCATGTTCGGGGGTAAGGCGGAGCGTTTTGTGGTTTTGGGATTTTTAGTTCTGAAAGAATAAAAGGTACTTTTGTGGTTTATATAGGCGGTATTAAAGACTGCCCATTTTGACCCCCCCCCGCCGATAAACTTTGGACGACGAATGAGGGCCGAAAGGGAGTGTGGGCCATATGATTGCGGAGGAGTGTGAGGGATGAGAGGTGAGGTGGAGGGAGTTTAACGTGTGAGCGGGGAATGAATGGTGGGGTCGCGATATGATAGGCGAATGTAGCGGCTGTGGGTTTGGGTGTTTTAATGAATGAAGTGATAGCATATGAATCACAAATCGCACTTTCTTCCACCCAAGGTTCATTCACTCATGAATGATGTGATGCGATATTGATCCTACGGTCAGCAATCAATAGTCATCCAACGGTTGACAGTGGTATTGCACATCACACTTTCTTCCGCCCAAGGTTCATTCACTCATGAATGATGCGATGCAATATTGATCTTTAGGAAAAAACAATTTTAGCATCTCAAACTTTCACATTTCTACCTACCCTTCTATTCCTAAAATTTTTACTTATCCTTCCAAAGTGAATTTGAACTAGCAACCCAATATTTTCCTTTTATGAACAATCTATCTCTATACCTTATTTCTTCCATTGGCTCAGATTAAAATGTCGAGCCAATTTATTTTCTACCTATGAGAATTAATTTAAAACAAATCCAATTATGATGCAACTGTATAATTCGATAAAATAACCTAGTGTGGTATCTAAACAAATTGCACAAAACTATTATTTTTCAAACTGAATTTAGAACAAACTAGTGGCATTTAGATTTGCAACACTTTCAGAGTTGATTTCTTTTTCTTTTTGGTCTAACCTAATATTTTATTTTGCCTTTATTTTTTAGGGCATCTACCCTAACATTTTCTTTGATATGGACATATTTATCAAAATATTTTCCTAACATTTTTTTATTCAATATTTTTTTTTGTCCATATCCTATCTTAACATTTTGTAAATACATTTTCATTTTTTATCTAATTTATTCTAACTTATCAAAACCAAAAAATTCTACAACAGAATCAAACTTTCAGCTCCTCTAGGTACCATCAGGTTTACTTGCTAACCACCAACCCAAACATACATGTGTGTATCCAAAATAGAGCTCAATAATAAACACCACCTTTTCAATTCCAGGATCTAGACATCAACACAGAGTGCCAGCCTGATATCTCCCCAGGAAATGCTTCACTTGCAAAGCCTAAAAAATTTGTTCCATTTCCTTATCATCAATATCTACCAAACACAGCAGGTACCTTAGATATTCAAACTTCTTACTGGGAAGAGCCTTTGTCAGTATGTTTTCTACCTGTTCATCTGTCGGGACATACTCTAATTTTACGATCCCATCCTGCACCAAGTTCTTAATAAAGTGGAACTTATTATTGATATTTTTCGTTCTTGAATGAAACACTAGATCTCCAGACATCTTGATAAAACTTTGATTGTCACAGTTAATTACAATAGGACCCAGAGACTTCTTGAAAAAATTTGTCAGAAGCTTCATGTTGTATAGGTAAATCCTCTCTGTGAATGGATGATCCCTCTAGTCCAATGAGTGGGACTAGCAACCTACGTGACAATCTACATGAAACTTTCCTAAATTACAATTGAAATGAGAGAAGAGGAAGGTGGCCTACTTCATTATGATGCTATAACACACTCCTTTGTCGAAGATCTCAGATCGCTTGCTACTCAGGTTCATATCTACTGCTCACAGTGTTTGGATACTTGCACACGAGATCAAAGACACAACAAAGAATACAAGTGCAACAAGCATAATCAAAAGTAATCTAGTTAAAAAATCAAGGAGCATTAAGATAAAGGGTGTATTAACACAAACATTTATAGAAAGTGAACCAACAACTGTATATATTATAGAAATAAAGGAGGAACCATACAACCAAGCCTTGATGTCAATAAGCTCTCCTTTAGTGAATGCCCAAGTCCAATCTCAAGCTCTTCAAGCACTCATTCTCCAAGCCAAATGAGTAGCATGTAGGCACTATATCAGCATAAGGGTGCAAATAATCAGAGACCAACCATTTGGGAATGGGAGAGGATGAATATATAGGCAGGGAGAGGGTGTTAGGATCTCTCCAAACATAGGGGAAGACCCTCATCTCAAGGAGGTAGCTCATAGGGATAATATCAAAGGGAAATATTGGGAGAATTTGACCACATCCACACTAAACAACCTCTAGCGCATCCTTTTGGAAGCCTCTAGATCATGAAGCTTCTTGTCCTCTTTGGGAAAAATTGCCTTTTAGGGATCAACGTGGGTATCCAAGAAAAAGCGTGCTGGCAGTGCGAGGCTAGTATAGTGCAACTAGCGATCAACATGAGTTTCTAGTGTCAGGGTCGCGTTGATCTTGAAATTAGGGTTTTAAAGTTCACTTCTTCAGGGAAGGCTCAAGGCATGTTTCCATCAGTGTTTCAGGGAGGATCTGAGTTGCATATCAGGATGGGTATACTGCATGATTTCCAAGTTTCGGGAACTTTGGGGTATGCCACAGGGAAGTGCAGGAGGCATGACAAAATACTGTGTAACAGATGCCTCCTAAAGCATGATGGAAAAACAGGGAGTGATGACTGAGATGCTTTATGATTTTTTTCAAGGACGAGAACAAACATTGTCAGGCGACCTACAAATCAAGGACAGATATACATATACATATCTGATGTCAAAACATGAATCCACGCTATGGACGCAACCATCCGATAGAAAGGACTATGTGAAAGTATCCATGGTATGGGCGCATCCATCCAAATGAAAAAGATCATCTATAAATCTAAGATCCAAGGCATGGGCACAACCATCCAATATAGAAGGATCATCATCATAAATATCAAGTCCCACAGTATGGTCACAACCATCCGTATAGAAGAAACATGTGTACAATCATGAACAATACATAACTCCACGCAACCTGAGTCATATTAGACAAAACTCAGGGTCTTGCGCTGCATCCCAACCCGATCAAAGTATGAATTCTAACATGTGAATGAATGTGTCGAAGTCGAACATGCTAGAAAACCACCTAATTATAGGTCGATGATGTGGACTGTTAACAGGTATGAGAGAAACCACTAATAATGACAATGGTCCTCAAGGTACAATAGTATAATCTGTGAATGTGAAAATGAAGCTGATGTCGAACACTCGTGGAATCACCCGATCGAAGGTCAATGATGAAAACATTCCGCTAGATGCAAAGAAATTGCTATTAAGGCATGCAAGATCTAAGGTACTGAAAGGGAGTCTCTAATTCATCTTCCTGGATAATGAGCTGAGTCAACAAGAAGTGACTTGTCAAAGGAGGGCCATGACGATTCCCCCATCATCGACACGAAATAAGGAATAAAGTGAAATGAATGAGTATGATCAAGACATTAGAAAAAGGTCAGAAAATATATAGGTAACAAAATGAAGATAGGACTTCTCTTGAACATCGACGACACGACTCCAGAGTGTGGCAGCATTTGACCCACATAAGACCAAGAGTCATGATGACGAAATGGAATAGTCAGATGAGAGGAAAGATGGATCACCCAAACCTAGAAGGACAAGTGACTGAGTGAGGATATCCCAAACCCGACACGAGAAACATATGAGTGTCACTTTCACTTTTTCCCCACTATTTCTAGTTAGTACCCCAATTATTTTTAATCACAAGCTTGAAGGGGATAACATATGCTTTTCGTATAATTTCATTCTTTGAATGAATCCATCCCAATAAGTTTTATGAGCCCTAGGAAGGAGAAACTTGATCTCGTGACGGTGAAAAGTCTTTCGTCATTTAATTTTTAACGAGTCTAACGGAAGAATAACTCAATGTCTTTTTCATATTTAGAAAGTTTGAAAAAGAGACGAAAAATAAAACTCCATCATGTCCCTTTTCATAATTTGTCTCTCAAAACCGAAAAGGTAGAAAACAATATTCGAGAGAACCTCTTGACCATGTTGACCAAGGTGTACCTTTTTCGTAAATAGTCAATCTTAGCTCGAAAAAGGGGTAAATGTATATTGAGACGACGTCAATTCATTTAATTTAATGAGTTCAAAAAGACAAGTACTCAAAAATCTTTTCATATTTTTAGAGTCTGAAAAGAGCTGAAAGTGGACTCTACCTATAGGAACAAGTGGTATAAAAGGATAACAAATGGTTTTGGTCATGATGGAACTGCTCAAAACATGTAAAGGTCAAGAGGTTGGCTAATAAGACCACTCATCGTAGATGTTCCTCAAACAAAGGTAAAATAACCAAGTGAAAGCAATTGATCAGCCAAAGAGATGGTAGCGATGGAATGGAAAAAACCAAGGCTCATCCAGTAAAACAGGCTGATAAAGATGGAAATCACGAGAGGTAAAGTGGGAATGGTTTCATTTTTACACAAGCTTGAAACATGGGAAACTATGTTTGAGGACACTTGAAGATGGTTTCATTTTCACACAAGCTTGAAATGGAAACAAACTATGCTTGGATTTGGTTTCATTTTTACACAAGCTTGAAATGGAAACAAACTATGCTTGGGTTTGGTTTCACTTTTACACAAGATTGAAACAAAGATAAACTATGATTGAGATAAATTTGCATGCCCCCAACAAAATGACTCAATTTGAGGAACATGCCCCCCAAGCTTCATTTCATTTAGCTAAGTGGATGGAATGAAGGTTCACTCATGAGATCAAGTTAAACATTCGACTGGGATTTTACGAGATTTAATCAAAGACTCGAATTGGAAGGGGATTTGTTTCATTTTTTAATGAGATTGACATAGGAAAAGAACCATGCTCATGGCTCTTGTTTCATTTTTTTTAACGAGCTTGAGGCAAGTAAGAGAACTCTGCTCATGGAGACCTATTTCATTTTTTAACGAGGTTGATATAGTAAAAGAACTATCCTCATATCCCTTGTTTCAGGTTTTAAGGAGCTTGACACAAGACAAGGAACTCTGCTCCAAACCCTTGATCAAAGACCATGGCTTCCAAGAGGTTCTCATCAGATTGGAGAACAACACTTTGGAAGGGATACATGTTTAGGGATCCAAATGAAAAATTGGGCTCCAATTCCCCCAGTACATGATGTACTACATCACCTACTAGATCGTCAGTAGATTTGAGCATGGAACAGGTGGCCACATAATTAACCTGTGGCGGGGGTGATACCACTTGCACATAAGAACCACTTAGGGATGATGGTTGATTGGGAGTTGATTCAAGACCGATGAAAGTAAGATGATCAATGATCACCAGGGAAAATTTTAAGAACCACCCTAAATTTATATGTATAATAAATGGGCGAATCCCCATGATACATAGGAAAAATGGGAGGCGATTTTATCAATAATATAATATGTATATATATATATATATTTTTCGGCGAATCTCTCACCAGATTATATTATCTTGTAAAGTCATGGCGAATCTTTCACTAAATTATAAAATCTTGTAAGATCTTGGAAAATATTTCACTGAATAATAAAACATTGTGAAGTCTTGGCAAATGTTTTGTTAAAGTATGAAACCATATATGATAATAATAAAACATATTCATTAAACTGTAATATACTAACATACATGTTTGGAGAAAAGAAACATAATTTTCACTTCCTACAAACAATGTTGCAAGTTTTAGTGGCCATGTTTGTCATGGTAGGAGAGATTAATGTTTTCTCTACCACTTTTGTCAGGCTATCAAATTTCTTTCTTATTCCATAGACTCCATCTACGAGATAAAAAAAACACATCAAGTTTGTTTACCCCAACACGCCAATAAGTAGCAAGCCTCAACTATATAATATAATGAAGTAGTAGGTGTCCCAAAGGCCTGAAGGGGATCTAATGGAAAGAAGTGACCGTTGTCAGAAGCCTTCCAATCAATATATAAATATATAAATGTATATTTATTATTATTTTAATTGGAAATCTTCAATTAAATAATAAAATTTAATTACGTCTCTCCTAATTTGAATTTATTATTAGCATAATTCACTACCTTCATACCATTTTTTTTTTTGTAAGCTACGGCATTTCCATTTCTATTATATACAGCGAAAATAAAATATACATGCAAAGGCGACCTCAACCCGCCCCGAAGGGAAACCGGGTCTGTTGGTCCCTCAAAAATATTGTCTGAAGAAGTTTACTTATCCAACATAAAACCATCGTCTATCAAAAATCCTTACAGTCTTCTATCTGCAATTTGTTCCTAGCTGTCTAGAATCAGAAACCTGACAAGCTACCTTAAACATAGGATCACTACAGTTTATAACAGCATGCAAAAAACAAAAAGAGTAACTGGGCAGACACTTCAATCTACCGTAATTTCTTGCTTAGGCTCCTCTTCTCGCTTTGCCTTTGTCAGGTCCTTCAGCATACCTCTTATTTCCTCTATTTTGATGTCCTGTTTCCGAGTCATAAACTGCAGGCTGGCCATCTCTTTCTTCATGTTCGACACCCCTTGGGCGATCTCTGTCATCTCAACTGCAACTTGCTCCATGGCCCTGGCAAGCAGATGCTTCATCACCCAGTACATATGTAATGCTTGCTTGTACAGCGTTAATCTCCCTCTCGTGTTCCCAGGGTCCGGCAGCAGGGTATCCCACTCTTCCATTTCGGGGTCCGAAGGTTCTTCCAACACTCTGTTCTCCAACGCATCGATTATCCTCCTTACGTCTTCGTTTGTTCCCTTGCTGTAGGCTGCCTCCGCTGCCTGAGCTGCCTGCCCGATAGAACGCCGCCCTCTCTTCGGCTGATCAGATGCTGGAGTCTCCCTTTCACCATAATCATCCTGCCTCGTTCTCCCTCGTCCCCTGCGTCTCCTTCCTTTCCCTCTTTTACCCGGCCTGCCTCTGTTGCTGTTTCTGCTGCTCTGCCCGACTTCAAAGGTCACTCTCACCCCGCCATCCTCCTTCCCTATCTCCATATCCTTCTCTCCAGAGCTATCGGTCGCCACCGTAATATGTTCCTGCTCTCTCCCGGTGGTCTTCCCTTCGCCCTCCTTCTCCTGTCTTCCCCTTCTTCCTCCCTCCATCATAATACTTTGACAATGCCTGAGTCTTTGTTTTACGTCTCTCTGCCAGACTAATCCTTCCCTCTCCACCTTCCCCGGCTTCCGATTGTCTGTCATTCCACCTGCATCTCTTCTTAAATGTGTTTCGCCACCTAGCATCTGAAGCTGCAGATAATCGCCGCCGGACCTTTCTCCTGCCCTTGCCATAATTTGTTTCGCTCCTTTCCTTGGTATGCGTACTGCTCCACCACCCTTCACCTCAGCTCTATTAATGATCGTCATTCTGTATGACGCCTGCCGACCACCTCCCCATCCCATCACTGCCCTGCATTGGCCGTAGTTCTCCACCCCGATCGGGGCATGAGTGTTATCATGTTCATGGTTATATTGCTGCATTATAGTCCTGTTCAATGATTCGATCTAAGTGTACCCATCTTGTCGTGGCCAGCTGGGCTGTCCATCTGATGTCCACTTTTCCACCTGTTTCGTTGCATCCCCAGTTTGCCAAATAATCTGCTGGTCTGTTGCCTTCTCTCCTTACATGGTGTATGACCTTGTATTCAATACTTTTCATAGTTTCTTCTAAGTCCTGTACTAGACCCGCCATTCTCCAGCTCTTAGCCACCTGTTCCCAAGACTTGCCATGATTTAGTTTTCTGATTGTCTCTATAACCAAATTAGAGTCTCCTTCTATTTCTAATTTCCTGTATCCATTCCTTATGGTGATCCTGATTCCTTGGTATGCCACCATGAATTCGGCTTCGTTGTTACTCATTATACCTCCTCTGTCTGCATAGATCCATCTAGTTTGACCTTGGCTATCTCTGAAGATTCCACCATATCCCGCCGGGCCTGGATTTCCTTTTGATGCTCCGTCGAAGTTAAGTTTGGTGAAGCCTTCTTGAGGGCGGATGAATACAGTTGGGCTTTGGTTTTTTGTAACCTGTTTCTTTTGGTGGTGCGGAAAAACCATTCCTGGTTCCAGGTTTAATTTTCTTAGAATATAAGTCTCTTCCTCCGGGGTATTCCAATCTTCCTCAGCCCACGTTTCCGATAGAATTGTTTCCCTTATTTGGTTCTGAGTTCTTTTCCAAACATCCTCCGGTGTAGATATCTTACCTTGAAAAATCCTTCTGTTTCTCTCTTTCCAAATGTTCCATATGTTGAACCCCACTACCAGGTTCCAAGCTCTTCTGATCACCGGGCTTTGGAATTGTCCCTTCCCCCATTGGAATATAGTTTGTGTTATATCCTGGGGGTCTCTTTTTGTCTTTCCGAAGAGGCCTCTAGTTTCTTCCCATTGGTATTGAGCTACTCTGCATCCATTAAGGATGTGTTCCTGGTTTTCACCACTTTGATTACATAAGCTACACCTTGGCGGTCCTGAGAACCCTCTTTTTTGAATTTGGTCCCATGTGAGTATGCGTTTTCTTCCTACCAGCCAAGCAAACATACTGACCTTTGGCCACCATCTGTTCTTCCATAGTTGTTTCCAGTCTTGATTGCGATCATCCTGAGCGCCTTTGGTTTTTATGGTATATGCCTCTTTGGTTGTGAAAGTACCTTTTGTGTTTCCTCCCCATCTGAGGATATCTGGGCCATCTCTACTTTTAATCCTTCTTGAGTCCAATTCCTTGTTTATCCGGGCTTTTAGATCTTCCTCTATGTTATTGTCCCATTCTTCCGGTCCTTTCCACTCTCTCCACACCTCATTTTCACCTCCTTCCTTCCAGTAGTCTTTGACTAGGGTTAATCCTTTTGCCTTGGCTATCCTGTAGGTGTTTTGCATTTCCTGGTTTTCCAACATTTTTCCCCTCTGTTTCCATGCTTCCTCCCAGAATTTTGCTGTTCGTCCATTCCTTATTTCCCAGAATGCATGCTCCCTTATGATATCTCTGTTCTGGCATGCCAATTCCCATATCGCTGAGCCTTTTGGCATTTCTACCTTTCTCAGTATTTCTTCGGTTGCTGTGGGCATATTATATTTTGATGTCCATATTTCCTTCCAGAGATCTTTGCCTCCTTTCAACCACCGCCACCAGAGCTTCGCTGCAAGGACTTGATTTAGGGTGTATGGATCTCTTAACCCTAGCCCCCCTTCCTCCTTAGGTTTTGTTAAGCTGTTCCATGAGCATAGGGCCCATTTCTTCTGCTGTTTTGGTCCTCCCCATAAAAATTTCCTGTAAATATCATTCATTTTGGTGCAGACTCCTTTCGGTACAGCCATAACCGATAGGGGGTAAATAGGGATAGATTGTAGTGTCGATTTGAGAAGCACCAGCCTGGCTGCAATATTCAAAGACCGAAAAGACCAGTTTTCGAGTCTATTTTTAAGTTTCTCTATAATGGGCTGCCAGTTGGCTATCCTTAGTGAGCTTAGATCGAGCATAGTTCCTAGATATTTGGTAGGCAGTTCTCCTTTTCTGAACCCCAAGATTCTTGTTAGGTGGGTTTTAACAGTCTCTGGTGAATTGAATATGAAAGTGCTCGATTTCTCCTTATTTATTTCAGTCCCTGATGCCTCCATAAATACCTCCAAGATCTCCTTTACCTTTTTCACTTCTCTCAAAGATACTTTGCAGAAGATCATGATATCATCAACAAACTGCTAGTGCGTAACTGAGATGTTGTTTCCCCACAGGCGCAACCCTTTAATTTTCCTTTCTCTTAGTTCTTTCTTGAAATACCTGCCTAGCCCTTCAGCTGCTATTATGAACAAAAAAGGGGACAGAGGGTCTCCTTGGCGCAGGCCCCTTGTAGCATTAAAGGTTGCTGTTGGTGTTCCGTTTAGGAGTATGGAGAAGTTTGGTGTGGCTATCATGCTAAGTATCCATTTCACCCATCTATTACAGAACCCATAGGCTTGAAGAGTGGCTTCCAAATACTTCCAGTTCAACCTGTCATAAGCTTTTGATAGGTCCAGCTTGATCATCATGCCTGGCTCTTTTTTTTTTAAGGTATGTATAACTTCTTGAGAGACTACCAATCCATCCAGGATTTGTCTTCCCTCCACGAACCCTGTCTGTTCAGGGGATATTATGTTAGGCAGGATCGGTTTGAGCCTATTGACCATTAAAGTGGCTATAATCTTGTAAATAACATTACATAGGGCGATCAGTCTGAAGCCTTCTGCTGATTCAGAGTGGGCCGATTTAGGGATTAGAGTTAATAGAGTGGAATTTAGCCCCGACCAAACTTTTTGGTGAATGCGCGCCTCCTCCACCACTTCTAGGATTTCTTCTCCTATGAAATGCCAGCAAGCTTGGTAGAACTCCGCAGTGTATCCATCAGGACCAGGGGCTTTATTTCTTTTTAGGCCCTTCACTACTTCCTCTACTTCCTCTAAGGTTTCTCTCCTCATCAGGGCTAGATTTTGATCTCTGGTTACTAGCTTGGGTATTTCTTTTACTACCTTGGCTATGGCCTCTGATCTATTTCTCTGGGGTTCATTGAGAAGGTCTTTAAAATGCTTTACCAAGTTCTGTTCCATTTCCTCGTGCTGAGTTATGCGCTGGCCTTCCTTGTTTTTGATTGAGAAGATCCTATTTCTCTGTCTGTGCTGAATCATAGCCTTGTGGAAAAACTTTGTGTTTCTCTCTCCTTCTCTAAGCCACTGGATTCTAGACTTTTGTTTCCATAAAATTTCTTCCTGTTTCCTACGCTCTTCTAATTGGCCTATTATTATGCCTTCTTCTCTGGTTCTCTCCTCATTTCTGCCTTCCAATATATCCTTCTGCTGCATCTCACTCATCTTTTGTTCTAGGCGCTGTTGCTCCTTGAAGATGTCCCCAAATTCCTCTTTATTCCATTTTTTTATTCTTCCTTTTAGCTCTTTCAGTTTAAGTTGAAAGGTTTGCATTTTGTTTCTACCTCTTTGTTCGCTTTTTGTCCACCACTCTTCTATTTTCGGCAGAAGCTTCTGGTCTCTGAGCCAGAAAGCTTCGAACCTGAAAGGCCTACTTTTGGGGCTTTGCTTGAGGTCAATCTCCAACTTTATTGGCCAATGGTCTGAGCCTGCTACTGGGAGGATCATGGCTTCTATAAACACATCTTTCATCATGATTTGTTCGGAGATAAGGAACCTATCCAGCCTTGAGGCTATTTGATTTGTCCCTCCTCTGCGGTTATTCCATGTGTGGGATCCATTTATAGTTTGGATATCCACTAATCTTTGTTCTGTTATCATATCTCTAAACGCTTCCATATCTGAATCTGTCCTTCTCAGCCCTCCTCTCTTCTCTTCTAGGGTCTTGATCATATTAAAATCGCCCCCTATAATCCATGGCCTCTCTGGGATAAGATTTCTCATTACTTTTAGATTTTGCAAGAATCCTTTTTGTTCTGTTGGGGTTGTTAACACCCAGGTTGTTCCCTTTGACTCCTGAGGGAATAAGGCCGGGGTAACCACTAACCAAGCTTTGGATTACAGGTTCTAGCCCACCTGCAATCAGAGAGGGCTCTCTCTTTCAGTTTTGGCTTTATTTTGGAGGATCTTAGGCTAGTTATGAGGTGAGGGTTTTGTTTAAAATTTTTGTTGAATGATGTCTTCCAATAGCTAAGATGAGATCTTCAGAGGGTTTCAGTCCATTGGGAAATGGAGTCTGTGATTATGGGTTGTTTGAGATATTGAGTAAGATTGCTAAAACTGCAGGGCCATATAGATATATCATAAAACAAACTTAAAATTGTAAAGATGAAATATGTCTAGCCAGTGAGAGGCAATTAAGAATCTTCCACTAAGCTGGTGATGTGAGAAAGGGATATATCACTCAGGAGCAGGTTAGAATTCCTGAATAATACTCACTGTGAAGTTTTAGTCTGAAGGTGAAGCAATTAAGAATTACACTTTCATAACTAATACTGGAGGAAAACATTCATAACAACATAGATTGAGTCCAGGGTATTTAATGAATAAATCATGAACTATTCTTTTTCTGTGCTATTAAACAGTGAAATATAGAGCATGAGCGGATTATGATAGAATGAAATACATAACAAGAAGGTTAAAGAAACTTATTGTGCCATGAAATATGCAGGAATCCTGTAGCAGTAAGCAATCGCACCACAACACATCAAAACAACTCAGAACTTTAGAAATTCCATCAGCTCCCTGTATTAAAAGTCTGAAATTTACAGCATAAGTTCTCCAAAAGAGAAAATCAACAACCCCAGCAAGCTTATGCGAGGGGAAATATATACAATCGGTTTTACAAAATATCTGAACGCTGAGTCATTTGTTCAATAACTGCGTTCACCAACTTTCAGAAATAGCAGATAAGAAAGTTATTGCTATTCTAAATATACAATGAATACCCTTCAGTTCTGTCAGAAACATTTTGACTTTTGGAGGCCACTGAGTCGGTTGAACGCTCTGCATTAATTCTGAATGATATGCCTTTAATGTTCTGTCTTGCTGTAGCTTTCTCGGCCTTGTCATCTGCATCTGTCGGGGTTGCTTTAGTGGTCAAGTTGGTTTGCTGAGTTGGCTCAGTCCACTCTTTTACAGTCATAGTGAATGTATCAACTATCTGAACATGATGATCTGTATTTTGATGCAGAAATTTGATGAAAACCTGTTTGTTCACAGCAATGTCTGTATCATGCTGGTCCACCATTCCTGTGTAGGCAATTGATGTCTCAAAATTGTGCCTAATGTTTCATCTGCCTCAGTGTATTTGTAGTAATTAGGAGGCACTTCAAACAGATGTCTGATCTCATTCATGATAAAAAATAAATTTTCTATTTTCTCATAGAGGCTCTGCCCAGATGCAGGCACTGTTTCCTCTGGTGTACTTGATCCTGCAGTGATCTGATTTGTGGCAAATGTATTTACCCTTTTGGCATAATTTTCATGGGACAGCAACCTACCTGCACTGTTTAGTAGGCTGGGAAGGCCTCTGTTATGCAATGCTGTGAATTTCTCTGTGAACTTGTTCACCTCTGTTTGCATTTCCTGGCACCTTCTATCCAATGTTTGCACTAGATTTCTTAAAGTGAGGACCCTCTTCACCAGTAAGATGGTGTCAGTTCTATTGGGGATTCCTATTGCTGCCAGCTGAGGGCCTGTGCGGTTGTTCAGGACATTGATCATCCTATTGGCTATCTCAGGCATAGTGCCTAGAGATGCCCTTGCTCTCTGACTTTCCTTGTGAGCCCTGCCTATGAGATCCATGTGCTCATGAATGGTTTCTATATACTGCCATTGATCTGTTATGGATTGACCAATATTGGCCCACAGGACTTTCTTGATCTCAGCCACTAATTTGTCAAGAGAGAGCTCTTTCTCTAGTTCTTTTATCTTTTTCTCAAGAGCTCTTACTTCTCTGGTTTTCTCAGCTATAGTTTGCTTTGATTTGTCATATTTTTCATTAAGTGTGGCCAATTTCTCCTTGGCCTCATTTAGCTCTGCCATCTGGGCCTCTAGAACTTGAATTTCCTTCATCATCTTCTGCATATCAAGGCTTGGAGCCTGTTCTGATGTTGTTGCTGGTGCTGATGTTGATGGGCCTATCCCAGCTGCTTGTTCTGTGGGAGGAGTGATAATTTGAGGGGTCTCCTCAAGGTTGATCACTGGATGAGGGGGATGAGATGTTTGGCCTCCTTCTTTCTGCTTCAGGGCTTCCTGTAATGCAACCTCTGTTTCTACCAATTTCCCTTATGTTTGTACAAACTGTTTGTGTAGTGTCAGCAGCATAGCTGCTACATCTTGGTCCTTCCTCTGTTGAGCAACATCTTCTGTTTGAGGGTGAAGGGTTGCTGGAATTTTTACCATCTTCCTCAAAGCTGCTATATATGCCTCTTTTTCCTTTAGTAATGCCTGCACAGCTTTGGGATCACTTGGGTCATGCCCAAGCTCTATAATAATATCCTCCAAAGACCTAATCCTGTTGTCTTTGGCTTGAGAAGAGGCCTTCTCCAATTCAAGTTGGGCAGTTGTATTATGAAGACTGTTTTGCAATTTGTGTGCAAGGAAGGTCTTGTCTGCAAAAGTTGAATAGACCATCTCACCCGTTTGCTTATGAAGCTCTATCTGGTCCATTGGGTGGATGTCTTTTGCAAATACCTTAAGATTGGTTCTTATATAATCTGCAGCCTACTGTGGCTGCAACATAGTGGGCATGAAATGACTCATAGTCATTTTTCACTCTGTTATGTCATATGCTGACATAAGCCTTTGCTGGTTTGTGGGAGCCATTTTGAGCAAGTGATTGTACAGCTGGAGTCTAACTAGCTCATTCCTCTTCTTGATATCAATAAATTGCTGCTTTATGCTTGATTCAGCCCTCCTTTGCTAGCTTGAGGAGCTGACCTCTCCTCCAATTGTTATTTCTTGTTCCTGTTGGAAGGAACTGGTAGATGCTTCCATGCTAGGGGGGCCCATACCCATGGATTGCCCAATAGGCATCTCTTCTTCAGAAAGGGGATTTAATCTTTGCCTTTTCTCCCCTTGTTGACTTGTTGATGTAGTGAGGGGAGTTTCCTACTCTCTATCCCTCTTCCTGGTTCTCTCTTCATTTAGTGGAGTTTGGAGCACCGAGGCCTCCACTACTGTTTCCTGCCTTGGAGGCACACTTTGTTGAGCCTGCTGCTCTGTAGATATTGGGGCCTCAGCTGTTTCCTCTTGCTGTTTGGGCTGCTCTTTCTGCTGTTCTGCTGCAGGGGTGGCTGCTCCTGTTCCATCTCTTTTCCTTTACCTTTGCTGGCTGCCTGAGGAGTAGTTTTAGCTGCCTGCTGGGGGGCTGTAGAGGATGAGGTAGCTGCTCCAAGCTGAATTTGATAAGAAGAGGAAACCTGCCCACAATTTTCCAAGTCAGCTTCCTTCTCAAGATTCTTTGCTTCTTTTTGTAGTATTTCCTCTTTAGTACTTGCTTCTTCTAATGTGCCCTCTTTCCATCTTAACAGATTGGCATATTTTTCAATATGGGGCAGCCTGACATGATCATAGCTAGCCAATTTATACTTGACCCTTCTAAGGCTAATGAAGTGATTTGGATCATAGGGTATCCAGAGGAAACTAGTTTGCAATCCAAGGCGTTGCAGGATCTTGTCTGCTTCTTGCCATGCCTCTTCTCTTTTATTATAAATGAATGGGCCTAGCTGATTTCTGACTTTTAGTTGCACCTTCTTGTTTTTGCTGTGGAAATGGACCATGTATGCATTTCCAAACTGCCTGAAATACTCTAAGGCAAAGAGTCTCATAGGGACATATCTTGGCAACCTATATGGGGCTAACTCACAGCCATATATTCTGATCACTGTATGGTGTTGGTAAAAGTACCAATCCCCAATGCTGTAGGCCTTTGAGAGCTGGAGAATCCTTTGCATCTCATCTGTTAATCTTGGAGGAGGGGCACTCAGCAGCAAGGACATGGCTGGATGGATAAACAGGTCTATGAATTCACAATAATTGTATGGTGAAAAAGATATGTGATGGAAAATTGACAACCAAAACACTACAGACCTTTGGTTCCCTTGGGCATCAAGCCTCTTGAGAGTAATAGGGAAGCTATCAGGCTGATAGAATAGGAACAAGTGATAGATATAAGAAGTATACCTAAATATCCTCTCCCTCTCTAGATTCATCAATTGCTCATGAATCTTATTGGCAATGTAGGCAGCATAATCATAGAGAACAGCAGGAGGCTTTCCAGGGGAAAAGATGGATAGCATGGCCAGAATGGTTTCATCAACATCCTCAGATGTTCTGTATCCCAGGACATAACTGATCATATCCACAAGCATTTTGCCCAGTTCATTTAGATACACATTTCCAATAGGGGGAGTCCTCACAGTTTCAGAGCCTGATTGAATGAATATTGATTGATTTTTACAATTTGGGCACTGGACAACATGCCTCCTTTCTTTATCAAATCCATGATGCAGAAGGGAGTCAATGGCCTTGAAGTATGAAAGTGTAGCATTTCATTTATGGCCTCAGGGGTGACATGGAACAAAACTGAGCCTGAGGAATTGAGGACAGCTCTCTGACAGGGGTCATAGTTGGCACTGCATCTGTGTATCAAGTATGGGAGGATATTGACTTGAGGGAGATTGAAAATAGGCAAGTTGGAGTCCCAAATCCCTAGGATATCATTCCCACTGAGATGTTTGGCTTTAAGGTCATTGAGTACATGAATGTGGTACTTGCTATATTCTGGGATTCCCTCTGCCATTTGGTAGTCTCTGTCAGCTAAGGGCAACCACTCTAGCTCTCTTTGTGGGGCATTTAGAGGTGTAACATTCAATGCAACTGGAGTTTCCATGGTTTTTACTACTTTGAATTGTATTTGAACTTGTTTTTCTGGGCTCAGCAACACAAAGCAATGAATTTTGCAGGGACAGGGAAATTTGCAGGGGAAACAGGGTGAATTATGGTGAAAACAAGTTGAAATGCTCCTGAGAAAAGTTTAATGAGCAAATACTGGGACTAAAGAGTTGTTTCCCGGTGAACTTGTGAGCAGAGGTTTTAGTTTGCGACTACGCAAACTGACTGTAAATTTGTGGAAATTCGACTCAATGGGGACTTCTGTAGGTAAATTCGGCCTTATAGCTGGAGATAAATGGTGGTCACCGAGAATTTGCTGGTAATTACAGTGTTTTTCTCTCTTTTCTCGTTTGTTTTGGCGAATTATGCAAAAAACCAGGTGCGGAGGGGAGATTTTGGTAAATACCTTGTAAACTCTGGCAATGGTGGCAATGCAGGCGAATTGAGGGCGCCCACGGTATTTAAATCAATTTCTGCAGGTTGGCGGCGAAATGGTCGTAAATTACATGCAGAGAGCACAGTAGAATTTTGGTAAAAAAATGAGAAAAAACGCGAATTTTGGCGAAAATATGGACATTTTGGGCTTTTGGCGCATTTTTTGGATGACGTCATTGGGTGGGGTCGGGTACGGCAAGGCGACGTGGCGGCCTGTGAGTGGTCCACGGGAACTGCTAAGGTGGCGGACATAGTGGAGCAATGGCAGGCTTAGCGCTGATGCGGGGCCGACTTGGCATGACGTGGGCGTGACGTGGGCAGGCGGTAAACCAAAGCGGTAAGTGGTTCCATCGGACCGCTTATGGTACGGGAGCGGTTTTGGCAGGCGGCCTCCCGATATAACCTGGAAGCGACGCGTGGCCGAGCCCTGACATCACCCTCTGACATTTTTCAGGTGCTATCGTCCGGACATCGGGGGCGACCCGATATTGATATGGGCTGTCGGATGGGAAAGCCCAGATCCGACGGGCGACAGGTTGCAAAGGTGATAGGACAATACGGCGGGACCCGACGGCATTATTTTAATGATTTCTTTTGTTTTTTGTGAAATGCGCATTATAACAAAACTTTGGATAGGCGGCAAAAGTGGGTTTTTACAAGGTTTTTGCAAACAGTGCGGGTAAAACATCGCGAAGGGGTTGTAAGGGGACAAGGGTAGAGTTTAGGTTATTAAACCAACCAAGGGTTAGTTTAATCCCCGACTTTAAACAAACCATATACAACAAGACTTTTGTTTCTGCATGGTTTTCCAATATTTGAACATATGGCTATAATGCCAAAGGGGAGGGATATATACATTTTGGGTATTTTATGCACAATAGTGATATAGTAATAGGGAAAGGGGAACATAGGGAGTTAAGTATAGATAGAGTTAGTAGTTAGTATTGGATGGAAGATATGGAGAAGAGGAAGCAAAGACTAAGTTTTATAGGAAACAAACTTAGTTAGGAGAGTAGATCAAAATGAAAAGATTTTTACATAGGAAATGTGGTTCTTTATGCAACAAGGATCAATCAATGAGTTTGATTCCTCTCATGACCAAAGGTGGTATTGGGATGTTAGCAAGGAATGTGATGGGGGATGATTGGGAAGTTAGACATGCTTCATTTTGCTGCTACAAAAATGCTGAATAGGAGGATTTGCATTGGCCACCATGTGTTTCCTTTGCTTAGGCCAGTGATATGAAAGAAATCATGCTTCTGCAACCCCATCTACCTACCCCTTCTATTTCCTAGCATTTTTTGTTACTTCAAGGAGGGTGCACTTAGACTTGCAAACCATCATGTGCCTTTTCTTTTCCTTTGGCATTTCCTTTTGATTTTCTATCTAAGGCTAGCCTTATTACTTCCAAGGCCCCAGATTAAACAGTTGGGAACCTTCATTCTCTACCTAACTACTTATCTGCCAAGATTGAACAGTTTGGACAGATTTCTTTCTCTAGTCTACAACAAAAAATTGAAATATGGCATGACCCAGCTTAGACTGTTGGATCACCCATTCAAAAGTAGGACAGCATCAACCAACTGTAGATATGTGTTTTCCACAAAAATATGAGATCTTTGCATCACCAAAGTAGATCATATTGGCACTTCCCCTGGTAATCATGAAAAATGAAACCTATTGGTATAGGTAGCTGATAGTGGCTCCACTTGGGGATGGTTTTTCTATTTGAAAGACCAAGAACAACAGGTCAGAATGCCTTGGCTTTTGACTTCTTCTCAAAACTTGCAAACTTTCTCTTTGGACTTCAAAAATGGAATCTGTCACCATTGTGGAACTTCTGAAATAAAAGCCTTTTCCTGCTTATTTCCAAAGCTTCTTAAACTGAACTATCTATATGCTGGAACAAAATACTATATACAACTGATTATGTACAAGGCAGAGCCATGCTATATGCATGGAAAGTAGTCAAAATAATGCTTTAACATCCGGCCATTTACAGGGCCCTCTTCAGCTTCAGTGCCATCCAAATTCTTCAAGAAATAGGTGTTATTTCCTTGTACTGCTTGAATAACAAAAGGCCCCCTCCAAAGGGAGTCAAATTTGCCATGCTTTCCCTTGTCTTCTCTTCTTGAATCCCATTTAAGCACTTTATCCCCAATGAAGAAATCTTCAGCCTTGGTTCTTCTATCAAAGGCCTTTTTTAGTTTCTCTTGTAGGACCTGAACTCTGCTGTACACTTGATCTCTAGTTTGCTATAAACAGATAATCTGATTGATTCTTCTTTGCATGTCATTTGGTTCAGCTTGACTTTCTTGGAGTAGTTTCATGACAGGGACCCCTAATGATGAAGGGAATTTGGCTTCCATTCCATAAACCAACTCATATGGGCTGACCCCAATAGATCTCTTGGTTGATAGCCTGTCTGCCCACAAGGCATTTACAAGCTTCTTGTGCCAATTTTTCTTATTCTCTTCTAGTATCTTCTTAATGATGTTGATAAGACTTTTGTTAGATGACTCAGCTAAACCATTGCCTTGAGGGTAATATGCAGTAGAATGGCCCAAAGTAATGTGGAATTTGTGGCAAAAGTTCACCATCTTCTTGGATCTAAAAGCAGCAGCATTGTCTGTTATAATCTTGTCAGGACAACCAAATCTGGAGAGAATATTAGTTTCAAGGAATTGAATGATAGTAGAATCATTTGCTTGTCTACATGGAACAACCTCAATCCATTTAGTAAAGTAATCTGTGGCTGTTAGAATCCATCTATGTTGGCCTGAAGATGAAGGATGAATTTCCCCAATGAAGTCCAAGCCCCATTGCTGAAAGGGCCTTTCTGTTGCAATAGGCTTTAAGGGAAGTGGTAGTAACTTTCTTTTTCCCTCAAACACTTGACACTTGTGACATGAAGTGGTAAATTTTTTAACATCAGAGAAGAGAGTGGGCCAATAGTAACCTGCCCTCAGTATCTTATCCATAGTGGACTTCCAGTACAAATGTCCACCACAATCACCTGCATGAAATTCTTTCATAACATTGCTTGTTTCATCCATAGTTAGACAATTCAACAATATACCTTCATGATTTTTCCATAATAAATTACCATCTATAACACAAAATCTTGAAGCTTTCATTTTTAGAAATCTAGATTTGGTTCTGGACAACCCTGGGGGAGCACACAGGTTTTGCAATATATAACAGATTTCAGAATACCACAGGGATTGTTCAAAGGCTACATTGATCTTTGGAGTCGCCAGCTCCGGTTCATTGTCCAGCTGGTTAATGTCCAAGGCTTGGAAGTTTGCTTCAGACATCAATTTGGCCAAACCTTGCCCTTTTATTAGTTTTGTAGGTCTTATTTCAATGTCAAATTCTAAAATGTTAGCAATCCACTTTCCTCTTCTTCCCTCTAAGTTTTCTTGAGTCAGTATGTCTTTCACAATGGGATTTGGTACATAAGCAATAACATGAGAGTATAGGATGTAAATCCTGAAGTCTTTGATGGCTTTGACCAAAGCATAAGCTTGCTTTTCCATGATCTAATATTTCAGAGGTGCATCTCTAAGGGCTCTACTAAAGAAAGCAATATGTTTTTCATTCCCTTGATCATCTTTCTGCAATAAGACAACAACAATGGTATGCTGGGAGGCAAAAGAGAAAATGATAAATTCTCTGTCAAATTGAGGATTTGTTAAGACTGGGGTTTGGGTAAGGGCCAATTTAATACCTTCAAAAGCTTGATTTGCTTCTACTGTCCACTTCACTTTTGAATCCTTCTTTAGCATGTTGTTTAGTAATCTGATCAATTCTGCTAAGTTTGGGATGAATCTCCTTAAAAAATTGATCTTTCCCAAGAAGGCTTGTAATTCTTTAATATTTCTTGGATGGGGCATTTGCAAGATGTCCTGTATTCCATCTGGGTCAATTCTAATGCCATCCTTTGAAATGATATGACCCAAAAGCTTGCCTTCCTCTAAACCAAATAGAGACTTCTTAGGATTTAAGGAAATTCCATATTTCCTACATGTTATGAATATTTGTCTCAAGTGCTTTAGATGTTCTTGGTCAGATTTTGAGAAAGGTGTGAGGTCATCTAGGTAAATAACAAGGAAGTCACGAATCTCTTTAGCAAAAGCAATATCCATTTCTCTCTGAAATGTAGCTCCTGCATTTTTCAACCCAAAAGGCATTTTAACATATTTGAAAGTTCCCCATGGGGTTGTGAAAGCTGTTTTATCTTGATCATCAGGGTGGACTAGGATCTGATTGAAACCTGAAAATCCATCAAGTAATGAGATTCTTGAAGCCCCCACCACTCTTTGGAGAATGTGATCCATTTTTGGTAAGGGATAATTGTCTTTAAGGGATACCTGATTCAAATTCCTTAGATCAACACAAAGCCTAATCTCCCCAGTTTTCTTTCTTGTGGGGACCAAGTTTGAAATCCAGTCTGAAAACCTGATTGGTGCTATGATACCAGCTTTAAACATTTTTTGCACCTCTTTCTCAATTGAAGGGAGAAGCATAGGATTGATTCTTCTCAATTTTTGCTTGAATGGCTTTTGATTAGGCTTGAGAGGGATAGTGTGTTGAATAACAGAGGTGTCATAGGATTTCAAATCCTCATAACTCCATGCAAACACATCTTGGAACTCTTTAAAGAGGTCAATGTATTTAGGCTTCTGGTCAGGAGGTAGAGAGGCAGACAATTTTATTATCTTGGGTTTTTCAGTAGTTCCAATGTTGCATTCTTCAATAGCAGCATTAAGGGGTTGCATTTTTGGTTTTCTAGGAACATCATTTGAGTCAAAAATGTCCTCTAATGGAGTTAGGCCTGTTGGTAGAAAATTATCTTTTAGCTGTATGACCTCAGCCTCTGCACCAGTTATTTCATCAAAATGCCATTGTTTAAGTTCTTGTATATTTTCCTTGTCAAAGGTTGTTGGACAGAGTATTTGATTTGCTGTTTTGAGTGATATTGCTATTTGGTCCTGTTCATTCAGTGGTTGTGTGTCTTTCACAGAATCAACATCAATGTTCAAGCCTGAAAATTCATGCTGCAAGGTTAAGAAATTATTTATCTGTGTGTCATCCTCAAACACTTGCCAATATTTAACATTGTTTGGGACAGAAGGTTTGTGTTTTATCTCAGCTGTAAAACAATGGTTGGGTTCAAAAGGCAATTTGCATGTACTGGCAAATGTAGCTAAACTATGTGCATGAAGGTTGTGGGTCCTAGGTATTTTGGTCATTTGAAATTCAGTGAAAGCTTTGAGTATTTCAATAGTAGCAGACCTGTATGATCTTAGTCTTTTGTCATTGGTGACAAAATTGCCTTTTACTTGTTGAATAATGAGGTCTGAATCTCCCATGATTGAAACTTTTGTGGCCTGTAAGGATTTTACCAGTTTGAGGCCCAGCAGAAGAGCCTCATACTCTGCCATATTATTAGTACATCTGAAATTAAGCCTATAGGCTCGATCTTCTGCATGATTGCTTTGTTTGTTATGAATCCACACTCCAGCTCCTGCCCCTAATTTGTTGACTGATCCATCAAACTCAAGAAACCACAGGATCTCTTGTTTTAGGGGATTTTCAACATCTCCTTTATGACTTGGGATTATGAGTTGGAGTTCTTGTCTTTCATCTGGTTTGTCTTCTAGAATTGCCTCATCAATTGATTTCTCAATCTTGATTTCTTGGGAACTTGATTGCTCACTCACATGCATATCTTGTTCAAGTATGACAGATTTGTTATCACTCATTGGACTTATATCATCATTGAACAGAATGAAGGAATCCATATCAGAATGGACTGCATAAATAGGGAAATTTTGAGGTTTTTCTTCACTGCTCACCATGTATTTCATGAGTGACTCTCTGTATAGCCTCTTGGGTTGCCCAAAGACAGAGATAGTGGCATATGACATGTCCAATTGTAGGGAACCTTGTAGTTTGGCTCCCCATGATCTTGATAACAACATTCCATATTTGGGTGGGATATCAGCAACTACCACATCCATTAAGATTGTTTTATTTGGGTACTGGACAAGGGACACACATAGATCTTTTATCAGGCCTAAACACTTAACTTGGCTGGAGTCAAATGAAAATAGGTCTTTATATGGTCTTGTGATGTCTAGATTCAATCTTTCCATTACTGATTTAGGCATCAGGTTATGAGAAGCGCCTGAATCAAACATTGCATTGTGTAATATCTTATCATGAACATGCAAGCTGACATAAAAAGGTAGGATTCCAGTAACTGCTGTCTTTCCATCAACCTCTGGACCGAAAAGTAGTTTTGGGGTGTCATCCAACACATTGACATCATCTTTATTATGAGTGAGTTGAAGGGATTTCTTGATTTGTTGTTTGTAAATGTTATGCTTGGCTAGCTCTGAAAGAGGAATGGCTATCTTCAATTTACCAATTTCAGCTTCTAGGTCAAAAGGTTTTTCTGATTGGATCTTGGTGTTCTGGTTAACAACCTTTTCTCTCTCAATTGAGTTCTTAGAGGTTTCTTCTTGACTCTCAATTTGGTCTTGAGGTTTGTCCTTTTTACCCATCTTTTGGAAAGTGCTGCTTGGATTGTGCTGTAAGGGAGGTGTAACCCTTGGTTCTTGATTTGAGGAAAATGGTTCGGTGACCTCTTCAACTGTTACTTCATTTGTAATTGAATCAGTTTTGTCAATAGGCTCTGTGACAACAGCTTTCTTAGGCTGCAGGCTATCCTTTGTTTTCTTAGGCTGTGTCACATTTATAGTTCTGCTTCTTAATTTGTATTTCTTATGAACTTCAAAAACAACTGTGTCATAGCCTTGTTTGAAATCAAATGATTCACCTGACTTGGTTTGGAACTGCTTGATGTCTTCATCTTCATGATCTTCTTGACTCAGAAAAACTTGCTGATCATTGTTGAGACCCATCAAATTGATATGGGTATCATCTATTTGCTCGTTAGAAGTGGATGCTTCAGCATAGTTTTCTTGGAATGGAGGTCTAATTTCTGTTTCAGGGCTGGCCTTGCCAACATTAGGATTTTGATTTCTTCTAAAATTGGGATTCCTGATAGGATTATTCTGTGGTGCTTCCCATGATGACTTCCTCTCAACTAATTCTACTCTGTCACCTAACCTATGCATACCAGTGATTATTGCATCCAGTTTCTGGTCCCAGCCTGAAGGCTCTTCTTTGAAGGTAGTCTTTCTTTCAGTTCTGGTCCTATTTCTCCTAGCTATCAGGTTGGCTTCTACACTCACTGTTATGTCTTGCATTTCAGCTAAAGTTCAGGGAGCTCTTTCTCTCAACTGGTATGCCATATCTGAATCAAACCCATCAGGAAAGGTGTATAGAGCTAGGTCAGGTGGGGGTCTAAGATTTTGGGGAATAGCATTGTAGACATTGTTGAACCGAGCACAATAGTCCAAGACAGTTTCTTGGGGACCTCTTTTGATAGTATTGTATTCAGATAAAATGTGAAGTGGATCCTTTTTCTTCTCCCATCTGTTGATAAAGGCTTGATACAGGGCTTCAGGGTCAGCTATGGAGTTTGCTAGGAGTGACCTAAACCATGATCTTACATCTCCTGTTAGGCTTTGCACAAAAATTTTCATTCTAACCCCATCATCATCTATCTCATAATTTTCAAAGTAGTCCTGCATTTTCTTGGTATGTTGAAGGGCTGGATAAGAGCCAGTACCATCAAAGTATGAAATCTTGCTTTGGTAATCTTGAGGCATAGGCCCTGGATTGGCAGGTAATTGCAGTGGAGCATATCTATTAGCCATGTTTGGTGGGACAATAGGGATAACAGGAACGAATGGGACAAGTGGAGGAAAGGGGATGAGAGGGGTATGTGTAGTTGATGGAGTGGTTGAAAGGATACCTTGTGAAGTGGATGAAGAACTGGGAGATTGTAGATTGGTGGTATGAGGATGTAGAGAAACCTTAGCAGGGGTTGGAATATTAGTTTGACATCCTGCTTCAGAACTTGAATCTGATAAAGTCCCTTCTGATTTGTGTCTCTTAAGGATTCTTGAAATCAAGTTTGGATTTTGGAACTCAGGTGATGGATCAGGATCTGGGTTTGATCTTGTATAACGAGTTTTCTTCTTAGGAGCCAGTTTCTGAGATTTTCTTTAGGAGAATTTTCTAAGCAGATAGTGATATTTGACAAGGACTGATCAGGTATAGCACAACTGTATGGAACTTAAGACTGAATAAAGATTGACAGAGGCAACTTTTATGTACTCCTGCAAATGCAAAGCAAAGGCAGTTTTCAAGGCTGTCTGGCTGTCACTCAGGCTTTATCTACAGTAGTAAGAATCAGACAGGGAATTATGAAATTCATTCAGCTCCCCAGTGGAGTCGCCATTTATGTTAACACCCAGGTTGTTCCCTTTGACTCCTGAGGGAATACGGCCGGGGTAACCACTAACCAAGCTTTGGATTACAGGTTATAGCCCACCTGCAATCAGAGAGGGCTCTCTCTTTCAGTTTTGGCTTTATTTTGGAGGATCTTAGGCTAGTTATGAGGTGAGGGTTTTGTTTAAAATTTTGGTTGAATGATGTCTTCCAATAGCTAAGATGAGATCTTCAGAGGGTTTCAGTCCATTGGGCAATGGAGTCTGTGATTATGGGTTGTTTGAGATATTGAGTAAGATTGCTAAAACTGTAGGGCCATATAGATATATCATAAAACAAACTTAAAATTGTGAAGATGAAATATGTCTAGCCAGTGAGAGGCAATTAAGAATCTTCCACTAAGCTGGTGATGTGAGAAAGGGATATATCACTCAGGAGCAGGTTAGAATTCCTGAATAATACTCACTGTGAAGTTTTAGTCTGAAGATGAAGCAATTAAGAATTACACTTTCATAACTAATACTGGAGGAAAACATTCATAACAGCATAGATTGAGTCCAGGGTATTTAATGAATAAATCATGAACTATTCTTTTTCTGTGCTATTAAACAGTGAAATATAGAGCATGAGCGGATTATGATAGAATGAAATACATAACAAGAAGGTTAAAGAAACTTATTGTGCCATGAAATATGCAGGAATCCTGTAGTAGTAAGCAATCGCACCACAACACATCAAAACAACTCAGAACTTTAGAAATTCCATCAGCTCCCTGTATTAAAAGTCTGAAATTTACAGCATAAGTTCTCCAGAAGAGAAAATCAACAACCCCAGCAAGCTTATGCGAGGGGAAATATATACAATCGGTTTTACAAAATATCTGAACGCTGAGTCATTTGTTCAATAACTGCGTTCACCAACTTTCAGAAATAGCAGATAAGAAAGTTATTGCTATTCTAAATATACAATGAATACCCTTCAGTTCTGTCAGAAACCTTTTGACTTTTGGAGGCCACTGAGTCGGTTGAACGCTTTGCATTAATTCTGAATGATATGCCTTTAATGTTCTGTCTTGCTGTAGCTTTCTCGGCCTTGTCATCTGCATCTGTCGGGGTTGCTTTAGTGGTCAAGTTGGTTTGCTGAGTTGGCTCAGTCCACTCTTTTACAGTCATAGTGAATGTATCAACTATCTGAACATGATGATCTGTATTTTGATGTAGAAATTTGATGAAAACCTGTTTGTTCACAGCAATGTCTGTATCATGCTGGTCCACCATTCCTGTGTAGGCAACTGATGTCTCAAAATTGTGCCTAATGTTTCATCTGCCTCAGTGTATTTGTAGTAATTAGGAGGCACTTCAAACAGATGTCTGATCTCATTCATGATGAAAAATAAATTTTCTATTTTCTCATAGAGGCTCTGCCCAGATGCAGGCCCTGTTTCCTCTGGTGTACTTGATCCTGCAGTGATCTGATTTGTGGCAAATTTATTTACCCTTTTGGCATAATTTTCATGGGACAACAACCTACCTGCACTGTTTAGTAGGCTGGGAAGGCCTCTGTTATGCAATGCTGTGAATTTCTCTGTGAACTTGTTCACCTCTGTTTGCATTTCCTGGCACCTTCTATCCAATGTTTGCACTAGATTTCTTAAAGTGAGGACCCTCTTCACCAGTAATATGGTGTCAGTTCTATTGGGGATTCCTATTGCTGCCAGCTGAGGGCCTATGCAGTTGTTCAGGACATTGATCATCCTATTGGCTATCTCAGGCATAGTGCCTAGAGATGTCCTTGCTCTCTGACTTTCCTTGTGAGCCCTGCCTATGAGATCCATGTGCTCATGAATGGTTTCTATATACTGCCATTGATCTGTTATGGATTGACCAATATTGGCCCACAAGACTTTCTTGATCTAAGCCACTACTTTGTCAAGAGAGAGCTCTTTCTCTAGTTCTTTTATCTTTTTCTCAAGAGCTCTTACTTCTCTGGTTTTCTCAGCTACAGTTTGCTTTGATTTGTCATATTTTTCATTAAGTGTGGCCAATTTCTCCTTGGCCTCATTTAGCTCTGCCATCTGGGCCTCTAGAACTTGAATTTCCTTCATCATCTTCTGCATATCAAGGCTTGGAGCCTGTTCTAATGTTGTTGCTGGTGCTGATCTTGATGGGCCTGTCCCAACTGCTTGTTCTATGGGAGGAGTGATAATTTGAGGGGTCTCCTCAAGGTTGATCACTGGCTGAGGGGGCTGAGATGTCTGGCCTCCTTCTTTCTGCTTCAGGGCTGCCTGTAATGCAGCCTCTGTTTCTACCAATTTCCCTTCTGTTTGTACAAACTGTTTGTGTAGTGTCAGCAACATAGCTTCTACATCTTGGTCCTTCCTCTGTTGAGCAACATATTCTGTTTGAGGGTGAAGGGTTGCTGGAATTTTTACCATCTTCCTCAAAGCTGCTATATCTGCCTCTTTTTCCTTTAGCAATGCCTACACAGCTTTGGGATCACTTGGGTCATGCCCAAGCTCTATAATAATATCCTCCAAAGACCTAATCCTGTTGTCTTTGGCTTGAGAAGAGGCCTTCTCCAATTCAAGTTGGGCAGTTGTATTATGAAGACTGTTTTGCAATTTGTGTGCAAGGAAGGTCTTGTCTGCAAGAGTTGAATAGACCATCTCACCCGTTTGCTTATGAAGCTCTATCTGGTCCATTGGGTGGATGTCTTTTGCAAATACCTCAAGATTGGTTCTTATATAATCTGCAGCTGACTGTGGCTGCAACATAGTAGGCATGAAATGAATCATAGTCATTTTTCCCTCTGTTATGTCATATGCTGACATAAGCCTCTGCTGGTTTGTGGGAGCCATTTTGAGCAAGTGATTGTACAGCTGGAGTCTAACTGGCTCATTCCTCTTCTTGATATCAATAAATTGCTGCTTTATGCTTGATTCAGCCCTCCTTTGCTGGCTTGAGGAGCTGACCTCTCCTCCAATTGTTCTTTCTTGTTCCTGTTGGAAGGAACTGGCAGATGCTTCCATGCTAGGGGGGCCCATACCCATGGATTTCCCAATAGGCATCTCTTCTTCAGAAAGGGGATTTAATCTTTGCCTTTTCTCCCCTTGTTGACTTGTTGATGTAGTGAGGGGAGTTTCCTGCTCTCTATCCCTCTTCCTGGTTCTCTCTTCATTTAGTGGAGTTTGGAGCACCGAGGCCTCCACTACTGTTTCCTGCCTTGGAGGCACACTTTGTTGAGCCTGCTGCTCTATAGATATTGGGGCCTCAACTGTTTCCTCTTGCTATTTGGGCTGCTCTTTCTACTGTTCTGCTGCAGGGGGTGGCTGCTCCTGTTCCATCTCTTTTCCTTTACCTTTGCTGGCTGCCTGAGGAGTAGTTTTAGTTGCCTGCTGGGGGGCTGTAGAGGACGAGGCAGTTGCTCCAAGCTGAATTTGATAAGAAGAGGAAACCTGCCCACAATTTTCCAAGTCAGCTTCCTTCTCAAGTTTCTTTGCTTCTTTTTGTAGTATTTCCTCTTTAGTACTTGCTTCTTCTAATGTGCACTCTTTCCATCTTAACAGATTGGCATATTTTTCAATATGGGGCAGCCTGACATGATCATAGCTAGCCAATTTATACTTGACCCTTCTAAGGCTAATGAAGTGATTTGGATCATAGGGTATCCAGAGGAAACTAGTTTGCAATCCAAGGCGTTGCAGGATCTTGTCTGCTTCTTGCCATGCCTCTTCTCTTTTATTATAAATGAATGGGCCTAGTGGATTTCTGACTTTTAGTTGCACCTTCTTGTTTTTGCTGTGGAAATGGACCATGTCTGCATTTCCAAACTGCCTGAAATACTCTAAGGCAAAGAGTCTCATAGGGACATATCTTGGCAGCCTATATGGGGCTAACTCACAGCCATATATTCTGATCACTGTATGGTGTTGGTAAAAGTACCAATCCCCAATGCTGTAGGCCTTTGAGAGCTGGAGAATCCTTTGCATCTCATCTGTTAATCTTGGAGGAGGGGCACTCAGCAGCAAGGACATGGCTGGATGGATAAACAGGTCTATGAATTCACAATAATTGTATGGTGAAAAAGATATGTGATGGAAAATTGACGACCAAAATACTACAGACCTTTGGTTCCCTCGGGCATCAAGCCTCTTGAGAGTAATAGGGAAGCTATCAGGCTGATAGAATAGGAACAAGTGATAGATATAAGAAGTATACCTAAATATCCTCTCCCTCTCTAGATTCATCAATTGCTCATGAATCTTATTGGCAATGTAGGTAGCATAATCATAGTGAACAGCAGGAGGCTTTCCAGGGGAAAAGATGGACAGCATGGCCAGAATGGTTTCATCAACATCCTCAGATGTTCTGTATCCCAGGACATAACTGATCATATCCACAAGCATTTTTCCCAGTTCATTTAGATACACATTTCCAATAGGGGGAGTCCTCACAGTTTTAGAGCCTGATTGAATGAATAATTGATTGATTTTTACAATTTGGGCACTGGACAGCTTGCCTCCTTTCTTTATCAAATCCATGATGGAGAGGGGAGTCAATGGCCTTGAAGTATGAAAGTGTAGCATTTCATTTATGGCCTCAGGGGTGACATGGAACAAAATTGAGCCTGAGGAATTGAGGACAGCTCTCTGACAGGGGTCATAGTTGGCACTGCATCTGTGTATCAAGTCTGGGAGGATATTGACTTGAGGGAGATTGAAAATAGGCAAGTTGGAGTCCCAAATCCCTAGGATATCATTCCCACTGAGATGTTTGGCTTTAAGGTCATTGAGTACATGAATGTGGTACTTGCTATATTCTGGGATTCCCTCTGCCATTTGGTAGTCTCTGTCAGCTAAGGCCAGCCACTCTAGCTCTCTTTGTGGGGCATTTAGAGGTGTAACATTCAATGCAACTGGAGTTTCCATGGTTTTTACTACTTTGAATTGTATTTGAACTTGTTTTTTTGGGCTCAGCAACACAGAGCAATGAATTTTGCAGGGACAGGGCAATTTGCAGGGGAAACAGGGTGAATTATGGTGAAAACAAGTTGAAATGCTCTTGAGAAAAGTTTAATGAGCAAATACTAGGACTGAAGAGTTGTTTCCCGGTGAACTTGTGTAGCAGAGGTTTTAGTTTGCGACTGCGCAAACTGACTGTAAATTTGTGGAAATTCGGCTCAATGGGGACTTCTGTAGGTAAATTCGGCCTTATAGCTGGAGATAAATGGTGGTCACCGAGAATTTGCTGGTAATTACAGTGTTTTTCTCTCTTTTCTCACTTGTTTTGGTGAATTATGCAAAAAACCAGGTGCGGAGGGGAGATTTTGGTAAATACCTGGTAAACTCTGGCAATGGTGGCAATGCAGGTGAATTGAGGGCGCCCACGGTCTTTAAATCAATTTCTGCAGGTTGGCGGTGAAATGGTCGTAAATTACATGCAGAGAGCACAATAGACTTTTGGTAAAAAAATGAGAAAAAACGCGAATTTTGGCGAAAATATGGACATTTTGGGCTTTTGGCGCGTTTTTTGGATGACGTCAGCATGACTTCATTGGGTGGGGTCGGGTACGGCAAGGCGACGTGGTGGCCTGTGAGTGGTCCACGGGAACTGCTGAGGTGGCGGACAGAGTGGAGCAATGGCAGGCTTAGCGCTGATGCGGGGCCGACTGGGCATGACGTGGGCGTGACGTGGGCAGGCGGTAAACCAAAGCGATAAGTGGTTCCATCGGATCGATTATGGTACGGGAGCGGTTTTGGCAGGCGGCCTCCCGATATAACCTGGAAGCGACGCGCGGCCGAGCCCTGACATCACCCTCTGACATTTTTTGGGTGCTATCGTCCAGACATCGGGGGCGACCCGATATTGATATGGGCTGTCGGATGGGAAAGCCCAGATCCGACGGGCGACGGGTTGCAAAGGTGATATGACAATACAGCGGGACCCGGCGGCATTATTTTAATGATTTCTTTTGTTTTTTGTGAAATGCGCATTATAACAAAACTTTGGATAGGCGGCAAAAGTGGGTTTTTACAAGGTTTTTGCAAATAGTGCGGGTAAAACATTGCGAAGGGGTTGTAAGGGGACAAGGGTAGAGTTTAGGTTATTAAACCAACCAGGGGTTAGTTTAATCCCTGACTTTAAACAAACCATATACAACAAGACTTTGTTTCTGCATGGTTTTCCAATATTTGAACATATGGCTATAATGCCAAAGGGGAGGGATATATACATTTTGGGTATTTTATGCACAATAGTGATATAGTAATAGGGAAAGGGGAACATAGGGAGTTAAGTATAGATAGAGTTAGTAGTTAGTATTGGATGGAAGATATGGAGAAGAGGAAGCAAAGACTAAGTTTTATAGGAAACAAACTTAGTTAGGAGAGTAGATCAAAATGAAAAGATTTTTACACAGGAAATGTGGCTCTTTATGCAACAAGGATCAATCAATGAGTTTGATTCCTCTCATGACCAAAGGTGGTATTGGGATGTTAGCAAGGAATGTGATGGGGAATGATTGGGAAGTTAGACATGCTTCATTTTGCTGCTACAAAACTGCTGAATAGGAGGATCTGCACTGGCCACCATGTGTTTCCTTTGCTTAGGCCAGTGATATGAAAGAAATCATGCTTCTGCAACCCCATCTACCTACCCATTCTATTTCCTAGCATTTTTTGTTACTTCAAGGAGGGTGCACTTAGACTTGCAAACCCTCATGTGCCTTTTCTTTTCCTTTGGCATTTCCTTTTGATTTTCTATCTAAGGCTAGCCTTATTACTTCCAAGGCCCCAGATTAAACAGTTGGGAACCTTCATTCTCTACCTAACTACTTATCTGCCAAGATTGAACAATTTGGACATATTTCTTTCTCTAGTCTACAACAAAAAATTGAAATATGGCATGACCCAGCTTAGACTGTTGGATCACCCATTCAAAAGTAGGACAGCATCAACCAACTGTAGATATGTGTTTTCCAAAAAAATATGAGATATTTGCATCACCAAAGTAGATCATATTGGCACTTCCCCTGCTAATCATGAAAAATGAAACCTATTGGTATAGGTAGCTAACAAGGGTATGTGGCCCATACACTCCTGTTAGGACAACATATTCCGTTGATCCTATAACCTTGAATGTTCCCGATAAAATTCGTGGGAGACTTATCTAGTTTTCAAATTGTATTTCCTCCATGTTCCATATGATTGCCAATCCTCCTGCGCTGCCTATTGCATCCTGCCCCATTATTTCATATCTAGTATTGCCCTTGCTCATTATTTCTCTCATTCTTTCTGTGCTAATCTTTGTTTCTTGGATTATCATTATACTCGGTCTGTCTCTATTTAACCTCTCCTTCAGGTATCTTTGTTTACCTCTGCTGTTGAGGCCTCTGATGTTCCAACTTGTAATAATCATTTTAATAATTTTGGTGGTATTTGGAATACCTCTGAGAGAGGTATGACCCTTCCGGAGTTTACCAGCGTCTCTCCTACCTCCTGAATTGTCTCGCTCAATGTCCTCCTTCCCCTCTTTCTACCTCCTTTTCCAGCACTGCTCATTCCCATGTTCTGGTTGCCCTGTGGATCTATCGGCTCCAAACTGGTTGCTATTGCTACCCCAACTTTTTCTTTGTATTTTTGAAATGCTTCTTTATACAGTTGCTTCTGCTCCTCCGGGATGAACCTTTCATCTAACGATCTCCACTCCTGCAGCAGCTTCTTCATTATGCATTCCTCTTCTCCTCCTCTATCTTTTTGAGGGTCTATCTCCATTTGTATTTTTTCATTTGGCTGTTCATTTTTTTCCCTGCCTCCCCAAGGTCTATGCCCTTTTGTTCTGATATTTGTTTTCCTGATTCCTTTGGGTTTTCCATTTTCTCTTCGTCGCTGTCTTCTTTTTCCCCCATCTCAATCTCTTCTTCCTGGAGGACTTTGAATTTGTTTTGTGTCTCCAGGGTAATATTTTCCTTTGTCACTTGTCGTTGTGTTTTGCTAGATCCTGATTTCTTTCTCTGTTGGACTTCTTTAAAACCTTCTTCCCCCTATTCCATTTCCTCTGTTGTTGTTCTCTCTTCTTCCCTCCTCTCCCTTCCCTCCTCTGTTCTGATTAGAGGACATTGCCTGAATAGATGCCCATATTCGTGACATCATCTACAACGAAAGGGTATGTGCTCGTAGTCCACTGGTTGTTGCCAGATCTCGTCGTGATATTCCAGCTCAATGAAGTCTGGGAGGGGTTCAGTTATATTCATGTACGCACATATTCTGGCATAAGATGTGTATCTTCCTCTCTTTGTGGATTCTGCAACTTTCACAAAGGATCCTATTGTATTCCCTATGCCTTTTAAGATTTCTAGATCCCAGAACTCCATTGGGAGCCCAAAGAGTCTTATCCAAACCGGGGCCGCCAACATTTTCTCTTTGTCTGGGTTATAGCAGTCCACCCAATGTCTCATAAATAGGCCTGCGTTGTTCATGAAATAGGGTCCTCCCTCAAATATCCTTTCCTTGTCTTCTAAGTTAGAGAATATCACTGTAAAAAAACCCTTTGCGCCTAGTTTTAGTTCCACATGTCCCTTCGGTTTCCATCTCTGTTGTATCCATTTGGACAAATCTTTCTCTGACGGCCAGAACCCTATAAATTTACATATTAAAGCATAGTCTTTCATGTAACTCCTATATTCTTCCAGTTTATTGTTTGGTATTACGAACCTGGGTTTCTTCGTGGCCCTGGGCAGACATTTACCTTTCAGTCCCGCCTGCCAGTTTGCTCCGCTTGCTGAGTTTTCGCTGCCATTTAACTTCGTCCCTATCTTCGTGCGCTCCCTGCTTGCCTCCCCCGTTGCCATGTTCTTGTAGGAGGGGATCTCTCCCCTCCCCCGGTTTGTTTCCATTTGAAACCCTCAGTGCTAGTTCTTCTTTCGTTCCCTCATGTCGCGCTTTAGTAATCCCTGCTCCGACCTTGTACAATGAGAGCTGCGCTCCCTGCTCGCTTTGCTACAAGACTACATACAGGACACTTAGTCCTGCTCTTCTACGCCGCTGATACCCTCATTTGCAGAAACCCTCGATTTGCAGCCGTCATCTAAACTCTCAGATGTTGCCTTCTACCTTCATACCATTTTTAACAACGTTGTTACATGTGGGTTAATTTCCTTTTTGGTGCACAACCTCTGCTTTTTAGGACAATATGGTGCAGCGACCCAACCCCTATAGATCATTACGATAAACTAAGAATAACAGAGAAGATGAAAGGTTGTACAAACCAACGTATTTTTCAAACAACTAATCCAAGATGAGTACCTTAACTTTTTCATGAAGATATCATATTGAGAATATTTGAAAAATGATGGGAAATTTGGGCAGCGACTATCTCTCTTCTGCGAGGGTGATCAGAAAGAGTTAAGATTTCATTGTTTTGAATTTTTTTTGTTAAATCAGAAAAACCAATATTAATGGAGATATCGCTATTTTTTACTAAATTTTGTGAAGTGACTAAATGTAGCTTTAACCATTCACCTTAAGAATTTTTTTACAATATAATTTCCTAAGTCTATTTAATATATTCATTATCATAAAAACCAACCTATATCCATCTTAACTCCACATCTACCACTCTTAGAGGGATGAAATCTAATTTCCCTCCCAGCACTTGGTAGACCCGGAATTAAGATGGATCTAAGCTGATAGAATTTCCCCTTTAAATAGTCTATGCTCACATGAATACCATGGTATTACCATGGGTCAATACCATGGGTTATCATAAACCTGGAGCTTAAAAACTACTATTAGTAATTTATAAAAATTAATAAAACTAATAATTGATTTTTTATTTTATTAATTTTATTTATTTTATTTTATTTATTTATTTATTTTAACCAAGTTAAAATGTTTAAGTGACATTAAATTACATGATCCATTTTTACTCTTGATCTACCAAGCCTCGAGAGGGATCAAATATTTCTTCACTCTATGTTAGTTTGCATATCACGATATTTGATCCAGAGTAAAGATGGATCTATGCTAGTTTAATTCCCCACTTTAAATAGGCTGCATTCCATGTGAATACCATGGGTCAATACCATGTGCCATCTTTATTTTTATTAATACTAATATTAGGTTTAATAATGTTTTTTTGCATGGTATTAATAATAATTTGGCTCATGGTATTTGGCCCATAGGCTTCACCTAAATATAACACATTTTTTGAGTGTTCGTAAATATAAGCTGGCTTATGGAGTAAATATAAAAAATGTTTTATTTATTTACCATTCCTCTCATTTATTTATATTTTTATTAATTTACCATGCCTCTTTTATAAATATGGTATTTGGCTCATAGGATTCAATTAAATAAAACCTCTTTTTTGAGACTTCTTAAATAGAAAGAGGTTTTATTTATTTAGCATACCTCCACTTTATTTATATTTTTATTGACATGCTTGCGTGTTCATAAATATAAGGTGACATATGGAGTAAATATAAAAAAATGTTTTATTTATTTACCGTACCTCTCGTTTATTTTTATTTTTATTAATTTACCATACCTCTTTTGTAAATATGGTATTTGGCCCATAGGATTCACTTAAATGAAACCTCGTTTTTGAGCCTTCTTAAATAGAAAGAGGGCTATGGACTAAATATAAAAAGAGGCTTTATTTATTTAATATACTTCTAGTTTATTTGTATTTTTATTTATTTACCATACCTCCACTGTATTTATATTTTTATTTATAACTATCATAAATACATTTTCTTGAAAATGAGGGTGAATGGAAGATTGTAACTCCTAATTTCAAGGGCTAAATTTACTTTTTTTTACCCTCTCCCTTAAAATAAGGTGGGCTAACCTCCATACCTATTTTTTTTATAAAATAAATTTGAGGCGATTTGTAACAATGTACTATGACACAAAATACTCGCCCAATAAAAATATAAAACCCCTTAATTTAGCCCAAGGGCGAAAATTCGCCCCTAAAATTTTCCATGATGATCACAATGCTTCCTTCATGCGAGAAACACATTACTAGAAAGAGAGAAGATACAAGAGCTCCAGTGACATAAACATAGTCACGACTGAAGAGTAGATTAAAATCTAAAGGGCCTTGGACAACCATCACGTTTATATAGACAAAATTTCCTCCCAAAGTAGTAGGTAACTTAGGAAGGATCCCTAACAGTTGACTGGTTCCTCTATTAAAAGCTAACAGATTCTGGGTGACGGGGAAAAGCTGAGGAGAACATAAAGGTTTCCAAGCAGTTGAGGACATGATGCTAATAGATGCGTCCTCATCAATGACTATGCTAGGTACAACCATATGGTAAGCTTATATTGTAATATGGAAAGGCACATAAGATGAAATGCAATATCCCTCCAGTCGACTCCAATCAAAATAAGTGACTAAAATACTCTGAGAGGGTGTTGTAGGAACGTGAGATCTTCCCCCTTGCTCTATGGGAATGGGAGAACTACTCTCATGCACCTCGGGAATGGGAGGATTTCCCTCCAGTTCATTTGAAATTGAAGAAACCAAAAGAACCTGAGAAATATAAGGTTCACTCTCTACCTGAATGGTACAGTTAATTGAAGGTGGATCCAAGTCTACTGGTTTCTCAACCAATTATTGGTCGAGAACAAACTCATGAGACTCACTTTCAGAGAGAGAAAGGTTGACCAAAGATGACTTTTGATCAATCACTTGATCAACTAGCGAAGGATCAGGGGAAAGCTATCGATAAACAACTGGAAGATGAGGTTGATAAGCTTTAAGGTTTTCCAATTATTTAGAAGCCTCATCCAGAAGAGGAAAAAGGTGAATGGGATGATTAGCTTCACACAATTTACAGGGAAATTTGACTTTTCCCTTTTTCCCATGGACCTTATTATCACTAGTTGAAGGTTTATCACCAACATGATCTCTAGAGGATGATGAAAAAGGTTGATGTGAAACTGTGGACCACACTTTTAAGACCTTGGAAATACCAGGACAATTCTGAAGAAGGTGGTCACCCTTACATAACATGCAAGGGAATTTTACTTTGATGGGATGGTTGGAAGATTTTTCTACATCAATTGCATCTGTAGCAATGGCTGCTTGGTTGCCCCCTTGCTTATTTTGCTTCTTCTTCTTCATCCTCTTCTTATTCTTCTTAGCTTCTTGGTTACTAGAAACCATACTTTCACCATGCAAAGAGGAAGAACAGGGTGAAGAAACAGGCGAAGAAGGAAAGGGGTCAACTTTAGGATCAACATGAGGTTGATATTGTTCAGGTGGAGGAGAACTCGGTTGAAACTCAGTTTGGAAACTCGGAATCACTGAGGTCGAAAATAACCAAACTGGAAGACCAATGGTCAATCCAGGAAGGGACAACGTTTCCATATAAGGAGCACCAGTATTTCCGAAAGAAGGAAAAGGACTAGGATTCCCGTTAGAGGGGTTTCCTTGACTGGTAGACTCAGGAAATGTTGCCATCAATACCAACCTAATATATACTAAGGAGTATTTCCACATGAAGGATGTTGTTCCGCGGTCAATTAATTGACTTTAGAAATTTAACAAAAATAAATAAAAAGGGGTAATCTAGGAAAGAGGGTTTACCAACTATCCATGAACCGCTATATACACCTTATCTGAAACCAAGGACTTAACGTATGATGGCCAATCTCCTCGAATGCTATGCTTGGTGTATCACGTTTACAAGGCGGCTAAATCAGTTACCTGTGGCTAAAGGATAACAACGTAATGGGGTATCCCAATATATACTTGACAGTACAGGGAGCACAAGTCCGTGTTAGCACTGTCTAATGCATAACCGTTTGGTGAGAGCATTCCGATATACTTGCCATACTGAAGTGCCTCCGATATACCCAAAAGTACTGGAGAACCTTCAATATACTTCCATACTGGAACAAGATTTCACCGCCGGGATACAATGCAGGCAGTTAACGACAACTACTATGTTTAAAGATGCCGGAACACGTCTCTAGCCTAGACCTCTAGATATTTGTGTTAAGTTCCAAATTTTCCTTAGGTTAATTGAGGTAAATTTTAAGTTTATCTTCAATTAAGTTTCGGTTTTAAGGCTCAAAACGATGTCACCTGAACACCTATGATGCAACTATATGAGAAAAGGAAAACTTTTCATTTCAATGAAAGCTAGACTAATCAAGGGAAGAAATTTCAATCAATAATGCATCAAACAAAATGCATCATGCAAAATTCCTTCCACTAACTTTCACTTTCATCTCCCAATTGCAATGCCAAAAGTAAAAAAGATTTTCACTTTTCACTATCCTAAATGCAACTTTTTGAAAGCAAAATGATTTTGACTTTACTAAGATGCACTTATATGAAGTATGTTTTTCTTTTCGTTTTGAATGATTTGATGCACCTAATATAGTTTTTAGCTTTCAATCATTGAAAAATGTGATCTATTTTCAATGATGAATCTCTAAAAATAAATTTTCAATGAAACTAATCTAATGCATTTTCATGAAAGGTAAATTTCGAAATACAAGCTAAAACAAATGTAAAATGATGTTTTCAATAATTTCCACAGAAAACAACACTCAATCAATCAACAAAACCAACAACTCAATGACACCAAAAAGCAACAAGCAATGACCGATTAGCTAGAAACCCTAGAACTCAATCAGATATCACTTTGGATCCAATGAGACATATTTTGAAAATTAATCAAGGCAATCAATCAAAAACACTGAAAAATCCAAGCATACAGGATGGGAAAAGATCTCAGGGGCCAAGACACACTGGATTCTAAGGAATGAACCTTTAAAATTCTCACATTCAAGGATAAACACTACTTTATATAGATAAACCCATGCTGATTGGGTCATCAACGTTACTTTTCATAGCCAAACCTGTGCTGGTCGGGGTCATCAACACTACTTTATATAGCAAAAACCGTTCTGATTTTTCAGCGCGAGAAAACAGTGGAAAACATGGTTTTCAACGCGACTGTACAAGTAAAAACAAGCACTGATAGGCGATTGTCACTGATAAAACTTGCGCCGAGCGAGGAATATGGCAAAAAACAAAAAAAGATTCCAATAAAATTCCAGATTTAACACTCTAAGGGAGTAATCAGTGGTTGTGAAGACATATACTGACTCAATCTAACTAAGAATTGGTCTATTGGTCAAACTAATCAAAGGATCATATTGAAGAAATGGATGGAAAGGTTATAGCTTCCCCAGTGGAGTCACTATTTTGTTGTCTAGGTAAATCCTCTCTACGGATAGAGATGATCCCTCTAGCCCAATGAGTGGGATTAGCAACCTATTGACAATCATCCTTGAGCTCCTGAACTGTGAAATTGCATAATGGCCCAACCTCCCTTTTCTCCAGGAACTATGTATTGCACTCACCCAGTGCTCATCCCCTTAGCCTGTCACATTGATCTCCAGAATTGTGTAGTTTTCTCCCTCAGCCTAGCCTAAACTGCACATTGTGCAATCTCAAGGCTCAAGGCTCCCATTGACTGCTTGAACTACACAACTGTGTAGTCACTGAGCCCTTTTTCCAATCTTCCATTTGGTTCCAGCTTAGTCAATGGATCAATATGCACAATCTTAGACTAGGGGGTCTTCAAACTTATGTCATCTCGTCATGAGTGAATTGCAGAAACATGTACCTTATCATGCCATGGTGGGATGATGAAGAAGGATATGAAGGAGCACAACATGCTAAAATACATTCTTGTATCTAAGTATGCAAACTGATCAATCAAGAGAAAGCAAATGGACCATTTTGCGATCACCATTCAAGACTTGAGATCATCGAAGATCCCTTATCACCAAGCCATGTGAGGTGAAAAGAAAAGTATTCTCAAGTAGACCTGTAGCACATACTAGCAAAAATGGCTTGACATTTCTACATAATCAAGTAGTCTATGTGAGTAGTGTCATGTCATGAGTTTTCACATGCCACACCATTGTGGTTAATTATGTTTCGAAAATGTATTGTAAAGTGGAAGTCCAAAGGACATGTATGGAATATGAAGAATCATGTAAGGTTGAAAAGTCATAGGAAGTCAAACAATAATGAGGTTAGATGAAGAGTCATAAGGAAGGTGAAGCATCATTTCCTCATTGTTATATATACACCCTCACTATAAGAGAAAAGGACTTTTCACCTTGCCTCCTCCTGCAAGGAATTATAGAGACAAACTAGTTATTTTGAGGAGCAAGGAGTGCCTCCAACGTTCCACTATTGGAGCTAGTTATATTCATTGTATACATGCGTCTTGGAACTTTACTTAATAACAAAATCCTTCATGGTTGACACGTTCATGCATGGATTATGAATATTTGTAAGACTATTATATGGATGTGTGTATTTCATATTTGTTTTCATTTGTGTTAAAGTAGTTGAAATATTTTGGTTATTTTAGTACTTATATGACTAAGAATGTGCTATAATGGTTATTATTGCTTTCTAATCCTTGTGGACTATTCCACAGGATGTTAGACATATATTTGTTGTGGGGAAAAGTATCCAACACGGAATGACCCTATCCCACTCTAAGGGTGACAGTTCCTTAGCAACAGCTGAAAGCAAAGCTATCTAAAGTTTCTTCTTTATGACATGCAAGAGATAGAAGGAAGAGATCCACTTACCGATGTCTTGCGCAAATGGTCGATACAATCTCCTTTGTTTGCCGCTTGCTCCCAGCTCCAAGTCTTTTCATGGGCCCAGCTACACAAGATCCTGCAAATAAGACAAGAAAAGGAAACTACAAGAAGCATGCATTCATAACTGATTCAAGGATTAGCATAAATCAAATACGCAAGTAAGACAATACACCATTGAAACACATGCGAATAGAAGAACCTCAAATGCTTTATTAATATATGGAAGTAAGGTTCAGGCGGTGATACAACCATGAGAGGTCCAATCCAGCATCACCTTCCCGACGGAGAGAAATCTCTTCTTCACCTCCCTCAAGCAATCACCCAATACTCTCAACTGTAAACCAACAGCAATTCTCTGCACAAAATTCCGGCCTCCAGATCCCATGGGATGAGATCCTTATATAGAGTTTTGGAGTGAAGATAAGTCAGCTTGATGTGTGACTTGTTGTCCTCTTCAACTCCAGTTGTTCTTCAGTCCTTCACTCGGAGTTTCTGCCTCCCACTTGGAGTTTTAGAAGCTCTTAACTCATCATTAGGCGAATCTTCTGATCCAAGTGTCATTTTAGAAGCTTCCTGGGCACTGGCACATTGAGAAAAGATTCCTCCACATGTCAAAGTACGCCCAGCGCAGGTAGCCTTTGTTCCACTTGCTATGCAACGCAGGTAAACCATAGAGCTTTTGACATTCAACGCAGATGCTTAGTGGAGCAGCTGCTTTGATCCAAAATTGACCTGTTTTTGAGTGTTTTTCTGTGGAGAACTGATCTGAAGTGCTGTGGTTTGCTGACCTTGTTCCTCTAGGGGTAGGAACAACATGTTTAGGGACTTTGGATCCCTCAGATTATTGACATTTCATGCTCCATGCTGTAAGGCACAAAAATGTCTATAACAGTTGCCCCCTAAAGTATGAGGTCGTTTATTGGGTGAAATGCTTTATTAGGAGGATCCGAAGTTCATTCAATCATCGGGAGGTGACCTGTAACAAAATACAATACAATACATTATCTTTTCATACTTTCTTTTCATGATCTAGCTGATGCGGGCATTTCCCATGCTCAAATTTATAAATACATTTGCTGTACATAGACAGACGATCGTCTGATAATAGACTGATAATTCTCTGCTTTTAATTATCATCCTTTTAGTAGGATGATCATCTGCTGCACATGTCTATGTTTTTATCTCCTCAATATATATCGCAGCCCGGATGGATGAAACTAGATCCGGGGTCTTCAAACTTGTCCGATCTTCACTCTAGTACAAGTCGATCCATGTGAGAATTTCTTGAAGTCGAACATGGAAAGACATCGCTTGATTACCAGTCAATAATGTAAACTGTTAACAAGCGCGAGAGGAATCACCGATAATGATGATGACCCTCAAGGTACTGCAGCACAATTCACGTGGCGTGAATATAGGATCTGACGTCGAACACCACGCAAAGTCTCCCGGTCGAAGGTCATTAATGTATACCTATCACCGGAAGTGAGAAACTTGCCATTGAGGCATGCAAGCTTCAAAGTACTGAGGGGGTGTTCCTAGATCAACTTCTTGGATAATGAGCTGATGTCGACAAGAAGTGATCCGTCAAAGGAGGGCCTTAATGAATCCCACATCAGTGACACGGAATGGAGCTAGTGATGATGGTGAAAACGATCTGTGAAATATGATTCAGGGTGGCGGTCATGGAAGGATGAAAGATGATGTATGGTAGTGGATGGGACCCGGTTGACACTTTCTGAATGACCTCTCTTGAACATATAATGAAACTGATGTGATGGATCAGTAGCATTACCCCATGTATGGATGGTATGGCGAGACCATGGTGAAGGGACCGGTGAATGATAATAACCCAACCCGATATTTACAGAGGCAAAAGTGTCATGTTCAAGAGCGACTTGCTACCATTAAGCTTTGAGGTTCTCCCAATTTTTCCCCAGTCATTTCTGACCAGTACCTCTTTATTTTTGTCAAGCTTGAGGAGGATAACATATGCTTGTTCTATAACCTGCCCTTCGGGCAAGCCCATCGCTATGTTTTTAACAAGCTTAACGATAGGGAAACTCGTTCTCGTCTAAAGACAAGTTTGTCGCTATCTAATATTTTTAACGAGCCCAGCGACAATGACAACTCGGTCCTTTTCATTTTTAGAGAGTCTGAAAAGGGTACATAAAGTGGACTCCAGGGGTCCTTTTTCGTCATCTAATCCCTTAAGTCCGAAAAAGTATAAAACAATACAGAAGGGATGAATGTTCGATATCTTTATCGAGCCGAACTAGACAAGCGCTCGATCTTTTTGTGCAATAATCCCTCAGGTCCAAAAAGATTAAAATCTAGAGGAGGGATAGCTCTTCCGGTCCTTTTAACGAGCTGGAAGGCCAAAACTCGGCAAACTTTTCATATTTTACGAGTCAGTGAAAAGAGCTCAAAGAAGACTCGTCTTTTGAGGAACGAGTGATAAACAGGGATAGCAGCAGATTCCAGGTACAGGTTGGAATTTTCCAATCACGACAGTATTACAAGGATGGCTAGGTGAAATCACTCTTCGCAGCTGTTCCTCAAAATAGGTAAACAATCAAGTGGATGTGAATGATCGGCCAAATGAAAAGTGGAGGTGACGGTGCACAAACACGACCAAGGCTTTTATGGCTGATGAATTTACGGTCTCAGATGGTTATTTACCGGTTCATTTTTCTTAATGAGCTTGAACTCTGGGGGAAGCTTGCTCACATGTGCGTTTATTTTTTAACGAGCATGAACTTTGCCAAAACTGCTCGTATTTGCGTTTATTTATTAACGAGCATGAACTTTGCCAAAACTGCTCATTTGATAAGGTCAAATTCATATTTTACCATGACTAGTTTTTCTTTTCCAGAGATAGTACTGTTTTCATCAATTGCTGCAACAAACTTGTTAGAAACGGGTAACATGAAGTAAAAATACTAATATTTCACTTTGAACTACGTAAAAAGCAATTAAAAGATGTTTTTACCTCTCATTTTACCATTTCATGTGCATTTGGTTTGTTGGAGCTTTGGAGGTGCCTCTTCCTCTTGATTTTTCACCAGCTGATTTCGGGAGATTCTGTGGACGATTTTCAGCGCCGTTTCCACCAGGTAGGAGCTAAACCCTAGCTCTATCTTTTCATGGTTTAATTTCTCAGTTTTATGCTTGTTTTCCTGCCCCCATGAGCCCCTGGGGTTTCTCTAGGGCGCTCTGCCATCAGCGCAGGTTCCCTATATCGAAACCTGCGTTGGGGTTCTCATTTTCAAAGGCAGTTTGTGCCCCAACGCAGGTGAGACCCTTCCCTACCTGCGTTGGGCGCAGAAAACATCTTGGTTGCACAATTTTTCATGAGATTTTTGCCATTTTCTTTACTGAGTCAGGGATCTTACTCCTCCTCTTGTTTGTTTTGCAGAGTTTATTGGAGCAGAATGACTCTTACGTGGCGAGAACGAGAGCATGAAGAGGAGGACATGATTGCCCTCCATGATCCTGTTACCGTGAGCGCGTTGCGGAACTGTGGCTTGCTAAAATTCTTCCGCATATCTAGCATGAGGGCACAGATACGTTTACTGCAGTACCTGCTTGATGCTTGGGATCCTGTTAACCAAGTGTTCCAGATTAGGGGCAAGTCCATCCCCTTGACCATAGTGGACATTTACTTCTTGACTGGGTTGTCAAGGCGGGGTGCCCCCATTTCCTTGTCTGGTTCGGCCCGAGGGAGCGATTCCGTGAAAGATTATATCCGTCAGTATTGTAGGGAGGGATCCCAGCCGAGCAGAGACGACAAGGTTTCTATCCGTGATATCACTGACAGGTCTCTCAGGTCTATTCTGTACACGATTTGTAGGATGGCTGGCAGCGCATCCCCTCATGTTGCCAACAGGTCTTATGTGCAGCACGCCCTGGAGTGTCTTCAGCCGAAAGTTTTTAACTGGTGTGATGCAGTACTGGTTCAGATGAAAAACCAGTTGACCAAAGTAAAGGACGGGAAACTGAAGAATTTTGGCTTCGGTTCAGTTTTGACTGCCTTCGCTTTGGAGAAGATACCCTTGATGCAACCTCAGTATATTATTCTCGACTTGCCATCTCCTACTGAGCCACGCATGCAGAGGTGGGTTGACCACATGTCCAGACATGCAGGTCAATCTCAGATTACTTTTACTGATGCCTTCTTTAGGTGGTTCGAGCGGCAGGATATGGCTTTTTCCGAGTATCCATATATTGGCATGGATTTCCGAGGTGATCCGGATTTGGTGCTACCGGATGGCGAGCAGTGGGGTGATCTTGGTAAAATATTTTGACCTTATCACTGTTTACTGTTTTTTATCTATAATGTCCTTGTGCTTTACTCTATCAAGACTCTAATCAAACTCATGTGTGCATGCAGATGTGGGCCCTGTCCGTCCAGCAGTTCGTCCGAGAGTTCCGGCCGCTGCCCCAGCAGGGGAGGCTCCTGGGAGAGCTATTCTCCGTGACCTTGACTTGGCCGAGACTCTTACAGCTGTGCAGGAACAGGTCGAGGGTCTTACCCTTGGGATTCCGGATGTACGGATCGACGAGTTGCCTCTACGATTGCAACGACATACTGCTGGTGTTCCTAGACGATGGTCTCGTCTTCTGCGCATGATTGCACAGGCCGTGGCATGTTATCATGAGCATCACTAGGCTAGGGTGCCCCCCAGCCATTTTTGAGTTTTGGGGTCATATGACCGATTTTGTCTTGGTTACAGAACATTATATGTAAACCGTAAACAGTTATATATATTTTTGATTTTCGGGGTTTATTCCAGTTTTTATGTGATCCATGTATGAAACATCGATGATGCTTCTCTTTTTATCAATTTTGCAAATGTCTATCTAACACATAGTTTGCTAATGAGTCGGTTAATGTGTTTAAGTTTCTGGAAATGTGTTGATATTGGATAAAATCAAACTGTCTTTCCAAGATTTTAACTCTTAGGAACTTGCGATAAATAGCTGGATTTCGGACAGAGTAGGTACCATTGAGCTGTAGTACCACGAGCTGTGAGTCTAGCCTGACGACTAGCCGGCGTATGCCATGGGTGATGGCATCATAGAGGAGCTGTATCAATGCGCTATACTCAGCGATATTATTTGTTGATTGACCAATACATACCCCCCTGAAACTCACTAACTCGCCGCTTGGGTCAAAAATGGCCCATGCTGCAGAGGATAGGTTCCTCGAACTACGACTCGCTCCGTCAGCATATCCAACCCACGGTTCCAATGGATTTGACATCTGCAATAAGCGTAAAAAGCGGATTACTTAAACCGGAACAAACGCTTTAGCGAAAACAAAAATGTAACAAAAGCATACAGGTTACTATTAGGCATAGTAACGCTTAAGGTACAACCCGTTGCGGGGTTGCGCCAGTGGAATTCCGTCATAATCTACCAACTCGTAGGCACCTTTTGCTAACACACTTTTAACAATATAAGGGCCCATCCATAAGGACTTGAATTTCCCAGCTCCCAATTTATCGGATTCTTGGTCATAAAGCAAGACCAAATCACCTTCCGAGAAGACACGAGGTTTGACATTTTTGTCGAACTGCGCCTTGACTTGTTTCTTATGGGCTTCGTTAGCCAAAGCGGCATCACGACGGGTTTCATCCAACTGGATTAACTCCAAGAAACGAGCCTCTTCTTCCGAAGTTCCGGGGAGGAGATCAATTGCGAGTTTAAGGGACGAAATTTCACACTGGATTGGTAGGATCGCCTCCAGGCCATACACCAGTTGAAATGGTGTGAACCCAGTGGCATTCCTTACCGATGTTCGGTAGGCCCACAAAGCCGAGTACAGGATCAAATGCCATCTTCTTTTGTGAACCCCCACCATCCTTTGCAGCATGCGCTTCAGGACCTTGTTGATCGCTTCAACTTGTCCGTTAGCTTGCGGATAGTACGGAGTAGAGCTGTCGTGAGACAATCCTAGTTTGGCAGTTAATTCAACCATCATGTGATTGCGAAAATGCGATCCATGATCTGTCACTATGGCCTGTGGTACGCCGAATCTGGCGACTACATGATTAAAAAAGAATAGGGCTGCTGTTTCACCAGTGTTATCCAATGTAGGCATCGCCTCGGCCCATTTGGTAAAATAGTCAACTGCGACTATAATATACCCATGCCCCCCGGTCGAGGTGGGGTTACATTGCATGAAATCGATGCCCCACTTGGCGAAAGGCCCCACAACTATTATTGGCTGTAAAGGAGTGGGGGGTCTTCTGGTTTTGCTATCAAAAATCTGACATGCATGGCAACTTCTAACTGCGGTTATGCAATCTTTGAACATGGTTGGCCAGAAGTATCCTGCTCGTAAGATTCTTTGTGCTGTAGCATATCCAGATTGATGCCCCCCACAGGTGCCTGAATGACATTCATTCAGGGCTTTTTCGGCCTCCTCATGGGTGAGACACCTTCTCAGGACCGTATCGACACCACGACGGTAAAGCGTATCACCGACGATCATGTAGTCTTTTGCTTGGTATCGAATGCGTTTTTGTTCTGAGTGAGAGGTGTCTGGCCGAAACTTTTGGGTTTGGAGATAAACTATTATATCTCCATACCACTCATCACTTGCTGATATCAGAAACAAACTTTCGTCCACGATCGATTCTTTGGACGTTTCATCGTTGGACGATGATGGGAGATCGCATAATAATTCTGCGAAAACTAAAGCTTTCTTTGATTTGGATTTCACAAATTCCAGATCAAACTCTTGAAGGATAGCTATCCACTTTGAATATTTGCCCCCAAGCAACTGTCGCGATAGTATATAAGTCATGGGGTTGCAATCTGACAATACGGTGGTCTTCCTAAAGAGGACATAGTGCCGAAATCTTTGTATCGCTTGAACAGCCGCCAATGCTAGCTTTTCAACATGAGAATATCTACTTTCTGTATCATTTAAGTTTTTACTTAAATAATATATAGGGTGTTCAATTCCATCGACTTCTTGAACTAAAACCATCGCTATGGTCGTATCTGCTGCAGCCAGATACAGGTTAAAGTCCCTTAGATAGTCTGGGGCGTACATTAATGATGCTTTGACTAGCGCTTCTTTCAAAGCATCAAAGGAAGCTTGTGCAACCTTGTCCCAGATGAAAGGTACATCCTTTTTCAGGAGACGGGTATAACCTTTAGCAAGTTCTGCGTAATTTGGAATGAACCTCCTCAGAAAGTTTGCTTTCCCTTGGAGTTTCTGAATCTGAAGCAAGTTCGAAGGTGGAGGCAAATTAATGATTGCCTGCACCTTGCAAGGGTCGAGACGAATCCCATCCTTGGAGACTATAAAGCCAAGTAAACAACCAGAACCGACGCAAAACACACATTTGTGCGGATTGAGTCTTATCTTGTAGTGTCGGCATCGTAGAAATATTGCTCTTAAATGCTGCGGGTGATCAGTCCGCTTCTGCGAATGAGCCGGAAGATCGTCGAGATAAGGTTGAACGATGTTCTTGATGTCATGGAAAGCATAATTCATTGCTCTCTGAAACGTCGCCCCTGCGTTCTTTAAACCAAAGGGTAATTTTCGATAAGCGAATGTGCCCCACGGACAAATAAAAGCAGTCTTTGACTGGTCCTGTGGGCGGATATTAATTTGATTATACCCGGAAAATCCGTCCATAAACGAAAAGATTTCACATCCGGCGCATTCATCAATTATCTGGTCGATGAAGGGTGTAGGGTAGTTGTCCTTTGGACAGGCTTGATTTACATCCCTATAATCGACGCACACTCGTATTGTTCCTTGTTTTTTCATAACCGGGACAATATTCGATACCCAATCGGTTAGAGGAACCGGGTAGATGAAACCAGCATGGAGAAGTTTTTCAACTTCTGCCTTAATAGCAGCGGCTTTCTTGGGGTGCACCTGCCGAAGCCGTTGTCGTACTGGTTTGACATCAGGATACATCTTAATTTCATGTTCAACGATACTCGAGTCAATGCCTGGCATTTCATCATACGACCAAGCAAAGACATCTCTAAATTCGCGGAAAAGAGCTTTATATATTTCTTGTTCTGAAGGGGAACAACCTTTGCCGACATAAATATTCTCTACAATGTCTGTCTTGGTCGAGATATTTATGGCTATAGTCTCTTCTATATTGGATAGGTTTCTCTCGGAATCCACCGTATTTACAGTATTCGTTAGGAATTCAAATACTGAAGGGTGATACAGGTCGCCTTGAGTATCTTCCTTAGGAAGGGAACGATGGTGGTTATCATCCCATGGTGCCCCCTCAATCCACATTGATTGGAGGATTCCTTCGTCACTTGCATGCACTCGTGACCAAGGATCCAAAGGGGTACCACATTCTCCTGACCTATCTACCCAAACGCTTGACGAGCATTGATTTGGGCTCACCTCCCATGCCTGAAATATTGATTGCTACAATATTTCAATTGGGCTCGGGTGCAAGACCATTGCCCGATCCATGACGACTTTGTCTTTTGCGACCTTCGTGGAAGATATCATGTTGCAGGTAGCCACCAATGGTACATTTCCTATGTACATATGATTTGGTAGCGAGAAAGTCCCCATCATCGTGGGGTCTTTCAATAGGCCTACTCCTATATCTTGAATTGAATGGTCGTTCTCATGGATCATGGGAATGCTTCCCGTAACTTGTGAACCATTAAGGAGGAAGTTCTGTTGGTCGACGACCGTAATCCCTCCTTCAAGCGGGAATGCGATCTTCCTAAAATAAGTCGACACGACAGCTGCCATGGCATAAATCCATGGTCTTCCCAGTAGGATGTTGTAATCCAGATTCCCATCTATGACTTCAACATCAATTTCTACTGTTTTTCCTCCTAGTTCAACTTTCAAGTTACTTAGGATACCGTAGGGGGTATATGTCCTACCGTCGAAAGCCTTTAGTGTTGTCGAAGATCTCGACAAGGTTGGTGACCCTAGCGTTTTCCAGCAGCTCATCGACATAATACATGTCGATGCCCCCTCGTCAATAATTGTTCTGTGAACAGTTTTGTTGAGGGCCTTCACCTGAATAAGGAAAGCTAGTTGAGCTGGTAACTGAGGGTCATACCCTTTGTGATCAAAGGACACAAGATTGGAATCCTTAGGATCAACCCCCCCTATTGCCGATAACAATGCCTGCCTTTGGGATGGACAATTTTGTAGTACTTCTAGAGTCGACATAGCGGATGGCGATTGAGCCAAATCTTCTACTATTTTATAATGCTGCGCCGTTCTGGCACGAGGATTAAAAGTCGACTTGTGTACTACACCCTTAGGTGGTTTTATCGTTAATTCTGGCATTATGGGTGGGACAACTTCTGTCAAAGTTGTTGTCGAACTACTAGGTTGATCTTTACCTTTTTCGTTTGACAGTTGCGGATTCCCGTAATCTTTGTTCCTTGTCGAAATCAAAGCATCATTTTGCTGCTTAGAGATTGAAAACATTAGCACTTGCGACGGGGAAGCATTTCCACTATCAACCATATTTTGACCTGGATTGGGAAATGGATCAGTCAATACAGCTGGGTTCTTTGGACTCTTAAAGAATCTCTTGAGCTCAGCTTTGTATGGACATTCTGTTGTCTTGTGATCTTCGTCACATACCGTACAGGGCCATTTCTTTTTCCCTTTCCTAGGAGAGCTTGAAGAAGCTTTTTCAGGTGACGGATCATCCTGTTGCTTCTTCTTCCCTTTGTTTTGTTTCTTCTTGCTTCCTGGTTGAGTGGTTTCTTTGCCTTTATCCGCAGATATGGCATTTACTTCCGAAGCAAGAATTTCTTCATGGGCATTTTGATCTGAAGTCTTACGGGCTTTCTGAGGTGAAGCCTTTCTCGACTTCGCGCTTGCAGTGCCAATCACGCCATCTCCGGCATGAGAGTCAATGTTCGATTTAGGAGGGGGAGGAATTGAAAATTCAGGTCTGGGGGCATCCGGTATTTTGTCGTAGAGCGTGCCAGACTGAGTATATACTAAGTCTAAATATTGAGCACGAGCGATGACTTGCTCCTCTGTTACGACTCCCCCCTTGGCCACATCTTCCGTTATAGCCGGAAGTAATGACTTTATAAACCATTCAGCTAATAGCTGATCAGGAACGTATGTTTTTACCATCCTACGACGGTGACGCCACTCATGTATATGATCTGATATGTGAGTAGCTGTCGTTTGTTTGAAGTTGGTCAGTATTTCGGTTCCTGTTTCATACCTAATTGGTAATTGAAAATGGGTTGAGAAAGTCGTGGCTATGGAGCTGAAATTGTCGAAAGAGGCTCTCGGCAATTCTATATACCATTTAGCCGCCGGACCTGTCAATGTCCTCTGGAAGAGGCGAAGTCTTATCGAATCATCGTTCAGAGTGTTCGACGAACACCATAGATGAAAGGTCATGACGTGATTCGACGGGTCTTCACCTGGATTTCCATTGAATTTAGGAATGTCCGATGGAAGTTTGTGAGGAATCATGGGCCACCAAGGGGCGTAGGCGATAGGATCGTTTGTCAACCGATGTAGATCGGGTAACTCCAGAGTTGCCACGAATGGCAGCTGCTGACTCAAGTTAGGTGAAGCGTACCCAGGATACGATGGAATCGCCTGAGCAGTTGGTCTTTGCATACCAGCATAATGTAATTGATGCTGATATGATTGATACGGTTGATGGACTACTCCACTATAGAGTGGTTGGTTTTGACCGTACTATAAGTATGGTTGTCCATTGTTCGCAAAAATTTGCTGCTCGGTACCTTGGTACACTTGCTGGAACTGCGGTTGTTGATACTGTACCAACCATGGTTGTGACGCCATTGGTTGTTGTGCTATGCTTACCACTGGGCCAAGATGAGGGGTGAGGTTACCCGTTTGTGCTTGTGCCGCCCCGCCAGCCGGCGATTGTGGTTGAGTCGCAGGGTCAAGGGGCTGTTGCATTACAACCTGAGAAAACTAAGGTTGACATACAACAGGCACCGTTTGAACTTGCGACACGGTTACAATCGCTGGTGTCGTCGGGATGTTCGTCACAGGCATTTGTTGTTGCATAGAATACACAACTCTTGGTTGCTGGGGTAGCATAGGTATCCAACCACTTGTAGTTATTCCAGTATAACCTGAATATGGTTGTGAACTCCCATATGGGTAACCTCCCAGAGGGGGTAATGAAAAAGCATATTGCCCCCCATACGGCGGTGGTCCGGAATTGAGAGGATTTATTACACCTCGAGGACCGGATTGTCCAAACTGATTTCCGAAAGGATCAATTTGTTGAGTTCCAACATAGGAGTTACCGGGTATTATCCCGGGAGAACAAACAGGAACAGACCATACTGTCGTCATGGCCCCCGAAGGGACCCCCTCCAGCTGTAGAGAGTTAGGGACAGATGGTATGCCGGCAAACATTGTCGGAATGACTGCAGGAAGTTCTGCTGTCGCTGTGTCATCTGGCACAGTCCTAGATGTTGACGGTTGTTCAGACATTTTTAGTCTATCCAGTAGATTGCCTAGTGATTCTTCAGGAACTTCTCTGGGTGATAGGCTAGCTTCTGATGCAGTAGGAAGTAGAGTGATCCCTGCTCCAAAATGTGTTGGAGTAGTTGCTTGCGGATCTTCTACAATTTCTTCTATTGCGATCAGACCGGGTGGAAGAGGAAGACCGTCAGGTCCGTAGAATATTTCTGGTGCCGAAGAAGGGGTTGTTTCGACAGCGACAGTTGTTTGAGTAGCAAGACTCTCTGAACCGACCACTGATGGACCTGATTCAGTCACACAAGTATTTGCTCTCAGACTAGGATCAGTGTTACTGTCCTTCTGGGGCTGTTGAACTTCTTCAATAGGGGCAGGGTTTCCAGAAATGTTTGGAGTAACCGGAACCTCAGATGTCGTCGGAACACTTGTTCTAACTTTGACAGGAGATTTGGAACCAGTTGAACGAGGTCGCTTTGCCCGGGTTGTTTTCGATTCCGGGGACAAAGACGTTTGTCTCGTATTCCTCCGCGAACGACGGTTCATCGATTGACTTTCTTCCACGATTGCGGATCACTTGATCAACCAACAATGCACAGGGTAAAATGCGTTTTCGAATTGAATTAATTTTAGACGCTTTTTAAGACACAACTTGCTTTTTCATGTTTTAAGAGTCGAGAAAAAGCTAAAGATGACTCTAGTCTCCTTCGATGTATTAACGAGCCCGAAGTGACAAATGCTTGGATGGACTTTTTCAGTTATAGAGTTTGAAAAAGGCCAAAAGAAACTACTCTGGAGTTCTAGGCAGAGGGTGTGCCAAACCTTTTGCAAAACCACAGAATACGTTTTACGGTACGAGTGATCGATCTTCGTGAATGCTGTGTTCACTGCATCGCGATCAGTAGGGCGGCAGACACGGTTTCCTATGGATAAAGGCTTTGTTCCTATAGGGGTCCCCCAATATACGCGACGGTACGCGGGGGCACAAATCCGTATTAGTGCTATCGTCCCTCAGGAGGAATCACCCACCTTCGTAGAGATCGACAGTCACTATGTTTAACGACGCCGGTTCACGTCTCTACCTAGACCTCTACTGTGTTTCGTTATGTTTCAAAGCGTTGTTAGATAAATTCAGTTCTTTTTAGGTTGATCTTGCTTAGCAGTTTGCCTTTATGGATCACCACGTGATGTATGATACAACTCCTAAATGCAGTCTAAGAATGATAAGCAAGCTTTTTCAATTCTTTCAACTTATGAAAATCTTAACTACTGAGGGAAAAGAAAGACATCATCTTTTCAAACAGATCATAGAGCACACACTGATGCACTTTTCCTAAATCGACATGCAAACTGTCAAAATGCACATGCACAATGCAAGTATTTCTTTTCTGCTTCCTTAATGTTGATGTATTACAAAAAGAAAGTTGTTGTACGATTTCGAATTCAATTTCAAGCGAAAGCAAACAAGTATTTGTCCAATAATCAAAAGAACACCTTAAGATTCACTCGTTTCAAACACAAGAAATACTGAAATTCGAACCATATAACGAAAGCAAATGCTCAAGTAGCTATGAACAACAATAAACTAGCTCTTAGAATCACAACGACACTTTCTCACAGGTCTAGATCCAAGAGGTCACAACAAGACTAGTTCACTTTCACTACGGGAAACTGTGAATGAAAGAAAGAAATACAATAAGAACAATCACGGTTTCAACATACAACTGAGGCGGAATGAGGGCAAAGAAAGGTAGTTTCAGCTGGGTATACAGGTTGACAACAGGCTGCAAAAACAATACTGAAAACTGGGCAACAGAAAGCAGGGAACCCCAGTTGCACAAGGCAAAACTGGATCAGCGCAGGTACTGCACTGTCAATCTGACATGCAGCGCAGGTAGCCCCTTCGGGACCTGCGTTGCAGCGCAGGTAGCCTTTGTGGCAGCTGCACTGAAGAGACAACTCTCGTCTCTCTCAGATTCCGGGTCACAGATTGCTCAAAAATCAGTGGTTTTTGGCCAAATCAGAAGCTATCAGACAAGTATACACTAGAGGATGATTGAGGAAGATGAACACTATCACAAAGAGCTAAAAAGAGTCCTTGTGGATCAGCTCTTTAAATCATGAACATGCCCAGCACTGGGCTAGAGTAGCTGCCCTCTACTTTGCATTCGAAGGATTCGAATGCAGTTCGATTCGGTACTCCCTTTGTTCAAGAGATAAATAGCAAGAATACACAAGCTACCAACAAGACACGATCCCCAGCGGAGTCGCCAGTCTGTTGTGGGGAAAAGTATCCAACACGGAATGACCCTATCCCACTCTAAGGGTGACAGTTCCTTAGCAACAGCTGAAAGCAAAGCTATCTAAAGTTTCTTCTTTATGACATGCAAGAGATAGAAGGAAGAGATCCACTTACCGATGTCTTGCGCAAATGGTCGATCCAATCTCCTTTGTTTGCCGCTTGCTCCCAGCTCCAAGTCTTTTCACGGGCCCAGCTACACGAGATCCTGCAAATAAGACAAGAAAAGGAAACTACAAGAAGCATGCATTCATAATTGATTCAAGGATTAGCATAAATCAAATACGCAAGTAAGACAATACACCATTGAAACACATGCGAATAGAAGAACCTCAAATGCTTTATTAATATATGGAAGTAAGGTTCAGGCGGTGATACAACCATGAGAGGTCCAATCCAGCATCACCTTCCCGACGGAGAGAAATCTCTTCTTCACCTCCCTCAAGCAATCACCCAATACTCTCAACTGTAAACCAACAGCAATTCTCTGCACAAAATTCCGGCCTCCAGATCCCATGGGATGAGATCCTTATATAGAGTTTTGGAGTGAAGATAAGTCAGCTTGATGTGTGACTTGTTGTCCTCTTCAACTCCAGTTGTTCTTCAGTCCTTCACTCGGAGTTTCTGCCTCCCACTTGGAGTTTTAGAAGCTCTTAACTCATCATTAGGCGAATCTTCTGATCCAAGTGTCATTTTAGAAGCTTCCTGGGCACTGGCACATTGAGAAAAGATTCCTCCACATGTCAAAGTACGCCCAGTGCAGGTAGCCTTTGTTCCACTTGCTATGCAACGCAGGTAAACCATAGAGCTTTTGACATTCAGCGCAGATGCTTAGTGGAGCAGCTGCTTTGATCCAAAATTGACCTGTTTTTGAGTGTTTTTCTGTGGAGAACTGATCTGAAGTGCTGTGGTTTGCTGACCTTGTTCCTCTAGGGGTAGGAACAACATGTTTAGGGACTTTGGATCCCTCAGATTATTGACATTTCATGCTCCATGCTGTAAGGCACAAAAATGTCTATAACAATATTTCTCCTCGATTTTTTGTAATGAGCGTCACATATTTTGTGGACTATTCTGCTGGATGTTAGACGGATCACTCTTATTTGTGTGTGTCTCTTCTTGGGTGGTACTATTACCTCTCTCTTAGAGGCTCACTTTACTCTTTCCCTCCGCAGTAGAAGAACTTTGACACACTTACAACCAAACACCCACCAAGCACACTTGCTTTTTAAAGGCACACACACGTTCCTCTCTCTTGCCGGCAGTTAGAGCCAAGGCAAATTTATAAGAATACATGGAAACCAGACCAATACTTAGGATGGGGCTCTTATTCCAAATGGTGTGAGGTCTAATTGGGACTTCACATCGGGGAGACCCCTTGGTTGATGGATTTACAACACTGTCAACAGGATATTTTCCGCTAATGATCCGCCTCGACACCTTCAACGCCTTTGGGTTTTTTATTGCTCCTCAGGGCCTGCAACTGCGTACATTCCCTTGCTTGTAGGAGCCTTGTTATAGTCCCTTGCAAAGTGGCCATACTCATGAAAAAACCAAAATTTGAATGGGATCTACTCATAATCCAATATCTGACTCATGAGTCCATCTCCCCAAGGTGAGGTTGATTTATGAGGGAAATCCTTTCTTTAGGTCAATCTCCACACAAATTTTGGCACAAGCAAATTGAGAGCCTTTATTTTCAACCCTATCTAGATATCTCCCCACACTGTTTCCAATTTCACCAAGGAAATTGTTTCTCCAACTCGAGAGAGGAAGTCATGAAAACTTTCCCAAACAGGTATTGCATTCAAAATTTGTTCATTAGGATTGAATTTTAGGGGCCACTTGTTCAAATACATTCCCCTAGATCCAAAAAAGTAAGGCCCATTCTAGAAGATCACATCTCTATCTTCCTTAATATCAAACAAAAAGGAAAAAAAACCATTTCTTCAGGTGTACATGATGATGTTTCCCTTCATATTTAATTTCCAATTCTTTTCTATCTATGCCTCCATGGATCAGGGAGAAGTCATGGTGAGTGTTTTTATTGATGTTTTAATATTGTAAGTTAACATTGTCCTTTAATTGTCAACCGGGTTAGTAAACTTATGAGGGGTCGGTGAAATATACATAGAGGACATGGGTTTTCACTTATTAAATGACTTATTATGAGTGCATGGAATTGGGTTTTTTCAATTGAAAGGGTCTTACTTCTTAACCTTAGACTTAATGGATATTCAATTACCCCACAATCTCCAAAGGGTAAGCTCAAAATAGTCCTATGTTTCAGAATTATTATAAAAATGTTTTAATTACCAATTCTATAGCAATTGGTATATTATGGCTTCTTTAAAATTAAACCACCACTGATCCTTTACAAAACCAAATATTTCAAACTATCAAACATATAAACTAAATCACGGATAACAAAAATAAATAATCAACGTGCTGTTCCAATTTTATGTAATCATATATAAGCCGAGAAACATGACCATAAACAATAAATAAAGGGGTTATCTATTCTTGTATAACTTATTAAAATGATCACACATGAATGAAATAATAATGTGAATATGAAAAACCACTCCAACAAGTATGGAAAACTACTCCAACGAATAAAAAAATCCACTTTCGGGAATATGAAAAGCTGACTTGGAAAATAAGACAAACTAACTAACCAATCAAAATGACACAAAAGGTTTGGCACTTGACCGTGCTTTGAGCAGGCCCAACTCAAGGCTCAGTTAGTGCCCTAAATTGTTAGCTACTCAATGAAATTTGACAAAGATAAATAACTTAACAAAACATACCAGAGCACTATATAAATACAGATGTAGAACCCCACCAATCACCCAAGCACAATATTGATTAATTTTGAAGATCAGAATAATGACAACAAATGCTCACGCTTCTCTTTTTATGTAGAGTCTACAAAACAAAAAATAATCAAGCCAAACTTTGGGCTTATCTTGGCTAACTGTCTCAAGGATAAACAAAGTGAATTATTATAGACATAAATTAAACTTAGACGGGACTCAGTCATCCTATTCTATTTTCATTCCTAAAATCACGAATTGTCGATAGTTCATTTAAACTTCTAATCTCTTATATAAAATGGCACACATATCCTATGAGTGTTTTGAAATGTGCATCTTTGATTTTAATTGGTCTAAGATAACTTCTCGTTGTCGGGATATTCCAACATTTTCTCCATTTCTAAGTGAATGACTTCCTATGAATAAATCTCAACTTATGCAAGGGGATTTTATGAAACAAAACAACCACCCGAAATCTTTTCAAATCAATTAATGAGTTTGTCACCGAGTTATAACTACCTATGTAAGTTGCACACAAAATTAGAGCTTCCATGAAACCAAATTTATTGGTAGGCAATTTGAATGCAACCATTGTCATAATTCTTATAAACATAATGCTATAGAAATGCCATTTGGAAAATCGAACAACTAACTTCAACCAAGTCCACATTCTTATAGTCAAGATGGTCAATAGGAGCTCACTAGTATACCACTCTAAACTGTTCACATGTATGCTCAATTGATAGTTAATCCATGCCCAAAATCCATGGTCCCAATTAGTTAGTTTTGCAAACAAAAGTCCGTCGACATGACAACGTGGAGCTAACTGAAATGTATCACCAATAGGCTTCAACCTCTGGACACTTTTGTAATATAATATAGATTCATCAAAATTACCGCCCATAGGACACCTTATCAATACAATCAAGATATATGAAACCATATGCAATCCTACAGTAAAGACACTTTTAACTCTAATTCAACAACCTAAGCCTTTTATTTAAAGTACACTTTACTATATATATATATATATATATATATATATATATATATATATATATATATATATATCTTATGCAAGCCATACACACATAGGTTACTAATAAAATCCCTTAGTTATTCATTTATATATAAAAAAAAGGTTTGAAAACAAATGAAAATATACCTGGGCTTGGAATAGACAAAACAAGTCAGGAGTAAGAAATGAAGGTTTTTAGGCTAAATTTTAAGGTTTTAATGGAAAAATTGTTGTCATAAGAGGGAATCATCATCTCCTCCCATCCTATCCGATTGCATGTCCCCATGAAACTCTATTCCACTTCCGGAATACCAATGTAAAGGTTTCCTTAGTTGTAGATTGGGTGACTGAATTCTCTAGAAGAATAATAATCTAGGGTATTTTCCATAGTACTCCAGTTCAATCGTTCTTATTCTTCATCCCACTGGGTTGGAGATCTATAGAATCATGTCGGGCACCACAAGAGGGGGAAATGAAATTATAGACCTACCTAATGAGACCCATGTTTCAACACTGATTATGTGTAAAAAGAAGAACAATTTAATTCTAAAAAAAAGAAGGGGTAACCCATATGTTTTTTCTCACGAAGGGATATAGGTAACCCTTCCCAGATGTCTCAAGCCATATTTAGGGCCTCCACAGAGTATGTTCAGGCCATTTTATGGTATTTAGTTATTGCGTATTGTTGATTGGTTATGATGACAGAAGAGTTCCCTGCGTCTTCTCTTAATCCCATCAGGTCATTAACTACCAACCCTGGTGGAGGGTACTTGTCTCTCACTGTCAAAGGAGCTTGTGTTTTTATTTTCCCATAAAACTCAAAAGACATTTTACATTTAATGAGATTAGGTATGTAAGAAATAAAAGAATGGAGTTGCACATTCCCAATGAAATGGTTGGGGTTCCACCTTGTAGTATATATCAAAATAATGTTCAACTCATAGAGTTCACACAACATGTTTTGATCCGATGCCTCATAATCTTGGTAGACTTCCAAGAAGTTTTCAGGTTGAATGATTTCATGGGGTTTCCCATCGCATATCTGTTTCAACCAGAAGGAGAACCAAAGGCCGTGTAAGAAGATAGGGTATACTCTGGAAGGGACTCGACAGTTAGAGATTTCTACCCCCAATTCACATGTTACCTCCTTTAACTTTTGTTCTTTGTGATAAATAATTATCCACTTATTTATCTGCCCCTTCCATTTTTATTCTTGGCTAAGGTACAAGGAAAACGAATGTTGTTTCATCTTTTCAATTACTTATTTATGGCTCTCCTTGTTAACGATACCCAAATCAAACAAATCGTATTTGTTATGCCATTGTGACAGATCTAGTTTTAACTAAAGAAACAAGTAAGTGTTTATTAAGACATCATCTAGAATTACGTTTATAACCTATTGGGCTTCTTTTGCACATTCCTTTGCTAAGGTTTCGGCCTTGGTTTCATACTTCTCCTCTTGTTCTATGGCTTCCATTAAGGCCCCTAAATAGTTTGGGTCCCCTTTAATTTGGCCCTCAATTTCTCATTATGTAAGATCAAATTTTTATTTTGTTTAAGTAATGCTTGGTAACTAGGGCTACAAAATCTAAAGGGTTTGGGTACAATAACCTTACCTTTATTTCACCGGTGCTTCTCTTATTGATCACTACTTGCTCCAACCTCGAAAACCATCGATGCCCCTTATGTGACATTTTCCTTTGCAACATCTCTTTCTCGAACGTAGCCTTCAACAACATTTTCTTTGAAGATGTTATCTTCTACAATGTTTTCTTCCATGGTATCAACATTCTTTTCATGGGTATCACCTTTTATCATATCCTCCACAGGGTATCAATATTTCCTTCAAAGCCATTATACTCCATAGGATTGTCTCCCGAAATGTCTTCCTCAAGATCTACTACTTTGAATTTTTCTATAGAATTTTTGGCTTTAGTTGTGTCCTGAGATTTTATAGGTGCTAGAATTTCGTGGTCTGAGTTAGAGACTTTAGATACCGAGACCTATGCTTTCTTCTTCTGCAAGAGCTGAGCTAAAGACTGTCGATTGACAATAGGAGTTACAAACTTGGGAGGTTCTTTCTTGATGTAGTTGAGAATTTATGATAAAATGTGTGTTATGTTTACTGATATGCCCATCGTTTCGGGTGTCTTCAAGGACATTAAGCTTTTCCAGGAGATGTAAAGAGTGCTAGATTGAGATAAATAGATGGAGTTAGAATATAACCATTAGGGGGGTGTTAATGCTGAGATCAATGATTAAATATGCAAGAAAATAAAATAATATTATTAGAATAGAGTTAGAATAAAGGAGTCAAATTGAAAATTCTAAATGAGTTAAAATAATATTAATTGGTAAGAAAATATTCAAATTGATAATAGTAAAAAATTTGTAATTTAATTAAATAATTAAGGTTGTTAGTAATTGGTTATAAAAATATTAAATTAAATAATTAATGTTGATAAGAAGTGGATATAAAAATATTAAAAGAAATGTTATGGGCCATGATTTGTTATGGGTTACACTTTCGAGAAAAAATAATAATAATTCAAATGAATTTGATTTTGGTGAAAGTTGAATTTGTTAAATTAAAATGAATTAGTAACTTGAATATGTTAAATTAAAAAGAATTAGTAAATTGATTGATAATAGTAAAATTTTTAATTGAGTTTAAATAATAATAATACTACTTTAATTAAGAATGTTGAGAAACGGAAGAACAAAGCTATAAATAACTTAAAATGGTTTTGAACAAAGGAATTTAGTAAATAATTTAGAATTATTAGTAAATAATTTAGAATTATTCAAAATAAAATTAAGAATGAGGATGAGGGTAGAACTAATCTTGAAATTAAATTAATTTAAAATTTAAATTATTGATTAAAGAAAGAAAATTAAGAATTAAATAATAGATATTTAGTTAAAAATTAACCAAGAAATGATATTTGAAATTAGAAAGGACTAGAAGTAATTAATTAAAGGATATAGTAAATGAATATATGGTAAAAAAAAAAAGAATTAGGTGAAGAGGAGGAGGAGGAGGGGTGGGTTAGAATTCAAATTAGAGGACCAAGAATTGGATTGAATTCATATTAGAGAGACCGGAATTGGAGGACAAGAAATGAATGGTGGGTTTCTAAGAACAACTTAATTGATATCCATATCCTCTATTAAAGTTGTTAGGATGATTTTCAATCTCAAGGGCCTCCCTAATGATATGGTTTGAGTGGAAGTGGGAAAAGGCTAGGATTTTGGTTTTATCAAAACAAATAAGATGCTTGGTATTATGCGAGTGTTCAACAATGATGGATTTAACAAACAATTATGGTAGGTGTCAGCCATATGTTCATTGAGCCAAGGTTTAAAGGATCTACTGATTTTTCCTATGTAAGACTTTCTACAAGAGTAAGAAATTTCATAAACTCCATGACCTAGCATAGGGTCATTCTTGTCTTTGTCTGACTTGAAGAGCCAACTAAGGGTTATTTGGGGTTTGAAAATGGTCTTGATGTGCTTTTTTGAAAGGATTTTGGATAAATGATCAGTCACCCCTTAAATGTAAGGTAGGGTTACTTTGGCTAAAGGTGGTTATTGGAAAGGATTTTAGGTTTGGGGTGGAGAACGACATGAAAGACCTTGTTGATTTGGGATGACTCAGGAGTAACCATTGGATTTGTGGTTTTTGGTGAGATGAGATTTTTCATTGGGAAAGGATTGGGAAGAGGAGATCTGAATGGATTTGGTGACAAGGGTTTTAAGCATTGTAGAATTTTGGGAAGGATGATGGTGGGAGTTAGCATGAAGGTACCTATCGGTGTGAGTCTTCTTCCAATAAACTTGGTGAGTAAGAGAGCCATCAGGGAGGTGAGAGACAAGGACATAAAGAATGGGGAGGGAACAATTTTCTTTGAGTTCCATAGTGAATTGAATTTGAGGGGAAATGTTAGTAAGATGGGAAAGGAAGGCTTGGAGAGCTGGTAAACCATGGGACCAAATAACAAAGGTGCCTTCAACAAACCGCTTCCAAAACTTAAGTTTTAAGTGGTAGGTTTCAATGGCTACAACTTCGAAGTGCTCCATAAATATGTTATCTACAATAAGGGAAAGGGATGAACCCATAACTGTTCCCTCAATTTTCTCATAGCATAGTCAATCAAAGGTGAAAAAGGTGGCGGTAAGGCAAGGATTGATAAAGTTGAGGGTTTAAGAGTCTACAAGCTTAGAAATGAGCTTAATATCTTCAGGGACAAGAAATTTGGTAAATATGGGAACGACATCAAAGCTAACCATGATGTCATTTTCATTAAGTTTGAGGTGCTTGATTTGTAAGATAAAATCATAGGAGTCTTTAATAAAGGAGGAAGAAAGGCCAAAAAAGGGTTGAAGCTTCTTGGCAAGGAATCTGGAGAGGGCATGTGTGGGAGCACCAATAGCACTAACAATAGGCTTGAGCGGAAAGTCCTTTTTGTGGATTTTAGGTTGACCATAGATCCTAGGGGTAGTGGGGTTATGGGGAATGAGAAGATTTTGAATGACAGGGTTGAGGGATGAAGATTTGATGGCTTTGATAACCTATTTGGTAACATATTGGAGGGGATTTTTATATAAATGTTTGTATGAAGAAGAGGATATAAGATCAAGCATCTTACAACGATAATATAAGGAATTCATAGCAATTGACAATTTTCCTTTATTACCTTAAGAATGAGAATGTTGGGGTTGGAATTGATCTGACGAAGGGCGATAAATATTTTTTTATTTTTTATTTTATTTATTTATTTTTTAATTTTTATTTGTTTATTTTTTTTTTTTTCAGGTTAGGTTTGGGGAGCTTAGTGCTTTGGAGAATGCGACCACATTCTTTTTGAATCTCTTTCACCACATGTGAGGGAAGGTGGTGGGAGATGAATTTAATGGAGAAAATAATATCGTCAAAGGGAATGCATGGGGAACAAGATCAAAGTTGAAGCCTTTTTCTAAAAGGAAAGGAGGGAGAGTCAAGCTCAACAGAGGATAGGTTAACCACTTTAGTATTAAGAGGAGGGGGAGAAAGGGATGGAAGAGGAGGAGGAGAAAGGGATGAAAGAGGGGTACAAGTGGAGGAAGAATGATTAGGAACATAATTATGATTATGAATGGAATAATACATGATGGTATGATTATTGAGATTAGATATGGGGTTCAAATAGGGAGGAGGCTTAGAATTAGGTAGAGAATTAAGATATATAGAGTTGGAATTAGAACTTGGATTAGTATTAGAATTTGAATTAGGAGTTTATTACTCGAAACCATAGCTTAGGGTTTCTTCTTAAACCCTTTGAGGAAATTTCCCCATGAAATATTCATCCTATGAAGTTCTTCCATTTCTAGCGTCTTAATCAACCCTTGGTGATGAAAATTTCATTTAGGGTCCTTCTTCCTCTACACCAAGGAGGCCATCTTCGTCAGATCCTTTAATAGGAAGTGAGGCATGTTAATTGACTTGTGCATTTCTAAATGCTTTAAAATTTAGATGTGGTAATGATACACCATGCTAAACTGCCCTTTACAGGTGATTGATTTCATAATGATGAAGACTACATCCTATCAAAGAGGAAGTAATGCCTCTCAGTTTATCCATTTCTTCAAATCCTGGAGTGAGGATAATTCATGGAGAAATGGGACCCAAAAGGCTGTAGGAATTTACAGGGTAAGTTCCTCAGACAGAACACCAAAGAACACCTCTCACAAACAGATCACAGATCAATACACCAGTATTTTGACGTGGTTAAAACCCTCAAAGAGGGAAACAGTCCATGGCCTGAGCCAACGCGGCCACTTTAGGCAATTTATTAATAAAATAATGAAAATTTACATATGCTTCTCTCATAGACAGATTACCCTACAAATGACCCTCCATGCTCTTTAAATAGAGATCATGGACCAATCGGGTGTTAAGCCACGGATCAAGTGTCGGTAATACCGAGGAGAGAATGAACCGTCGGATCACTACATATCGTGACCGTCGGATTGTAAGTTACAAAATGTACATAGTAAAGAAACACACTTTACCTAACTCTATACCTAACTCTATACTAGACCAAGTTGTACTTAAAACTATTTCCTATGTGTCGGAATATCCTAACATCCCCCCTTGAGAACAACTTGGGATAGGATTGAAGGATTTACAAATATGACACAATAGGAGAAGGAAGGAGGCACTAGAGCCTATCCCCCCTTAGTGACAACTTCCTGAACTCCAACCATAAATCGAAGTTTAGTGAACTTTGCCTCTGTGAGAGCCTTTGTAAAGATGTCTGCAACTTGATCATCTGTTGAACAATATTGCACTTCAAGAACATGGTCGTGAATGAGCTTTCTGATGAAGTGCATGTGCAGTTCAATGTGTTTGCTGCGCTGATGTTGGAATGGATCTTTTCATAGCTGAATGGCACTTTGATTATCACACCAAAGTGTAGTCGGATGCTGCTGCTGAAAGCCAAACTATGACAGGATCTAATGAAGCCATAAGGCTTCCTTACTAGCTTCTATGGCACCACGATACTCTGCTTCAGCTGAAGAAAGAGAAATGGCACCTTTTTTCTTGCAAGCCCATGTAATAGGTCCTGAACCAAGAGTGAACACATAACCTGCAGTAGACTTCCGATCATCAGGGTCACTAGGCCAATCAGAATCAGTGAAACCAACCAATAGAGGAGCTGCTTCGGCACTGTAATGAATCCCAAACTGAACTGTACCTCGAACATAACGAAGTATTCTTTTAGCTGATTTCCAATGACTTTCATGTGGGTTTTGCATAAATCGAGCAACAAGGCCAACGACAAAGGAAAGGTCAGGACGAGTATGGGTTAGATACAAAAGTTTTCCTACAACTTGACGGTATAAGGTAGCATCAACTTCAGGAGAAGTACTAGTGATTGAAAGTTTGACTCCAGACTGAAAGGGAGAAGGGGCTGGCTTACAGATTTCCATGTGAAAATGGCGTAGAATATCATAGGCATACTTGGACTGAGAAAGGGAAATACCTTCCTTGGATTGCAAGACTTGAAGACCGAGAAAATAATGTAAGTGTCCTAAGTCTGTCATTTCAAACTTCCTTTGAAGGCTAGACTTCACATGGTTTATAAGGTTGGGATCACTACCAGTCAGGATAAGATCATCAACATAAAGAACAAGAATGATAAGAGACTTGCCCACTTTCTTGGTGTAGATAGTATTATCAGAATGACACCTAGAGAAGCCAGATTCTAAAAGAAAGTTATCCATTTTGGCATACCAAGCTCGAGGAGCTTGCTTGAGACCATAAAGGGATTTCTTAAGCCGACATACAAGGCTGGAGTCTGTTTGTATAAAGCCAATAGGTTGTTCCATATAGATTTCTTCATGCAAGAAGACAGATTTAACATCCATCTGATGGACTTCCCATTTGAAAGAAGCAACAAGGGAAAGAACAAGGCGGATAGAGTTCATTTTGGCAACAGGGGAGAAGGTTTCAGTATATTCAATGCCTTCAACTTGTGAAAAACCCTTAGCAATAAGACGAGCTTTATGTTTATCAACTTTCCCATCTGCTCCATACTTGGTTCTGTAAACCCATTTGCATCTAACAAGTTTTTGTCCCTTTGGTAGAGGAGTAAGATCCCATGTATCATTTGCCAATAATGAATGATATTCTTCATTCATAGCTGCTTCCCAATCTAGATGGCCTGAAGCTTCTGCAAAGGTGTCAGGATCATAATTCATTGAAGCTTGAGCCAGTAAAGAAGAGGCTCTCTCGAACTGAGAACGTGTACGTCGCTGATCTGTAGGATCACCGACAAGATCACCTACTGCATCTCGAGTAGCACGGACCCATTTTGGAAGCTGAGGAGCTGAAGGAGGATCCTGAGAAGGTGGGGGAGGAGTTTCATCCTCGCTTTCATCATCTGAAGAAGAAATATTTTCAAAAGTAGAAGAGATAGGGAGAGGTGGCACATCCGCCGAACTAGGCTCACAGGCCGATATATTTTCAGCAAACTTTACATCTCTTCTAATGATAACATTTTTGGACTTAAGTGGAATAAGTGTATATCCTTTGACATCTTCAGAATATCCAACAAAAATGCATTTTCCACTCTTAGGTTCTAAAGCTTTATGTTTCTCATCTGGAATATGGGCCCATGCTTCACTTCCAAAAACACGAAAGTGACTTACATCTGGTTTGATTGAGCTCCATGCTTCTTCTGGAGTGATATTCTTTAAAACCTTAGTAGGAGTGTGATTTATTATGTAATTTGCACAGTTAATTACTTCTGCCCAATAATTAAGACTAAGTACTTTAGATTGAAGCATACAATTAGCCATTTCCTTTAAGGTGCGATTCTTCCTTTCAGCTACACCATTTTGTTGTGGAGTATATGGAACAATATGTTGCATTTGAATCCCATTCTCAGTGCAAAAGTTGATGAATGTGTTTTTAACATATTCTCCGCCATTATCAGATCTTAGCTTAAGAATTTGATGTCCAGATTGTTTTTCAACAAAGGCCTTAAAGGCCAAGAACATGTTAAATACTTCACTCTTGAGTCTTAAGAAGTATACCCAAGTGCGTCTAGAGAAATCATCAATGAGAGTTAAGAAATACTTGTAGTCAGAGAATGAAGCAACTAGAAGTGGACCACATAAATCACTATGCACGAGCTGTAAAGGGGCTAAGGCGTGCCAAGAGGCACGTTTTTCAAAGCTGTCCTGATGATGTTTTCCGAGTATGCATTAGGAACAAACACCATCTCTGCAAGATACCATTGGAATACCTGTCACCATATTTTCTTTACATAGATTCTGAAGAGAGCGATAGTTTAAGTGACCAAATCGCTCATGCCAAAGTTTGCTCACTTCATCATTATGAGCAACAAATACTGAGGGAAGATTTGATGACCCAAAGTTGTGAAACTTATACAACCTTGTAGAATCATCAACAATGCCAGTAGCTAAAATCTATCTAGGATCTCTTAGGTCCTTAATTACAACATCGTGAGGTGAAAATTCAACGATTTTACCTTCACCTGAATGGGTTATTTGATATACAGATAGAAGGTTGCAGGATAAGGTTGGAACACATAATACATCATTAAACTGACCATTGTCTAGATGAACAGTTCCAGTCCCTACAACACTAAGATATCTATCATCACCAACATATATATTTTTGGTGTTACAATCATTTAAAGAAGAAAACATGGCTTTGTTTTTGGCCATGTGATAAGAAGCTCCAGAATCAATGAGCCACTCATGAGAGTGAGAAGAAGAAGATACATTTAGTGCGTAGCCAGACCGAGATGCTTGACAACCACATGCAGAAAGTGCCATTCCGGAAGATGAAGTTGAAGTTGAAGAGTGCTCCAAATGGATGTTATGCTTCTTCATTGTTGCTTCCAAGGCTTCCATCTTCTTAAAGCATTTGGATTCCAAGTGGCCATCTCGATTACAAAAGTTGCAATGTCTATCAGTCTTCTTCCCTTTGTTTTTATTTGTCTTGTCATTTTGTTGAAATGATTTTTCATTTTGAGGCTGAAATTGCTTAGGACCCTTGTTTGGTTTAGGACCATTCTTTTTAGGATACAACTTCTTAGGGTTCTTTGAATTTGGTTGCTGCTGGGCGGCTAACGCTTTCTTAGAAGAGTTTCCAAGATGAAGAAGACCAAGGTGTAAGAGTTTTTCTTGTTCTCTTATTAAAGAATCACAAAAGGAATCAAATGAAGGGGACTTGTAGGTTTTTCCTTGAGAAATGAAGGCTTCTCTTGTAGAATGGAAGGTGGAAACAAACATAGAATAGGCTGGTCCCAACTTAGTAAGAATGGAGTAGATAAGGCTACTATCTTCTTTCTTAACCTTAACACCTTCCAAGAGAAGTCTAAGGGTCTTGAACTTGGACAAAAAATCTTCAATGCAAGAAAAATTATTGGGGTCCAATGTAAGCAATTCATTTTCAAGTTGATGGGCTTTAAGTTCATTTTTAATTCCAAAGACTTTAGTAATCTGTTTCATTACTTCATCAGGAGTATCAAGTTCTGCAATATGGAATCTAAGATCTAGAGAAATAGACATCCCTATTAACCCACGTGCTTGGTCTTGTCTATTTTCCCATTTAGCTGCCTTGTCTTCATCTTTCGGTTTGGTCTCTTGGTAAATTAGCTTTGCACCAAGTGAGCTATACAAAAAGTTTGAGAGAGAGAGGGGGGGGGGTTGATGCTTTGGGTTGTGTGATTGCTTTGAGAAAGCTATTTTTCCCTACAAAACAAAAAACACAAAACCCAACACAAACATACAAAAAAAATGAACCTTGCGGCTCGAAGTTAGCTTTAGTCGGAAACTAAATATTTTCCTCAATGTTTCTGATTTTCCGAGATCACACTAAGGCGTAGCGGAAAAGAGCATACGCATGAGAAAAATCCTTCCCTTCTATTTCTGATTTGCCCAGATCGCACAAAGTCGCAGGGCAAAGAGCATACGCATAAATGAAAGGTATAGATCTGGTAATAAAAAAGCTAAATAAACTGAAACCGAAATAAATAGAGAGAAAATAACTGTAAACTGCAAATAAACACTGTATACCTACAGATCTTAAAAATGACGCAGCTAGGGCTACCGGAAACCTTTTTGCGTGAAACAAAAGGGGTTCCTCACTGGAACAGATGCTCCCAACACAACAGAGCAGTCCTCTCGGCCTGAAAGCAGTCAGAAATAGTAGATCTAGGAAACGGTAGTCGGATGCAGTTCTACCGGCTTCAGATTTGGATCACCAACGAACGCGACCCTCAAATAGCTCTGATACCATGTAGGAATTTATAGGGTAAGTTCCTCAGACAAAACACCAAAGGACACCGCTCACAAATAGATCACAGATCAATACACCAGTATTTTGACGTGGTTAAAACCCTCAAAGAGGGAAACAGTCCACGGCCTGAGCCAACGCGACCACTTCAGGCAATTTATTAATAAGAGAATGAAAATTTACATATGCTTCTCTCATAGACGGATTACCCTACAAATGACCCTCCATGCTCTTTACATAGAGATCATGGACCAATCAGGTGTTAAGCCACGGATCAAGTGTCGGTAATACCGAGGAGAGAATGAACCATCGAATCACTACATATCGTGACCGTCGGATTGTAAGTTACAAAATGTACATAGTAAAGAAACACACTTTACCTAACTCTATACTAGACCAAGTTGTACTTAACTATTTCCTATGTGTCGGAATATCCTAACAAAGGCATTGTCAATTTTGACGTTTTTAGATTAGGTCTCTCTCTCTTGGGAGAGCTGAGTTACCTCTACAATCATCCTCTCGTCAAATTCAATGGTGAGTTTCTTTACTATGGCTTTGGTTTTGTCGAAAGTGTTTGAAAATTCGAGCACAATTTCCTGACCATGACCCTGAAATTTCCCTAGCAATTTGGTCCAACCCACTGTTTCAAAAATACTAAAAACTTCAGGTTTGATCCCAATGCTATGAATTTTATCGGGCTTTGTGATATTCACCAAATCACCCGATTTCCTATTCAAAGCCCTTTTTTCTAGGCCATCACTGTCCAAGGCCTCTCCAAATGTCATTGTCTAATATTATAGGGCCATATTTTGCAATCGTCACTGCTAAGTTTGTTTGGACCTTCCATGTTTTAACTCTTATAGTTACCTCTATTCCAATTTTTTTTGCAATTAATGTTGTATCGAGCCAAATCATTTTGGATTTCTCGAGCTACAGAACCATGATTTCACACTGGCTACAAAATACCATGTATTAATGGGCCATGCTATTCAACCAGTCATAGATGTCATAGGTTTAAGTGGAATAATGATGCACCACCCTTTGATAACTAATTTAAACCAACTGATATGTTTTGGCTGAATGTTTATGGATAACACATATATAGTTTTATGTGTAGGCTATTGTCACACACACACATGTGTGTGTGTAATGATATGATCATCAGGCTAGGTCACGGCTTAGGTAGACAAGTGAGTTGAAAGTGGATATAATTATATAGGTTGGTAGAAAGGAAATATAGTTATATAGGAAAATGGTGTATAATGGGTTTACACAGGGTATTTTATGTATGATTAAGGATAGGGGAAATATATTTTATTTTAAAGACAAGGGAAGTTGGAAATGATGAAAGGGATAACCTCAAAATTTTTCATAAGAGTGCAAGGCTCAAGGTTTCAAATAAGCATCCAATATTTCAGCTATACATGTGAAATTTGAAAAACAAACCTTAGACTTCCTCCTTAAATTAAAAACCAAGGGATTGAAAATAATACACCTGGTGGTTGACAGAATTGCAACAAGATTGTAGTTGCATCGGTTATTATGCTCATACTATTGACAAAAATATTTCCATCTATCCTGAAAAGAAAATAATGTGAGATCTGAGACTTTTGTGATCTGATACACTAACTTATTTAATTTCAATTATTGATCTCCTATTTTCTTCAATAAAATTTAACATCTATTTCCCTGTAATACATATTATTGAGATTTAAACCATATTAGTTTTAATATTTCTTATAATCTCCCTATTAAAATTGATAGCTTATCCTTAGTCCCTCCCCATTAATTTATGAGTTTTTTGATCATTATATTAGCCCTTAACTATTTTATTATTTTATGATTTTTGTTAATCCCTATTCCCCCTTGAAAGCCTCTCTTTACCTTATTTTTGGAACCTAATGCCTATTTTATTACTAAATGAGGAATATTAAATAGTTTATATCTAAATAAAAAAAATAGGTTTTTAAATAATATTAAAATATAAAATTTACTCTTTATATCTAACATGTGGGGTTTTGAATAATATTAAAACATTAAAACTTTGTATTACTAAATTTATGATTATTAAATAATTTAGATCTATTTTTTTTGGGATTTTATATAATATTATAATATTAAACCTTTTTAATAAAAATATATAAATATTTCTTGAGTTTTAAATAATATCAAAATATTAAAACTTTTTAAATAAAAATAAAAATATTAAAACTTTAGAAATAAAAATAATAATTTTCTTGTTTGACTGTTCTCCAACAACTAACCTGGAGCAATGATGGATCCTTACTATTTATTCCTGAATATTGTATGATTTCTTTCACCTTGTCATGAGGATGAACCACATTGGCTGGTTTGAAACGTCGACCAAATCCTAATGATGCGATTATTATGAAAGAAAAATAACCTTCATATTGTGAGGTGTTGTCTCAAAACTTAAGTATGCATACTTGTAGAAGATCTTTATTTATGTATGTGTTTTTTTTTTAAACTTTGTCGGTTAGTCTCCCTGGTTTTCCAATGAGAGGTTGTCCCATTGCACCTCAAAAAGAGGTTTTCATGATAGGAAGGTTCTCTTTCTCTAGCAACATGGGCAAAGCTTTGCTTTCTAGTGCGATTAGGTGTTGGAGGTGTTCAAGACTAGGTTTTCACCTCTATATCTTTAGTTTCCCTTATCTCTCTCTCTCTCTCTCTCTATCTTTTCAATATATAGGACTAATAACTATGGATTTGTAGACAAGGGTGGTCTAGCCAACCTTTCTACTATTTCAAGATCATTTTTTTGCTTCGGATATTCAACGAATTCCTCCTTAGATTTAGGTTTCTGGTATAGTCTTAGTTGATGTCCATTAGCCATCAACAAAATTCGACCATCATTAATTGTACATAATCTCACTAAGCCATTGTCAAATACAATCTCAATCTCATAAGGCCCTAACCACTATGTGTGAAATTTCCCTTTGAAATATTTATTCCTTGAGTCGAATAAAAGGGCCCACTCACCCTCTTTGAATTATTTCTTTTTAATGAACTTTTCATGCCATTTCACCTGTTGTTGTAGTCATTTTTTGGACTGCTTCTTAGCACATATCGCTAATTTCATTCAACTGGTCCAACTGATGCTTTTGGGCTTTTAAGAGGTCCATTCCAGCTTGCAAGGAAATCCTTAATGTTTTTACTTCAAATTCAATAGGAAGGACAACTTTCTTTCCATACACTAACTCATAAGGTGTAAATCTTGTGGCATATTTACAAGTAACCTTATAAGCCCACAAGGCCTCTGGAAGATTTTCAGCCAATCTTTATGATACTGTTGAATTGTCTTAGTAAGGATAACTTCCAAAACCTTATTTGTGACTTCCACTTGCCCATTTTCTTGAGGATGGTATGGAGTGGACATTCAATGCTTTATCTCAAAATTTTCGATAAGAGACTGTACTAACTTAGAGGTGAACTGAGTACCTTGGTTAGTAACAATTTCATGAGGTAACCCAAATTGAAACAAAAATTCTTCATATATAACATCAACCATTGCTTGTTTTGTTTTTTTCGGTAGGGCCTTAGCTTCAACCCACTTTGTTATGTAATCTATACATACTAGAATGTATGCCTTCTATCTTGATTATGGGTTGATAGGTCCCACAAAGTCAAGAGACCATTTATCGAAAGGCTCAATTTGGACTTGGGATTGCAGTGTCATCTCATCTATTTGTGTTGGTTTCCCCATTCTCTGACACTTGTCACAACTTCGAATATATTTTCCGCATCCTAGAATATTTTGGGCCAAGAATAACCTTGTTGAAAAACTTTATTTGTAGTTATTCTATCGATGAAATAAACTCCACAAATTTCATCATGACATGCCTTTAATATGTCGTAAATTTCATCTTCCTAAACACATTGTTAGATCACATGATCTGGTACTGTTCTAAATAAGTACCCTTATTATTATATTATATTAATTATATTAATTATTATATTAATATAATTAATTATTATATTAATTACTATATTAATAACAATTAATAATAATTAATCATATTATTTAATAATAATTAATATATCAATTAATTAAATTATATTATTTAATTATAGTTATAATCACATTAATTAAATAATAAATTATATAGTAATTAATTATATTAATTAACAATAATTAATTATATTAAGTAATAATAATCAATTATATTAACTAATAATTATTAATAAAATTAATAATAATAAATAATTAATATAATTAATTACTATATTAATTAATTTCTATCAATCATTATACTAATAATTAATTATTATATTAATTATTACATTATTAATAATAAATTAATATAATTAATTATTATATTAAATAAATAATAATAAATTAAAATAAACAATTTCATTAGAATCATATTAATTAATATAATAATAAATTATATTAATATAGTGATTAATAATAATTTAATTATACTAAGTAATAATAATCTATTACATTAATCTAATAATAATTAATATAATTAAAAATAAATAATTAATATAATTAAATTACTATATTAATTAAATTTTTATATTAATCATTATACTAATAATTATTTATTTATTTATTATATTAATTAAAAAAATAAAAAATAAAAATAAAATTAAAATTAATTATTCAATTTATTCATGAGGGAGCCGACTTCTCAAAAATTTGAGAGCCGACCTTCTCTTCCCTTCTTTCCCCTCCTCATTTCTATTTAAACCCTAATAGTCTGCTCTTCTTCTATCTAAGCATTCAAGTTGTCCTGATGATGGATCCCGGTTGGGATTCGAAACATTGGCAGAAAATGGTTCTTACTGTGGATTCTCCGGTGACTAATTCAAAAATAATCAACCACAGAGGTCTTAAATCCAGAAGTACCCTTATGATCCAGGTGGATATTGGTGGCCACCTACCAAGTCCACCTGGACCCCCACCATTGTTTCTCTCAGCATTTTCAGTTTCCTTAATTGTAGCACAACTTACTATTTTTAGCAGTTTTTCGGGTCCTGAACTTCTGGAGCTGTTTTGAGGCCGTAAACGACGTTTTTTGGGAAATCTGGGGGCAACATTGGTCCCCTTCCCAAAGTGGTAGTGCTCGGATAGATCTTTCTAACGAGCTATTGTACGCGTTAAACAGAGAACGTATGCCAAAGTTACGACCCCGGGAGTTGATGTACCAATTTACCCAAACGGGGCCCACAGTTTGGCGTTTCATCTCCTAGGGTTAGATTTTGGAATGTGAAGGGTTTTCCATTGTTTCTCAACAATAAATAGGCCTTCGAGCCTCATTGTAACACAGTTCAGAGGCATGTAGCCACCAAATCTCTTCTCAGAGATAAGCTACCATCGCCCTAGCTGGTTTATTTCCATTTTTGGTTGCAAGCATATTTCAGTATTTTCCATTAATGAAATGAAGTATTATTTCCGCTGCATCTTTGTGTATATGGTTATCGCTGTAATTTGTTGCATTCCTGTTTAAATATGGATCAGTGGTATCAGAGCAGTCTGCTTTTTCTCTGTTTTTCTTTGCATGTCCCCAACAAGGTCGGGATATAAGGAGTTGGGGCTTGAACTGGTTGAACCTTTGCAAGACCAGCCTCACAAATCCCGACGACCTCCCATGGCGGATGAGAAGAAAGACGAGGGGGCAGGAGATCCCATCAAAATCTTGCTCGAAGAAGCCCTCGAGTGACAACGGAACGCGATGATGGACAGCTTTGCCCAGATCCTTCAGCGGCTACCCAGAAGCGACGCATCGACTTCTAGCAGCTACTCTGGAAATGCCACGCCCTTTAAGGTACAAGTTAATTTTGAAATCCCCATATTCGAGGGTCAGATAGACGCAGATGCCATAGATAAATGGTTAAATATGCTAGAGGGTTATTTTTCTGTTCATGAATTTTCGAGTCGGGAAAAGATTGTTTTCGCTCTTCTCAAAGCAGCCCCCCACGTCAAGGACTGGTGGGAAACCTACTGCGAGCAAAAGGATGAAAGTACTGGCTCACTATTTTCAGCCGCACCCACCTGGAATTCATTCCGGGATGCCATCAAGGAGCAGTACTACCCTGTCGGAAGCTATGAGGATGAATACATAAAGTGGACCACGCTGCGGCAGGGAAGGGACCAAGACGTGTCGAAGTTCACCAATCTTTTCCATACCCTTCGCACAAAGTTGGGTATCAAGGATTCAGAGCAACATTTGATACTCAAATACCGTGGCTGCCTACACAAGTACATCTAGGAAGAAATACAATTCCTGAACATCTCCTCGCTCGGCGCAGCATACCGATATGCCGTCAAGGTCAAGCAGAAGTTTAAACAAAAGAAGCGGGACTTTGGATCTGCGAATCCAAAGCAGGGGAAAGGTGCCCCTAAACCACAGAATAAAGGACAAAGCCAAGGCGGGACAGCCCAAGACAACCCGCCGAAGCTGCAAGCAAAGAACAGCGCCGCGAAGGTGAAAAAGGACACTGGAAAATGGTGTGAGTTCCATAAGAGCTCCACTCACAACAAAAGTGAGTGTCGGGCCAAGCAGTCATTGGTGGCTGAGCTAAAGGTTTAAGAATTAGATTCATGTTCCGACTCTGAGTCAGAACCCGGTAAGGGGAATGAAAAAGGGAAGCAGATCATTGATGTAGATCCCAACGCCACTGTTGCTACCGCCAAGATCCAGAAAAATGAACCCGAAGATCCAGAGGAGGAGGAGCATCTCTTCCACTCCCAGATGTGGGTAAAGGGATCCCCGATACAGTTCATTGTTGATAGCGGGAGCCAAAAGAACCTCATTTCGACAGAGGTCGTGAAGCGGTTGGGCTTACCGACCACAACACATCCACAACCATACACCATTGGGTGGCTTCACCAAGGATGAGCTCTTCGCGTGAGCCAGCAGTGTCACCTTCCATACAACATCAAGCCCTTCACGGATGAGGTATTGTGTGACATTGCTCCCCTTGAAGTTTGTGATGTATTATTAGGACAACCATACTTGTGGAAGCGACATGCTGTGTATGAATCAAGGCCCCGTGCTGTTATTATTACATTGGGAAATAAGTTGTACAGGATACCAGAGGTAGCACCACCTACCACCATCTCTTTGATTACTGCAAAACAATGCAGTAAGATCATTTCCAAAACGAGGAAATTTGTTTTCCTGATGATACACCCTCAAGGAAAGAAGAAGATGGTGGCCGCGGCCTCCAGACGGGGTCCCTCTGCACGACAACTACAGATGGACAAGGTTGTGGAGGAGTACGAGGACATCTTCACCTCCCCTGCAGGGGTTCCTCTGCACTGTCAGGTCAAGCACTCCATCGATCTGACCCCAGGTGCGCCACTACCCAATGGACCAATTTATCGGCGCTCCGTTCTGAAGAACAATGAAATCAAGAGGCAGATTCAGGAGCTCCTGCAGAAAGGTCACATTCATCCAAGTTCATCGCCTTGTGGGAGCCCGATCGTGTTGGTACAAAAAAAGGATGGGACGTGGAGACTCTGTATTGACTATCGGGCACTGAACAAGATCATTGTCCATAATAGGTACCCGATCCCACAGATTGATGACCTCCTGGACCAACTAAAGGGGGCGAAATATTTCAGCAAGATCGATCTAAAGTCAGGATATCACCAGGTACCAATCGAACCCTCTGATGTGTGGAAGACGACCTTCAAATCCAAGGAGGGCCTTTTTGAATGGTTGGTTATGCCTTTCGGATTGACGAATGCTCCTGCAACCTTCATGAGGCTAATGGATGACATCTTGTGGCCATTCACCAACTCCTTTGTAGTAGTATACTTGGATGACATTCTGATCTTCAGCCAGAGTTGGGAAGAGCACCTCCACCACATCCGACAGGTTCTCCAAACACTGCGGCAACACAAGCTATGTGCCAATTTGGAGAAATGCACTTTTGGCATGACCCAGGTTCAGTATCTGGGATACATCATTTATGAACAGGGGGTGCATGTCGATCCAGCCAAGATCCAAGTCATTCGGGATTGGCCATCTCCAACCACTCTAACAGAGCTCCGCAACTTTCTAGGTCTTGCCAACTTCTACCGCAGGTTCGTGTTGGGGTTTTCTCATATTACTTGGCCCTTGAGTCAAGTCACCAAGGGAGGGGCGAAAGCAAAATTCTTTTGGTCTGAATCTCAACAGAAGACATTCATGGAGTTGAAGGATCGCCTCTGCACGACACTAGTGCTTGGGTTACCAGATTTACAACAACCATTTGAGGTCGAGACAGATGCCTCTAACTATGCTATTGGGGCAGTCCTTACTCAACATGGACATCCAGTGGCATATCACAGTGAAACACTTTCAGACACAGTCCGGAAGTACCCCACTTATGATAAAGAGATGTATTCCATTATACAGGCTTGCCGAAAATGGAAGCATTACATTTTGGGGAAGGAAATGGTCATCCACACAGACCACTGACCCCTTCAGTTCATACAAACCCAAGGGAAATTGCAGAATGATCGCCATCAGAAGTGGTCTACATACCTGCAACAGTTCCACTTGAATATCAAGTATAAGAAGGGCAACACCAATAATGTTGCAGATTGCCTCAGTCGACCACCGATCATGGCGTTAACCACCGTGCTCAACTCTTGTGGGAACGAGACTTCTGATTGGCCACTTCTCTACAAAAGCGACCCAGAATTCGGCCACACATACCAGACACTCTTGGAGGGTCTGCATGTTCCAGATTTTCACCTCCAGGATGCCCTGTTATGCCATCTGGGTCACCTTTGTGTTCCTTCAAGCGAGCGTGCCAAGATGATTTGGGAAGCACACTACAGTCGGGCTGCTGGGCATTTCGGGGTCGAGAAAACAGTGGCAGTACTGCAAAATTATTTCTATTGGCCGAATCTTCGACAGGATGTTGGGAAGTACATCAGATCATGTACTACCTGTGCCATTGCCAAACCGACCATTAAGAAGCACGGCCTCTATACCCCGTTGCCTACCCCTAGTCGACCTTGGGAATCCATCTCCATGGATTACATGTCAGGCCTTCCTTCCACTAAGCATGGAAATGACTGTGTTTTTGTGGTTGTCGACAGGTTCTCGAAGATGGCCATTATGGCGGCCTGCAAGAAGAATATCATAGCAGAAGCCACTGCTAAAATCTTCTTTGAACGAGTGTGGGTGCACTTTGGGATCCCACAGTCTATCATCTCAGATCGGGACAGTCGGTTTCTCAGCACATTTTGGTCCAGTCTCTGGTCAATGCTGGACACCAAACTCATGAAGTCCACAGCCTTCCATCCTCAAACTGATGGCCAGACAGAGGTTGTCAATAGGATGATTGTGCACATTCTGCGCATATATAACTCAAAGCATCCACGCACATGGGACGAGAGCCTCCCCTATGTTCAGCATAGCTACAACCAAGCTCTTCACAGCTCCACTGGCCATAGCCTTTTTCAGGTGGGTTTGGGATTCCAACCACTATGCCCCATTGATGTGGCCATGCCACTTGCAGCTACTCACATAAATTCAGCTCATGTCCAGTCCGAAACAGATAAGGCCACCAGCTTCATTGAGTGAATCCAACATATTCGCCAACAGGACCATGACATTCTTGAGAAATCAAATGCCAAGTACAAGCAACGACATGATCAACATCGGGTGCCACACAAGTTTCAGGTGGGCGACAAAGTCTGGTTGCATTTGCAAAAGGAACGCCTTACTGGAGCCTATTGGAAATTGAGACCACTCTGATATGGTCCTTACACCATTACTAAGGCTATGGGAGACAATGCATTTGAGATCAACATTCCCCATTCCTTGGCCTGCACCCAGTGTTCAATGTGGACCGCCTTCGGCCATACTTTCCACCATTGCTAGACACATCCGACATTGCAGAACAGCTCAACCACAGAATTAAATCCAGATTGCATGGAACAAGCTGCAACTGATCGGATCATGGACACACAGATCAAGAACACTCGCCAACAGAATATCCAACTGTATCGAGTTTTCAAAGTAGGCCAACTCCTTCAACAGGGCAACTGGCTCACCAGGGAACAAGTTCAGCAAAAGTTTCCTCATCTCATGGAGGAACTCAACGCAATGGGGACCATTGCTTCCTAAGGGGGGAGGAATGATCGAGGTGGATATTGGTGGCCACCTGCCAAGTCCACCTAGACCCCCACCATTCTTTCTCTCAGCATTTTCAGTTTCCTTAATTGTAGCACAACTTACTATTTTTAGCAGTTTTTCGGGTCCTGAACTTCTGGAGCCGTTTTGAGGCCCTAAACGACGTTTTTTAGGAAATCTGGGGGCAACATGGCTCCATGGACCAATTTTTCCCTTCCCAAAGTGGTAGTGCTCGGATAGATCTTTCTAACGAGCTATTTTATGCATCAAACGAAGATCGTATGCCAAAATTACGACCCCAGGAAGTTGATGTACCAATTTACCCAAACGGGGCCCATAGTTTGGCGTTTCATCTCCTAGGGTTAGGTTTTGGAATGTGAAGGGTTTTCCATTGTTTCTCAACAATAAATAGGACTTTGAGCCTCATTGTAACACAATTCAGAGGCATGTAGCCACCACATCTCTTCTCAGAGATAAGCTACCATCGCCCTAGCTGGTTTATTTCCATTTCTGGTTGTAAGCATATTTCAGTATTTTCCATTAATGAAATGAAGCATTATTTCCGCTGCATCTTTGTGTATATGGTTATCGCTATAATTTGTTGCGTTCCTGTTTGAATCCGGATCACCTTGTATCCAAGAGCACATGGTACTATTCTTGATGAGCTTTTGTCATTCTCTAGGTGAAAAATCCTGTGAAAGTTTTATTATAGCCAAATACGTAGCAATATTTGATAACCAAGGTATATTAGTAGATAATGCACATAGATGTTCATCTGGAAATTCATCTTCTACAAGAATAAATTCATTAGTATGGTGAAGTTGTGATAAGAAATCTACAATGACATTCTCTTTTGTAGGTTTATCAACAATGTTAATATCAAATTCTTGGAGAAGAAGAAGCCATATAGTGACTCTACCACGTGTAACTGGTTTATTCACAAGATAAAAAATGATAGAGTGATCAATATGTATTAAAATGGGGTGTCTTGTAATATAATGTCGAAATTTATTTATGGCATGAACCACAACAAGGAATTTCTTTTTTCATCATTGTGTAACTCAATTTTCCAGGTGTTAAATTTTTACTAACATAATAAATGGCATAAGTTTTTGTTCTTCTTTTTGACCTAGTACAACTCCAATGGTTGTATATGAGGCATCATTATGTATGTGAAAAGGAAAAAATTAATTAGGACCTTGGAGGATTGGAGAAGAAGACAATTTTCCTTTTAAAGTATCAAAGGCTATTTGACATCAATCATCCCATTAGAATTCAATAGTTTTTGTTAAGAGGCGGAATAATGGGGAAGCCACCTTTGTGAAAATTTCTATAAATATTCCATTGTACACTGCATATCCCAAGAAGCTGTGAACATCCTTTTGATTAGTTGGAGTGGGTAGTTTAAGAATTACTTTGATCTTATCAGGATCTACCCAAATCCCATTAGATGAAATGTGGGGTCCTAATACAATCCCTCTATAAAAAGAATTTGACACTTTTCATTACTAAGGGACACGCTTTTCTCATGGCACCAAATCAACATTTTTTTGAAATTTTTTAAGGATTCATCAAAGGTTTCCCCATACATTGTAAATTCATCCATATATACTTCAACACAATCATTCATTAAATTAGAGAAGATTCGAAGAACAACTCGTTGAAATGTTGTTGGAGAATTACATAAACCAAAGGGGAGTAATTGGTAGGAAAAAGTTCCCCATGGATAGGAAAAGGTTCTTTTCTCTTGATCTTCAGGGGAAAATTGCATTTGGTTATAGCCACTAAACCCATAAATAAATGAGAAAAAAATATTTCATGTGTTAAAATTTGGCAGCCTCGGGATGAATTTCCCAAAGGGAACCCTAAGTCTCCAAGAAGATCCATATTTCCCCAAAAAGAAGATTCAAATTGATAAAAGAAATATTTCTATTATGTGAAAAATTGAAATGGAATTTCTTTGATTAATTAATATGGAAAATCATCATGGGAAATTATTTGTGAAGGCACATTGAAAATAAATTTGAATATCAGCTTGAGAAAAATTTGAATATGGTTTCCCTCCAAATATTCTCAAAGTTGATCTCTCTAAAGTCAAGGGTCTCGATTAACATCTAATGACTCCCCATAGTTTAATATAAAATGGATACATTGAAGATAAAAAATATGTGGTATCATCTCTAAGGTCTATAACGAAATTCGAATGAATCACATTTGGCTCACATATGAAATATGCTTGGTTGACTCGGTTGATTTGGTTGACATTTGTTGTATATATGGTCCAGTGGCTCATTACTCTAAAACATCAATATCATAGTAGCATATATTATATTTATGTGGCTTACTCTAAAGTTTTATAGATCACATTATTTCTATATTTTTTGTGGCTCAACCTTGGAATAGTGGATGGATACACGTATATATCCGCGATGGATTGTATATACTCTGCGATGGATTGTCTATACTTCACTGCTATAACACGCTCCAAAAATTTTCTACATTCGACTTTTGAAGCCTACCTAATTATCGTATCAAAGTGTCACTTTGGGTTTCCAAGTGACATCTCATGCTATTTTACATGTTTCAAGTGTCCCTATTCTTTCCTAAGTGTCATCACATCATTAAGAACATTCATAATGCACTTCACAATCTTGTTACAATTTTTAGTTATTAAACGACACTTTTGGTCATAACTACACACACTTTTCTTGTTATACTTGGAGATTGTTTGTAAATTGTTGTTTTGATATATATTTCTTAGTATTGGGTGTTGTCTAAGTTTTAATGATGAGTTGGTATGTGTGACACTTTATTTTACTCCAAACTAGTTGTGTTTTCCCATGACTTACCATCCAAACCTAGACAAAGTTCGATTTTACAAGCTTTCCCACTAGGCTAGGTAGAGAAAATTGTGCACTCTCAAGGCTTAATTGGATATTCCTTATTTGTTGGGACTACACCCTACACCCAAGCCCAATTTTCCTCCCTTAAATGTGCACAATGCACTCTCAAACATCAAGCCCTCCTTGTTCTTCTAAACTGCACCCTTTATTAAGCCTCTCTCCCAGTTGAGCACACAATGCACCAACAGTGACCAGTTAGGCCTTCCTTGAGCCTTGACACTATATCCTGCATGCATCCTCAGTGGAAAATACACAACCCCTTGTCCCTTGTAAGTCCACCCTACTCCTCAAAGCCTCCTCTTTCCCTTCTAAGCACGCTATTGATTCATAGTTGATAAGATTGGATGAAACATCATAGAATAGGAGATTTTTGGGATGATGTTTTCTTGCCATGAGTGATCTTACTTGTAGGTGTTTTCAAAACAACATGGTGAGGATGAACGAGTAGTTATGTCAAAGGAAGCATCCCAAGGAAGCATTCAAAGAAAAAAGAATACAGATTGTGACAAGTGAAATAACATTGGATTTGGATGATTGAAGCGATCCATGAAGACTCCATATGATCTTAAGACCCTTTGGAGGGTAGAAGGCAAAAAAAACATAAAATCTACATCCAATATCAAAGACATACGTGGAAAAATTGTCACCTCTCAAGAAAGTCCATGTTACATGTCACTATGAGTCCAAGTCATCAATGTCAATGTTTTATCATGTTGTTGCCATATGATGATATGGAAATAATGATGTAATTGTGTAATTATTGTAAAAGAGTCATATGTAGACAAAAGAGCCACACAGAGAAGTCTAAATGTCAAATATATAAGTCCAAAAGATATAAAGAAGTCCAAAGTTCATGTGAAAGTTAAAAAGTCATTTGGTAGTCCAAAGGTTGTATAGAATTCTAAAGGTCATTAGAATTTGAAAGGTCATGTGAGAAGTCCAAGAGTCACAGGGAGATGAAGAGTCACGCCTCTAGTTATTAAATGAGCCTCATTACTCAAAGAGAGGAATTTTCACCATGGCTTCTCCCACAATATATTAGAGAGATAGAGATAGTTCTTTTGGAGAGAAAGTAGTAGCTTTAAAGCTCCACTATTTGAGCTAGTGGTGTTCATTGTACTCATGTATCTTGGAAATTTATCTTAATGCTTGAGGCTTATTGGGCCAACACATCTTCATGCATAGATCATAAATGTTTTAAGACTATTCTTTGAATGTTTGTGATTTATGTTGGCTTTCACATGTACTAGAGAAATTGAACTATTTTGGTGGCTTTGGTGCTTATCTTGTTGAAAGTGTTTTGTGATTTTTATAAGATCGTTGCATATATGTGAATTATTTCACTTGATGTATACCAATTATTTCTTATTTACATGTGTGTGTCTTTACTAGAATGGTACTATTAATTTTATTTTAGAGACTCATTTTTTTTTCCTTGTAATGAAGGAACCTTGAAACATTTGCAATTGAACATTTTTCGAGGCATACTTTCTTGCTCATTCAAAAGTAAATGTGCGCTACTCTCTTATGTAATTTCTCAAGCCAAGGAAAATATTTAAGTAAATTGTGGTGAGGCCATAATCCATATGAGAATCCTATGCCAAATGGTGTGAGTTCTAATTGGGACATCATATCAGGGAGCTCCCATGTATGTTGGCGGGATCCAACACCATCAACATTATGGCACTAGAAGGAGGGAAACCACATTTTTATGGCTGATAATTTACCTCAACCCAATAAAGAATTATTTGGGCAAGGCAGTAACAGTCTGAGTTGAACTCCAACTCCAATTCCTGAGATTGGGGAATCTTCACATCTTGGTCTGGAACAAAATTTTGAAGTTACTTATGCTCAAATCTAGACACTCTGGCCAATTACTAGTCAATTTTCAAGAGCTCTTAGATTACTTCCCATTGCTCATAATCTTCCTCATAATACAAGAAAGAAAGAAACAACTTGCACTGGTGTATTGCTTTCATCAATGGAAGATTTGGTCATTGACACCCTTTAAGATTAGTAGAACCTACAGAAGAGATAGTTCAACAAGGGGACCTTCCACCTATTGAGGAAGGTTTAGAAGGTGACAAGGGAGATTTTCAATTTTATGATGAAGAAAAAATGAGATATGAAGAACAACCTGATTATAATGAAGATTTGAATGGTGAAGGGGGAGAATCTTTAGATTTAGAGAAAGAGGAGGGGAAACCCACTCTTCTGGATAATCTTCATAGAATGCCAAAACATCTAGAAAAGTTGTTATTAAATTTCAATCATTACAAGAAGACTAAAGTTGAAGATCATATTGACGAATTCTACGTTCATTTACGAAGGCTTGTGGTACACTTTGATGACTTGTAGAATTTTTCCATACACTTTAGAAGGTATAAAGTCTATATGGTATCATAGTCTTCCAGATAATTCAATTCATAGTTGGAGGGAGTTTAAGAAGATGCATTTAGAAAATTTTCAAATGTTAAAACTCCCACCATGTTGTGAAAAGAACTCGAGAACCTCAAGATGGGGGATAAAGAGAAAGTAAAGGACTTCAATAAAATATTTACCCTTGTATTGTACAAGTTCTCCGCAGATGTACAACCAAACGATACAATCACTAAGGATTGTTGGGAATAATACTCGGAGGGGGGGGGGGGGGGTGAATCAATATTTACAAATCAATAAATTTTTCCATTTCATAATCAGATTTATATACGCTACTTTAGTGAAGGGAAATTACGTGTGCACGCAACTATTCTTAAGGAAACTAATGTATATCTAGTGAACTTATGATTCAGTTAATTCATCATATGTTGATCTTTAATCAATGCATCATTACTTTATTAAACATTAGTAATAACAAAATAAACCATCACACATAAGAAACACACATGGACACCAAGATTTAAGGTGGAAACCCAATGCAAGAGAAAAACCACCTGTTGCTGTTGTCTCTGTCTTCTTTTAATATAAGGAAATTATGTTTACAATCTTGTCCTGGTTCAGACTCATACCAGTACGCAGGCACCCACCTTCAGAAGGCTACAAACTTCTCTCATTCTCTAGCTTCTACTAGAAGGGAGCTACAACCCCTAGATCCTGTACTGACTGATATGTTTACCAGTACGTAGGAACCGACCTACCACCTTCACTCATTCTCTAGCTGTTACTGGAAGTGAGCTCCAACCCCCTGATCTAATCACCAACCACTACTAGCAGGAAGCTTTGACTTCCTCATTGAAGGCTCCAACCCTCAGTATCCTCCAGGGACCATGTTTCATAAATTTTTAGACTGGATACTCCTAGTAGACATCAATACAATATGAAGGCCATGTTTCATCAAAATTTCATACTGGACCCATCAGTAACATTGAAGCTCAAAATCAATCATCATTGCAATACAACCATCAAATACATCTTCATCAACCAATCATTGAAACCCAATCATCAATCTATGAATCAACAACAACTGAATCAATCAATCATTGAAACCTCTGACATAACTGAATCACCTAATCATCAATTCAACCAATCAACTGGAACAAACAAATCACTGTAACCAGTACAAAGATCTGAACCCAAAACAATGCATCAACAACCAGAACCAACCAAAATATTAAAAATCGTATGTTATAATGTATACGCTACTTTAATGAATCCAACCTACGTGTATACACTACTTCCTTTAATCTAACATGTGTATACCTCTAAGGTTACCGAATCATAAAATATTTGAACCAAAAACTGTACCAACCAGTGAAATTCTTAAGATCTATTGTCAAAATACAGAGTTCTAAACAAATAGCATCAATGATCACCTTTCTCACTTAATCAATTAATCAATCAGACTCAATTTCATTATGCATACAGTTCTACTTTCATATCTAAGAAGACATCATTGACAGACAATATTAAAATAGCAGCACTGATCAGATAGATCATTCAGCTCTAAACATTAAGTTTTTCTTCTGCATACGCTACTTGGAGGAGTCGAACCAACATGTATACACGCCTTCACCAAGGTGAACCAACATATAGATATACAAATAATAACTTATAGCTTCACAGTTATTCCAGACTTCATTCATACCCAGATCATAACATATAAAGGATAAAACATGCATTAGCATTCAGATCTAGCCCATCTATTATCAGATATCATAATGATAAGTCATTGTGATCATGATCCATCATTATATCTCATCCATCATCAAACACTTAGGTGCATACTTAGTCGAGATCAAGCAAAGCATCAGAAACCCATAACATGCATATTTGATTTTGATCTAACACTTCATAAGATATCCATTATTTGTGCACTTAGCCCTTTGATCTTCTCCTCCTTATATAGTTTTAGCCTTTCTCAATACCTCAGACCAACATAACACTTAGAACCTGTGGTATTCTTAGACGGGACCAAGTACCTGTTATTCCGCTCAATATTGTGGGCTAATACCATGGTATGGACCCTTGGTGTTCTTTAACTTTATTTTTCCTTAATTCTCCATCCCGTATGCGATTTTCCTCTTATGAAAGTGTGTGCATATGTATACACTCTTTTTGTACAGTGTATACACTACTTGGATTAGGTGAACCCGGGTATACAACTTACCATATGTGAAAACATTATTTTTCCTCAATTGCTTGATTCTGATATGTAGTCCTTTTTTCCATCATCTTGTTCTTCTATACCATTACTCTTTTACTTCTGAATAGACATGTTATAATGTGATTTTCCATTTTACATTACTTCTGAATTGATTCCTTTGAACTTCCCTCCATTTTTTCACATCTGAAAACACAACTGCCATGCATTCTATCACATCCTGTTTATACTTTTATCAATTAGTTCATTCATCAAATAACAACTTTGATAAATGAAAACACACCCTAACAATCTCCCTGTATCAAACCTTTGGCCATTTTCACCTCTAATCTGTCTTATAGATTCATCTAGTTACCGTATACTTGTTTTGCTACAAGTGAGTTTCCATCAAGGAAAACACATGCATCATAAAGCCAACAATCTCCTCCTTTGGACTTGATGGCAACCACTTTGGTGTTTGGTAATCTATGACTTGTAAATAACATCAAGACATCAAGCTACTCTCCAAACACCAAGCTACTGTTATGAAACCAGCTCACAAAACGATACAAACGATAGTTGAACGTCTTAGAATTTACCCTCTTCGAGAGGGCAACCTCCTTTACATTACACAAATGAACAATTCTTGGATGATTCAAATGAAAAAACCTCCTTTCTATATATAAGAGTTTAAGGGGTCACAATATAACCAAGCCGACCTAACAATAATAATATAAAGGCACAAAAATAACAATAGAGGGATTCTATGGGGCATAGTAATAACAATATGGGGATAATAGGGGCATAACAATATTAATAAAGGATACAACTACAATATTAATGGGGGCATCAATAGTATTATAGGGACCTAACATGCCCCTCTCCTTCAAAAAAGTTTTGTCCTCAATGCTTGAGTAGTTCTAGATGCTTCTGTATAAAGTTATCATCCTCCCATATGGAATCTTCAGCGGATAAGTTCTTCCACTTGATGAGATACTCTGAAATGGATCGATTTTGTAGTTGTCGAGTTCTTGTTTCTATGACTGCTTCCGGTTTCAATATAATTTTTCCTTGCTTGTCAAGTTCTGGCAATATTGTTTGAACTGGGAGCTTTTAGCCTATAACCTTCTTTAAACATGAAACATGGAAAACTGGGTGCGCTCGAGAAGCTGTAAGAAGCTCCAATTTGTATGCCATAGTACCAATCCTTTGCAACACCATGTATGGACCATAATACTTTGGTGACAATTTATTATCCTTCTTAGCTTGCTTGAGGGACATTTGTTTATATGGTTGTAGCCGTAGGAATACCCAGTCACCTACATCAAAACTTCTTTCACTACAATGTTGATCTGCATGTTGTTTCATTCTATTATGTGCCAACACGAGGTTATCCTTTAAGAGTTGGAGAACTTGTTGTTGATTCTCGATGTGATGTTCCACTGCTTGAACCTTAGAGTTTTCTCTTAAATATGATGTGATGGATAGTGGTTGATATCCATAAAGTGCCATAAATGGGGTCATTTTTGTTGCAGTATGGAAGGAAGTGTTATACCACCATTCAGCCAGAGGCAACCATTTGACCCATTGTGTCTGTTTATCAGATACAAAGCAACGAAGATATCCTTCCAAACATTTGTTTACTATCTCCGTTTTCCCATCAGAATGAGGAAGATAAGATGAGCTATGAGCTAACTGAGAACCAAGACAAGAAAATAATTTTGTCCAAAAATTTCCTGTAAAAATGGGATCTCTGTCACTTGCAATAATATTTGGGTTTCCATGTAGCTTTTGAATTGTTTCCATAAATGCCGTAGAAATTGTACTGGCTTTAAATGGATGTGATAATGCACAAAAGTGTGCATACTTGGTAAATCTGTCAACTACCACCATGATGACACTCTTTCCCTCAGATTTGGGTAAACCTGTGATAAAATCCATTGAAACCTCCTCCCAACATTGGCTTGGAATGGATAAAGGTTGTAATAGACCTAGTGTCTTAATTGTTTCAGCTTTATTTTGTTGGCATACCAAACATTCCGACTCAAACTTTTGAATATCCGATTTAAGGGCATCCCAAAAAAATTCCTTCTTAACCCCGTGGTAAGTTTTTAAAAATCCTGAGTGCCCTCCTAAGGGAGAAGCATGCAATTCCAGAAGAATATTTTGTTTGAGTTGGGAATTCTTACAGAGGTATAAGCGATCTTTGTACCATAACGAATAATTTTTCCAGCTAAATGTATTAGATGTACTGGAATCTTGTTGTAACATTCGAATAAGTTCCACACTTCTTCGTCATTCTTCCATTCCTCCCTTGATTCGTTTATACAATCTGGGTGGATAATAGAAATGGTGCACAACAATGCTTCCAAATCCTCATCCTTTCTTAAGAGTGCATCTACCACAACATTTTGCTTCCCTTTTTTGTATATGATTTGAAAATCATAACCCAACATCTTTGTGACCCATTTTTGTTGTTCTTCAGAGGATAATCTTTGTTCTAAAAAGTATTTAAAGCTATCATGATCCGTTTTTACCTTGAAGTGTCTTCCAATTAGGTAGGGTCGCCATTTCTTAAGTGCACGTAGTATTGCCAACATTTCCTTCACATAAATAGCTTTGTGTAAATACTTTCCCTTGATTGGACGACTTTCAAAAGAAATGGGTCTTTCATCTTGCATTAAAACAACACCAATTCCATTTTCGGGAGCATCACATTCCACAATAAAGGTTTTTGTGAAGTCTGGTGTAGCTAAGACCGATGCTTGGCACATTGCCTCTTTGAGATATTCAAAGGCCTTTGTTGCTTCTGGAGTACATGAAAATGCATCTTTCTTCAACAATGTTGTTAGAGGTGCTGCTATTTTCCCATAATTCTTAACAAAATTGCGATAATACCCCGTCAACCTGAGAAATCCTCGCAAATGCTTTATGGATGTGGGGATTTCCCATTCCTTAATGGCTTTAATTTTTCTAGGGTTTACCTTAACTCCTTCATGAGATATAATATGACCTAGATATTCCACCTCTTGTACTCCAAAGAAACATTTGGATCTTTTTGCATATAATTGTTTCTCCTCCAATAGTTGTAGCACCCTGTCAACGTGTTCAACATGATCCTTCCAAGAC